>CM062815.1:1140083597-1141283597 GCA_031772625.1 Pinus tabuliformis | reverse complement strand
TTGGAGCCACTCATTCTTGTTGTATGTAGATGACTTGTTTCTTCTAGGTTCAGTGAAGCTAATTGCAAATTGCAAGAGGGATCATGCTTCAGAGTTTGACATGAAGAATTTTGGGCTGATGCAATGCTTTCTTGGGTTGGAAGTATGGTAGAGAGATGGGCATATATTCCTTGGACAAGGGAAGTACTCAGTGGATATCTTGAAGAGATTTGGGATGCAGGACTGCAAGCGTATGGCTATGCCAATGGTGTGAAAAATTGGAAGAAAATTGATACTTTCAAGTTAGAGGTAGTAGACCCCACTTTATACAGGGAGTTGATTTGCTCTCTTATGTATTTGGTTAATACTAGACAAAATATATGTTTTGTTGTCAATACACTCAGTTAGTTTATGGTTGAGCCAAAGCGAGTGCATTGGGTAGCAACAAAACATGTCCTAAGATATCTGCATGGAACAATTGAGTATGGATTGAGCTATATCCAGGGCGATGGAGTAAAACTAGTGGGTTATACAAAAGCTATTTGGGAAGGCAACGTAGTTGACAGGAAAAGTACTTCAAGTTGTTGTTTCAACTTGGGATCTGGAGTTGTTTCTTGGTTCAACAGGAAACAAAAGTCAGTTGCACTGTGTTCTGTGGAAGCTAAGTACATGGCTGCAAGCTTGGCATCATGCGAGGCCATTTGGCTTCAAAAGTTACTCATTGGGCTGTTTGATCAGGAGTTGGGGATGATTGTGATACATTGTGACAATTAAAGCTACATCAAGCTCTTGGAAAATCCAGTGTTTCATGAAAAATTGAAAGACATAGAGACCAGGTATCACTTCATCCAGGATTGTGTGCAAAAGGGGATAGTGAAGCTACAATATGTACCTACAGATGAGTAGGAGGCATACATTCTCACAAAGGCCTTGATGAAAGGCAAGTTCATCTTCTTCAGAGATAAACTGGGGGTGATACAAAACACTTTCCTTGCTAAGAGGAAGTGTTAAATTTTGCTAGCTCGGAAAAATGATTATGCATAGGCTTAGTGTCAAGCATGCAAAAGATGTTCGACAAAATTTCCTAGCAAAGTGACATTTTATTTTTCTTAAGCACATTAATTAACCAATGTTAAAGACCTTAAGATTGTGAATTACGAGGAGATCATGAATGTTGGAAATACTAAGAGGGAGGGTGAATCAATATTTCATTATTTTTAACTATTTTTATCTTTTAAAACATTTGATGCACATAAATCATGAAACACAAATCTTTACATAAGAAACACTTATACAATTTTTCTTTGTAAATATTTGTAAACTTCCTTGTACAAAGTAAGCAACAACTTGCAGCTTTCTTAGGCACTAACCTACAGGAGATTCTATTCCTCTAGCTGAGCACCAACTCAGCAAATGTAGGCACCAACCTACAGGAGACACCAATCCCCCCCAATTGAGCACCAACATAGCAAACTGTAGGTACCAACCTACGTCTTCAAGTTGTTCGTTGGATTTGGCATCAATAACTTTTGGTCGTCAACAAATTCTTCAACGAGTTGTCATCTAACCATGCAACCCTCTAGTTTGCGCCTTCAAGCTTGATCACAACCACTTAACCTGTGCACCTTAACCTTGTTCTCTTCAACTAGGCTCCTTGACTTGTCTCCTTAGATTTGATCTTCTACATTTCAGTTCTTTGTATTTGATCAAAAAGAGGTCTGCCCATTTGGCACTTCAACTTCCTTAACTCTTGCTGTTCCTTGTTCAATTGTCACTGTTTAGGCTTATTATATGTTCAAAGAGGTCTGCCCACCTGGGAATTTGTATGTGACACTGTAGATTTCTTTTTGCTACATAGGGCTTTTCACGTGGAAGTTGGAAACAAACAAGCCTTTACAACCTTGAAGGTCTGCTTCTTGCAGCCTATCAATTCATATATTTTCATTGGGATCAGTGTATGCACCTCGAGATCCGTGTATCTGCATTGGAATATGTGTACATTCATTTGGATGTTTCATTACATTGGGATTTGTGACAGTGCATTGGATACTATAACATGGACTCCACATCATCACATGTGCCTCCTACATCTTTTGGAGAGCACACCTCCTTTGTGGAGAGATTCCTCCACATTTGTGAGTTTGTTTTGTTAGTTAGACCATTATGGACCATGCATATGAGTTGGTTAGGGTTTGTTGGTGGTTGTTACACTATGGACCATACTTGGCATGCATGTGTTGTGGTTGTGGGTGGTTGGAGCATTGTTGGGAGAGCGTCATCTCACTTTGGACCTCATTCACATATGTGAGGTATTCATTGCATGTTTTGAGGGTGGCTTAGCTTTAGGAGCACTTATCTTTTAACAAAGTTCTTAGAATTTTTCTATATCAACACCATTATATGTAGAATGACCACAAGATTTCTAAATGTGGTTATAATAGATATTTGGGAACAAAATGATACAATTATGGTTTTTTTAAATTTGCCATAGCAAAGTTATTGATGCATTTTGACCACTTGACACCCCCGTTGTAGGATTTGGTTCCACATGTGTGGTTGCTATTTTGAGGAGCTTGTTACATCATGACAAGGTCTACCTCGCTAAGGAGGAAGTTAGTTGTTGATTTGACCATATCTATTAATATTTTAAGGAGAGTGTCCACTTAGTTGAGCCATCTATTCCATTCTATTATATGTGTTATTGTTGTGAAATTTCCTTAAATTGCAATAGCTGGAATTTATTCTCTTAACTCATTAGCAGTGTATTAATTTTCTGATTAATATCTAATAAATCACACTGCAATTCTTCACAAATAAATTCTGCAGAAGCTAAATAAAACACTGGAACGAAGAAAATAGATGCACACACACAATAAAATTGACACTAATATTTTTGGACTAACGTCCCTAGAAAAACCCTGAAGGGAAAACATGTGTAGTAGATGAGGGTTTATTTTTATTATTATGCAACAATAAAATCTGAATACAATAATTTGGATGCCTGATTGGCAATCCTCAAACAAAATAATCTGGCCAAATAATTTGTGAGACAATTTGTCTCACTCCACAACTTATTCGACTCCAACAACTAGCCCAACTGAGCTACTCGAAATGCCCTTGCGTCAGCCTTTGCGCAAGCCTTGTGCAAACCCTACTCGCACTGTTTGGAATCTAGCGTTCTTCCCGACTCTTCCTCTGGAAATGACTCGCTTGGCCTGCTGGAATTTTTCTCGGCCTATAGCACCTGAATCGACCTTCTCTTCAGCGGAATCGAACTGCCCTCTAATGCCTCTGCTTTGCCCCTGTGCAGCCTCACTGAGGAAATAATGTGGCCCTCCTGCTGTTGACTCTCCAACACTGGAACTCCACTGGAAATCTCTGCGGTTGCTCCCTCAATCATTGTTACTCTGGCTCGAGCTCTTCTTTCTGCTGAATCAGTGCACTTGATAGCTCGATTTGCCCAAGGAATTCACTCTCCCCCTTGCTCGATGTGTCTCAAGTGTGTTTATATCCATCCCCATTGACCTACTCTTATAATATCTCGTTGGATCACCATCAACCATGATTAAATCGTTATCAATGGCTAAGATCATCTCTAACTCGATCCATGTGAGTTTCTAGAGCTTTCTCAACTTTCCTTAATTAATTCTTATTAATTAACCAGTTTTCCTAAGTTAGACTTAGGAAAAATTTAAATGATGGTTAATTAATTTAATTAAGGCGCTTCGCAAGCTTTTCTCGTGAAACCTTTGATGGGTTTTCAAGATCTCATGTTCCTTAGTCACTTAGACACAAATCGATACTAGAACATTTGTTTGATGCTACAAAAACTAACACTCTTTCTTAACAAGGAAGGTATTCTCCCATAACATCTTCCCTCATGTCACTGATGTCTAACATCTGTAACCAACTGTCACTGTCCACCAAGCCACTACGCATACTCTGATTCATTTGCGAACCCTGTCGCCGAACCATCCTGCATCTGCACTGCTGTTGACACTGCACTGTGTCACCTTGCACTACTGCCAACACTGCCTGTGCTGCATCTAATCTCATGTTGTTGCTGCTGCAACTACTGCAACTGAGAACCAATATATGGATCCACTATGTCCTTGTACTGGCTCTGCAATTGTCTCTTGAGTCTCTGGATGCAACTAGTCTCTGCATTGTCTACTGAGTAACTGTCTGCACTCATCTATCTCTCTACCCCTCTAGGAACTGACTATAACTAGTCTCTGCAACTGCCCTTCAAAATTTGACTGCGCTTACTGACACTGGTCCTCTTGCTACTGAAAAGGGTTCTCCAATAATACCCATCCGTTCTCTGAAATAGACAAACTTAGCTCTACCTAGAGCTTTCGTGAGTATACCTGCAACCTGCTATTTTGTGGAAACATGTTGTAGCTGGAATGCCCCATGCTGCACACAATTTCTGATGAAGTGGTATTTAATATCTATATGTTTCGACCTATCATGAAACACTGGATTTTCAGAGAGCCTAATGCAACTCTGATTATCACAGTAGATATTGGTTGCCTCCAACTTCTGGCTGAACAAGCTTACTAACAACTTTCAAAGCCATATAGCTTCACATGTGGCCATGCTGGTTGCCATGTACTCTGCTTTTGCAGAGCTCAGTGCCACGAACATCTGCTTCCTGCTACACCAAGATACAACCCTTGATCCAACGTTGAAGCAACACCTTGATGTGTTCTTCCTATCCACTGAACTGCTTGCCAAATCTGCATCTGTGAACCCGCATAGTCTGACACCATCACCTTGAGTATACCTCAATCCATACTTGACTGTGCTTCGCAAATACCTCAGTATATGCTTTGTTGTCGTCCAATGCACTCTCTTAGGTTCCACCATAAATTCACTGAAAGTGTTGACCGCAAAGCAAATATCTAGCCTAGTGTTGACCAGATACATGAGGGAATTGATAAGTTGTCTATACATGGTTGGGTCAACATCCTCGTCCTATGATGTATCTATCTGTTAGTTTTTGATAGCATCGGAAGTGCTCTAGCCATGAAAATTGGTGGAGAGGCTAAGGCACATGAGTTCTAAAGAACCCATAAACCGTTTGGTGAAACTCCACTTGAACTGTATTTTATTAAAATAATTAATATTTTTAATGGAGTTCCTAAGTCTAAACTTAGGGAAATTAAAATAGTAATGGGTATTAATCAAAATATGGGTGAGAATGATCTAGAAGGCGGATCAAGTCATGTTTTAGTCTTAGCCGTTGATTAGAGACTTAATCTCGGCCATTGAAGACTCAAAAGGAAAAGTATAAGATGGAGGCTTGGGGTTCACTTAGAGACACACAGAGAGTTGATCAGTCAATTTGATTTTTTCTAGGGTAGGGTTTGCTAAGGAATTCGAACCAGTGATCAAGCAATGAGGATCAGAGGTAGTACTGGAAGGAAGTGATTTCTAGTTCTAGTGAATACACAAAGAAGGATAATAGAGCCAACGCTGGTCCAAGAAGGGACAATGCAACAGCTGAAGGAGATTGATGCAGAGGGTCAACGCAGAATTTGGAGGAGGTTGACGCAGAAGTGATGGGGATGAGTAGAGTTCAATGTCGGGAATCACAGTAGTTGATTGGAAAGAGAAATCTCGATTTCTCAACAACAAAAGCAACAACAGCCAAGGTTGACGCAGTTAGAGGAAGCCCACACGCAAAAATCATGCAAAGCTTGCGTAGGCACACACAGGGACTGCACAGTAGGTCATCCAGGAGTTGGGGACAAAGCAAAATCTCCAGAATCAGTGTGAGAGAATTCTCAGTTATCTTCTCTGAGTGGATTGCTGTTTTTCTCTAGAGCATCCAAATTGTATTCAGACATTTACTACCAATAATAAGAATCCTCTTATCTGCTGCACCAATTTTCCCACATCGGGTTTTTTTGGGGACGATTGTCCAAAAACAAGTGTGTCAATGTGATTGTTCATATGCTGATGTTTCTCTTACCTTTCAATTTTCAGTTCTTAATTTGTGAAGTCTGCAACTGAATTTATTTTGGTATTTACTGAAGTATTGGTGAATAACTTATTATAAATAAGTAGGAGAAATAAATCAATTATTACAGCAAATTTTCACATGGTATCAGAGCAAGGTCCAGGCAAGATGGAAGCAAAGAAAAAGGGCATGGAGAACAATATGGATCATAATATTTCCGAATTAGCTTCCAAGCTGGAAGAGGAGTTTGCTTGCTTATCAAGTTCTGCATCAGTCGAGGATTGGTACATTGATAGCGGGGCTTCAGCTCATATGACTGGAGAACGAGAATATTTCTCAAGCTATCAAGAGGAACAAATGAACTTCCAAATCACAATGGGTAACAGGACGAAATGCACCCCAGTAGGAAAAGGAACCGTTATATTCCAGACAATAGCAGGAGATAGTCTTCGAGCCACGAATGTACTGCATGTGCCAGGTATGGGAATGAATTTGATTTCTGTCTCTCAATTACAAGATAAGGGATATGATGTATACTTCATTGGTAATAGAGTATATGTCAAGCATCCAAAGTGGAAAAAGAGGGCCTAGATTGGAACTCGAAGCAACAGATTATACAAGTTGCAACTCGAGTCTCGTATAGCATTGATAAGCAGTAATGTCGATGGAGAAAAAGAATTAAATGAGCCGTGGCATAGGAGGATGGGACACTTAATTCATGGGGCATTACGAATGCTCAAGGAAACTGTTATGGGAGTTCTAGTGCTTACTACCAAGCATGATGATACATGCAGAGGTTGTATGCTAGGCAAGTACGCCAAAGCAGCACATTCCAGAAGCAACAATAGAGCTAAGAGTGTATTGGGGTTAATACACTCAGACATTTGCTGTCCAATGTCTAAAAGGGCCATCAATGGCGCTGAGTATTTTGTTACCTTCATAGATGACCATTCCAAGAAAACTTGGATCTATTTTTTGAGAACCAAGGATGAGGTCTTTGATCGGTTTAAAGAGCTTAAGGCTCTAGTGGAAAACCTGACAGGAAGGAAGATCAAGATATTGCGCTCAGACAATGGCAGAGAATACACGGATAAGAACTTCACTGATTTCTGTGCAAGAGAAGGGATTCGAAGAGAATGGACAACACCTTATAATCCAGAACAAAATGGAGTTGCAGAAAGGAAGAACAGAACTATTGTTGGAGCAACAAAGGCGATGTTATATGATCAAAATCTACCCAAGTTTTTATGGGTAGAAGCATGCAACACGACTGTACACATTCAGAACAGGACTCCTCATAGGGCTTTAGGAAAGAAGATGCTAGAGGGAGTTTTCACGGGAAAGAAGCCAGAAGTAAGTCACCTTAGGATATTCAGAAGTGTAGCTTATTGCCATATTCCAGAAGAGAAGGGGAGCAAGTTAGAGCAGACTACCGACGTTGGGTATCTAGTAGGTTACAACGAGACTTCAAAGGCGTATCAGATCTACATTCCGAGTAGTAGGAAGATTGTAGCAAGGCAAGATGAAAAGTTCATGGAAGATAGAGCCTTCAGGAAATTTGGTGAGATTCTGTTTGAAGAACAGGTTGAGGATGCTCCTCTAGTCTAGCAATAGGGAACAAATCTGGCAGGAAGACAAGTGTCTGGTTCAAGCACGGTAACCAGTACTAGCATCTCCTCAAGAGAAGAGGAGCCAGGAGTGTCACAACAGGTACAACAACAGGAAGAGGAACAGATGGAACCTCCCACCACGAGTGGAAGAACTAGCCGAGAAGTACGGCAGACTCTAAGGGACGTAGAGGAATTTGTTGGAGCTCCTAGAGTTGAGAAAAGGCAACATAGACAACCTGACAGGTACCAAACATTGGTAGCTCAGGTCGAAGAACCCTTTAGTTTTCAAGAAGTCATACAACACCAGGTATGGGTGGATGCCATGGTAGAAGAGTACAGTTCTATCATGAGAAATGATGTCTGGGAAATTGTACCAAGACCAAAGAACATATTAGTTGTAGGTTCAAGATGGATCTACAAGATCAAGTATGTTGTAGATGGTAGCGTAGACAAGTACAAGGCTAGGTTTGTCACAAAAGGAAGGAATAGATTATGAGGAAACCTTTGCCCCAGTAGCTCGGTATACCTCTATCAGATCCATTATATCCCTTACAACACAGATGGGATGGGAGATTCACCAAGTGTATGTCAGGACAATGTTCTTGAATGGGATGATAGAAGAAGAGGTATATATCGAACAACCAGAAGGTTTCGAAACACATGAAAAGAGAACTCATGTGTGCAGGTTGAAGAAAGCCTTGTATGGGGCTAAAACAAGCACCCAGAGCTTGGTATGGTCGAATTGACAACAACTTACAACAGTTGTGATTCATCAAGAGCAATGCTGATCCCAATCTTTATTATCTGCTGATAGAAGGTGAGCCGTTAATTCTGGTAGTGTATGTGGATGATCTATTTTTGACAGGATCATCCAAACTCATAGAGGATTGTAAGAAGAACCTGGAAACTAAGTTTGATATGAAGTATTTGGGGCTAATGCACTATTTTCTGGGATTGGAAGTTTGGCAGCAGGATGGTGAGATCTTCCTTGGACAAGGAAGATATGCATCATGAATTCTGAAAAGATTCAGAATGCAGGATTGTCGATGTATGGCTACGCCTATGATTACCAATTGGAAGAAAGTAGATGCTTCGGGAGACAAGGAATTGGACCCCACCTTATACAGACAACTCATTGGGTCGCTTATGTATCTGGTCAACACTGGGCCAGACTTATGTTATGCTGTCAACACTCTTACTCAGTTCTGTTGGAAATACTGAGGGGAGGGTGAATCAGTATTTCTTTTCTGACTATTGTTTTGCCAGTTAAAACATTTATATTCAGAACACAAGATGAACAACAAGAATAAATGCTTTTATTAATATAATCTTTGCAGTAAAATAGATACAGTATATAAGTGGTTGCAATCAGTTGCCAAGCACCAACTTGGACTTTTCTGAGGCTCCAACCTCCAAAGCTCCAACTCTATTTCGCCAAGGCACCAATCTTGGACTTAGGAGCACCAACTCCCAAGGATTTCAATCCTTCCAGTTCCTGAGACACTAGTCCCAAGGACACCTATCCTTCCTACTTCTGAAGCACCAATCCCAAGGACTCCAATCCTTCTTACTTCTAAGGCAATCAACCCCAAGGACTCCAATCCTTCTTACTTCTGAGGCAATCAGCCCCAAGGGTTCCAACCCAATCTTGTATAGGCATGTTTGATAGTAATGTTCTGCTCTCAGAACTCTTCTCTACTGAGTTTTGTCTGTTTATCGCTTCACTGTAGTCTCCATGCTACAACATCAATGACAACTAGTCTTCTTATGAAGGAGTCTTTACAACTCTTCATACTGTCCACACAGAGTCTCCAATAGCCTTCGTGCTCTCTGATAATGTCTTCACACAACTTTAGTCAGTCTACTGTTAGCTGCACTAAGCTCTGCATAAAGAACAACTTTCTGTTCAAGCATCTGTTCTAATGTCACAGTGAATGCTTCAGCATGACTGCTTCTCTGCTGGCTACTTCTCCCTTCAAACAATGTTAGACAAAACTTTATTCACTACATCACAGAGTTATTCTTCACACTCCATTGTATACCTGATTAATTCATCATAGGTTTGAGTCTTTCACAGGGTGATACGATCAGCAAAGATGCTCATCCTTTGAGTGCCTCCTGTCCTGTTGGTCCTTCGGCCCTTTCCTGTTCTGCTGGACCCTACTGCTACTATTTCCTCCAACTGTTTCAACAGCATTCAACCACACTCTGTTCTCTGTTTTTCCTGTTTTATGCATTCCTCATGCCTCTGTCTATCGGTTTCCTCTTTTCGCTAGCTCTTTGGCTTCCTCCTCGGTCTCTGTAGTTTCCTCTGCATCGCTTGATCCTTCAGCTTCCCTCCTTGGTCGCTGTGGCTTCCTCTGTCTCTTCGTGCTCACCAACACTCCTGAGACACGTTGATTCAACGGCGAGGACCGAATAATACACAGAGAACACATATTCCAAGTTAAAACTGTAACAACGCTCCTTTTTTCAATCATCATAGATATACACAGGACTTTACAGTTTAACGGAGATGCCACGTCCCAATCGCAATCGCAATCGCCATGATTCAGCCTACTGAACTATTGTTCAGGCCTCCTGAACTATCGGGTGCGTTTTATATGCCTCTTTGGCCTAAAAACCCCGCGCAATACAAAAAAATTGAATACACAGAGTTATATGAAAAAACACGACCAAACCGCTTAAGGGCGGACTTCAAATTTAATTCACCTGAGTCTATAACCGCATCGGATCCGATGTGCAATCACAATCGGCAGTCGCGCTCATGACATCACTGATGGCCGATTCTCCACTGGACGCGATATTATATTAAGCACGGCAAGGCCTTACACACTTGCGATATGGCGGATGCGATATCGTATTGAGCCCAACTATAATGTTGCATTAGGTCTGGTCTTGCAATCGCAATCGGCGCTTGTAGGAGGACAACCCTTTGTGTATCATTGCGATGGGCGGATGCGATACATTATTAACCCATAGCACAATGTTGCAGCGGGTTTGCGTATATATGTATCACAATCGGGGGTTTGGGGTGATGGCACATAGCCGAACCGCCGATTTCACTGTCGCCGATATATATATATATGCCCGCTCCGATAGTGTATTCCAATGCAACTGTGATTTCCGCCTCCGATAGTGTAAATGGCATATATATGTGAGTTTCGCCTCCGATAGTGTATTCTGCGCACACATATATAAACTCTGCCTTTCCGCTCCGATAGTGTATTTGCATATATGTATAGGTTTTTGCCACCGATAGTGTTAAATGCATATCTATATATATATATATATATATATATATATATATATGAGTCTGCGCCTCCGATAGTGAATTTGCATGCATATACACTATATAGCTCCCGATAGCTCCGTTTGCTCCTCTGTTTGCTCTGTTTGCTCCTCTGTTTGCTCTGTTCTTCTTTGGCATTTATATATGGCACCTCCTGTAGCTTTGTTTTGGCATATATATATATATATATGGCTCCTCTTGTAGCTCCTCTTGGTTCTTCTTGGGCATGTATTACATGCAATGCTCCTCTGATATGGCTCCTCTTGCTCCAATGTGGCTCCTTTGGCTTGGCAGTGTCTTTCAAAGACCTCCTCTTATACCTTCATACCTTGATGGCTTCTGCCTTTTCCGATATGCCTCTCTTGCTCTGATATTCTGCAATAGCTTTGATATGCCCCCTTTGTTAACTCCTCCATTAACAGAGTCTTGCTTATGGCTTGGCTTTCCTGATGGCCTTGCTCCTGTCTCTTCATGGATCTGCTCTGCTTCCCCTTGGCTTCATATCATCATCTAGAATATCTAGTATCTAGAATATTGCCATATTGACATCAATGACAACCTAGGTCAACAATCTCCCCCTTTGTTATTGTTGGCAATATTCTTCTTCTCTCCCCCTTTGACATCAATGGCAAAGGAGTGCTATGGGACTCCCCCTATCAAATTGCTTCTGTTCCTCATGAATGGTAGATCTTCATGGGTTTGTGACTCCCCTTGTCATAGTGCTCTTCTTCTTTTTACTAAAGATAGAAGGATTGATGCTTTATCATCAATTAGCACATTATTCCCTCTTCATGTCTCAGAACTACTTTATCATGGCTTCAACAATGCTTAAAGATGCTCTACTTTCTGCTTTCAATCAGATTGCAAATAGCCATACACCAAGTGTCCAAGTTCAGGTTTTTATGCTTCAATCCAGATTGTTATCTCCATAGTCAGAATTGAGAGGCCTTCATAGTCCGAATCAAGAGAAAAATGCCACTGAACTTTTATTTCTTGTTATCTTTCTTCAGATCCGAGTTCCTTTGTGTCTCTGTGCTTCTCCTTAAGTCACTGCCATCCAGTATTCAACATTACTGCATTTGGATGAAGTGGTGAGAGGTTGTGCCTTACTGTTGCTATATTTTCTCAGTGACCAGTCTTAGCATAAGTTATATTTGACTGCACAACATTCTCCTTTCTATGAGCCATCTTTTCCTTGTGTTCTTGTACATATCTTAGCAAGTTATTTCCCTAGTAGATTTAGATATCCAATTTGTGACTATCTTTTTAAATCATTCTGCTGATTTTTTTTTTTTTTTTTTAGCAATGCTTCAGTTTGTTATATGCTGCCAGCTGTTCTGACTTCAAACTCCATTCCAAATGTTATCTATAATTTATCTGTTCTCACATTAAATCCCTGAGTCAAGACATTTAGCATCTGTAATATCAGTACCATAGTTATTTGCCCTATTTCTCTAGCATTAGATGACTTTCTCTGTTGCTCCAAATACTACTTAGTGATTAAATGGAAAGCGTCTTTAACAACAGTCCAAAGAATGGTTACGGGATCATGTTCTTCAATGGAGTACCCCTGAGAAATGATCTTTATCAAAGAATGATTGCTAATATAGCTCAACAAGGATTTCATAGGGACCCTTTCACTAATAGATTTTGCAATAATGATCAAGGATCACAGGCTCCCCTTGACTGTATGCATCATCTCCTTTTGGCAGTCTTCCCATCAAATGCTTAGATTGTCAAAATTCAGGCCAATGACATATGCTGTTGACTGGAGAGTTCAAGGGACTTTCGGATTGTATTTGCTTTCTTCTCCATACTTGTGTAACTTTCTTCTTTTGCATGGTTCTAGCTTGTGTAAGAGCCCAAGTTAAGTTACAATCACGTGCCATATGACCAATGTTATGACACTTGAAGCATTCTACATTGTTCATGAATAAGAATTCATGATTTCTTCCTGCAAAATTGTTTCTTGGAGATTGTTGGGGACCATAATATTTATCTCTATGAGATGGTTGGGGACCATAACATCTATCTTTATGATATGCTTTACAGTCTTTTGCCATGTGACCAAAGTTTGTACAAGAATAACAATAACCAAAAAATGAACTTTGGTACCTAGGAGATGGAGATTCCCTTGATGTACTTCTGAAGCCTTTCTGCCTTGGGATCCTTTGATGATAACCATTGCCTCTCGCATCTTTGACATCATCTACATTTCTTCTTGGAGCAGGATTTCTTCTTGGAGCAGGATTTCTTCTATTGTAGCCTTGATTTTTCTCCTTGCCTTTGCTGGAACTGGGAGCATCACCATTTCTTTCTGGCTTCTTCACATCCCTTTTGTTTGAAGCATTATCATTCTTGTTTGAGGATTCACCTGCATACCTGAGACTTGATTTATCAAATGGACATCTGTGATAGCTGAGCATGTCATCCAAGGCCTGAGAGCTCTTCAAGATTTTGTTCATCCCTTCAACCTTTGTTCTGAGGAAGACAATCTCTTCTTCCAATCTTTCACACTCATTATTCTTCTTAGCAAGTTGTTTCTCAGTTTCTTCCTTGATACGAGTAGCTTCATCTGCTTCTATTTTAAGGGAGATGATATCTGACTTCATTCTGAAGATTTCTTCATTCTTTGCTTGACTGCTCTTCATTTCTTCCTTGATCCTTGTAGCTTTACATGTTTCAGCCTTGAGAAGCTTGATGTTAGATTTTAATTTGAAGATTTCTTCATCCTTTGCTTTCAGTTGACAGATCATGGTGTTTCTTTCCTTTCCTGCTTCATCAACCTGTCCTTCTATGACTTCCAATGCTTCCATGGTCTTTTCAGCTCCTTGTGCTTGTTTCCTTGCTTCTTGTAGTTGAGACTTGAGAGAGGAGACCTCTACCTTGTACTGACCAATCTCTTCTTCAAGTTTGTTCAAGCTTTTGTGCCTTTGTTCAAGTTGACTTGACAAGGTATCTTCCTGATTCTTTGCTTTATTCAATTGATTTGTCATGGATATGACTTCTTCATGATGCTTTCTTTTGCTTTGATGAAATTCCTTCTTAAGCTTGGCAAGCTATTCATCCCTTTCTTGTACTTGGTCACCAGTTGGTGCTATCTTCTTAAGTTCCTCATTTTCCTTTGTCAAACTGTTAATCTCTTCCATGGCAGCCATAAGTTGAGCGAGGAGATCTTCTACAAAATCTTTTTCAATCTCTTCATCTTCTAGGTCTGCTTTAGCCTTGATGTCATCATTCTCATCTTCATCTTCTATGATGGGTTCTGGATTTCCTTCTTGATTTCCATCATCTTCTTGACTGATGGTCATGGTCAATGCTCCTTTTGAGTGAAGGTCATGAAGTTTGTCCCATATAGCTATTTGATGAAGCTGGGATTCACTAAAAGTGAAGCCAATCTGAACCTTTACTTTAAGGTTAAAAATGATAACCCTGTCATTTTGGTACTTTATGTGGACGACCTCTTTCTGACAGGTGCAAACCCTCGTTCACAAATGTAAGAGGGAGTTGGCTTCTGAATTTGAGATGAAGGACCTAGGACCGATGCACTATTTCCTAGGGTTGGAAGTTTGGCAAAATCCAGGTGAAATTTTCCTCTCTCAAGGAAAATATGTTGTGAAGATATTGGAAAGATTTGGGATGGTGGACTGCAAGCCTGTGACTACTTCGATGGAACTTAACTTTAAAAAGTTATGTGGTAGTGCAGCTGAACCTGAATTGGGAGATGCTTCTGAGTATCGTCAACTCATAGGAGCACTAATGTTCTTGGTGAACTCCCGTCCGGACATATGTTTTGCAGTTAACACATTGAGCCAGTACATGGTTGAGCCTGATCATATACATTGGATTGCCGCCAAGAATCTTCTGAGATATCTTCGGGGCACAATCACTCATGGATTGAGATACATTGTCGAAATGTGAGGCTGCATGGTTATTCTGATGCTGATTGGGTTGGCAGTGTGGTGGATCGCAAGAGCACTTTTGTATGCTGTTTTTCTTTGGGTTCTGCTTCGATATCTTGGATGAGCAGGAAGCAGAAATCAATTACCTTGAGCACCGCTGAGGATGAATACATAGCTGCTAGTATGGCCTTGAAGAAGCTCTTCAGTGAGCTGTTTGGACATGTGCTGGATACCACTGCCATCCTCTGCGACAACCAGAGTGGGATTCAATTATCAGAGAATCCCGTGTTTCATGGTCGCTCCAAGCATATAGATATCAGGCACCACTTTATCCGGGATATGGTACAACGAGGAGCAGTAAGGGTTCATCACATTGGGACTAATGAGTACGTTGCCGATATTCTAACAAAGCCCTTGGGGAAGGTCAAATTCTTGGCCTAGTGAGAACGACTTGGAGTCGTGGAGAGACCCTCTTATGAGGGTCCTGTATGAGATGGACATTGAGCGCTAGGAGCTCCGGGGGGCTTGGGGTACTTCTTGGAGCGGTGAGCAACCATAGGGTGAGTGGTTCAACCTTCCCCTAGTGATTTGCTGTGTACAGGGTGAGTGGTTCATCCTTCCCCTGTGATGCCCCTTGGCGACATGTGAGTAGGACGAGTGGTTCATCCTTCTCTTGCCGAGACATCCTTCCCATGCAGTCTGGGACCCATGGGAAGTACCTCTCATCTGGCCAATGAGTTGGGAAATGAGGATAGGGACCACAGTACTACCGATGGGTGCATCGTGTACTACCATACTCCCTATGCTAGGATGTCCGATATTGATCTGGGATCAATGGGAACTGACTTCGGGTCAGTAAGGGTGGTATGAGACACTCTCTTTTGATTGGAACTGACTTCGGGTCAATAAGAGTGGTATGAGACACTCTCTTTTGATTGGGACTGACCTCGGGTCAGTAGAGAATGGTATGATACATTCTCGATCACTTCTTCTTCATAGTTCAGTAGAGCAAAGCAATGCAGAGTAGTGCATGGATTTCAAAGATAGTACAGATTGAAAAATGGATTAGCAGGTGGTGTTCTCCCTAGTTGAGAGGCAGTGTTAAAAATGGCAACTATGGCCAAACTCCACATGGGTCATCTTATTTATGACAACTGATATTTCTCTTAGATTCCTCTCTCCGAGAGGTGTAGGATTGATTTAAATATCATCCCATTCTGACATGTACAAATGAAGTTATGAATTTATTTTGATTATGGACAAATTGTCAAGGTCAGCGAGCAAACTCATGTAGGCTCAGAAGCCCAACAGTCACGTCTATTCATCCTCAACATTTGCCTATAAATACATGATGCCTCATCCTCATTTGGACACACTTCACTTCTCACACATCTCTCTCTCCTCACATGATTGGGTATGGATTTCTGGGCAGCTCTCCACACGTGTGAAGAAGGACTGTACTTTTCTGTTCCAGCCATTGACCAGCGTTGACCGAATTTGCAGAAGGCTGTTTTGACTGCGTTGACCTGTTTTTGATGCGATTTTGGGTGGAGGAATTCTGTCCTAGTAGGCCGCAGATCTAGGCACAATAACCGAGACAATCTGACCTCTTGTTTGATCAACGGTAACTGTACTAGGGCTGGCTGCAGGGTTGACTTTTGTTGACTAGTTTTGACTGGACTTTTTTGGATTGTTTTGGGCTGATTAGACTTGCTATTGGAGGCTAAAGTTGACTGGGTTTGGCCGAGCTAAATTGAGGAAGAAATCTGCCCTGTTGACCAACGTTGACTTTTCTGGTTAGGGCTCTTTTACTGTTGTTATAAATTATCAGAATTTGTAAATTGTACTATCTCTCTGTTGAACTATTGAAGACTAAAAGATGATTTGATCAAGGGTTTCCCCATGTTGGGGTTTGTCCCTGGCTGGTGCCACATCTTGTGTCCTGTTGTCTTGGTTTGTCTTCTACTATTTATGTTTATGTTCTATCTTCATTTTACTATCATGTTGATGTGATTGCTAAACTGAAATTGTATTGGGCTCATAAAGAAATTGAAGTAAAATTGCTCTAAAGCATTGAACATACCATTGTTGCCTAAAATTAACACAATCACATTAACCATAAATCACATTGACAGTAACTGTAGATAGAACATAAAATAAAATTCAGAAGACAAGCCGAAACGAAAGGACACCAGATTTGGTGGATGCTAGGGAAAAACCCCAATGTGTGGAAAACCCTTTGATCAATTCTTCTTGTTATTATATCCAATGTTCAATAAAGAGAGTACAAAAGTCAAAATTGACTTGCTAAATCAAAGTCAAAGCAACCTTGTCAAATTTGCAGTCAAACTTAGCCCTAACCAAAAAGTCAAAGATGGTCAACGCAACAGTCAAATAGTCCTCTTGAAGCTCGGTCAAACCCAGTGAAATTCGGCTTGATAAGGTGGTCAAATTCAGTCCAAAACAATCCTGAAAACTATGGTCAAACTTGTTCAACTTTGCGGTCAACCGTGCAGTTAGCCCTGCGGTCAAAGTGCCCAAAAATTCTTGATTCCTGTGCCAAACTGTATGGCCTGCCAAAAATGAAAATTTCCCATAAAATCGCAGTCAAAGGATGAGTGAAAATGGTCAGTGAACGCTAGTCAAACTCCTGCAACAGTCCTGAAATTCAGCCTTGCAATTTTCCTAGAAAATTTGTCCTTCTGCCACACGTGTGAGAGAGAGAGGAATTGCCCAATAGCTATACAAACCAATGAGAGGAGGAGAGAGAAGAAATGTGTGATGATGATGCCAAATGAGTTGGGAGGGCACTTGTATTTATACAAGTTGTTGAGGGTGAAGAGTCACATACATTGGGCTTAATGACCCTGTTAGTTTTTGGTAGCATCGAAAGTGCTCTAACCTTGAAAATTTGTGGAGAGGCTAAGGCACATGAGTTCTAAAGAACCCGGAAACTATTTGGTGAAATTCCACCCGGATTGTATTTTATTAAAATAATTAATATTTTTAATGGGGTTCATAAGTCTAAACTTAGGAAAATTAAAATATTAATGGGTATTAATCAAAATATGGGTGAGAATGAACTAGAAGGCGGATCAAGTCATGTTTTAATCTTAGCCGTTGATTAGAGACTTAATCTCGACCGTTGAAGACTCATCAGGAAAAGTATAAAATGGAGGCTTGGGGTTCATTTGGAAACAGAGAGAGAGAGAGAGAGAGAATTGATCTAAAGTTCGATTTCTAGGGCTAGGAAGTTGAGAAATTCAAACTAAGTTCATTTAGCATCAGAGGGGCAGCGAGAACCTAGGAGAAGGACTTTCCAGAGAATACGGACAGAGAGGCGGAGAGAGCTTTCTTAGAGGCAGCGCAGTAGCCGGGAGAGTTGACATTGGGCCAGTTTGGTCCCACGCAGCGCTGACGCAGAGCCAGAAGGGCCAACACAGAGCAAAAAATATGCCTATCACGCAGAAGTCGGAACTGTCGGGAACAGCCGAAACTGTCAGGAACAACCGGGATAGTTGACGTAGAGGGTAGAAGAGGAGATGCAGGACTGATGTAGGGCCAACGCATAAATAGCTGGGGTTAGCCAGTGTTGTGCCGGATCAGTCGAAATTCTGCTTGGTGAAGTGAGGTAAAACTCACTCAGATTTTTCGCCACTATTTTCTCTATAAAGGATTGCTAGATGAGCATCCTAGATTTGTATTCAGATATTTCTCCTGCATAATAATAAACCCTCAGAACTGCTACATCGATTTTCCTGCATTGGGTTTTTTCGGGGACTATTGTATCCAAAAATAAGTGTCTTATGTATCTTGTTCTTTGCTCTGTTTTCTGTTTCATGAGATCAAATATTTAATTAGTGTAGGCTGCAGAAGTAATTTGCTTTAGTATTTAGAAGAATAACTTGATGAATTTAAAAATCAATTAGGTGAAGTAGATTCAGATTTGCTGTAGTAGGGGTTCCATCGAGTCTAGGAATTTTCACAGAGCCTACATGATCAGGTGACCGACCTAAACAATTTGCACGTGTGGGCATAAATTAAAAAAAAACACTTCTGCTTGTCCAAATTAGATTATCTTTATATCAATTTTGGTCCTCTCGAAAAAAGGAATTTAATGCAATCATCATCTCCATCAAATGATCTCCTAAGATGGAATTTGGCCCTAGTTGCCAATTTTAACAAAATTTAACCTCATAACTCTTGTTCTCCATGATTGAGATGGACAAAAGGTACATAGAGTACCTAGAGTACAAAGAGTACATAGAGTACAAGTACATAGTGTGAACATTTCTGAATCTAACACATCAGAAACCCCTACTGCAATATCTGGTTTACTATCTCCTACTTGTTCTTTACATTAACAAGTTATTTAATAACATAAACATCGAAGTAAACACAATTGCAACCTTCACAAAAATACAGATAAACAACTAAAATAAATTGAGACAACACAAGGGACAACGTTATATTTTGGACAATCGTCCCAGGAAAAATCCAATGCGGGAAAACCGGTGCAGCATATATGAGGGTTTTATTATTAAGCAGATTTTTGAATACAACTAGGGTGCCAGAAATGGATCACCCTTTAGAGAATATCCTCGGCAGTAGTACCTCTCTACGGAGACAGATATTGCGTCAAATCAACAACCGGATGATCAACCCCACAGTGACTCTGACTGTTCCTTTTCTGGATAGCGAAAGCTGCTCCACACCCCTCTGGAACTGCGTCACTCTCTCCCGGCTGATCTGCTGTCAGTCTGCCTCACAGAACCTCCTCAGCGCAGCCTCTTCAGCCCTGCATCAGCTTCTACAACCCTCTGTGCTGTCTGCGTCAGCCTCTACAACCCTCTGCGTTGTCTACGTCAGCCTCAATGACTTTCTGCGTAAGCCTCTGCGTCCTCTGCATCTGCCTCTGCAGCTTCTACATCCTCTGCGTTGGCCTCCTTAGCCTCTGCCTCATCTCTCCTAGGCTCTGCGTTGCCTCTTCCAACACTTTGCTTCCTCTCTAATATGTATTCTTCAACCTTGGATCGAAATCCCTTGCTGAACTGCCCATCACTGCAACTGATCTCTAACTCGATTTGCTCAGCAAACCCAACCCCAAAAAATCGAATTCTTGATCTCACTTGGTGTGTCTCCAACTGACCCTCAAGCCTCCTCTTATACTTTTCCTGTTGACGATTCAACGGACGAGATTAAGTCCCTAATCAATGACTAAGATTAGATCAGGGCTTGATCCTCGTTATTTAGAACTTTCTCACCCATATTATATTAATACACATTAATATTTAATTTTCCCAAGTTTAGACTTAGGAACTCATTAAAATATTAATTATTTTAATATCTCTTCATCCCGGTGGAATTCCTCCAAACGATTTCTAGGTCTTGGAGATCTCATGTGCCTTAGCCTCTCCACTAGATTTCATGGCTAGAGCACATCTGATGCTACCCAAAATCAACACATAGTCTAGGTATAGAGTACCTCTTGTGCATCAAAGAACCCTCCTAACTCAAGCTAGAACTGGATTGTCCCCTATCCCTTGATTGCATACTGGGCATCATTGCCAAGCTCAATATGTATCCTTGAGTTGTCCTCTGCAAAACTATGGAATAACTCTCTAGCCTATGTCATGTGGCGGGAGGTGCCACTATCAAAGTACCAGGCACTTCTAGCAATGGTGCTGGTAGAAAGGTAGGTAAGAAACGAGTGAAAATTCACTCTCGAACTTGGAAGCAAACTCACTCAACTGTGTCACTGATGTCGCTGCAATTGTCTGTGTCTTCCTCTTGCCCTTCTTCCCATGTGGACATTGAGAAGTGAATTGCCCATTCTTATGACAGATATAGCATTTGATCTTTACTCATCCCTCTTCTACTCAGATTGCTGTCCTTCTCCTTGACTATCACCTTTCTTGATGGAATCTTTCCCTTTGGTCTTCTTCGTCTTGTTGACCAGGGCCAAGTTTTTATTTGCTGCTACTCCCCCCAACTTGCTGTTCCTGGACTCTTTTTACGAGTCTCCTCTTGGATGTTGTCATCCCAAAGTCTCTCCTTACTAGGAAGATGTTCCCGGGTACAGATGCCCAGGATGATTAGTTCCCTATCCTTGGTGAATCCATTCAAAGCAACATTTAATACAACTTCTCCAATAGTTGCAAGTTTGTTAGGAATTTGTGTGATCCTCATAAGTTAGTTAGTTACATTGTCAGAGGGGTTCATTCTGTGCGTTCCGAGCTTAGTTTTGAAAATCATTTTCCGACTCGGCGACTCATGTTATCACTTTGAAAAAGTGATATTGAGGCATCAAACATCTCCTTAGATCTAGTATTTTCTACAACACGCAGAATCAAATGATCCTTAATAGCTTCAAGGGTCACCCTTTGTGCCTTTATGTTCTTATGCCATGCTGCCTACACTCCAGGGTCTACTACTACTGGTGTTATTATGCTCCTTGAGGCTTGCATTGGAGTTGGAGGAGGATTGGACACAACTTTCCGCAAGTCTTTCTCCTTCAAGATCACTGAGATTCTTGGCTTCCATGGCAAGAAATTTGAAAACCCATCAAGTCGATCTTCAACTTTCACACTAGTTACTGACATGGCTGTCCTAAGATTTATCTTTCAATCTCTTTGAAGTAACTTGAAAGTTAAAGATTTGGATTTTTCTCAAAGAGGGAGCTTTGATACCATGCTAAAAATATCCTAAAATCACTTATCTAAGCAAATAGATTAGATCTAGTTACTTGTTTGTAATATTAAATTTTTCAGGCAGTGGAAAATGAGAAAAACATTCACCCACATTGCACAAATATTTCTGCCCTTCTAAATCAGTTCATCATTCAAAATTATCTTCAGAACTTACAAGAGCTTCCTTACAGGGAAAAATGGCTCTGAGAATTAATCAAACGAACAACAAACTTGAAAATTACAGTTTGCATGGAAATTGAGGCAGCCTGCCCTCAAATTCGTATGGCTGCACGAAATCTGTACTAACAATGGTATGGCCTGCTCTGCTGGGCTATTTGGTTGTTTTTTTTCCTTGCTGCTAATTAGCTGCCTGTCCTTGCTGAAGACTTGCTGCCTACTTGCTGAAATGCTGCTGAAATCCTTGCCAATGGCTGAAAATCAGATCTCTGTTTTTCTCCTTCACTCACATGACTTGTGAAATAGATGTTGTGTGTGTCTTTGTCCCTTGCCCTCTCTTCCTTTTACAACTTTGACATGAGCCAAAAACCTAATCTTCAACAGTTGAGATTTAACTGTGAGATCAATGGATATTTTTTAATTAAATTATTAAGTGACCCACTTTAGTCACTTTAATAATTAAAAATCACTTTAATTAAATAATGTTTTCTTTATTAATTAATTAATTAATAAAGTGAACTTGTTGGAAATACGGGATAGGGGGGGAGGGTGGTGTTGAATCAGTATTTCCTTACAATTTTTATATTATGCTAGCTAAGATCACTAGTTAAACCAGGACTCCAATCCTCAACTACAAAATGAGGACTCCAATCCTCAACTACAAATCCAGGCTCCAACCTAGTCTCTCACAAGGCTCCAACCTTGTATGAGAACACCAATCCTCAAATATAAATCCAGGCTCCAACCCGGTCTCTCTCAAGGCTCCAACTTTAAACTTCAATAAGACTCCATCCTTCAACCACTTCAAAGATTTCAATACCTGCTTCAAAACATCATCCATATGACTTCAACACTGCTACAATAAATTTCTCCACAAACTGCTCCAAAGATGCTTCACATGCTGCTCCAAGAGGTTTTCAAAGACGCCTCTCTAAAGTCTACTCAAACAATGCTCCAAGTCTGCCTTGACAGTTGTTTCAAGTCTTCTATAATCACTGCTTCAAGTGCTAGTTCAAAGTGTGCTTCAAGGAAAGCTTCTTCACTCTTCAAGCCTGCTCAAACGATGCTCCAAGCCTGCTACAACAAAGACTTTCAAAGACTGCTACAACAAAGGCTACAAGGTCTGCTCAAAACGATCTTCAATTCTGTTCAAGAATGCTTCAAAGGAGTGCTTAAAAGGTCTTCAAAAGTGCTCCAAATAATTTGCTACAAAACTCTTCAAAGGCTGCTCAAAGAATATCAAGTTTGTCCGCAAGAGAGTGGCTCCAAAGCTCTTCTAAAAATCTGATACAAAAAGTGTTCTAAGTCTGTGCAGCTCGATGAAGGTCACAGTCAACTCGGACTTGATGACAATCTTCACTTCACAGGAACTCGAGTTAGATTACAGCGTCATACCATAGTCGACTTGGACTTGATGACAGTCTTCATTTCACAGGAACTCATGTTAGATTACAGCTTCATACGACAGTCAACCGGACTTGATGACAGGCTTGATCACAGGCCTTTCTTCACAAGAAAAATTGGACTCTGTTACAGAGAATATACCACAGACTTAGGCTCTTTTCCACAGAGGATATACCACAGAAATTATGTTCTTAAACCACAGAGAAACCACAGAGAGATTCGTCCTTCTTGTACAGAGACAAACCACAGAATTTGGGCTAGATCACAAACTTTATTCCACAGGAAATTCAAGCTGAATCATGTTGTCTTCCTGGGATTGCTACCTCAGATCCATAGAACCAAACTTCTCTTTCCTTCTATGAGATCCTTGATCTTTTTATTCCACCGAGTTCCTTGCTTCACCAAATTCTTCTTGACTTCTTTGCAAGTTGGATGAGTGCTGGCTTTTATTTAAATTTTATACGTTTGAACTCTCACTGAATTGTCATGACTATAGAAGGGCCGACCTGAACTCAAGATAGGCCGACATGATTAATTAACTTAGAGCTGACCAGAAGACGGTATTATTAGGAAATTAAAGGAATAGGTATTCGTACTCCTCTTCTCCTACAACTAAATAGACATTGCATCACTCAATGATGAAGCAAACCATTCTTCCTTATCCTTCTATGAGTAATGTCTACAATTGTATGTGAGTAGTAAATCTAACAGGATATCTTAGCCACATTGAGTAGAAGACAAGGATGCATGTGAAGAGGACAACACACTGTTGTGATTAAAGAAAGCAGCAAGGGATTGTACAAACATACATTGTAGTAGTGAAGACTTAATGCAACTTTAGACAATGTTCATTTTCACCTCAATGCTCATGACACTCACTTCAAGTTGGTGCCTTAGGTGTTGTTTCTGATCTGCAAACAAAACAATCATTCTTATCTTATTAATATACTGTTTGTCTATGGCTAAGTATGAATCAGACCCAGCAATTTAATAATTACTGCTTCATTCTTTATTGGCAGAGATCAGTGAAGGAGTTTGTGACCATTCCATAGCATCCATGAGCTGGCCCTTGCTTTGCCATCAGTGACAATATCTCAACAGAACTTCTGAAAAAGCATAGGATATTTTTAATGACGATTTCCATAAGTAGACACCCTCACGGAAATACCTGTCTGAGTTACAAACACTAACATTCTCCCACTTTACAATGTTTTGGTTTAGATGACCTTTAGAGATACCCCCTAGGCTAGGAAACCTCCTCTATTTGAAGGCAGAGGCAAGGCCGCTGAGGTCACAGTGAGTAGCTTGCCAAGTAGTTGCTTCTCATGTTTTCTTCAACTGTGCTTTGAACTATTTACACCTAGTGAGAATTTGAGCAGTGACAAGGTGAATTCTTTGTCTTGTTGTTATCATTGGGTTCACTGAAGGATATTTGCTGCTGTAATGGCTCAACTAGGGGTGTTCACTCTATTTTGAGGGCTGCCTTGGCTAGGATTTGAGGATTGAGTGTGGCTCATTTAAGGCCTCCTTGATCTTTGGGTGAAATCACACTTGAATAATGATGTATTGTTAATTGTTCTTTCTATAAAGGAGGTTTCCTATTCTTGTCTACTTCCTTCTATAAAGAAGGTTTCCTATTCTTCTCTACATTTATGGTTTCTTTTGTGGCTATTCTTTAAGCATGTTTGCTTGTTATTACATGACTGATTTTGTACTTGTTGTGAGGAGTATCTTTCAAAGAGTCCTCTAGTTTTCTGCATGTTGAAGTAGATCCATATGGTTGTGTTGGTTAGAACATGTTTGTAGCAACCTAGCCACACCGGTTTCATACAAGTTTGAACCCTCTTGAGTGCTGACATTGATTCCATCACCAATTGGATAAGCACTGGTCTTGGCTATCCACCATACGCTTAATTCTAAGAATATCATAAACATCTTTACTAGGGTTTCCCTTTTTAGTTGGAAGATAGTTTGCCTGAAGTGAGAGGAAAAGTTGAGGTGACAGTGGACAACCTTCCCACATGCCTGTAGGTTTGCACTTGGTTTGGTACTTCGAACATCTTTTGATTGACAGGAGGTAATAGGGACAAATGCTTGTTCTCCATGTGGCCATCAAGAGAAGTTGTTAGAGTTGGCATATAATAATAGTCATATAATAAAGTTGTAATGTACTCTAGACTTATATCACCTGTCATAAAAAGAGTTGTGTTAGATTAGGTTAGAGTTTAACTAATAAAGTAGTTGTATGGGATGTTACTATGGAACATTGTCTCCCTTATATGTATTGACATCCACTCCATATGATAAATGAACCAAGCAAATCATTCATTTTTAAAAAATATATTCTGGCTTGCATTCTTTGTCCACATTATTGTGTGTGAAACTCACACTGTTTGATTACATTTTTAAGAAATACACAAACATTGGGCATTCTGAAAAACAAGCGATCATTTTCGAAAAATAGTATGATTTTAATCCATTATTTTATTCACCATCCTTAAAACTTCAAAACTTATAGAAATCACAAATTCAAATACATTTACCGGCTAATAAATCTAATCTGTTTTTCCATGTTTTATGTGTTTCAAGGGAGGTACATGTCACAGGCTTATATGATGGTGGTTTCAGAAGTTGGTATTGTTGTTGATCTGACTGTAGAGGTACCTTTGTGTTTGTTTTTATGTAGGAGTAGCTGATGGAGAAGGAGAAACCTCTTGCTCATGCTCTGCATGATCTCTTCACCAGCGTATCATCACTGGTTCAGGGCGAGCTACAGGTAGACCTTTTTCAGTATTTCTTGCAATTGTTTGTTCAAGTGGCATGGCAGGGGCAGGGGGAGCGGTGTTATAGAAAGGAATTTTATCTTAGATTGTATGCTTTTTTATTACTTGTTCTTTCATATGTAACAATAGCTCAATTATTGATATGGATTTAGACATTTGTTCTATTTTTTCTGATAAGTAAACTCCCTTTGGCTGCATACTGATACAACGAATTTGGATCTCTTACTTCCAAATTGGAGGTTCAAAGTAGAACATTCCTCCATTGTCACTGATCAGGTGGTCTGTGGTTGCACTTCACCATTTACCAATAAAAAGATAAAACATCACTGAGTAGAGGGTATGCTCTTTTTGTTAGAAATAAATGATGGAGCCATACTCCTACTATGCTGGCTTCAGTTCTGTCATTTTACTAGTTGGATGTCTTAATGTAAAGATCAGTTTGGTCAAAGGATTTCAGAGTAGCCACTGCTAAGTCACAAGTTAGAATCCCAGTATATACTTGGGCATTAGAAGTAGTCAATGCTAGTCACAATTTCTAATCCCATGGATATACTTGGATTCTGTTAAAGAAATGACTGTGTTTGTGCAGGGTACAAATAATCTTCTGGATCTGATTGAAAAGATGAACCTAAGGACAGCAGATGAATATAATAGCTTTGGAGACATTGCTTCAGGCCTCCGGGTCTACGTGGAGCAATTGAAGATGAAGAATGAAAGTTTCCATGAATACATCAAGCAGATAGATGAAATAGACCAGCAAGTAACAGAGTTGGAAGATGTAGTATCTATGCTTGATAAGTACACCTACACTCTAGAAACTAAAGTTCGCTCTGCGTGTGGTGATTTAAGGCCTAGGTGATCAGAGAGGATGATGGATGACTGAATTTTCATTTTCAATTATTGAGTTGGAGGGTGTTCTGGTCTACCGACAGTTTATTTATTTTATGAAAAATTGCAGGTTATGTTTGAGTGGGTTATTAAACTAATTGGAGAGTCAAATGCATTTTTTAATCACTGTAAAGATGCATCAAACATTAGAAAACAGCTGCTAAAGTATTTTGATGAAGACTATATATGTGTATATTATATAGTCTTCATCAAAATACTTTAGCAGTTGTTTTACACACACTAATACACACTAGAACCCAAATGTGTAAATCATAAGCTCTAAAGAAAATATGGAGTGCTCACAAAACTTCAAGTCTTTGAATTATTAGATTCAGACACTATTTAGCTTAAACTAATGTGCTTTCTTTAAATTTCTTTTGCATACTGGAAAATGAAATTGAGCTAGAGCCTATATCTAATTCTAATCACCATGGGCATAATTAGATTTCAATAGTTGCAAAGGGTATTGGTGATCTTGCAATCAATAATCAACTATGCGCTGCTGTTGTGAATTATTTGATTGAATGCAAAAGCAAAAGGCCTAGAGTCATGCACAGGCTTTGTAAATATAGAATTTATACAGAGAAGATTGACTTGTATAAATTTAAGAATAAACATGAATAATATGGGGAGATACTCCCGAGTCCTAACTACCAATTTATACAGAGAAGATTGACTTGTATAAATTTAAGAATAAACATGCCTAATATGGGGACATACTCTCGAGTCCTAACTACCAACGCTCTATTAGTCTTCAATTATTATGGAGTCATAAATACAATGAGGTATCTACTTCATTCATAAGTTTGGTAGCGGAATAATTATACCATATAAAAAAAAGACAGATATAACCTAACACATGACTACAAAATATTTGAAGGTCATATGTCGGCCTGCCACTATAGATCAAGGCGCTTAGGTTACCGATTGCACTTGTTGGTTTGGTTTTCTAGGACGCTAACAAGATCACATCTCAAGGTTAATCCATCTATTGATTGTTAGGGAAGATTGATTGATTGTAGGAACTTGACAAAAATACCTTCTCTCAAAATGTTGAATTTCACATGAATTTTCTCGAATGCCACAATCTTTGGTGGCTTTTGGATCTAGTTTTTTGAATGATTGTGTGATGCAGGAGCATCTTACCTCCAACTCAAAACTCTTTTTTTTTTTTTTTGAATTAAGACTAAATCTATTAAGAAAAGACATATGGTACAAACAGAGCTTTCAGAGAAGCGAAGCTAAGGAGCATGGGAGCCGGAAATGATATGTTATCAACCTCGGTCCCAAAGAGTAACCACGGCATAAGCAAAAGATAATAGAGAGGACAGAAAGAACGAGCTGGTCTAGGGAGTCTACCCAGCATGGGCAGAATCTTCCAATCTACATTTTTTTCCTTTCTTTTTACTGACTTTGACCCAACCATTTTGATCTGGTTGGACCGGAACTACTTGCAGACTGATCTGTGCTAAAGGAGGAGACTCCTTGTCTGAATCAGAAGGCGAAGACTCATGAGAACGTTTCTGCGAGAACAGAGGCGCAGAAGGATCCTTGGCGCGGGCTGAGGGCGAGTCCTTCGGTTGCTCCAAATTCTCCTCTTCCACTTCAATGTCCTCCTCATCAGAGCTAGAGGACTCTATGTCATCCATAGGGGGTCTATCACAAGGTTTCCAACTCTTGGATTTGGATTTGCGAGTGATATTCTTCTTTTTGTCGAGGAACGCTGCACATGTGTTCTGGAGATGCCCCGTCTGATGGCAATGGCGACACCTGAAGGCTGTATTCTCATAGTCCAAAGTTTGCGTCCAATGGAAGTCCTCGACTTTGAGGATGATCTGATCTGGCAGCCCTTTACTAATGTCTATTTCTGCACAAATTCTGCCATAGGTATATATTCCTTTCTCCCCCCTTGAGGTATCTGTTGCCAGGAAGCGGCCTAGGGTGTCCCCGATTCCTTGAAAGACAACAAAATGCCATAGATGCGCAGGGAGATTTGGAAGCCTGACCCAGATAGGAAGCTTGGAGATGACCGCAGTGGAGGGGTCAAAGTCTGGGAACCAGGGGGAGAGGAAAAGTCCAGCTGATCCCCAGAACCAGGGGCCCCCCGTTAAGGCTTTTTGGTAATCTTCGTTGAAGGCAAAGGCTACAATAAAGAAGCCTTTCGAGCAGAAGAAGACTTTGCAGTTGTTGGTCCAATTAGAATGGATCCACTGGTATAGATCAGCAGTGCGGGGCCATAGGCCATTAAATCTGCAAATGAGGGCTGTTTCTGCAAATGTCTAGTATTGATCATCCAGAGATGGATGAGTGATTTCAATGGCAGGGGTTTCCTCCATTTTGTCCACCAAGAAAGGTTTGGGAGCCTTGGCAGATTGGGCAGACTTCTTGGCAGGCTGTGCATGTACTGCATCTTTGTAGGAAAAACCTTTGGAGGCAGAGGATTGCCCAACTGCACCTCCCCTTAGTCGAAGTGATAGGATCACTGTGGCATTTCTTTCAATATTATAATAGGAAAGAGGCAGATTGTTATCAAGCTGCTTACCTGTAAAGAGGAGCCGCAGAAGGAAGGGATCCCCAACCTCTGTTCGAGAATCTTTGAGAGATGGCGCACTGTGAAAGACGGTTGGACCCCAAGGAGCAGGGTTTTGCCTGTCAGAAGAATTATTTGAATCTGAAAATTCGCTTGCTGGAGATGAATAGGATCTCGGCTGCCTGAATGAGGAATCGAGGTTGAAACAGTGAGATTGCGGGGCTGCAGAGCCAGCTCCAGATCCTGGCAATACTGCTGCTGCATGTGGAAGAGTGCGGTAGTTGCCAGGGGTAGGAGTCTGCAGGCAAAGACGTGGAGTAAAAAGAGCCGGCGGCCCAAAGAGGTAAAGGCCAGATCGATCCATCTTGCCACCGCGCAGTTGGATGGCCATATAGCAATGGCGGCCAAAACAGTCTCAAGCTGAGGGGCCAATGCGCCGAGGAACCCAACCCTCTTTCTCCACATCGCCCACCCTTTCTGCCATGGCACACAGTCTAATGGGCAGCGTCTCGCACAGTACTTACGCCTGGCATGTCTACAGGGGGCCCAAGTGATAACCTCCGCGGGAAGTCGGTCCCGAGCCTCAGGTACCATCCCATCTTTCTCATGGCTGCAAAAGAACAGAGACCCATTTCTTTGCCCCGCATATACCTCCCTGCGTTCAGATCCATGGCCGCACCTCCAGGTCGGCTCGATCCAGCGAGCAGCTGCAACATTTGGGAACTGAAACCCTAGGGCAAGAGAAAAAACGCCTGCGCTCTCCATCTCTCTTCTCGCCCAATATCTCTTATTACATAAGTCAACTCAAAACTCATTTTAACTAGACCTAGGGGTTTCATTTACCGAGGGAGTTGGTTCCTTAAGTTAGATTTAGTTATTTAATTTAAATGTATTTTCTATGTTTTTAGGAGAATTGAATGCAAGTGATTGTAACGAACAAAGTTCATGTACTCAAAGGAATGCTTTGATACCAATGTAACAAACAAAGTTTGTACTTTGCAATAATCTTCAGAACACTTGGTACATGAAGACAAAGACATCTATTGTAGGACAAGTAATTGTATATAAAAATATTTGAATACAAGTGAGATGATGATTACAAATGAGGGTGAGGGTTTGCTTATATACCTAGGCAGATACCTCTTCACAAACGATCATGTCCTTAGAGACATGCCTCTTCACTACTAATTATTAGTTAATTAATCATTAATCATTATTATTGTTATTTACATTATTTGTATTATTTATATATATTTTATTCATAACATTGCCTTCCTCTTCAAAAAATTTTGCCCTCAAAGCTTATTGCTAACAAGGCGTGTCATTTGTTCTTGTAATCCGTTTACGTCTTCTATGAATTCTTGGAGTAGTCATTTTCGTTGATACACGATGATAGGATCCTTGGAGTGATAAATAAAATTGTCACATTGAGAAAGGATCTGACCATCCTAAATCAATCTTCTATGGAACTTTGCAATTGCTTGATAGTTGAGATAAATTGTTATTGTCATACTGGATTGTGCTGAAATCATCATTATTCTTTGGAACATAAGTCTATTGTTTCTGATAGCTGAGATAAATTGTTATCGTCAAACTGGATTGTGCCGAAATCATCATTATTCTTTGGAACATAAGTCTGTTGTTTCTGTTCCGAGTGATACAAATACGTGGACTGATTGAGTTGTCTGCTCTTGTGATTCTGATGTCGATAAGGAGTTTTTTTGGTTGGACTTTCCCTTATCAAGTGTGTGGTAATTCTATGATTTACTTCAGGTACTGGGGTTGTTGAGATGGTTACAAATCCTTCACTTGGAATTTCCATTGTCTGAATTGCAACATCTGAATATGTTTTTCCTTCAATTGGTTTGTCATTTTCTTGAGTTGTGATATTGATTGGATCGGTGTTCGTATCTTTTTCTTCAACTTGGACTGAAGACTTCGACACTTCTTTCGTGATAAATTCTTCTAATTTGTTGTTCAATGATTTCTTATCATTTTTAAGTTTCTTAATTTGAGTGAGTAGACTCTGATTATGATTTTTGAGACGTAAGAGTTCCTCATTTTCTGAGTCAACTTTATTTTGGCATTCAAGCTTCTCATCTTTTAAACACTTGATTTGTTCTAATAATTTTTTATTAAGGTTCTTTAAGCGTAAATTTTCCTCTTCTTTCTCTGATAGATTTTCGTTGAGCTTCTTGTTAGAACTTTCATTTTCTTGTTCTAACTTGTGCTTCTTAGTTTTACACTTTTTGACTTGTGCAAGTAGTTTCTAGATATGATCTTTTAAACAAAAAATTTCTTTGCTTTTATTGGATATGACCTCCTCAAGCTCTTTTTGCTTCTCCAATATTGTGTTTCGATTCTTTTGAGACATTAATTTCGTAACATATTTAAAGTCTTCTTATGAGGGCATTATCGATTTTGACTTCATTGTCATGTCTCAGAATGTGATCATCTTTCCCTTATAAGAAAACATCAATTTTTTTTCTTTATGTTTAACATGAATGTACTCAGTTTTTTAAACCAAGGTCGACTAAGAATTATGTCAACGTCTCTGTCATATATAGATACAACACAAAATTGAGATATGTATTCATAATGATCTACTGTCACTTGTAAATCATGTTGGAAATACTGGGGCGGGGGGGGGGGGGGTGAATCAATATTTCTTTTCAACTGTTATTTTACCAGTTAAAACATTTATATTCAGAACACAAGATGAACAACAAGAATAAATGCTTTTATTAATATAATCTTTGCAATAAAATAGATACAATATATATATGGTTCCAATCTGTTGCCAAGCACCAACTTGGACTTTTGTGAGGCTCCAACCTCTAGAGCACCAACTCTGTTTTGTCAAGGCACCAACCTTGGACTTAGGAGCACCAACTCCCAGGACACCAATCCTTCCAATTCTGAGGCACCAACCTCAAGGGCTCCAACCCTCTGCTGTCAAGGCACCAACCTTGGATATAGGAGCACCAACTCCAAGGACACCAATCCTTCCAACTTTTGAGGCACCAACCCCAAGGGCTCCAACCCTCTGCTGTCAAGGCATGTTTGATAGTAATGTTCTGCTCCCAAAACTCTTCTTTACTGAATTCTGTCTGTTTACAGCTTCACTGTAGTCTCCATGCTACAGCATCAATGGCAACCAGTCTTCATATGAAGAAGTCTTTACAACTCTTCATACTGTCCACATAGAGTTTGCAAAAGTTATCTCATGATGATATCAAATAGCCATCATGATCTCTAATAATGTCTCCACACAATGTTAGTGAGTCTACTATTAGCTGCACCAAGCTCTGCATAAGAACCAACTCTCTGTTTCAAGCTTCTGTTCTCATTGTTATGGTGAATGCTTCCAGCGTGACTACTGCGCACTGTTCTTGCTATTGCAATCTCTTACTTCCCAGAAATACATTCACATATGCTTCAATATTGGTGCTGGCTATTGTTCCCTTCAAGCAATATCAAATGAAACTTTATTTATTATATCACAGAATTGTTCTTCAGTATGCATTATGTACCTGATTAATTCATCATAGGTCTGAGTCTTTCACAGGGTAACATGGTCAACAGAGTTGCTCGTACTTCGACTGCCTCCTGTTCGGTTGGACCTTCGTCTTCCATCTGTCCTGCTGGACCTTCGGCCTCTTTTTATCCTGCTGGACTGTTGGCTTCCTTCTTTCTTCCAGTTCTCCAACCACCAACCACCTTTTTTTTTCTCTGTTATATAAGCCTGATATGCTGACCTTTGGCTTCCTCCTTGCTCGCTTGAGCTTCGGCTTCCTCAACGCTCGCTTGACCTTCTGGCTTCCCTCCTCCGGTCGCTTTAGCTTCCTCTACGCTCGCTTGATTCTTCGGCTTCCCGATCTATGGCTTCCTCTGTCTATTCGAGTGTTCCAATACTCACAGGACACGTTAATTCGGAAGAGAGGCCGAATTACAATAGTGTTGCATATTAAAAAATATCAGAGAGGCCCTTTTTAATATTCATACAATATACATTAATTGTTCACGGACATCGCATTCCTTTAATCGCAATTGCGGCTTCCGGAGGTCTTTTATAAGTCGTGCCCATACCATAGCCGATGGTCGATTGCCCCTACCGGATGCGATATTATATTAAACTTCTTTTAATAAGTCCGTCGGGTCCACAACCTTATCGCAATCGGCGGTTTGACATCCCTTAGAGACTAGCGATACAGCGCAGATGCGATATTACATTTAGTCATGTTAAATGGTGCATTTGGGTCCACATTATTATCGCAATCGACGCTTTCAATGTGGCAAGGCTTTACAAGAGGCTTGCGATATGGCGGATGCGATATTTCAATAGGCGGTTTACAATGGAGCCGCGGGTCCACATGTATTATCGCAATCAGAGGTTTCAGGGGTGACAGCCCTTCATAACTGCGATTAGCAATTAAATCGTGACCGTCGATCTGGCGCTCGATCCGACGGTTGTCGCTTAGCCTGATCACCAACCAGTCCGCTCGATCTCCACCGTTGATCTCCTTCCATCAGATCAACGGCTGATGCCTTTTCTCGATCAATCAACTTGCACGACACTTTGTGACCGTTGATCTGGATCCGCTTGATCTGACGATCCAAAACGATTTCGGGTGAGACACAAGCACGGAGAATACCCGCCCGATAAAGCGGTTTTTCTCTCTCCTCGGCTGCTATGTGTCGAACGGTTAATGGAATCGGGTGACTACCCTTCAATACAGCTTACAACTTTTTGTCTGCCCGAAATACCACTTATGGTTTTGAGAAACCACCTCTTCGCTGATTATCTTCCGCGCTCTTCCACCATGCGATGACCGTTGATCTATGAGATCCAACGGATCTTGTGCACTCTCCATCTGTTTCCTCCTTAACTTAATCTCGCTTGCTTTTGATGGACTCTGTGTTAAAACCACGGTTTCTGCCACACTCCGTTTAACACACGACATTCATATATCGATTCATTCACTTAATATTGGATCGCCATCGATCCATTTAGTGGGAATACAAAGAAATACCCGGTTAACTGTTGAACGCGGATACACAGAGTAACGAGAGTCCACACCAGGCACGAGTCTTGCCCTCTCGGCTCAATTACAACAATAAATTGACCTCTGTCTCAAACCCCCTCTAACACTCAACCTCTCGCTTCTCACTCAAAACCTAATCATCTTAGCTCCCTTGACTTTTCGCTCTTCTCTTGTCTGATATGGCTCCGCTATTAACTCCTCTAATACTCTGCAATAGTCATGGCTTGGCTGGCTTGGCTTTCCTCTGGCTTCTCCTCATGGCTTTGCTCCTTAGCTTCTTGCTCCTGTTTCTTCACAGGTCTGCTCTACTTCTCCTTGGCTTCATATCATCATTTAATATCCTAGAATATTGCCATATTGACATACTCCTGTTGCTTCATGGATCTACGCTACTTGGCTTCACATCATTGTTTACTATCCAGAATATTGCCATATTGACATCAATGACAACCTAGATTAACAAATCATTACTTTCATATTTTTTTTTACCAAAAACGTCTATTGTTTTGCTTAGTGTTGACAATATTGCCGTGATATCGCCGATATTCGCAAATGTCGCGATATTTTCAGGGAGATGAGATATCGTCGAGGAACGCGATATTTTGTCTCCCCGAAAATATCGCGATATTTCCGAAATATCGGTGATATCTCGGGAAAATGTTGCGCTACAATGCAAAATATCGCCCAGGCACAGAAAAAAATTGCCGCCGCGGCTAGAAAAGGCTGATTTTGTTTTTTTCATTCATTTTCATTTATGATTGCTGGAGAAGGAAGGGGAGAGCTATGTGCTTGCTGCCAAGGAGGATTTGAGGGTTGAATAGCCATTATCGCCACCAACAACGAAGATATTGTTGATCTAAGATTGAAGAACAGTGAGACCATTTCATTTCTTCCATTAACAGGTTTGTTCAAATAAATATAGCTGTTGGAATCTCTGCACACTCTATTTAAACAAGCTAAGCCGGATTGGTTCTTCAACTTGTCCTGACGATGAACCACATTGGTGGGTTCGAAACGCGTCGACAAAAGATTGGTTATGTGATTTTGCCGAAGATTATCTAAACAATGTTATGGATCACAGAAGTCTAAATTCCTTAAACCCCTATGTTAATGAATTTTTTGATAGTTTTAGGATTATTCTTTCTTGCCTATTTGCCTACAAACATTTTCCTTGTTTTTTTTTTTTCCATTTGCTATGATTTTCATGCCCATGAGCAAATGCAAGTGTTTTCTCCATATTTGGACAGCAAACTCCTTTTTTTTTAACTTTCAAATGCATCCTCTTATTGTCATTTATGGTTTTTCATTGAATTCACATTGCAAATAATGTAGCAAAAAAAATATTTTGTAAAATGAGGTGGTTATTACTCATTAATTCCAATTTTCTTTTTGGTGCCCTAGGTTTGAGTTAGCTCACTACAAAATTCAAATATGCCAAAAGCTTTGGACCCATTTTGGGAGTATGGGGAGCCTAATGGTGGGACAAATCGGGCATATCTTACATGCAAATTGTGTGGTACCAGGATGACAAGAGGGGTTACAAGATTGAAATATCATCTGGCTAGACTCACTGGACATGATGTTGGGATTTGTACAGTTTCTAGTCCGGAGCTTATACAAAAAGCTCTTGAGGCAATTGATGAAAAAGACAAAAAGAAGGAAGAGACAGAAAGAAACAACGCTAAACGTGCAGGTAGATCTTTCGGGATATCTTCTCGTGATTTTGATGTTGAGGGTCATGGGAGGGGCTCCACAGCATCACCTACTACTGCTAGTGTGAGGTCGTCATTTTTTGTTCCACGAACAGGACATGGATCACAACCTGGCATAAAATCACTGGTTAAAAAAAGAAGCAAGAAGTAGATAGAGTCATGGGGAGGTGTCTTTTCTGGGGCGACTTACCTCTCAACATCACCAAAACCAATCCATTTTGTCCGCCAATGTGTGATGCTATTGTTGTTGTGGGCCCAGGGTACAAAAGTGCTACATATGAGGAGTTGCGGGGGCCAATTCTTCAAGTAGAAAAACAGAATATCAACTCTAGATTGGCAGAGTTGAAAAAAACATGGGAAGTTATTGGATGCACAGTCATGTCTGATGGTTGGACAGATAGGAAGGGTAGGACCCTTCTAAATTTCTTGGTACATTGTCTTAAAGGTACCATGTTTATTAAATCAGTGGATGCATCAGAACATATCAAAGATGTAGCAACGATATGTGAGTTGTTAGATGGATTCATTCGGGAGATTGGTGTGCAGAGTGTGGTGCAAGTCATAACAGACAATGCAACTAATTATGTGTCTGCCGGCAAGATGCTTATGGAGAGGCATCACACATTGTTCTGGACTCCGTGTGCATCACATTGTCTCAATTTGCTGGTTGAGGATATGGGGAAACTTTCCTTCATTAAGGAGGTGGTTGATATGGCTAAGAGCGTCCCCAAGTTTATTTATAACCATGCTTTTGTTCTTAGCCTCATGAGGAAGTTCACTAGAAACAAGGAGTTGCGGTGTCTTGCGATTACACGTTTTGCCACAAACTTTATTACTCTCCAGTCTTTGCTTCAATGTCAGTTCGAGTTGAAGAAAATGTTTATGTTTGTTGACTGGTGTAATTGTAGATAGAGCAGGAGATAGGATGGGAAAGCCATTGCAAAAATGGTGTACTCTGAGACGTTTTGGCATGGAGTAGAAGAAGCATGCTCAGTTAGTGAACCTATAGTAAAGGTTCTCAGATTGATAGATGGGGAGAAGCTTGCAATGGCTTATTTATATGAGGCCATGGATAGGGCCAAGGAGGCCATTCATTCTTATTATGCAGACAAGGATTTTGCTGGCTTTGATAGGAATATGATGTTATGGGATGTGATTGATAGTCGGTGGACAAGGATGCTTCATCGACCCATTCATGTAGCAACACTCTTCCTCAACCCCACATTTTCATACAAATGCGGCTTTGATTTTGATGGCGAGGTGATGGAAAGGCTACATTTCTGTATTCATAGGATGGTACCTGATCCTGAGCTTCATAGCAAAATCAATTGCGAGATATAGTTTTATCGGGATTGTGTTGGCCTATTTGGCTTTGATGGTGCTATTAGGGAAAGGACCCTCTTCATGCCACGTAAGTGACAAGTCATCACTCATTAGAAATTAGAATTTTCAATTTAGAATTTCCTTACTTATAATTCTATTTTTTTAAAATTCAATTATGTAACTTTTATTTGAAAGTTTAATTATGTTTTAAGTTTTTGATTTTTTTATTTTGTTGTAGATATTTGGTGGCGAATCTATGGTGCAAGGGCACCAAATTTGCAGAAATTGGCCATAAGAACCTTGAGTCAAACATGTAGCTCTTGAGGGTGTGAATGCAATTGGAGTGTATTTGAGAAAATACATGCAAAAAAACACAACAGGTATAACTTTGAGCTCAAGCTTTCAGTTGAGCAATTGCACTTATTGTAATTTTTAATTTTTAATTTATGACCTTCAAGTGTCAAGAGCCAAGAGTCAAGAATCATTATTTTTTTTGAGACTCTTACAGGCTGGAGTTCGCACGCCTCAATGATTTAGTGTATGTGCGTTACAACATCCGACTTCAAGTGAGGCAAATAGAAGCACCAATGGATCCAGATGCCATTTTCTTAGACAATATTGATGTATTGTCTCAGTGGAGGGTGGAGTCTGAGGAGCCCATCTTGGAGGAGTCACCTTCATGGTTAGAGCCAGATGATCCATTAGAACAGGGGCAGCAAGAGGAGGAGGACTCAGAGGAGGAGCAACACTCGGAGGAGGAGCAGGAGGAAGAGGAGGAGGAGGACACTGTGGGAGCATCAACATCAACACCATTTGCTATAGATATAGGAGAGCACAACTCCATACCTAGCACTCATTATTTGACATTAGGTGCAGAGGCAGGGCCAGGGCCTTCTACTACTAGGGGCAGGCCTGGCAAACAACCCATCATGTTTTCCCGCAAAAGGGGGACAGGGCAATGATTTCAGATAGATCGTTGCTAGTTTTATTTGTTTTGCTATATATAACTCATGATGATGATATACTTTTATATATGTGATGTTATTTTGTATTGGTTCTCCACATTTGAGTCCTTGATTGGACAATTATCAGGGATCAGCAGGATTTGGTATCACCTTTGATGTATCATTTCTATTTGACATCATATATATCAGTGCTTTCTTCATATTTATGTGCCAATGTGTTTATTTCATGTTGTTATTGCTTTATATGTTTAAAATTTTGAAAAAAAAAGAATATATTATGCATTTTTTATGCTTGTCGATATTTGCCGATATTTTCGCCAATATTGTCGATATTTTCTGGACACTCTCCGATATTTTGTCGATATTGATATTTTCAACACTAGAACTTTTGCCTATATTGGCATATGAAATTAATAGTTGATTCACCAGATTAATATTTATGTAATTTTCGTCATTGCTTGTACTAGTAATGATATTAACTTTTTTCCCTTGGATGTTCCCTTTTAATGTAATTAGCTCGTGATATGTAATTAAAATGCCTTTTTAGGGGAATCGTCCGTCCTTCAATTCCGTCTTAGATTCCATTTGGTTCATCAATAATTTTGTCAACAACACTTTGACACAATTTTTGTCATATGACAGACCTACTTCTTCAATATATTTTTAATATATAGTTTGTAATAATTAATACTTTAATTTCAAAAATTTTTAATTTTTAATTTTTTTTTATTAACTTGAATGCTGTTTATAATAATAGTTTGTTTTTTTTTAAAACTTATTTGATGCCTTAAGAGTATTATATCTTTTTTTATTTTTCTCAATAAAAAAATACCTTGATACTTTCCTTGGGCTATTACACTTTATGTGATATATATATATATATATATATATATATATATATGAGAGAGAGAGAGAGATTCTTTCACTTATAGAGATTTTCCTTTCACTTTTTAATACCCCACCTTATAAAACCTTTATATATGTCAAGTAATATTTTGAATATTTTTGTCAAATAAAGTTTTTTTTTTTGGTTTAAGCTTGGCAGTTCCTTTTTCTATTAATATTTCCTGAAAACAAGTATATCTTTAACAAAAATTGCAGGTGGCCTCAACTTGCCCGCAGGAAACTAGGTCTGTTGGCCACCTGTCTGCATCGAATGCTGTCCAAAATTTAAAAAGAGTTTTCATTACCATCCAAGCTACATTGGCAACTATATCTACTATGAAACTCATTAAAACAGTAAATGCTAGCCGACTTATAAACAAAATTCTACTTGAAGATCTGCTTCATTCATCTGATGAGTCCACCGGGGCTGGGGCTTTCGCACTGGAGCCCGGGATTTCGCTTCTCTTCATATCTTGAATGCTCTGTTCAATCCTGTTTACCATGAGGTTGTTTCGGTACAATTGCATTTGGACAGATTGGATCTCCCTATGCAGATCCTTCATGCTTGGCTCAGCTGGTCTGGCATCCTCCGATTCCTCTCTTTCTTTGTAGGTTGTCATTGCTCGGGCCAGGATATTCTTCATGACCCAGTACTGTTGAATTGTTTGACGAAACAACGTTTGGCGTCCTCTGGTGTTCCGGGGTCTTTAACCATTGTTTCCCATTCCTCTGCCTCGATCTCTTGATTTTCTATATTGTCGTTTAGCTCTCTCTCCCATTCAGAAATTATTGCTTTTACCTCTGGCGGTGTTCCTACCACGTATGCATTGATCAGGTTTCATAGACTCTCTTTCCCAGTCTTCTTTCCTCTTTTACTTGGTCCTCTGTTGGAAGTCGCTTCCAACCCTTTCGTCTTTTTTCTGGCCTTGCCCATTCCTCTGTTTCCTCTCTTTCCCGCTTCATTACCTTCCTTTGCCATCCCGCTCTCCTTCTGGCTTACTTCCTTCTTTTCCGGACGACGCACCTGTTCCAGGGCTAGAGCACGGGATGAGTTTCGAGACTCCGGAATTCTCTGCTCTTTGCTTGATATATAACCTAAAACAGAAACTAGGGAAATATCCTTATAAGTAAATATCAATTTAAACAGGGTAAACACAGGCTTCCTTCCTCCCAATTGGGGCTTCTCTAGCAGAAGTTTATCCCATCATTGCCAGCCTAGAGAACTCTAATAGCCCCCATTAACGCCGGGGTTCCCCCCTCCCTCCTCAGAGAAATTGAGGCTTTTGACCTCCTCTTCATTCCGGTGGTTCTCTATTGAAATTTAAAGAACCCAGTTTCCCAGTGCCCATGGGGTCTTCTGCTTCTCCTGACTGTAATTGCTTCCCCCCCTTGAGTATCACCACCCCAACGGACGAGGGGATGCTTCTCAGAATGGACAATTGAAATTGCAGCCCTACCCTGGGTCCCAACAGAGGGGTAGGACATGGATTTTCTTAGTGCTATATCCCTACCCTGGTTGCTACCCCAGTTACTGCCTTTGATCCCGCGGCCTTTGACCAGGTCTAGGCTCGGCTCAGGTTGGAGAATAAGCAGCCTTGCCGCTAGATCAAAGAAGGCGTCTGACCCCCCGCACTTAACTATGACTCCTTCCTTCCCAGGCCACATACTCCACCATAACGGTTCAATAGGTTTGATTCTACCACCATTGTGGAAACCTCGAAGGACATCCCAGCGATCCACAATACCTTGGGGCCTATCTACCCTAAGACCCATAATAGTGTTCCCGAACCCCCTTCCCCCAGTGGCATTCTAGACGAATTCGCTCTAGGTTAACAGGCTAGAACCCTAAGAGAAACAGAAGGTCTCTACTATGGCCGCTTCTGGGGGTATCATTTTCATTAACCAACAATCCTCTTTTAATTTCATATTTGCCAGGCAGTTGAGAATGTGAGCCAAGAGAACATACCAGTTCTTGCAGACGAAACCTGGTTGCAGTTCGACGTCCTCCAACCCACCACTTCCACCACCTTCCGCAGCATGTCCTGACTTCTCACTCTGCATGCAAATGCCTCCTCTCCTAGTTGTCTTCTCTTTTAGTTTCCCTGGCCAGCTGCTCTGCCTACCATCCGAAGGACTTTCCACGTGCCTTCGTCCTCCTTCCGCCACCCATTCCCTCGTTTGATTTTCTCGGGATGGGGTTTCCCTAACATCGCCATAATTTCCCTTCATAACTCCTCTCTTACCGCCGGCTTTTCCTGCCGTGAGCTTGCTCCGTCCACATTGCCACTTGCCAACTGCCATTGCCTGCCCTCTACCGCACTTGACACTTGGTCTCTCCCCTCGGCCCTCATCCACATCTGCCTCTGCCCTGTACTGCCTGCTGCCCCACTGCCCTTCACCTGCTCTCGTGGCCTCACGCCGTCCGCTTCTTTCTCTTCCCTTCGAGCTAGCTGGGTGACTGATCCCCCCTTTGCCCCCCATTTCCTATGGCCCACCTCACCTTTACTGCTTCATCCCTTCCGCACCCCCATCACGGGTTGTAAAATAAAGTTGGTTCTTTGACCTTTAATTGAATTTTCATTCCTCTGTTTTTTTTATAAACTTTGTCTTAATATATAAAGAGTCATGCAAAATGATCACGCCACTTTTCTCATGCGACTCTTTTTCTCACACCTCGAGCTTTTCATTTAATATGTCGAATGAATATGGACAACAATACGTAAAATGAATGAAATGTGTTGTGGTAAGATGCTATGGACTGTACGGTGGCCGAGTGGCTCAGAGGGACGACATAAGTGTTCGGCTAGCGGCGCTGGTAAGAAGTTTTGCAGTAGCTGCTGCTGATGGTGATTGGATGAGACAAGAACCTTGATTAATTCGGTGATGATGGAACTTACGTCGATCTAATTGAGATTTAAAAAATTAACTTCGGATGGTAGGGCAGATAGTGACAGGCTGTGGCAGCGGCGACGGCTAGTCGAGGCGATTAGATTAGAAGGGTGGACAAACTGGATACACTGCAGAAATGGTGGAATGCAATGAACAATGTGGCAGCTTTAAAATAAGGTTGTAGTGGTATGATGTCATGGTGTGGCTGTTGGAAGGGTTATAGTCATGACAGAGGCGATGGTAGACGTAGGAGAGAATTGACCTGGAGCGAGTACAGGGTCGAGTGGGAGTTTGTATGTGGAATATGGTGGCGGCGTGCCCAACAATGTGCACATGGTCGAGCGGAGCGGTTCAATGGTTGGAGAGGGTTGCGTGCTGTTTCGAGCGACGATGGTGGCTACAGAGCATGTTCGATATATTTTATTTTGATATAACCTTTTTGTATATATATATATATAATACTTTTTTTATATAATTAATGATTTTTAATATAACTTTGGTTTTGTTTTTTTTTAAACTTTACTAGCTCTTTTTTTATATATATATTTTTTATTTTCAGGTATATATATATATATATATATATGTGTTTTTTTCGGTAATTTGATTTTTTCTTGAATTTATGATTATTATTATTTTTAATCTTTATAAACTAACTAACTTACTTTCTTTCTGTCAGTCTAGGAGGGTAACTCCAAATGAACTTGTTTATTGCATTACCCATATCATGAATTTATACATGAGTGGAGAGACTCTTGGGATTCCAATTCCAAGGTCTCTTGGTTTGCTCAAATGCATAACTGACAATATTTACAATAATCCTTTTGGATTACGTGTCAACATTCCCCCCCTTAATATGAAGGGATGTTGGTGAGTCCAAGCATCATTCTGAATCTATCAAACTTTTCTCTTCCGTGCTTTGGTGAAGGTGTCTGCAATATGCTCATTTGTGGAACAATGGCATAGGTGGATTGTCTTGGCCTCAACATGATGCCATATCAGATGGTATTTTGTATTCATGTGCTTCGTTCGATCATGAAACTTTGGGTTCTTGGCTGACTTTAATGAAGAAGTGTTTTCAATCAAAAGAGTAGTTGAATGCACTTGTTTCCCCTGCAAATCTTCCAAAATTTTCCTGAGCCACACAATTTCCTTTGTTGCTTCAGATGCTGCCACATATTCTGCCTCAGTTGTGGAAACTACTGGAACTGATCGTTTGTGTGACATTCTGGAGACAACTATTGATCCAAGACTCATAACATAACCTAAAGTAGATACCCCAGTTTCCTTATCTCTGTCGAAGACTGAATCAGAGCATCCAATCAACCTGAAGTCGCCCACATGTGTATACTTCAGTCCAACATCTTGAGTTCCCTTCAAGTACTTTAGAACTCTTTTTGCAGCAGCCTAAGGACCATCACAAGGCTTTTGCATAAACCTAGAGAGGATTCCAACAACAAATGAAATGTTTGGTTTGGTAGTAGTTAGGTAGTTGAGACTTCCTATGAGTTGTCTATACTTCGTTGCATCCTCAAATTATTTTCCTTCAGTGGATGTGAGTTTTAAGTTTTGTTCCATTGGAGTAGTCAAAGGATTGCACTTAACCATGCCAAACCTGTTCAACAGATCTCTGTGAAAATTTAGAAGGCCACAACAACTGGAAATAAGTCTCCTAATTGTTAAATTATTTTTTAACAATTAATTTACTATTTTCTACAACAAATACTGAATCAATCACATTGCAACCTACACAAATAAACTGCGGAAGAAATAAATGTTGGAAGAAATACTAGCACACACATAAATTTACACAGTTATTTTTGGACCAATGTCCCCAAAAAAATCCAACTTGGGAAAATCGGTGCAACAACTGAGGGTTTTATTATTATGCAGCAGTGAATAATCTAAGTACAACTGGATGCCGAAACTGGAAATCCTACAGAGAAAATCTGGCAAGAAAAATCTAGTGAGTAATTTCCTCACTCCACAGGCAACCAGGCTTTGACCTTAGCTCAAGTTGAGCCATCCAAACTGGCTTTGCGCAGCTACTGCGTCACTCTAGCACAGTCACTTTTGCACTTAGCTCGAACTAGCTTCTGCTCAAGCCGTCTGGTCTGATGCTGTTTGGGAAAATATTTCTCCTGGTCTCCGGAACCTTTGCCCAGCGTCTGGCACTGAAACTCAACTTTCCATAGAAAATTCGAAATTGCCTCTAGAGGCTATTGCGCTGCTCTGCGTCAGTCTCATTGTGGCTCACTCGCCTCTTTGCAAATGCACTCACCGGAGTTGGAATCCTTCCTTCGGCTTCATTGTCCCTGCCCCTCTCTCACTGCTTCAATCTCACTAACTCTCTCTTCGACAACTGACTGCTACTACTCAGGAAATTGATCTACTCATGAAATCGATCTGCTGAAGTGATTTCTCCAAGCCCCATCGATGTCTTCTTATAATCCTCTGTTGAGACTTCAACGACCAAGATTAGATCTTAATTGATGGCTAGGATTAACTTGAAGTCGACCCATGTGAGTTTCTAGAACATTCACACCTTGACTTAATTAATTCTAATTAATTAGTCATATTCCCTAAGTTTAGACTTAGGAAACACTTAAAAACTCACTAATAATCTAATTAAGTCATGTCTTGGCAAAATTTCCAGAAACGATTTTTGGGTTTTGAAGATCTCTTGCATTCTAGCCTCTCCACAAAATTTCAAGGCTAGAACACATCCGATGCTAAAAAACTAACACTCCCTCTTAGTGAGGAATGTGTTCTAGTGTTGCTGCTTCCTGTAGCAACACTGTCTCTGCGTCATCTCCTGTCATGCTACTGATGTATGGCTGTTGTTGCCCACCAACCACTGCGCAACTCTGATATATGTTGCATCTGTGTTGTTGCTGACTCTGCTGAACTGCTGCCAACACTGCATTTGCATTGCAACTCCCTCTTCATCTGTTGCTGCTACAACTGCAACATCTGCAACTGAAAAGCATCCTAAATATTGAATCAACTGTGATCAGTATGATCCATCTGTCCCTCGAGTCTTTGACTGCTTCTAGTATCTGCGTTGTCACTGAGGCATCTGCGTTTTTGCTGGCTCTGCACTATGCTCCCCAACATTTAACTGCAACTAGACTCTGCATCTGTCACTCTGGTATCTAATTGCATCTACTGCCACTGATCCATCCTGCTACTAAATACTGTGGGCCCTCATAGCAAGGTATTGATTCAAGGGGTGGACCTCCTCAAGAATCCTGCCCATCTGTAGCACTCTAGGGCTACAACACAAAGTCACCCCACTTCACTCTTGGGGGTATGTTAGCAAACATGACAAAGTCTTCCTCCAACCTGGAGGACAACGTATTGATCTCTGCTGATGCTGCCTGTTGATCCTGCTTCTATTCTTTATCTTTCTTCCTGAGAGGACACTAGGTACTGTAGTGACCAAGCTCACCACATCTGACTGCAACTAGACTATGCATCTGTCACTCTAGCATCTAACTGCATCTACTGCCACTGATCCATCTTGCTACTAAACACTGTGGGCCCTCATAGCAAGGTATTGATTCAAGGGGTGGACCTCCTTAAGAATCCTGCCCATTTGTAGCACTCTAGGGCTACAACACCAAGTCACCCCACTTCACTTCTGGGGGTATGTTAGCAAACATGACAAATTCTTCCTCCAACCTGGAGGACAACCTATCGATCTCTGCTGATGCTGCCTGTTGATCTTGCTTCTACTCCTTATCCTTCTTCTTGAGAGGACACTAGATACTGTAGTGACCAAGCTCACCAAATCTGAAGCACTTGACCTTTGACAAGTCCTTCTTCTTTCGCTGCTCCCCCTCTCCTTGATTGGGACCCTTCGATGTGAGGGCCACATTCTCCTCCTCCTTCACTTGCTTTGATCCACTGCTGCTGCCACTGATGGGGCTTTTCACTAGGTCTCGTCTCAACTCTTCCTGCTGCAAATCCGGCCCACATCTTGTCCAACCTTGGAAAGGTGTCTTTGCCCAAGATACTTTGGACAAATACCTGCCATTCCTCTGAGAAACTGTTGAGTGCCAATCACACTATTTCTGTGGGTCGAGGCGCTGACCCAACAACAACAAGCTGGTTTGGGATCTCCTGAATCCTATTGAAGAAGGGGTCTATGTGTTCCCCTTTCTGCATCCTGGTGCAAGTCAGCTTCTCCTCTAAATACATCTTCCGTTGCTCAGAAGTGCCCTGGTACAATGTGGAAAGTGTATCCCACATCTCTTTGGTCATTCCCTTAGTCGCTATGTGTGATACAATGTGATCTCCAACACCATCAAGGATCAACCTCTTTTCCTGTGCCATCTCCTTTCTGTACTCCTTCAGCTGATCTGCATCTATGGGGATAGTTACCACTGCATCTATGAAAGGCTTCAGGCATGTTCATCTAGAAGGAAGAACATCATTGCCTTCCATATGACATAGTTGGAAGCATATCCAACCTGTCCTGATCTCAAAGTCCAGTAATGGCCATCTCAAACAATGTCGAAAATCTCCTCTTCCCTTCTGCTCAGCTGCTGCTAGGCTATTCACACTCCCTTTTGGAGTGAGAAACTCTGCTTATAACGACTGCTGATTTGCAAGGGAAATCGAACTTCTTGAGACTAGAAGTTCCCTGAGGAAAAATTTCCCTCAGTGTGTGCTCTTTTTCTACTCGACGCTAGTCTTGCTCTAGCAAATTGCTGCAAAACTACTGCGTCCAAATAGAGATCTACTCTGCAAAAAATACTGGCTGCTCCCTCTGCCTCTAGAATCTCTCGATCTAGAGAGATCGAATTTTTTGTCCCTCTCTCAGAAAAAATCAATTCTCCTCAAGAAATTCGACCTCTTGGCCAAGGTCATTGCACTGCCTATGGGTTTCGATTTGCTGCCCCTCAATGAACAATGAAAATCCCTCTTCCTTCGCTACAGAGATCTTCGGCTGATAATCTGTGCTCTGATACCATGTAAAAATTTGGAAACCCGAATCCTATTACAGCGACTGGAAATAATTCTCCTAATTGTTAAATTATTTTTTAACAACTTATTTACTATTTGTTACAACAAATACTGAATCAATCACACTACAACCTACATAAATAAACTACGGAAGAAATAAACGCTGGAAGAAATACTGGAACGCACACATAAATCTACACAGTGATTTTTGGACTAATGTCCCCGGAAAAACCTAACTTGGGATAACCGGTGAAACCACTGAGGGCTTTATTATTATGCAGCTGTGAAATAATCTAAGTACAACTGGATGCCGAAACTGGCAATCCTAAAAATATAGTGAGGAATTTCCTCACTCCACAAGCAAATCCGGGCTCTGACCTCAACTCAAGTTGAGTCGTCCAACTGGCTCTGTGCAGCTACTGTGTCACCCTAGCGTAGTCACTTTTGCACTTAGCTCGAACTAGCTTCTCCTCAAGCCTCTAGTCTGCTGCTGTATGGGAAAATGTCTTTCCTGGCCTCCAGAACCTCTGCCCAACTTCTGGCACTGAAACTCAGCTTTCCCTAGCAGATTCAAAATTGCCTCTATAGGCTACTGCGCTGCTCTGCGTCAACCTCACTGTGGCTCACTTTTCTCTCTGCAAACGCACTCATCGAAATTGGAATCCTTCCTTTGGCTTCATTGTCTTTGCGCCTCTCTCACTGCTTCGATCTCACTGGCTCTCTCTCCGACAACTGACTATTGCTACTCATGAAATCGATCTACTCATGAAATCGAATTGCTGAAGTGATTTCTCCAACCCCTATTGACTTTTTCGTATAATCCTCTGTTGAGACTTCAACGTCCAAGATTAGATCTTAATCGATGGCTAGGATTAACTTGAAGTCAATCTGTTTGAGTTTCTAGAACATTCACACATTGACTTAATTTTGATTAATTAGTCATATTCCCTAAGTTTAGATTTATGAAATATTTAAAAACTGACTAATAATCTAATTAAGTCATTTCTAGGTGGAATTTCCAGAAACGATTTTTGGGTTTTGGAGATCTCATGCATTCTAGCCTCTCCACAAAATTTCAAGGCTAGAACACATCCGATGCTACAAAAACTAACAATCTCCAATATACTTCTTCTGAGAGAGGAATATAAACTTTGGATGTTGAGTTACTTCAATACTAAGATAGTAGTGAACATAGCCCAAATCTGTCATTTCAAAACCTTTTCTCAATTCCTTCTTTATGGATGTAATGTAACTCTCATTGTTCCCTATCATCAAAAGATCATCTACATACACCACAATATATACAAATGTTTTGCCAACTTTCTTGACAAACAAAGTTGCATCATCAAGATCATAATGTTTGAAGTTGAGTTTCAGAAGATGCTCAGGTAACTTCTCGTATCAGGGTTGCGGTGTTTGCTTGAGGCCATACAAAGATTTTATCAGCTTGCATACTTTATGTTCCTGACCCTTCACAACAAATTCTTTTTGTTGGGACATAAAACATTCTCTTTTAGATCTCCATTCAAGAAAGCAATTTTTACATCCATTCGATGGACTTTCCAACCGTTCTGTGCTACCAAGGCAAAGAGTGTCTGGATGGTAGCCCATTTTAATGTGGGGGCAAAAGTCTCCTCATAGTCGACCCTTTCCTTCTGTGCAAAACCTTTTGCCACAAGCCTGACTTTATGCTTGTCAAGTGAGCCATCTGCTTTATATTTGTTCTTGAAGACCCACTTGCACCCTATTGGTTTGGTTCCCAATGGAGGATCAACCAGTTTCCAGGTTCCATTATTTATCAAAGCATCATATTCTTTTTGCATCGCTTCCTTCCATTCATCATGAGACGTGGCTTCTTTGAAGGAAGTTGGTTCAAAATCTATAGACAAATTCAGTTCACAATCATAAGATGTTGATTTGGGGTAGCATCGGATGTGCTCTAGCCACAAATTTAGTGGAGAGGTTGGGGCACATGAGATCTCCAATACCTAGAAAGGTTTTGGGTAGATTCTAAACAGATCAGGAGATATTAAAATAATCAATATTTTTAATGGAGTCCCTAAGTCTAAACTTAGGGAAAATAAAATATTAATGTGTACTAATATGAATCTGTGTTAGAGTGGTCCAAAAGACATGGATCAAGCCAGATCTAATTTTAGCCGTTGATTAGGGACTTAATCTCGGCCGTTGAGATGTCAACAGAAAAAGTATAAGAGGGGGCTTGAGGGTCACTTAGAGAAACACACCAGAGTGATCAGTAATTCTATTCTCTAGAGTGGGGTTTGCTAAGAGAGATAGAATCAGTGATCAGGAGAGCAACTGAGGGGCATTGAGTACAGAGAGACAGAGATAGTGTTAGGATAGCAGCAGAGCAGCGAGAGAGAGAGACGCATGAGCAGCCAGTGCTCACGCAGGGCCACGCAGAGCACCAGAGGGGCCAGCGTAGCTAACGTAGAGGCTCAGAAAACTGACACAGGGCCTCCTGGGACTGACGCAAGCCAAGATAGGCTGACACAATGCCAGTGCTAGGCTAGGAGAGGCTGACGCAGTCCAGATTGTGCAGACACTGGGGTTTCTGGGGCAGATTGGTGCTGAGTGGCTGCCGGAAGGATTATCCGGGGTTTTAGCCAGTAGATTTGTCAGAAACCAAGAGGTATTACTACTAAGGAAATTCTCTGTTGGGTAGGCCAATTACGGCACCCAGATTGTACTCTGATATTGCTTAATAAGAAAACCCTTAGATAGCTACACCGGTTTTCCCACATTGGGTTTTTTCGGGGACATTAGTCCAAAAATAATAGTGTCATGTGGTGTGTTTGTTCTTGTTTCTTTTAGTTGCTCACTGTAATATGTTGAACATGCACTGGTGTTTATTTTCTGTATTTACTTTGTAAATAACTTGTTAAGGACAAATAACAAGTAGGTAGAATAAATCAGAAAAAGTGCATGAATGGTTTCTAACTAAGTAAACTTAGAAACTTCAACATAAGGAACATCCATATCAACTGGTGAATCAGAGTCTTCTATATCACCTTCATTTTTTCTAGTTGAGCTTCTTGTTCCTGTCTTCCAACCTCATCAGGACGAACACTTTCAAGTGTCTTTGTCAGCCATTTTGGAGGACCTTTCTAAGATGGCCCAGGCTACTCAGTTGACTAAGTTGGGGCTGAATCAAGATTTAGTCTCCCAATTCTATTAATCACATCACTCAAAGTGTCATTCGGATCAGTGGCTGGAGCTTCATGCGGGGGAGTGCTTCAGAAGAAGATTCCATAAATTGATCCAATATAGGAATTTGGGCCTTCAAGATGTGGAATCTCATTATCAAACTATTGAAAATATTTTGCACGTATGAATCTATCCAAGCGATCACGCTGTCGCTCAACAACATTGTCAACCTTGGAAGATTCAAGAAAGATCACATTTCTAGATTATAAACTTCTTATTGACTTCATCATAGAGACTGTATGCTTTGGAGATATTTGAGTACTCCAAGAAGATACACTTGTGACTCTTTGCACTTGTTTCTCTGTTTCTTAAGTATCAAGGCATAATAGGTGGAACCAAAAACCTTGAGATGCCTCACCGAAGGAATGTGACCATACCACATTTCATAAGGACTTGTTTTTTATAGCATTAGATGGACACCTATTCTTTATATACACAACACATAACTGCATTAGCCCAAAACGTCAATTTAACATTCTTGAAAAACATCATGGAACGTACCATATTTAAGATTGTTCTGTTCATTCTTTCAGCTACTCCGTTCTGTTGGGGATTATAGAGCACAATTTTTTTATGTTTGATCCTATGCCGATGAAGATAGTTTTCAAATTCATTTGAAGTGTATTCTTTTCCATTATCAATGCGAATAGAGCCAATATGAGATTGTGCATCATTCTCAATCCATGCATGAAAGTTCTTGAATGTTTCAAAAGATTCAGATTTGTTCTTCAATAAGTAAATCCAACACATTTTGGTATAGTCATCAATAAATGTCATCATATATTTATTACTTTTTGCAGAAGGAACATGCATTGGGCCACACAAATCATAATGAATGAGTTCAAGTTTTCTATGTGCTCTGGAACGAGAATCATGAAAAGACTGTTTGATGTGCTTTCCTAAGATACAAGCATCACATTGCTTAAGTTTCCTAGGAGTTGTAGGCAAGCCAGTAACACTATTTTTCTTCAACAAATGGAGGTTGTCATAGTTCAATTGTCCAAATCTAGCATACCATAAAAGACTTGATGGAAATGTACCTTCATCATAGTGAGAACTGTATGAAAAGTTTTGTGCACGAGTAGAGGTTCCTTGCAGCTTCATAAGTCTTTCTTCTTCTGATGCTTTTCTGACCTCGACCTTGCCATCAAATATATGAATGGAGTGTCATCGCTGTCAGATGTGGACCAAAGACAACAAGTTTCTCCTCAGCTCGGGAGGTATAGAACATCATGTAGAAGAATGTCTGGAAGACCAAGTAGTTTGAGCCTGATAGTGCCAAGCTCTAATGGCTTGAGTTTTGACTTGTCTGCAAAGTATATCACTCCATCAACATTATCAGTGAATTCTTCAAAGAAATCTCTCTTGAAAGTCATGTGGCAAGTTGCTCCTGCATCAAGCAACCAATCATATTTCCATGAAGGAAGTGAAGCATTGAATAAGTCTTCAGTTCCTCCATTGTTGCAATGTGCCACAACATATGAGTGGATTCATGTGCTTTACCTTTCCCTTCATTTATTTCTTGCTCAATTTGGTCCCAAGGCAACTTACAAGTAGAAGTATCATGTCCATCTCTATTGCATCGTATGCAATGAAGATCAAAATTTTCTCCTTGGAACTGTTTGGCCCCCCTGCCTCTAAAATTCTTTCTTTCTCTTCCTCTATAAGAATCTTGTGCATGATTCTTCTCTTTATGTGCAAGACACACAGTTTTTTCAAAAGACTGAGCTGTCTTTTTGCCAAAGGTTTTCTCTCTTTCATCAAACTTCTTCTCAAGGGATTCAAAGGTAATCTCTTTAAGGTTACCACTTGCTTGCAATTACTCAAGATAATGTGAATAGGTGGGATATAGTACCTTGACATAAGCTATGAGAAGAATATCTATTTCAACACAAGTTGCTTTTATGTCATGCATAATGGATCTTACTTTTGATGCTAAGGCAAGAGGGTCCTTATTTTTCAATTCAAGACCGAAAAACTTAATCATCAATTGAACAACTTCAAGTTTAGAGTGTGAGTCATACAATTCCTTCAACTTTTTTAAAATTTCAAAAGCATTTGAAAATGGTGAAATATGTTGATTCACCTCTTCATTTTCTGACGTTGCAATCAAGGCATATGCCTTGTTGTTTTTGTTTTCCCAAATGGCAAGCTTCTTATTTGAAGTAGCTTTTCAAGTGCATTATCTCCTCCTTCACAAACCCCTTTCCACAATTTATTGAAAATGAGAGTGTGTTTTATCTTTTGGGACCACTTAGGGTAGTTCTCTTTCCCAGTGAGAACTACTCCCACTATAGAGATTAAGGAGTGCAATATGTACCCAAGAAAAAATCGACTCAAAAGTAAAGAAATATGGTCCAAATCTCACTACTACTCACATCATCTCCATAATATATTTACAACATACATATGTGTGTTTCATAATGGGAGAACTCAATATATGGATTTAACATAAAATAATTATGTATAGGATATGGTCATTATGCTTTCCATATCATACCCATTATATTTTCATTCCATATAACCCACTTTCATATTTCATGTGAACATATGCCAACCACTCATAATATAATCATACGTCCTCCCTTTAAAAGCTCTACACATATATAAAATGAACTTTCACTTTATGTACACTCTATAAAGAAACACACCACATTTTATACCATATGTTTCCAACGCACGCAACTTTCAAAAAAATGTTCGACTCACATTCCACCATACATGCTCTTAATAAAAATTTGAACGCAGATTATATGTCGTATGTACCATATATACACACCACACTTTCAAATCAGGCAACCCTTCAAAACTCTATTAACGCATCAGAGTTTAACGCATCCCACAACCAACACGGGTCACTCTCAGCTACAGATGGCGCTGAATATATATAAAAAGGATTTATTTTGACAGTAGAGCAGAGGCAGTTCAAAGAAGGCAACAATGGAAACTTCGAATCTGTTTGATCTGCTCGGCGATAACGACAATGGCGATGTCTTCAGTGGCCTCTCCTCGGCTTTTGTTAGTGCCTCTATCCTCCTCCAATAATCTCTGCAACATATAAATAATTAATAATTTCAACAGAGGTTGCATACGTTATACAGGGAGCACAACAACATTCGAACTATGGTGCCTCTGATACCTACGCACAACAATATTGGAACGCATACCCATGCAAACTAAATACCTCCAACAATGCACCGAATATTATTCATTTCACCACAGACCAATGCAGAGAATGAGCAGAAACAAGCTCAAATAGAATGTAGGGGCACAATATGTAGCAGAACTAGAGAAAAAAAGCAGGGACAACTCGGGTAGGAAAATGTTGATTTTTAATGTACTTTGGACAAGTGGTTTCTCATGGATTAGTCTCTAATAAAGAAAAGTGTCCAAAATAATTCTTTTCCTAAGTATGACTTTATAAAATGAAAGTGACATATAAGTGGTAAAGTCAATGTTAAATTATAAAGTGAAAAGTGACTTGTTGGGCAGCGGATCCCCCCATAGCGGGTTTTTGGGGCTTGTACCCCGAGTTTTGGTCAAATGTAATGTAAAGACCCCGCAAAATGCGGGTGCGGAGCGCAAAAGTCTAGGGTTGTCCGCCCTAAAATAATATAATTTAATGTATGGTATGTCAGCTTACCCATGGTTCGCGGACCATGAGAATATATAAATATAGCAAGGCTCTAAGTGTAAAAGTCAGTTTTTTAGTCTATGTTTTTGAGAAGTAATATGGTTTTCATAAAAAATAACATATTTCATAAATATGAGATTCATAAAGAATAACATATTTCATAAGTATGAGATTCCTTCTCATAGTGTTTAGCTCTTGTGTGTTGTAGCACCTAATCTTTCTTACAAAATTACACTCATTTTCATATTTGAGACCATTCTACCTACAACCTAAACTTTTCAATCAACCAAAAAAAGTGAGGTGTTCTGAGAATATTATTAACAAACTAATAATTCAATAATTTTTAGTTGTTAATCATAATCAATGAAATGGAACTATGATTCAATGTACATGGGTTACTTAACATACCTACCATTACAAGATGAAACTAAATATTTATTCCAATAAACCAATGTGCCAATACTCATGATCACATCTACTCAATCTATCTTTGTCGCTTGATATCAAAATACCACATTTCTATACCATGTATTCCATCATCACCAGTTGGAAGGTCTAGCCAATACCTCAACACATCATCTAGTCACCTCCCATCTATACCTTAGGAATACTACAAGGAACTTCCCTTCTCTACTCTATATTACCTTAGGAACCCTCTCCTCTATAGGTGCTCCTCACTATTTGCAAGAAGGTTAAAGTCTACAACACCAATATAAGCAGGGAGACAATTGGACACTTGTGCAATATTATATCCTTCCATATCCATCAACAATATGGTCTCACACATTAGCTCTATTGGCATTCAATTTCATGTTTTATGCAAATTCATAACATGATTATGCACCTATTCACTCATTGTCACGTGATTCAATCATGAGATACTAATTCATGGTTGAATCAAAAGGATTATAACAATCTTGCCATACGAAAAGATTCTTCCTTCATTATATCCCACCTAGGTATCATTATCATACATGCATTCCATCATAAACAAATAAATGAATATATAAAGTATGCCTAAAGGAATCCTTACTCCAATCATTTAAAGTCATATATGTTGGCATGATTAATTTTCATACTTGGATAGTTTCATTCAACATTCCTGACGTTACTTGATCAGTTGATGTCTCGTGGCAACTCACATGATCCCTTAATCAACCTATTGACAAGAATCCTATCATCTTTATCATTTTCACAAGGTTTTCTATCATAGGCCACTTCATCATCAACATTTTCAACCATTGTTGATATTTTTTTGGAATAAATTGTGTGTCAATATTTGAAATGCCCAATATTCAAGTGGACACTCCACCCATCATCAAGGAAAAAGAAAGAAATAAAATATTAAGTGAGTTTAGTAATGACAAGAGAATATAAAGTTAACGGAAAGGAGTTAACCATTAAAGAAGAAAAGGGGTTCCAAGGAATGGAAAAGATCTTTAAATCATATAAAGAATAATGAAGGCATTACGAAAAATTTGAGCCATAAAATATAAATTATTTTCTTTATATATTTGATTATTTAAGGAAAGTTTTTTTTTTCCTTTCACTTTGTGGTGTCACAAAAGAATCTTCGCCTTTTAGAATCTACTATGTTTATTTTATAGTTTCTTTGAAAACTCATATTATTTGTTAAGAAAGGAAAATGAGATCTGCTTAGTTAACTAAAGAGAAAAATGCTCTATGCATTAGGATCTTATGTGTTCATCATAGGAGTCCTATTATCATGAGACTGACATTCATCTAATGCAATTATACTTTGATTCCAATACAAAAAAAAAAATCACATGTTATTAGATGAGAACGATAGATTATTTAGTGCACTACCATTCTTGAAGTGAAAAATCCCTTGATGATGATTGTTTTGTGACATATTTTTCGAAGTAATGAACATGCAAAGACTATTGTTTATATTTGTGTTATATTTTTTAACTCACCAACTATAGTCTTTTAATGAGTTTGTGTTATTACCTTCTTTATTTTTTCATCGTGTAGGAAATTAAGTTTCAATACATATTTATCTTCCATTCATTTTCATTTTTCATTTTGTGCGATTTCAAATAATTGTTTACCAATTCAACATTATTAGAGTTGTCAATTGTAGAATAAAGTGCAACAACTACTACAATAGTTATGATCCAAAAATTAGGTGAAAAACCTACATATGACGAGGAAGCACCATATTTTAAAGTTGTTGGTTTATTTGAACTCAAGGAATTGGAGAAGTATCTACCTTTTAGAAAAGCGATGTATGAGAAAACAAAAGAATTTGATGTAAATATTCATGATTTTGATATAGCTATTCATAGACCTTATTTTCATGTGAAGCCTACAAAATATGAATTACATTAAATATGATTGAGTTATCTAGATGCATCAAGAATAAGTTTGAGAAAAATAATTTCTTTAGTTCAACATCACACGCCTTTGGGGGTGCCTTTCCAACTAGTTTCCCCTTGGGATGTGATAAGAGATTTGTGGTAAAACATGATAACAACATGAAAATTAATAATAAGAACCTAAAGCAACATTACTCATGATTTTGCTTTTCCAAAACATGGAAAATTATTATATTATAATTTAACTAAATAATTTTCTTATTATTATATATATTTTTATGCATTATCAAGGAACCACCAATATTTTATAATTTTTTCTTTTTTTTTTAGAAGATTAGCCAAGAATTTGCAATACCATATAACCTAGTGAAAAAGTCGCCAAGATTTAACAAAATTTTATAATTCAGTGAAAGATTCGCAAATTTTTTTTGTATGTATATTATATCAATGAAAAAATAACCTTTACATTTTTCTATATACCATGGGGATTCGCCCATTTATTATACATATAAATTTGGGGGGTTTGTTAAAATTTTCCCTGGAGTGGGGGTGAATCAATATTTCTTGTAGAATTGTTACTTTTATGTCAGTTAAGATCTCTTAGATAGAATACAAAAAGAACGATAACAAAATAAATATTTTATTAACAAGATTTGATGATGACTCCAATCCACTTTACAATGAATCAAGTACAATAATAGATTAGTGCTCCAACCCTATATGAAGACTCCAATCTTCAAACCACTAGGCTCCAACATGTACTCTGCTAAGCGCCAACTTGGACTTCACGAGGCTCCAATCTCTAGGGCTCTAACTCTATCTTACACAAGGCTCCAACCTTGTCTTCTTGAGGACTCCTATCCTCTAGGGCACCAACCTTCTCCTTCAATTCTTCGATATAGGTAAAAATGGTTCTTCAAGGCTTCCAATATATTCTGCAACAAGCCTTGATAATCTTCAACAATTCCCTCAATTAATCTCCAATAACTCTTCGTTCATCAATGACAACTTTAGCATCCACAAAAGGTGTCTCCAAGACTCTTCATGATACCCAAAAAACTACCTTCAAGGTTACTCCATGAGGGCTTCAGTCATGCATCAAGGTCTCCACTAATGTCTCCAAGATCAACTTCTATTATGTTTCCAATTGTCTTCAATAAGATACTCCAAATGAGGGTCTAATCAATACTCCTCAAAGTATGCTCAAAACTAATATTCTAAATAGTCTCCAACAAGCTCAAGTCTTCCCCAAATGATGACTTCCAAAACACTCCAATGAACCCTTCAAGAATTCACTAAGATGTCTTCAAATATATCACTCAAGTTTGCTTCAAAATTCCCATGAAGTAAATCCTACAAGTCAGCTCAATCAAGCCCAACAAAACTGCCCAATCAAGCTCAATAATTTTTCCCAATCAAGATTTGCAACAAAATGTCCCAATGAATATCACTATAGAATCAATGTTTCAAAGAGTATAACTATAGATATATTGTCCAATCAATGTTTGTAACAAAATGGTATTCCAAAAATCAGCCTCAACTCAATTCTGCTCTTAGGAGAAGACTAGAATGACTGAACAATTTACTGTTTCAAAATCTCTATTCAGTCCAAGATAAAATGTCTCCAATAATTAAAGTTTTGATGCCAAACCATGTCTTCACATGAATAAGTCGGAAAACTAGCTTGCATTAACCTGGACTATTGTTACTGCTTATTCAAGTTCAAGGGTTCTAGGTCTTCACAAATTCGTCTTCAAAGATATCACAAAAATTAGGTTTGAATTCCTTCACAGATCTGAGGGACCAAGAATACTTTTCCACAGGTCAAAGCTAGTATCGGTCCAAAAGTATGTCTCCACCGGTTTGCAAGAAAATGTTGCTACAGATCCGAATATAAATATTCTCCACAGATCTAAAGAATGAACAATTTCCACAACTTGAAAAAGAACTCCAAAACATGCCTGTCCAAACCTCACAAGATTCTGAATAAGTTTGCACTCGTCAGACTCTAATATTCCACAGGTTCAGAAGCTACGGGTCCAAGCTTTCTGAGGCTTCTGCACTTGTGTCACAAGTTTGAATTTTATGTTGTCCACAACTGTCACAAGTCTGAGGCTACTGAGGTTTCTGCAATCATGTCACAGGTCCAAAAACTGGTTTCTATAGGTCTAAAATATGTTGCACATTCAATCTCAATTTTTCTCCAAACAAACCATAGAAAAACAAAACGAAAACCACAAAGAAAACCACTTTAGAATTCTTCCTTAGGCCCAAATTTTTAACTTTTTGCTTGACCAAATTGTCATTCCAAAATGATGAGCATGGCTAGGTATTTATAGTTATTTGAGCCTATTGAAGGGACACAATCTTTGGTTAAAAATATATGACATGAGTATAAGGCCAACCTGTGCATGAACATTAATTTTAATAAAAAATCAACTTTATAGGAGCCGACTTGTGGTTTTGATGCAACCAACCTGTGGTTTTGACGCATTAATATTTTCTTTTTTTTTTTAAATTGATTTAAGGGAAGCTAAGGGGTAGTTACCATGAAGGTGATATGATGCATGTTGGATGTAAGTAGTGGAAATTCATATAAAGATAATAAAAGGTGACAAGGATAATAAAGCTCCAATCAATGGTGACACAATGCAATAAAGCTTCAACAATGGTGACATAAGTGTAATTGATATTGCACAGTAAGCAGTGGGATATAACAATGGAATATTACCATTAACATTTTCTTCAACTAGGGCATATTAGGGCTAGATCCAACATTAGCATATCTTTATATTTGAATTGGCATATACTTCATTCTTAGGTCACCTTCCAAACACCAAGGGATTTATTCGTGAATTTGGCATATGCATCTAGGACTTCATCCATGCATACACTTAGGGTTGACCTCAACAATGCATCTAGGATATCTTCAACCTTTTTAGGGTTTTCCAACCAAACTTCTTCAACAATGCTGGATAACATATTGACATCAATGAAAACTTTATCAAACATTTATGATTTGAGAGTATGATGCATATAGGAGCTGAGAAGCTACAACAAGTATCCATGGAAGAACATGTAACTAATATAAGTGAAGTATGAGTACTTTCGGCACAAGCTTAGACTTGTGGATATCTCCTCCTTGGTTGAGAGGGAGTGAGGATATCCTCCTTGGTTGAGAGGTAGTGAGGATGGACATCGTGTTCTCCATGTGTCATGTACTATGGCTAGGACTAATCGTCGTAAGCCTAGTGCATGAATACAAGTAGGGAAAATGATGGGTTGGATAAGCATTAGGGACATACATTCTCGAGTCATGTATTGCAGTTGATTAGGATTAACATCCTAAGTTGGATACATGGACTTGGTAAAGAATGGTTCGGAGGATGTAATTTTTCTTGGGATTAGGAAATGTTCTTGTGAGGTCATACCTTCGGCACACTCAGGTGGGGTATGTGCCTTGAGAGGCGGTGGTGTCCAAATCAATGCCTCCAAACATTGTTCTTTGATCTAGTGGAGAGATAGAGCGTACTTGTCAATGCCTTGGTAGTTTGACAATGTTGGTTATGATGATGCTATCACCATTGATGCTTATCAATCCAATTTCTTTCTTATATGAATATTTCAACTTGAGATTATTTTGTTAAGTTATTATGAATACCTCCCTAGTTAGGAGTGAGCGTTGAAAATGTAACTAGAGGCGGTCTTCATTTTGTAATATAAAATTATCATTGATGTATTTATTATTCATTATATTTTGTCAAAGCATGTTCTTAATGCTTATAGAGTCAAAAATAGTTTATTATGAGTCAAAATAAAATGCATTTGAGTCATGTCCCATTTGGACATTTGTAAGAAAAACAATTTTTTATTTTTATTTTAGTCCAAGTCCATCAAATGAGGAAGTCGACCCTAGGCTTGGAACAAGTTATCCTAGCCTTCCAGAGTGGCACCCATTTGAACCTCCTGGACAACTTTATATACAAGGAAAATTGACTCATTTGAGAGACGATCCATTGACGAAACAAGTACGTCTGAACCATACAAAGGAGAATAAGGAGCATAATTCAAAGGAGAGAGAATAGAAGTGAAAGGAGAAAGAAATATTACTGCGTGACTATATTTTTAGACTTCCATAGCTCGAACATGTGAATAGGACGAATGTTTCTATGTTACGACATGCCTGAAACTTTGAGGGCCGAAATTTCAGGAATTTGACCAATTTGACCTATGTTGACTTTGAATTTGGAGGTGACTTGGAGGAGGGTTGGACTTGGAGTTTTTGGTGGCAGTTCTAGCCTTGGTATTGGTCTTGGATATCTCATTTTGATCTTATTCTATAAGAGAAGGATTGTTTGGTTTCCCCCTTGTGGGGTTTTCCCTTGGCTTGGAGTCTAATTTTGGTGTCTCTTGTCTCTTTGTTTTCTTGGAAGATTGAACATTTATATAATTTATTGATGAAAAAGAGATAATGAATAATAAAGAATAAATCTAACAATCACAAGTGATTATCAAGTAAGAAAAATCAAGCCTTATCTACCCTTTTCTTGGTTTCTCAACAGGTTCTAGATTTTCATTTCCTATCTCCATGTTGCCTTGTGTCTATTGAACAATTTTCTCATCTTTCACTATAATTTAGACAGAAAATATAAACCTTTAAATGGGTAGCCAAGCAATATGATGGCTCTCCATGTAGGCATCAACTCTTGGCTAAGTGTTGGACCAATTCATAGAAAATGTTATCATTTGCTTCTAGTTTCTCAATTTTATTTCTTTGACAATCCAAGATCTCTAAAATATTTGAATCCCTTTCCCTTTGAGCTTCTTTCATTGTTCATTTGGATATTTAAGTGAGAAAGAGATTCTTAAATAATGAATCCATACAGGTTGGGAGAATTCTAATAGGAGAGGAATAACTTGTTAATGAGTTTATTTAACCCAAAGTTTCGGACTTCCAAGTGAGTCCATCCTCATGGGATACGCTAATTGATTAAGAGGAGATTAATGATGTCTCCTAGAGCTGATATTATGTATAAATGAAGTTTATGGAAATGATTAAAATGAAAAGATTTAGTCGGCTTTGACATTCAGGGTGAATTTACAATATGCAGTTAAGATCTATAGATGAATTAATTAAACTTGAGATATAATTTAATTGTATTTATTATTATTGTATAATGTAATGTATTGATTTTAAAGTGAAATTAGGTTTTAGATTAGTAATTAGGGTTATTTTGATTTTAATTAATGTATCTATTTTATTAACTTAATTTATGATTCTCTAATTAATCTATTAGGCTATGTAATTATAATTATTAAACCCCAACTAGTGTAATGATTTTAAAGTGAAAATAGGTTTAACTAGTAATTAGGGTTAATTTTATTTTAATTCATGTATTTATTTGACTTAATTTATGATTATATAATTTTTAATTTTTAATCTATGAGGTAATATAATAATTAAGATCCAAGTATTGTGAAGAGTTTTTAATTAATATCGTAATGATGTGAGTATTATGCTTATTTTTATAAAACTTTAATGAATTTGTCCTTTAGGAAGAGAATAATAAATTTATTTAATAAATTACATCTAAAATTATTGGATTAAATTTTTTGAAAATTTTCTTGAAATTTTTTGTGTTATTATGATTAGTTGATTTTATTAATTTGGAGATTTGTGTTATTATGATTAGTTGATTTTATTAATTTGGAGAATTTATTAATGGTGATATTTTTAATGAATTGATTTTTATGTGAAAATTAGGATTTAATTAGTTATTAGAATGTGATGTTTTTAATTAATGATTTGATTTTACAAAATTAGGAGTTAATTACTGGTTTTTTATGATTTCTAGTAATGATTTCGAGGTATTGCTAAGCTTTAATCCATCATCCTGATTCAAGTTGTTTTTTTATTTTTTCTATTTCAATAGCTTTTTTGATTTTTCTTTTAAGATAATGGTCCTCTTTTTTAATAAGTTTGACTTCTTCCATACAGATGTAGTGTGAGGAGTGTACGTGTTCTGTTAAGGTAGATTTTGAGGTTCTTTCTTTTCGCAGGTCAGCGGAGTGCTCTTTGATTCTAATGTTAAAAGATCTACCAGTTTCCCCTATGTATTCTTTACTGCATGAACAAGGTATAATATAAACACCTTTTTGATGGTTAGGGTTTAGTGAGTCCATCCTCATGGTTTGTTGACTCTGCTATGGATAGATGTTGCTACTACAAGCGTTGGAGATGTTTGCTCAGGTGATATATGTTGTTGAGATGGCACACTTGATGAGTACTAGGTATTCATCTAGGTATTCATGCTTATGCTCATGGAGATGACTTGTTGCGATGATGGTTTGGCCTCATGATGATGATGATGGTGGTGTTGAAATGCTACAATGGTGTAGACATGTGTTGCAACTTGTGCGGGTGTTTTTGGAGAGTAGAGGACTTGTTCGTAGTCATGCCAACCCGTGTTTGTTGGACCTTAGGTCAACTTGACAATGGAACTTAGGAGACAAGTTTGATCCACTTATAGAGGTGTCAAAGGCTGTGATAGAGGTTTGGAGACATGCATAAGAGTTGGAGAAGGTGTCCAATCAAGTGGAAGAGGTTATGAGCTGAGGGTTTGTTGTTTTTCCTTATGCTCTGTCCAAACCACACCCATGAAGGCTTGTGCATGCAGTTGAATGGCTCCAATCGCTGGGAGTCAGGCTTGTGTGTGTTGTTACAACTAGGATCAGGCAATTTTGTGCGTGCGGTTGAGCTTCTTCACAAAAAATTCTTCCCTCATGCACATCGGTGTATTCTGACTTGCATATTCATGGAAGCTTAAAAATTAATTTTTAAAGGTCATAATTGGTTGATTAGGTCTTCCAATGTGTGTGAACTCCTTTAGTGCACAAGTAGTGATGATTATGGTTGGATTTCGTCAACTTTGTGAACACTTGATCCCAGTCCAAAAGTGGATTTCACCCCTAATGTTTTATATTCTTCATTTTGGAGCTGGGTTATGATTGATTTAGTGTGAGAGTGAGTTAGGGAAGGATGCATAGAGGAAATATGCTTCAGAGCTAGTTTTGAGCATAGATACTTCAACGTATGAGTGTAGATAATGGTTTAGTGATCAGTTCTGAAGCATGCTACAGAATAGATCAGATTTGTCACTTGCTAGAGCAGTGATTGTGTTGAGAGCATTGTTGATGGTTGAGAGTTTTGTTGCTGGTGATTATATTGTTTAGTTTTCGTTGGATGAATGATGGCCACTATTTTCTTGAGTAGAGAGCATACTTGTTGTGGTGTTTTTTATTTGTTGATGGTGTCTTGTTGCTGGAGATCGTAATGCAGTGTTGAATCGAGTTAAGCAAAAAGTCTTAGGATCCAGTGTGAAAATATATGAAATGAGGTCCACATAGAGTAGAGGCGCAGTGACTTCATGAGAGAAGAGAAGTGATTCCGTAGAATTGGCAAAAGGAACAGTTTCTGCATTCAATCGGTGTTGGGTAGTCCAATCAGAATTGGGTGCGGATCGTTGATTATGGCACCTTTCAACGGATGGTTGTCCGTAGATTTGGGTGAGAACATAGTCTTTCGAGTCGATTAGTAGAATTGAGTCTCTTGGCTAATGGGTGTTGACCAATAGTATATGAGGTCGAGTCTCCTAGCTGATGGGATTCGATAAATATATGTAAAATATATTTTTCTTGACATAATAAAGATTCATAGCAGTGCAACAACAACAAGGGTGGTGTTGGTACCATTCCATGACCTCATTTTTCCTCTTGAAACACATCGTTTGCCTACCTTTTTCCTTCATACATCTCTTAGACCCCTTGAAATTGATTAGTTAACAGTATTATAGTTGTTAGATGCATTAAAATTGATTTATGAGTTTTATGTTAAAGAATTAGGGATTTTTGATAAAAAGACTACAGGAAGTTACAACATCCTGTAATTGGTTTATTGTTTGACATATGGCATGACAGCTAAGCTAAAGCAAAGGGTAGGGATGAAAAATAGAATGTACAAGCATGGACGAACACCTATCCTACAGCAGAACCAACACTCCTGAATGCGTGGTCAATGATGGTCAAAGCACAACATGTTGGCGACAAAAGCAGCAACAACATAGGGTTCTAAACCGATTTAGTTTTGTTCCTTTTTGAAATTGGTTCAGAATGGAAACAACTTAAAAACTATTCCATAACAAAAGTGGCAACAGCCGCATAACGAATGTACATTCGTTCCAAAATGTAAACGGTGTTAGTTTTTTAAAAGACATATGTAAACACAGTTATGTGTTGTTGGTTAGTTGTTATCTGTGTATCGTTTTGAAAAACAGAGCTTTTGAACTTAATACCAGAACTCAGTTGCAGTCACGATTTTGTTATTGCGTTGATTCTATAGTTGCTTGAGCGCAGTCCAGTATACCTTTGAAACGCGGACGGGCCCTGCGTGGAACGGGTATACTGTCATTTTATTTTATTAGCAACTTCTGTATGCACAGTGATTAGAGTTTGGTTTATGCTTTCGTTGATTTAATTAGCAATTCGTATGAGTGAAGTTTATGATGGTGGCTTGAAGGATTCATCACTGAGATCGTTGAACTGTATCCTATAAGGGATCTGATCTTTCGTTATTTTTAAAAGCATCTTCATAAACCCTGTTTCTCATGTATTTGAATTTTAAGTGCACTTATGATTTCAGTATGTTTCAATCTTTCATGAATGATAAACATTGAATGCTGAGTGTTCACTGAACAGGGGTTTTATGCACAGCATCCTCGTAAGGGGATTGAAATCTTGGTTTAAGTAATGCACAATGTTTTTTTAGAATAGGTAGATGAATTGAGTGACCTGAGTGTCCAAGTGATAGGGAGCATACCTCAACCTTCCGTAAAGAAGTTTTGTAACCTACCATCATGAACACTTAGTTAGGAATCCTTTATGTCTATAGATTGTAGACGCATGCCTCGAAGTTTACTTATCCTGGTCGATAATAAATATAGCCTAATCTAGCACCCTAGATAGGACACTACAGGTGGTTTTTTCCTGGAGGGGTTTTCCACCAAATATCTTGTGTTCTCATGTGTTGATGATTGTGTGTACATTGTTTATTGTTTATGTTGCTTCTTATGGTCTATAGCTTTTTCTCATATGGTGCACATGTTATGATTTGTTATTATTTGTTGGTTAATATATGTGATTCAGTAGAAAAGCTTAAATTAGTGATTATTGTTAATAAGACAAACTATTGTTTCACCCCCCCAGTAGTGCTCAAGGTTTCCAACAATTGGTATCAGAGCGGGGCTTTTGGTTGTAGCTTGATCACTGGAGAGTAGATCTGAGATTTGTTGGGGGAAAAATTGAATTTTTTCTTCTTGAGAATGAGCTCTCAAGGAATGTGTTGTAGTGGCTACAACCACCCTCCAAAATTTTTCCTTAGCCTGTTTTGGAGCCTCCCTACCAACCTTACACAACACTTTGTCTTGCTTCGTCAAGTACTCAAGCTTCAGTGTTTTCCTCGCACAAAGGCAACATGTCGATCATAATTGATCCATTCCCCTCACAGGCTGCTTACCCGAACTTGGTCTAGTTGTAGGCTGAGTAGCTTCCCCTTGAAAATTGCGCATTTCTGGAGGGAAACCAACCTTCCCTCCAGGAATTGTGCAATCCTCCCTGACATCTTGCTGGGCTCCAGGATTGTGCAATCTTACCAGACAACCTTCCTAGCAGGATTTGCGCAAATTTTCCCAGTAGCAGGCTATTCAGCCCAAGATTTGCGAAAATCTGGGCAATACTCAGCTGCTCTGCTCATAAATTGCACAAACCTCCCAGGCAGTCAGCCCCAACTCCCAGTTAGGAATGCACATTTTTCCCAAGCAGTTGAGCACTTGCATGCATGGAAAGTCCGGTTGACGAGTTCCACCCGGGACCAGGGAAACTTGACTTGCATGCATGCATGACTTGATCTTCTCGGAATAACAAGAGACAACATGAAAGAAGGCATCCCATGATTCAGGGAGCTATTTTTAGCAGCTGGGGGTTACATGCAAAGTTGTTTTAGAAGTTTCCCTACAAGTGTCACTTTTTCCTAGATTTGTGGCATGCGTGTCATAAGACCAAACTTATTTATTCGACGCATTAGAGCTCATTCATTCACATCGATCTTGGAGCTCTAACATTCCACAACACATCCAGGACTCTTCGACACATCCAACTCAACTATTCACGGGTAAGTGGCCTCAACTTGTCTTTTTCAACATTTCTGTTTCTTTTTGTGTATTCGTTTGTGTGAGTGTTGTTTGCTTGATTTATTTGAACACCTATTATCATTTACATGTATTCTATCTTGTCAACTTTGTTTCAATTTTCGTTGCTATCTCACTTCTGTCGCATGCATGAAATTGTTTTGCACGGACGTTCGCCCAACCGACGAATTGCCTCACCCACATGCATGTTGATCTGTCTGCTAAATCTTTCATTCATGTTTTGTATGCATCGTCAATCACTTCTACTATCACTTAGTGTCGCCATGAATTTCATTGTCTTACTTGCTAGCAGTTGCCCATCAGCGAGTCGGGCCAACCTTGGCCCGGTCTCTGCCTTCACCAAGGCTACATTGCTCAATCTGGGGAACGAAGGCTCACCTTCCTCTCCAGATTTGCGCATTCTTGACCAGCATTGGCCTCCAGGACTATTTTCTACATTTTTGGAGGACAGTGCCTGCTTGGCCCAAAAATTTGCGCAAAACTATCCCTGGGAGAGTAGTCCTTCCCAGCTGGAATTGCGCATTGCACAATCCCAGCAACCAGCTGCCTGAATGGATTGCGCATTTCACAGATCCAGCAACCAATCCAGCCTCCCAGCCAGCCCAAACTGCCTTTTGTGCAGTTCTGGCAGCCAGTCACCCAGCCTCCCAGTGAAATTTGCTCAATCTCGCTCATCCGTTCCCCAGGGATATGTTGTGTCCTTCCCTAGATTTGCTTTGTTTTCACTAACATATTTCTTGCCATGCATGCTTCTTGTTTCCAGATCTTTCAGGAGTTCGTCTCTCTCAATGGCTTCTAAGAGAACAGGATCTCAGGACACTGATGGTATTGCAGTGAGAGCAGCAGTTGAGAAGGTGTCCTCTAGTCTGTCGATCTACGAAGATACGAAGTTGTATCTAGATAAGGACATCAAACTGAAGTGGAAAGAGGTGAATGAAACATTCACAAGTACTTTTAGGGAAGACCTTGAAGACCATCAGGTGTACGTGAACATTCATAAGTCCGGCTTGTGTCGGATTGCATGCAGATACCCCACGTTCCCATACGCGGACATGATTCACTGGATCATTTCTCACACTGACCTCGAGACGATGACCTTGAGCAGTGTCAGTGGGACAAAACTTGCAACCTTCTGGGCACGAGATTACGATGAGATGTATTAAATGATTGAGCCCATGACTGTCATGACTCCTCCATTCAGCTTGCCCAACAACAAAGCTCACTCCAGAGACATTCTGAAGGATTGGGTAAAGGAGCTAGCTCGCTTCAGGATGACACCTAACCAGATCTACAAGACAAAGATATTGAGGAAGGTGTACCAATACTTGGTCATATTCGCATGCTGACTGAGTGGCCAAGCAAGCACTGAGACCTTTCCTCAGAGTTGGGTGATCGCACTAGACCAACTGGATAGAGAAGGAAGACCATGCAACTGGTCCGGCATACTGGCTCACTAGCTGAAGGAGAAAGTCATGAAGGCTCGATAGTCACCCGATGGTATGCATGCAGAGATTTATATGTCCGCTTACATTCTAGATGCAGTCTGTGCCCGACATGAGTTCCCGGGCTTGGAGTGGGCATGGTCACCGACAAAGACTGTTGTGAACACGTATTTCAAGCTGTTGTCCGAATGCAGCTTCAAAGGAGTGATCATACGGCTATCCGACCATTTTGTCACCCCAGTACACAGGTTGATATTCGAACAGGATCCACCCTGCATGTCAGAGGAAGCGATGAAGGCATTGCTAGGCATTTCAGATTGGTATGCCTCACCGTCCGACACATTCATCCGAGTGTTCAGTGCGGAGAAGTCTCCGCATGTTCTGCCAAAGTTCTCGTTGGATGTGCTTGTCATGCAGGAAGTGGCATACCACATCTCGGCAGGATTGACAACTAGACTGTAGCAGAAGAAGAAGGCACCTTAGCCGGCTCTTCCATTGCAGATTGGGTTATTTGAGATCCAGAGTATCAAGAAAGCATATGTCGAAGCAGAGCAAATGAGGAAGTATCATTTTGACCTCCAAAGCTTCAACCCGTATGACCCACATTGCATTGTGAAGGATCACTGCGCGAGAGTTCAGTTCAACTGGATCCATGGGGCATGTCATTGGGCCGAGGATGACTCATGGAGATGCTGTTAAAATTCCTCCAGACCCAATGAATAGGTTGGCTTCGCCATAGAGTGGTTAGCAAAGCGGCATGAAGCAACATCACGGAAAGTACCAACAGTAGAAGTAGCAGCAGAGGCAATAGAGCCAAGCATACCTGTGAGCGACAAAGGGAAGAGGAAGATTGTCGACTGCATGGAGGAAGAGAAAAGCTGCAAGTTTCGAGCATATCCACTTGTAGAACAAGCAGCTATGGATATTCAAGCAAAGAGGCAGCAACGCGACAAGAGAATCGCACGAAGGTAGAGGGGTAAGAAGAGAATGGAAGAAGTAGAGAAGGAGTTTCATGAGCTAAGGGAGCAACTCCAAAAAGAACAAGAGTTGCGCCAACAGGAGCAGGAAGCGCGGCAGTAGCAGATTTAGCAGAGGGTGCATCACGTGCAGACACACGAAGCAACGCTCGTACAAGTAGTTGATTCATTTGAACAATTGGCATTAGATGAACAAGGTGAACCATCGCAGGGGCAAGACTTTTCTCATGAGATAGAACATGCACTTGAACAATTGGATGCAGACATGGAGCAACAGGATTTGCAATAGGATACCGACCTCATGCCTCACCACAAAGAGGTTGACTTACCCACTTCATTTCATCCTGATGATGAGCAAGCCGCGAATGACCAAGGAGGCACTGAGATCCTTGGTGGTCAACCGGAAGCAGAGATGCACAATATCTCCTTTGATGAATCTCATCATAGAGTTGTGCAGTCTCAGAGAGTACCGAATCTGGAGGACCAAACGTCCCCTACGGAATTTGAAGAGCAAGTGATCGTGAATGATGTGCACAAGCATCCAGCTGCGTTGGCTAATGCAACTAGAGTGTATGCCGAAGCCACTAGCTCAAGTGTTCGTTTTCTCATAGCTGCGAATGAGCGAATAACGAAGGAACTACAGGTGGCCATGCAGGGAGGAGACTTGGTGACAATGTCCGCCTGAGTTGAACTGAAGAAGGCAATACTAGATGAAGTATTGTCCTTGGACACAGTTATGCGACTATTGTACTCCAAGTTTGGTACCGTGCATCAAGCAGTTGTTCATCTCCACGGATGGCAACAGTGATGTGCAAGAAGAGCATGCATCTTGAATAACATACATACTATTGTTGATAACATGCTAGCATGGACGATGAAGTACAAGGGAGACCTGTTTCACTTGCCAAAGATGATGAAGGCCAATGCAGTCAAGTTGCAAGCACGTATCCGGAGTTAGATCCAGAACTATGAAGGCCTACCACAACTCATCACTAGCATACAGGCTTCCCATGCACGAGTATTCAAAAGCATGGAGGTTATAGTGCACACTCATGCGATCCCATCACTTGGGACTCTCACCCGGGGGGAGACCAAGAAGCAGGTATGACAGGAGCTTGACTCGTACTTCGACGAGTTGATGCGCACCGCCACCAGCCCAGACTTGCCTATCAATGCAGACATCATGCGCAAGTACATTGCTGGTCTAGCCACATTGAAGACAATGATGTGCATGCTCACAGACGAGTTCGACAGAGTAGCCCAAGCAGTGTACCCAGATGCTATGGAGGCAAGGTTTAGGTTTCAGATGGATGTCACAGCAGAACACACGGACACTCTCAAGGAATACCAATCTTGGCATCAATATGTCACTGTTGATCAGCATGAGGATGTCGAGCAATTGGACTTCTATGGTTGTATAAGTCCGAATGATCTCTAGTTTGGCTTGTCCAAGCCATTGCTCACATGGGTACATGTGCATTGTAATGTTGAGTCATGTCGAGTGTAAGTCAAAGTGTCAAGAGTGGATGTAACATTCATAGAGTAGGTGAAGAGTCATGAGGGTAGTTGAATGGTCACAAAGGGGAATGTCAATGGTCACCCCACCCTTTGCTATAAATAGTCCCTCATAACTCATTGTATAGGCTTTTGGTCAGCCAAGCTTCTACTAAGACTATCTTGAAGAAGGCTTGGACAGTATTGTAACACACCTTGGCTTCTCCACTGCATGGAGCTAGTACATCTCTTTAGAGGAGCAGGCGGATGTGGCTGTAACGTTCCACTGTTGGGGCTAGCAAGTTTACGTGGATGTATTGTATGATTGTGACTTACACTTCTTTATATAATAAGAGCCAACACATTTTCATGCATGTGTTGTTATTGTAGTTGGACTGCTCCGGTTTCCTTAATGATATATGTTATTTAACTTACGTACTTGTGTATGAACTGATTGACATGCAGTTATATGAATCTTTTTGTTAGTGTGTTGCTTATGTTTTTAATGCTATCACCGTCTGTCTCGACTGCTCTGCCGGACATCAGACATAAATTTCACTTGAACCTTGCTATAACAACTGTCGCACTCGTCTCAGACTGATCTGTTAGTGTTGTACGTGTTATCTTACCTTGAATGATGTGACTGCCGCATCCGCGTGGACTGCTTTGTCGGAAGCTGTGCATGTCCTTTGTGTTGCGTGTTCCTTGCCGAGTTGGGACTGATCCCTTTTAACCTAGAACTCACCTTCACCTCCTTCCCCCTTTGAAGTGTTGGAACCTCTCATACACCTTCCTTGACTCACTGCATCAGTCACACCCTTGTTGTTGGCATAGTTATTCTACTTGCCTCTGTGCGACACCGCAGTCAAGCCATTACCTTACGACCCATTGTTGGGACTCCTACACCAAACGGTCTAGGGTCTAATTGGGACTTCTTACTGGGGAGATCCCCTTGACATGTTCGCGAGTCCAACACCGTTAACACTTCTGGCGCTAGAAAGAGGGCCTGATGACAAGCAGTGTCCTCTCATCGAGTTTTGAGCCTTTGCATATCTCAGGGAATCTTTTCGATCTCTTGTCCACTCACACATATGATGGTGAAGTGGCCTAGCCTGAGCACTTACATAACTTTCTTTCCATGATTCATGATGAAGATGAGTTTTCTGACAAACAGGCTGGTTTGTTGCTTACATACACACTTCGCGAATCTCCATTTCATTGGGTGCTTAGCCTATTGAAGACACGTTTTATCATTTTGATCCATACCATCTTGACCGGAAATTGTTACAACAACTGAGTGCTCCGCATGAATCCGTTATTGATTTTTGGAAGCGCTTCCATGACTTGCAGTTTCAAGCTCCGAGGAGCCAGATGAAGTTTGCTTATCTTTGGGACCGGTTGGAGTATTGCCTTAAGAAATCTGCCCGTCCCAAGAGGAAGCCTGATATCAAGGCTCGCTTAAAATTCTTCATTGATGGAACTACGCAATCTCATGTGGGAACATGCACTGTCTCAACTGACTGTCCGCCTCCCTCTCATGTAACAGCTCCACCACTTCTCAGTGATGTTGAGGATCATGCTCACACACCTGTTCATCCTTCACACTCTCCCAACATCACTTCGCTCAATTTTCGCGTAGATGTGGTTGTGAGTCCTTTGAGTTCTCATGAATTCTTTTCTTTGACCTCCGTCTTCACACTTAGGAGCTCCTCCTGATGATGATGTCTTGTGTTCATCCACTCCGGACTCTTCACTTGTTGTGAACGAGGAACGACCCACTGATGGAGTTGGTGTTGCACAACCAACATGCGTTGTCATTCATGGAGAGTTTGAGTGGGAGCTTGAACATCAATACTCGATGAATGATGATTCCCTTCCGTCCAAGTCCCCTCCATTCTTTCCTAACCTCTTTGGTGAACCTGCCATCCATGATTTTGCATGTGTGTATTTGTCCACGGGTGCACTCGTTGTTGATCACTCGTAGGACTCACCGGATGTTATTCCATCATTTGACAATGGAGAGGATAAGTTATTCATTGAAGATCCACTTGATCCTTCATTTGTCTTTTCCGAAAACACAGAGGATGAGTTCATTCACTTTTCATCTACCCCTCTGTTTGATTCATCTAATCATGAGGATGCCAAAGAATTCATTGATTTTTTTGATTATGGCGATCATCATCCACTTGCTTCCAATTTTGATCACGAACATGAATTTATCACAGTCGATCTTTCGAAGCCACTAGTGTAAGATGATCTACTTGGTGATGAAGTTGAGACACCCAAGACTGTCGAGGCAGTTCAGCCCGAGCTGATGGTTATGTCAGGCCCTTGCTTTCTTGGGGTTAGTCTCACTTCCGATCACGAAACTGTTCAATCACCCAAGGCTCCTCATCACTCATATGTATGCATTGAAGATACATCTCACTCACAGATCACACTTACTCCACTCGAACTGCATGATCCCATTACTCACACATTGGAGGAGTCTTACATTGCAAGCACTCATTCGCGACGCAAGTTATCTTTGTTTCTTTTGTTTGCTTGCATGTCATAGTCAAGAGCATGCTTATGCTTCAAAGTTGCACGTAGTGTCACACAACACCATGAGAAATCCACAGAATGTCCATCATGCACTTGCACTCACTTATGTCACGTGGGCACTTTGAAACACGAAGTATGGTTGTCTTCATTGTTATATCTTTCTTGCTTGCTGGTTCGCACCACTAGGTTGCTCGCGGACCAAGCCTTCACCAACATGGGTCTACCAATGCGCCGGTGGCTGCATTGGAAGTGTCACTTTACATGATTAGGCCCATGCACCCTTAGTGTAGGAGTAGGAGTAGTGTTTTCTTTCAGTTGTTTGCTTATATGCTTCGTTTGCGTGTTTGTTTGCTTGCTTGTTTACTTACTTGCTTAGCTTTCACTTTAGCTTCTGCTTTTGCTTTGCCTTCATGTTTGTTGGTTCATTTGTTTCGTTTGTAGGTTAGCCTTGCATGAAACCATGTATGACTCTTGAAGCAAGTTGGGTAAAGTATAAGAGGACTTGTACAACTATCACTATTTTGTTACTGACATCTTGCCTCTGTATGATGGGCTTGTTACTCTTATTCCATGATACGTCAAAGGAAAATACGTATTGTTCGAAGTGAACCTTGGTGTAAACACAAAGCTTGCACGCTAACTAGTGTCACATTCTCTAGTTGATTGTTTTTGGGTTAATCGTTGTCAGCTCAGTCAAGTAGAGTAAGGTGAGGGGGAAAACCTTAATAGGCAAGTCAGAGATATAATAAAATACTTCTCTGCTAGAACACCCTCCTCTACTCTCAATAAGTCAGGATCCCTCTTCCGCCTCTGAAATGAATAAGTGATATGCACAGTGAAAATGAAAATGAAAAAATGAGAAGTCAAAAAAATGAAAAATGAAAAACAAACAAGGCGAAAGAAGAGAAAGGGTTCCTGCACAGGGAGGTGATGCAAGTAACTCTGACGGGTACTGACCAGTCTCGCTGGCAGCGGAGCCATGCTTGCGTTCCTATGTGACTCCACTGAGGTACTTTCCAGGCCTGCTAGTAGTGGAGCAACACTAGAGATGAAACTAAGACTCTGACAACTATATTGCTTGTGCACCTATATACCCCTCAACCTGAATCGAAACAACTGTGTTGCCTTGGCTTGGAATGTGTGTCAATCGACCAAGGGCTTAGCAGATGCTACATCCTACAATCAAGTTAGTGTAAAACCAAGATGAGTTGAGAACTGAACAATACTTCCGGAGGTGTTAGACTTGCTTTTCACGAACAAGGTCTATGCAGAGAGCTGGAGTTCTACTAGTGCGTCACCAAGTGTTGTAGCAGCTACAACCACCCTCCAAAACAGTTTTCCTTAGCCTATTTTGGAGCCTTCCTACCAACCTTATGCAAGAATTTGTCTTGCTTCGTCAAGTACTCAAGCTTCAGTGTTTTCCTCGCATAAAGTTGTCTGTCGATCACAGTTGATCCATTCCCCTCACAGACGGCTTACCCGAACTTGGTCCAGCTACAGGTTGAGTAGCTTCCCCTTGAAAATTGCGCATTTCTGGACGTTAACTAGCCTTCCCTGCATGAATTGTGCAATCCTCCCTACCAGCCTATTGGGCTCCAGGATTGTGCAATCCTACCAGCCAACCCTCCCAGCAGGATTTGTGCAAATTTTCCCAGCAGCAAGCTGTTCAGCCCAGGATTTGCACAAATATGGGCAACAGTCAGCTGCTCTACCCACAAATTGTGTAAAACTCCCAGGTAGTCAACCCAGCGCCCAGCTAGGAATGCGCATTTTCACAAGAAGTTGAGCACTTGCATGCATGGAAAGTCCAGTTAACCAACTCCACCCGGGACCGAGGAAACTTGACTTGCATGCATGCATGACTTGATCTTCCTGGAATAGCAAGAGACAACATGCAAAAAGGCATCCCATGATTCAGGGAGCTATTTGTAGCAGTCGAGGGTTACGTGCAGAGTTGTTTTAGAAGTTTCTGTCCAAGTGTCGCTTTTTCCTAGATTTGTGGCATGTGCATCATAAGACCAAACTTATTTATTCGACGCATCAAAGCTCATTCATTCACATCGATCTTGGAGCTTTGAAATCCCATAGCACATCCAGGACTCTTCGACACATCTGGCTCAATTATTCACGGGTAAGTGGCCTCAACTTATCTTTGTCAACATTTTTGTCACTTTTTGTGTATTCGCTTGTGTGAGTGTTGTTTGCTTGATTTCTTTAAACAAATGTTGTCGTTTACATGTATTCTAGCTTGTCCTAGCTCTGTTTCAATTTTTGTTGCTATCCCACTATTGTCACATGCATGAAACTGTTTTGCATGGACGTTCACCCAACCGGCGAACTGCCTCACCCACATGCATGTTGATCTATCTATTGAATCTTTCATTCATGTTTTGTATGCACCGCCAATCACTTCTACTATCACTTAGTGTCACCATGCATTTCATTGTCTTACTTGCTTTCAGTTTCCCATCGGTGAGTTGGGCCAACCTTGGCCCGGTCTTTGCCTTCACCAAGCCTGCAATGCGCAATCTGGGGAAGGAGGGCTCACCTTCCTCTCCATATTTACGCATTCTTGACCAGCACTGGCCTCTAGGACTGCGCATTTCTGGAGGATAGTGGATGCTTGGCCAAAAATTTGCCCAAAACTGTCCCTGGGGCAGTAGTCCTTCCCAGTTGGAATTGCGCATTGCGCAATCCCAACAGCCAGCTGGCTGACTGGATTGTGCATTTCACAGATCCAACAGCTAGTCTCACCTCCTAGACAACCCAAACTGCATTTTGCGCAGTTCTGGCAGCCAGTCACCCAGCTTCCCAGTGAAATTTGCACAATCTCGCTCATAAGTTCCCTAGGTATATGTTGTGTCCTTCCCCAGATTTGCTTTGTTTTCACTCACATATTTCTTGCCATGCATGCTGCTTGTTTCCAGATCTTTCAGGTGTTCATCTATCTCAATGGCTTCCAAGAGAACAGGATCTCAAGACACTGATGGTATTGCAGCTGGAGCAACAGTTGAGCAGGTGTCCTCTAGTCTGTCGATCTATGAATATACGAAGTTGTATCTAGATAAGGACATCAAAATGAAGTGGCAAGAGGTGAATGAAACATTCGTAGGTACTTTTAGGGAAGACCTTGAAGACCGTTTAGTGTACATGAACATTCATAAGTCTGACTTGTACCGTATTGCATGTAGATACCCGACGTTCCCATGCACAGACATGATTCACTAGATCGTTTCACACACAGACACCGAGACGATGACCTTCAGCAATGTCAATGGGATGAAGCTTGCAACCTTCTGGGCATGAGATTACAATGAGATGTATCAGATGACCGAGCCCATGACTGTCATGACTCCTCAATTCAGCTTGCCCAACAACAGAGCTGACTCCAGAGACATTCTGAAGGATTGGGTAAAGGAGCCAGCTCGCTTCAGGATGACACCCAACCAGATCTACAAGGCAAAGATATTAAGGAATGTGTACCAGTACTTGGTCATATTCGCATGTCAACTGAGTGGCCAAGCAAGCACTGAGAACTTCCCTCAAAGTTGGGTGATTGCGCTGGACCAAATGGCTAGAGAAGGAAGGCCATGCAACTGGTCCAGCATACTGGATCACGAGCTGAAGGAGAAAGTAGAAGGCTCAACAGTCACCTGATGTTATGCATGCAGAGATTTATATGTCCTCTTACATAATAGATGTTGTTTGTGCCCGACATAATTTCCCAGGCTTGGAGTGGGCATGGTCACTAGCGGAGACTGTTGTGAACACATATTTCAAGTTGTTGTCCGAATGTAGCTTCAGAGGAGTGATCATGCGGCTGTCTGACCATTTTTTCACCCTAGTATACAAGTTGATATTCGAACAGGATCCACCCTGCATGTCAGAGGAAGCAATGAAGGAATTTCTAGGCATTGCAGATTGGTATGCCTCATCGTCTGGCACATTCATCCGAGTGTTCAGTGCGAAGAAGTCTTCGCATGTTCTGCCAAAGTTCGCCTTGGACGTGCTTGTCATGCAGGAAGTGACATACCACATCTCGACAGGATTGACAGCTAGACTGCAGTGGAAGAAGAAGGAACCTTGGCCCGCTCTTCCATTGCGATTGGGTTATATGAGATCTGGAGTATCAAGCAAGTGGATGTCGAAGTAGAGCAGATGAGGAAGTATCCTTTTGACCTCTGAAGCTTCAACCCGTATGACCCACATTGCATTGTGAAGGATCACTACGTGAGAGTTCAGTTCAATTGGATCCATGGGGCATGTCTTTAGGCCGAGGACGACTCATGGAGATACTATTACAATTCCTCCAGATCCAAGGAACAGGTCAGCTTCACCGTAGAGTGGCTAGCAAGGCAACATGAAGCAGCATCATGGAGAGCACTAACAGTAGTAGCAGCAGCAGAGGTAGCAAAGCCAAGCATATCTGTGCGCAACAAAGGGAAGAGGAAGATTGTCGATCGCATAAGAGAAAAGCTGCAAGTTTCGAGCAGATCCAATTGTAGAACAAGTAGCTATGGCTATTTAGGCGAAGAGGCAGCAACGCGACAAGCGAATCGCGCGAAGGCAGAGGGATAAGAAGAGAATGGAAGAAGCAGAGAAGGAGTTGCATGAGCTGAGGGAGCAACTCCGGAAAGAACAAGAGTTGTGCCAACATGAGAAAGAAGCACAACAGCAGCAGAATCAGCAGAGGGCGCATCACGTGCAGACAGATGAAGCAGCGCTCGTACAAGTAGTTGATTCATCTGAACAGCTGGCATCAGGCGAACAGGGTGAACCATCGCAGGGGCAAGACTTTGCTCATGAGATAGAACAAGCGCTTGAATAGTTGGATGCAGACATGGAGCAGCAGGAGTTGGAATAGGATACCGACCTCATGCCTCACCACAAAGAGGTCAACTCACCCACTTCATTGCATCCCGATGATGAGCAAGTCTCAAATGACCAAGGAGGCACTGAGATCCTTGGTGGTCAACCAGAAGCAGAGATGCACAACATCTCCTTTGACGAATCTCATCACAGAGTTGTGCAGTCTTAGAGAGTACCGACTCCAGAGGACCAAACATCCCCTGTGCAATTTGAAGAGCAAGTGATCGTGACTGATGTGCACAAGCATCCAGCTGCATTGGCCAATGCAACTAGAGTGTATGCCGAAGCCACTAGCTCAAGTGTTCATTTTCTCATAGCTGAGAATGAGTGAATGGCGAAGGAACTATATGTGGCCAAGCAGGGAGGAGACTTGGTGACAATGTCCGCCCGAGCTAAACTGAAGAAGGCAATACTAGATGAAGTATTGTCCTTGGACACAATTATGTGAGCATTGTACTCCAAGTTTGGTACCATGCATCAAGCAGTCGTTCATCTCCACGGATGGCAGCAACGATGTGCGAGAAGAGAACGCATCTTGAAGAACATACATACTGTTGTTGATAACATGCAAGCGTGGACAATGAAGTACAAGGGAGCCCCACTTCACTTGCCAAAGATGATGAAGGCCAATGCGGTCGAGCTGTAAGCACGTATTCGGAGTTAGATCCGGAACTACGAGGACCTACCACAACTCATCATTAGCATACAGGCTTCCCATGCATGAGTATTCAAAAGCATGGAGGTTATAGTGCACACTCATGTGATCCCATCACTTGGGACTTTCACCTAGGTGAAGACCAAGAAGCAGGGCCGATAGTAGCTTGACTCGTACTTCAACGAGTTGATGTGCACCACCACCAGCCCAGACTTGCCTATCGGTGCAGACATCATGTGCAAGTATGTTGTTGTTGCGGCCACATTGAAGATAATGATGTGCATGCTCACAGCCGAGTTGGACAGAGGAGCCCGAGAAATGTACCCAGATTCTATGGAGGCAAGGTTCAGGTTTCAGACGGATGTCACAGTAGAACACACAGACACTCTCAAGGACTACCAATCTTGGCATCAATATGTCACTGTTGATCAACATGAGGATGTCGAGTAGTTGGACTTCTATGGTTGTCTAAGTCCGAATGATGTCTAGTTTGGCTTGTCCAAGCCATTGTTCACATGGGTACATGTGCATTGTAATGTTGAGTCATGTCAAGTGTAAGTCAAAGTGTTAAGAGTGGATGTAACAGTCATAGAGTAGGTGAAGAGTCGTGAGGGTAGTTGAATGGTCACAAAGGCGAATGTCAAGGGTCACCCCACCCTTTGCTATAAATAGTCCCTCATAACTCATTGTATAGGCTTTTGGTCAGCCAAGCTTCTACTAAGACTATCTTGAAGAAGGCTTGGACAATATTGTAACGCACCTTGGCTTCTCCACTGCACGAAGCTAGTACATCTCTTTGGAGGAGCAGGCGGATGTGGCTGTAACGTTCCATTGTTGGGGTTAGCAAGTTTACATGGATGTATTGTATGATCGTGACTTACACTTCCTTATATAATAAGAGCCAACACATTTTCATGCATATGTTGTTACTGTAGTTGGACTGCTCCAGTTGCTTTAATGATATATGTTGTTTAACTTACGTACTTGTGTATGAACTGATTGACATGAAATTATATGAATCTTGTTGTTAATGTGTTGCATATGTTATTAATGTTGTAACCGTCTGTGTCGACTGCTCTGTCGGACATCAGACAGACCTTTCACTTGAACCTTGCTATAACAACCGTCGCACTCGTCTTAGACTGATCCATGAGTGTTGTACGTGTTATCTTACCTTGTATGATATGATTGCCGCATCCGAGTGGACTGCGCTGCTGGAAGTTGTGCATGTCCTTTGTGTTGTGTGTTCCTAGCCTAGTTGGCACTGATCCCTTTCAACCTGGAACTCACCTTCACCTCCTTCCCCGTTTGAAGTGTTGGAACCTCTCATACACCTTCCTTGAATCACTGCATCAGTCACACCCTTACTACTGACAGAGTTGTTCTACTTGCCTCTATGTGACACCGTGGTCAAGGCATTACCTTACAACCCACTGCTGGGACTCCTACACCAAATGGTCTGAGGTCTAATTAGGACTTCTTACCAGGGAGATCCCCTTGACATGTTGGCGAGTCTAGCACCATCAACAAAATGCTTGTTCTTATTGCTACAAATTTCAAGGTATGGAAAGAAAATGTGAAGTATAAATTATCTTTTTATAGATTTAACTTGTGGAGATTGATATGTGAAGGAGAACATGATGATTCACCTTCGTGTGAAGTAATGAAGAAAAATGCTCAAGAAAGGGGTATCATTTTTTAGAATCTCCATAATGCAGACCTAGAGAAAGTTGGAGACTTAAAATATGCCAAGGAGGGTTGGGACAAATTGCATATGTTATATGGAACAGGTTTTAATAACAATGACGACAAGTTTGAGAAGAGCAACAAAAAGAAGAAGAAGAAGAAGAGATCCTTGAAGAAGGAATCACCAATTGAACTAATTGTACAAGAGGACAACAAATATGAAGGTATACGCTACATTGATATTAATTTTTAGTTATATTTTTAATAGAAGTGGTGATAATAATTCAGAGTTGGGTAGTGAATTATATGATGGCCGTAATTTCATTGTCCTTAAGGCCGAATATGAATTTTCCATGGTTGTTATTGAAGAGTTTTCAAGTGAAATTGGTAGACTAATAGATGTATGCAAGGAGCATAAGAAGATATTGCAGGTTTGTGATGAAAAGAACAAAAATCTCAAGGAAGAGATCACTAACTTGAGGACATTGATGGCAAATTGAAAAGAATAGAAGAAGTCAATTACAATAAGAAAAAATATAGAAAGGACTATGTTGAAGTGCTTGAAGGTGTGACTGAAAAGTTTAGCAACTCGAAGAAAAATACCAGTAGCTGGAGCAAGTGAAGAGCACCATAGTAGTAAAAAATCTGGAAGCAATTTTCAAAAGGGAGAGTCAAGTTTGCATGCAGGAAAGAATAACAAAGCAAAACCAAAGAATCTCGCAGTAAATAATGTGACCAGCCACCACCAATAGCAAAGAAGAGAACCAAGAGGAGCTTCCACATCTAGAAGACCATTCTCTGCTAGGGTTGAGAGTACTAATTTTAGAGGACTCAAAACTCATTTTCCCCCTCGATAGATGATATTGAGTGCTTCAACTGTCATAATTTTGGACATGTGGTTGCTACTTGTAGGAGGAGAAAGTATACACCTATGCAAGTGTTTGATCAACCAAGAGGAGGATTCACTTTCAGGTATACTAATTAGAGAAATTTTGAGGTCTAAAATGGGCTTCGTAAGGATTGTTATAAAATAATAGTGGAAACAATAAAATAAGATTAGATTACCTCATCAAGTTTTGGAGGGAAAACAGAAAAACTACTTTTTCAACTCGTATTTTCAACTTACTTCCTACAATTTTACTCAAATTTCGAGCAGGAGCACTCGATGGATGCAAATTTTTTTTTTCATCCAAGGAGTATGCATGTTTCATACTTTCGATGGACCCTACTACATGAAAAATGTGAAATACATGAAAAAACATGATTGCAATAACATTTTTTCATGTAGTAGGGTCCATTGAAAGTATGCAACATGGATACTCCTTGGATGAAAATTTAATTTTTGTTTCCAACGAGTGCTCCAACTTGAAATTTGAGTAAAATAGTAGGTAGATGAGTTGAAAATATGAGTTGAAAAAATAGTTTTTTATTTTATTACTTCTTTTTATTTTTTTACCTCTTTACTCCAAAAATGGTGAATCATCCCCCACGGTTGACATCGTCATATTAAATCCTATTTATTCTTATAAAGTTGATTTTTTTGTACATTTTTGTTTGAGGCCCATTTTTTACCTCAAAATTTCTCTAATGCAAGTTCATTTAATGGATATTGTTTTGCATGTAACCTGTTTAGCCACAAGGCCATTGATTGCAGATCTAGCATGAGGAGTTGGAGATCCAAAATGAGTAGCAATCGATCAAATCCTTTGGCTTCATATCTTGGTCATATAGATTGTTATGTCTGTCATAACTATTTCCACATGGCCAAGGATTGTAAGATGCCTAGACCCTTGAGGCCTTTGGTTCAAAATCAACAGACAAAGGAGAATGTACAACTAAGGAACCAACCAAGGAATACATGGAAGAAGAAGGATGAGAAGCTAGGAAGGTGTGGCATTTCACTTTGTTCACATGATGAGGATGATATATGGTATATTGATAGCGAATATTCACACCATATGTCAGGAGATAGGAGAAAATTTCATTTTCTCAATAGAACCAAGAGTGGTCATGTTGTGTTTGAAGGTAATGAATCAACAAGAGTATTGGGAAGCGGTAAATCCAATCTTGGTGAGAAGAGGACCAATGCAGATGATGTTTGGATCATTGAAGGTCTAAAGCATAATATTTTGAGTGTGAGCCAAATGGTTGATGGAGGAAAGGAAGTGATTTTCAATTCCAAAGGTTGCATCATCCAGAAAGAAGGATCTAAGAGAGTTATTACCAAGGGAGTCAAGATCAGATAATGTGTACGTGTTGAAGGGAAGAGTAAGAAGAAAGAAGAGACCAAGAGAATACTCTTCCTCATTAGATTATGAGTGGGAAAGATCAACCCCTACTACAGTCCATTCTTGCACGTTAGGTCTTCTCGACTGCAGAGGTACATACGAGACTAGGATGGTCTCAAGGGGAGCATATGGCTACAATGTTGAAAACTTGAGCAGTATCAACAATAATGAGTTTTGATCCAGTTCTTCCATGCATTTCCAGATCAACAAGATCAACTTACTCATGAGGTATATCATGCTCAAGGGGAGCTATGTTTTCAAGGCTTTTTCCTTTATGTTTTATTTCCTTTCACTCACATTTTTACAACTGGTGTATTTATTATTTATGAGTGGAAAGCATACTCTTATTAGCCTTGTTGCATATTTTATTGACCATTTTTCAACTACCCTAGCATGAGGGAAATGTGGCAATGACATGCACACAATGACTTGAGACACATACCAACCATGTATGGGTTGTTATATGCAGTTTTTTACATCCATATGCCCATCATTGTTTCATAATTTCACATTGGTTGAGTGTCCAGTCATTAGTAAGATGAGTCATTATGGTGATAGGTATGTTTTGGAGTAGTTACATGGAGTGATTGTGCAACCATATGTATGAGCTAATGTTGATGTAACAACCATGATATGTCATGTGTTTGAGTCATTGGTCCATAGGAGATGATTATAGCAGTTATGTACTTCATTGATGTTAAATTATGGTATGTTCTATGCTTAGAGCAGTTTAATTATTTTTCTTCTTATTAGCCACATATTAGCAATCACATATACATTAAGTAATGTGCAGATAGAACATTAAAATGATCAATAGAAAACAAGCCAAGACAAGAGACACAAGATGTGGCAGCTAGCCAGGGACAAACCCCAATGCGGGGAAACCCTTTGATCAAATCTTCTTTTATCTTCAATAGTTCAGCAGAGAGAAATAGTACAAAATCTGAATTCTGTAATTTTATATCAGCAGCAACAAACCCTAGATCAGAAAAGTCAAACTTGGTCAAACTAGCTGAAATTGACCTCTAAAATGCTTGGTCAATTTCCGGTCAACTTTTCCTCGAACAGCCTGAAGAAACAGCCCTTGAACAGCCCCAAAAGTTTAGTCAATTTGCAGATTTCTGAAGTCAACTGCAGCCCTAAACTAGGGCAGTCAATACCGGTCAAACCAGAGGTCAGATCACCTTGATTTTCATGCCAAAAATTGTGGCCTGCCTAGGAGAGGCAACCACACCCAATCCACACTTCTGGAAGGTCAACGCTGGTCAAAGAGATGACCTGCTGCCCTAGCGTCCTTCTTTCTGTGTCTTCCTTGCCCTAGGATGTCTTCCTTTCAGCCACATGTGTGTGTGAGAGAGAGAGAGGCTCCTTTTATGCATAGGAGAGAGAGAGAAGATGAGTGAATTGAATTGTCCAAATGAGGAGAATGCTCCTTGTATTTATATGCAAACGTTGAGGTTGAATAGACATGACTGTTGGGCTTCTGAGCCTACATAAGTTTGTTGGCCGACCTTGACAATTTGTCCATAATCAAAATAAATTCATATCTCCATAAATACTTATCGGAATCGGATGATATTTAGATCAATCCTACACCTTTCGATGAGAGGAATCTAGGAAAAATATCATAAGCCATAAATAAGGTGATCCACGTGGAATTTGGCCCTAGTTGCCAATTTTAACACTCCCTGTCAACTAGGGAGAACTTCATCCGAAATTCGTCAGACCGTCGCTGCTATCCATCCATCAAATGCACTGTCCTGTACAACTTGACCTCGCTCTGCTCTGCTCTGCTCAAACTATGAAGAAGAAGAAATGATCGAGGATGTATCATACCATCCTCCACTGAGCCGAAGTCAGTCTCAGAGTGTGAACCACTCTCACTGATCCCAGATCAATGGAGGTCATCCTAGCATAGGGAGTACGGTAGATACAGTGATGCGCCCATCGATAATACTAATATGGTCCCTATACTCATTTCCCTGCTCATTGATCAGATGAGAGGTAATTCCCATGAGTCCCAGACTGCATGGGTAGGATGCCTCGACAGGAGAATTAATCATCCTGTCCATAGGAGAACGAATCATCATGTCCAGTGGATGCCATAGAGAACTAATCATCCTGGCCTACAGAAGAACTAATCATCCTGTTCCACAGTCACCATGAAGAACGAATCATCCTGGTCCACAGGAGAACTAATCATGATGTTCCACAGTCGCCACGGGGTGTCACAGAGAAAGGTTGAACTTTTACCCTGTACATAGTGCACCACCGGGGGATGGTGAGTCGTCCTGTGGTCACATGTCGCTCCAAGAAGTACCACCCCCCTGGAGCTCCCAGAGCTCAATACATAATACATGACCCTCATAAGAGGGTCTTTGAATGACACCAAGTCGTTCTCAGAAAGTCAAGAATTTGACCTTTCCTAGGGGCTTTGTCAAGATGTCGGCGACCTGTTCATCTGTACTGATATGTTGGAGCCTTGTTGCTCCTCACTACACCATATCTCGAATATAGTGGTACCTGATATCGATATGCTTGGAGCGATCATGAAATACGAGATTCTATGATAAACATATCCCGCTCTGGTTGCCACACAGGATCACGGTGGTATCCAATGTAAATCCAAACAACTCACTGAAGAGTTTTCGCAACCAGACTACCTCACAGGAGGCCATGCTAGCAGCAATGTACTATGCTTCGGCGTTGTTCAAAGCCACCGACTTCTGCTTCCTTCTCATCCAAGATATCGAGGTAGATCCCAAAGAGAAATAGCACCCAGAAGTGCTTTTTCGGTCCACCACACTGCCTGCCCAATCAGCATTAGTATACCCAAGTAGTCTCACATCTCCGGCAGTGTATCTCAATCCATGAGTGATTGTGCCACGAAGATATCTCAACAGATTCTTGGCACCAATCCAATGTGAGTGGTGAGGCTCAACCATATGTTGACTCAATGTGTTGACTGCAAAGCATATATCCGGATGGGAGTTAACCAAGAACATTAATGCTCTGACGAGCTGACAATACTCGGTAGCATTTCGTAAAACAAGTCTGGCAGCACTACCGCTTAACTTCTTAAAGTCAAGCTCCATTGGGGTAGTTACAGGCTTGCAGTCCACCATGCCGAATCTCTCCAATATCTTCACCACATATTTTCCTTGAGATAGGAAAATCTCCCTTGGTTTCTGCCAGACTTCCAGTCCTAGGAAATAGTGCATAAGTCTTAGGTCTTTCATCTCAAACTCAGAAGCCAGCTCCCTCTTACATTCATGAATGTGAAGGTCTACACCTATTAGAAAGAGGTCATAAACATATAGCACCTGTATGAGATGCTTTTCATCTATAACTTTAAAGTAAAGGTTAGGGTTAGCTTCACTCTTAGTGAATCCTGTTAGCACTCGAGGAAACTCTCCTAGGTTGCAGCTCAGAGATGCCTGGTAGCATATGATCTTCAATATTGTTCTCAGAACTATTGGAATGGATGATGGTTTGGATCAAGTTAGATGACCATTTCAGCTCTATTCCCACTCAAGGCATGCATGAACACTCTCAAGAACACAAGGCTTTAACCCACTAATGCTCAATAGTTTATAGATTTAATGGATAGATGGAGAATACTAACTGTATCATAAGATTGCATATATAAACATAAATGAATGACTAGCTATAGGTAGTAAAAGAGAATACTGACTGTATTGGCAGATGCATATATTACCACATATGAATGGTTAGCTACAGGCAGTGAAGAAGCTTGCAAATCTAAGTTATCAAAGCAGAGATAAGATGACAGTTATCTAGCCTTAGACACAAAGGAAACATGAACAAACTATTCAAGTGCAAGCATAGAACAGTAAAGAGAATGGATATTGAACATATAATGGCAAAAGAAGCTCGTATTTCTAGAATTAAGATGAGAAGCTTGAAGGAACAGAGGAGGAATAATCTCCAAAAGTTGAATCCCTGTTACATTTAGTTTTCAGCCTTTTATAGGCCTTTTACAATGCTCTTGAGCTCTCAAAGGCTCAGAGTGTCTTAATCTATCCCTCTGTCTGTTTAAAAAACTTTGATACCATGACTAGGCACGCATGGCTCAGAGGTTTCTTCTTCTGACAGAAGAATAACCGCATTCAAATATATTGGCTGCGCTGGCAGGGAGCTTTCTCGTGCCAGATATGCTCGACAATTGATTCTTTTGGTTTGCTGAACTATGCTGTCGATGCCCATGATTTCTTCTCGGCCTCTGTCTCCCGGCAGTTATTTCTCGGCCTCTGTTTATGTGATAGAATGGGTGTTTGGGCCTATGTTATCTTTTAAATGCAAACAGTGACTGCTTTCTATTATAAATAGAGAAATGATGCAACTATGAGAAATCCCACCAAGATTTCAACGTTTCGGACGTCAAAAGTCCTTAAACATGGAATATTTATCTATCGGGTCGCTGTCGCCTATCGCAAGTGGCCTGGTCCCTTTGTTCCCTTTGTTCCTTGAAATCCTTGAAAAACACGGGAAATACATGAAAAAGGCCTCCCTCCAGATTTCAAATGATATGTATTTTCATTCCCAAACCCTTTCGGGTTCGGGCTTCATCGCTATTGGCGCTGCCAAGTTCCCCTTTGTATTTCATTATATAACGAAATACATTGAAAATGCATTGAAACTGGACTACCCGTAGACCTGAAATATTATAAAATAACACTTATAATGCCGTCGGGTCCACCTCATCGCATCACACATATGTCTGTACATAGGCCCCGCCCCTTGGTGTTGCCCCGATAACGCCGATTCGTCTCTGTCGATTGTGACTTGCTGATGCGATCATTGGCAATCACTGATCGGTGGTGTCATGCGCTGATAACCACTGCCCACCTGTGCCTATCAGATCCACCGATGCAATCCGTCGATCAGATCTGGACCGTTGATCGGATAGATCAAAGAGTTGTCGTGCATTTGGATTGTTAAGCCTGTGATTTTGGTTTTTTCATGGTTTTTTAAGCATTTTGCCTCCCGATAGTGTATTTTTGCCCTTCCAAGGGCTCTTTTGCATGTGATAATTTTGACTTCGAATGATCCTTAAGAGGATTTTGGAGACTTTTGGGGCATACTTGGATCCTTTGGCATGATTTTTTAAGTACACGTGGAGTCTTTGGGGCATATTTAGATCCATTTTTGGGCCATTTGCCTCCAAGACTAACATTGGCTCCTTCTGGTGATGAAATCCTCCCTGTGAGGTTTCAAGAACCACATATCAATACCTTTCCTGTATACAAGAAGATCAAATCTTCCTCCTAGTGTTGCATTGGGCATGGAGTCTATTAAGCATGAACTAAAAACTTTGAAAACAATATATTTACAATACCAAGGCTTGAAAGCCTTAACTGAAATAAAATTCGAAGAACGGCCCATTGAATGGGCCATCAAAAACATATCCTTCCTTTGATGCATCCCTTTTGAGAAACAGTCACCAAACTGAAAATTGATCGTTTTTACCTTTCCATGAAAGGTTTCTTTCTCTTGGTCAATGTGTATATTAGCCAATTCATCAAGGACTTGCAAAGGCCTATTGATTTGATCCTCTACTTCAAAAATTTTGGAACACTTGACATTATCAGGCAGAGATGGTCTATATTTCACCTCCTCTCCGTATGCTTTCAGCCTTGGATGTTTTGATTGGGAGGTTTTGTACACCTGCTGAATGATAAGGTTTGCTTCACACTTTGTTGTGTCATTTGTGACCTGAAAAGTTAATATGAAAGATGAATCAATGCATTCTTGTGTGGGGGACACAAGGACTTCACCTGTTCCTGCAGCTCCCTCAGAGCAAGCCCCATCAAAGAACATGTCCCAAATCTGTGGGCCTTCTTCCTCTGTGATCTGGCAAACTGATTTTTTAAGCTGCGTAGAGGCCAATTGATAATGCTTGGTAATGTCAAGACCGAGCTTATCTATGACAGCGTTGGGAATTGGATCATGGTTGGCTCCACTGTCCAGAGGGAAATTGTGAAGGATTTCATCATAAATAGACAAAGAAACATAGAATGATGAGAAGCTGTCTTCACAGTTTTCAATCATTGGGCTGAGAATAACAGCTGGTTGGTCATCTTGCAGATTTACAAAGTTAGTGGAAGCTTGGATGGTTTTAGGCTCAAGAGCCTCAAGGATAGATTTCTTGAAGAACTCATTCTTCACTGGTTCAATCAGGGGCATAGGTATTCTTGGCTTCTGGGTTTCTGATTGAAAATTGAAAGAAGAAGGAGACTTGTCAAGGTCTCTTACCTCTATGGCCGGAGCTTTGAGAATGATAGGATCAACTGTTGATTGCTTCTACTTATTAGCTTGTTGTTCTGCAGGGACAACAACTTTATGAACATGAGTTTCTTTGACATTATTCATCATAGACCTCAGATTATATTGGTGCTGATTTTCAGTTTGTAGAACAACTTCACCATCCCACTCTTGGTTGATCTGGTCATTGAATAATGACTTCTCATAGGCAGCTTTGGTTAAAAATGTGGTGTTTCCTTTGTCTTCCATACCATGGATCTCATCATCTTCCTCAAACTGCTCTTCTTCCATGACTGCATTTTGAAAAGGGACCTTCAACCTTTGGTCTTCATTGGCCTCTTTGCTTCTTTGCAAAATCTGCAACTGCTCATTACGTCTTCTATATAGATTTGGATTTGGAGGAGCAAAGGTATTATTAACCCTTGCTTTCCCAGAATGCTGCTGAACCTTTAATTTGGAAACTTCATAGGCTAATGACTCAATCATTTTGGTCATTTTATCTATCTTAGGATCAGAGGATGATGAAGACTCGTCCCTCTGTCTCCTTTTGTCAACATTACCTTTGAGGTTTTCTGCAGCCATGATGTTCGATTCTACTTCCAAGGCTACATCCTACATATCAGCCAAAGTAGCACATCGTCTCTCCCTCAATAGTAAACAGAATTTAGAATCAAAGCCACTGGCATAGATGAGTCTAGCAGAGGTGGTGGTGGGTTTTACTTCAGCCGGTATCTTGCTGTACATGTGGTTAAATCTCTTATTAAAATCTGACAGCAGCTCACCATTTTCCCTCTATAAGTTCCCAAACTCAGTGTGGTAGTAGAGGAGATCCTTCTTATCCCCCCAATGCTTCAAGAATGCATCATCTAAAGCCTCAATATCAACTATAGATCTTGGGCTCAGTTCTATGAACCATTTTCTAGCCTCTCCATCTAGGCTTTGAAAAAAGATTCTCATCTAGACATCATCTTCACTAATTTCCAGGTTATCAGCATAGCTATAGAATGATTCAAGATGTTCTTCAGCTGTAACACCTTCAGTCCTAGTGAACTTAGGCATATACTTCTGATATTCTTCAGTAGGCATGGCATTCAAAGGAGTGGGCAGTATTAGAGGTCCATACCTAGCAGCTATGATTCTTTCCCTTTTGGTGGGTGCTTGTAGTCCTGCCATAGCTGTGGTGGCTATATGGGTACTGGAAGTCTGAATGAGAGAGGGCTGAGGAGTGATTGATAGGACTAAAGGAGTATGATGGATAGGAGGTGAGGTTTTCTTTGGATTTACAACAAAAGGAGAACCTAAAGAATAAGGAGCTTTATGAATCTCTAAGATATTTTCTTCGCTGCTAGTATTAGAAGCTATACTCTCAACATGTATTTGTTCTATTGCAAGATTTTCTTGAAGAGATATTGGAGATTGTTTAGGTTTACCTAAACCTGATGCTCCTTTCTGCAATACCTTTCTTTCTTTGATGATCTTTTCAGGGTCAGGTACTGGGTCAGCTTGTGACTTCTGTGGATTTCTCCGAGTATGCCTCACAAACTGAGCCAGAACTATGATGTGGAGTCGCCAAAAAGGTTCGGCCTCCAGTAGAGTTTCCAGATAGATGATCACAACCAAAAATGTGCCCAAACTTTGTATATCATCGAAGCTGGATCTATGTCGTTTCCCAGGGAAGTTGAGCTTCAGTTTCCTCTCCCCAGAAACAACACTAATTATGTTAGCACTCCAGGAAACTCTCCTAGGTTGCAGCTCGGAGATGCTTGGTAACATATAATCTTCAATATTGTTCTCAGAACTATTGGAATGGATGATGGTTTGGATCAAGTTAGATGACCATTTCAACTCTATTCCCACTCAAGGCATGCATGAACACTCTCAACAACACAAGGCTTTAAACCACTAATGCTCAATAGTTTATAGATTTAATGGATAGATGGAGAATACTAACTGTATCAGCAGATTGCATATATAAACATAAATGAATGACTAGCTATAGGCAGCAAAAGAGAATATTGACTGTACTGGCAGATGCATATATGACCACATATGAATGGTTAGCTACAGGCAGCAAAGAAGCTTGCAAATCTAAGTTATCAAAGCAAAGATAAGATGACAGTTATCTAGCCTTAGACACAAAGGAAACATGAACAAATTGTTCAAGTGCAAGCATAGAACAAAAAAGAGAATGGATGTTGAACATATAATGGCAAAAGAAGCTTGTATTTCTAGAATGAAGATGAGAAGCTTGAAGGAACAGAGGAGGAATAATCTCCAAAAGTTGAACCCCTGTTACATTTAGTTTTCAGCCTTTTATAGGCCTTTTACAATGCTCCTGAGCTCTCAAAGGCTTGAAGTGTCTTAATCTATCCCTCTATCTGTTTAAACAACTTTGATACCATGACTAGGCACGCATGACTCAGAGGTTTCTTCTTCTGACAAAAGAATAACCGCATTCAGATATTTTGGCTGTGCTGGCAGGGAGCTTTCTCGTGCCAGATAAGCTCCACAATCAATTTTGTTGGTTTGCTGAACTGTTCTGTCGATGCCCATGATTGCTTATTGGCCTTTGTCTCCCTGCAACTATTTCCCGGCCTCTGTTTATGTGATAGAATGGGTCTTCGGGCCTCTGTTATCTTTTAAATGCAAACAATGATTGCTTTCTGTTATAAACAGAGAAATGATGCAACTATGAGAAATCCCGCCAAGCTTTCAACGTTTCAGACTTCAAAAATCCTTAAACATGGCATATTTATCTATCGGGTCCACCCTTTGGGTCGCTGTCGCCTATCGCAAGTGGCCTGGTCCCTTTGTTCCCTTTGTTCCTTGAAATCCTTGAAAAACACAGGAAATACATGAAAAAGGCCTCCCTCTAGATTTCAAATGATATGTATTTTCATTCCCGAACCCTTTCAGGTCTGGGCTTCATCACTATCGCCACTGCCAAGTTCCCCTTTGTATTTCGTTATATAACGAAATACATTGAAAACGCATTGAAACTAGACTAACCATGGACCTGAAATATTATAAAATAACACTTATAATGTCGTCAGGTCTGCCTCATTGCATCGCACATATGTCTGTACATAGGCCCCGCCCCCTTGGTGCTACCCCGATAACGCCAATTCGTCTCCGCCGATTACGACCCGTCGATCCGATCATCGGCGATCGCTAATTGGTGGTGTCATGCGCTAATAACCACTTCCCGCCTGTGCCAATCAGATCTGCCGATCAAATCTGGACCGTTAATCGGCCAGATCAGACGGTTGTCATGCATTTGGACTGTTAAGCTTGCGATTTTGGTTTTTTCATGGTTTTTTAAGCATTTTGCCTCCCGATAGTGTATTTTTTCCCTTCCAAGGGCTCTTTGGCATGCGATTTTGACTTCGAATGATCCTTAAGAGGATTTTGAAGACTTTTGGGGCATACTTAGATCCTTTGGCATGATTTTTTAAGCACACTTGGAGACTTTGGGGCATATTTAGATCCATTTTTGGGCCATTTTCCTCCAAGGCTAACAAATCCCAGCTTCATCAAGTAGCTATCGATCCTCTCATACCATCCTCGGGGTGCTTGCTTTAGCCCATAGAGGGCCTTCTTCAACCTTCACATATGAGATTCTCGATCATAAATCTCAAATCCTTCGGGTTGCTCCACATAGACCTCCTGTTTGATCGAACCATGTAAGAACGCAGTCTTGACATCCATTTGATGTAGGTTCCATCCTTGCGAAGCAGCAAGGGCTATGATCGAGCGGATGGTGGTATATTGGGCAACAGGTGCAAATATCTCATCATAGTCTCTTCCTTTTGGGAGAAGCCATGAGCGACAAAACGAGCCTTATACTTTTCCGCACTTCCATCAACTGCATGCATTATCTTGTAAAGCCATTTTGAAGTGACAATTGCTTTGTCCTGGGTTCTGGGTACCACATCCTTGTTGACCTAGATTGTCATTGATGTCAATATGGCAATATTCTAGATAAGTAAACAATGATGGGAAGCCATTGGAAAGACATTGGAAACCATCGTAAGAGCTCATTGGAAGTTCAGAACAGGAGTAGTCAAAGAAAAGCCAGAGGAAGAAGATCAATGGAAGAAACAAATAGGAACACGTAGCGGAGAAGCATAAATAGTAGTACCGAAAGCCACAGGAAAGCCAAGTGAGTGTAAGATTGGGAGATTGAGGAGGAGCCATATCGGGATCCAAATAAGTCAACAGAGGAGCCAAAAGAGTGGAGTATATAATGTAGGCAGAAAGAAAGAATACGGATGAAGAGTGAATGCATGTGGTTATATTCCAAAAAACAGGTTTGAAATAGTGACAGTGGTTTTCGGGCAGACTCAAGGCTATAAGTGGTATTTAGGGCTGATCATCCGATACCACTCATCGACTGACGCGTGGCAAGAGAAGGAGAGAGGAAACCGCCTTGTTGGCGGGTAATCCTCGTGCATGTAGCTCACCTGATATCTTTGTCAAGCGTTGGATCAAATGCATTTTGATCTACGGTGCAAGATCACCGAGCAGCTTTGTTGGTCGAGTGTAATATCAACCGTCGGATGGGATGGTAAGATCTACGGTGGAGGATTGATCCGAAAAAGGCAAACAACAAAAAATGTGCATGTGCAGACCCGACGATATATATGTCTGGGTGTATAAATAGTTGAAGTCTGGCTAAGTGTTTTGTAGTGGGGTTTTCAGTGTATTTCATATGTATCCTTGTATTCCGGCTTTAAGCCTTACCACATTAAAATATGCATTTGCGATATATATATGGACCCACGAGACCATTACAATGTGATGTATTGTTATATCTGATCCGCCTATCAGAACTCTCATAGCGCAAGTTATAAAGGGCTGTCACCCCCGAACCACCGATTGCGATACGTATGCAGACCTGCTGCGATGTTATAACATGCCCTATTGTAATATCGCGTCCGTCGCAATATCGCAAGCCTTGTTGAAGTTTTTTCCACATTAAAATCCACCGATTGCGATATAATTGCAGACTCGACTACACCATTATAGCATGGCTAAATCAAATGTCGCATCCGCGTAATCGCAATGTTCAAAGGAATGTCGATCCAGTGATTGCAATAAGGGTATGGACCCAACAAACTTATTAATAACTGTTTAATACCATATCACATCCGCTTCGGTCGGCAGTTGGGAATCGGCTATGTTATGCGTGAGCCTCCGGAAGCGACGATTGCGATAAAAGGATGACGTGGCATGTGGGACCTTTTATATGGCTATAGTCTCTCTTATATGGTTTCCATGTTTATGTATATTGTATGAATATTAAAAAAGGGCCACTCTGATATTTTTTAATTTGCAACACTATTGTAATTCAGCCTCTCTTCCACATTAACGTGTCCTGTGTGTATTGATGGATTTGAAGAGACAAAGGAAGCCAAAGAGTGAGTGCAGAGGAAGATGAAAGATCAAGTGAGCGTTGAGGAAGCCGAAGAGCCAGCAGAGAAAGGAAGACAAAGGTTAGGGGTATTAGGAATATAAAACAAAGAACAAGGAACGTTTTAGGTTACTGGCGAACTATAAGAAAATAAAGGAAGCCGAAGTTGTGGGAGAAGTGGAAGGAACAGGAGGACAGAAGTAAGTCATAGGCCTAGCAGGGTTGGGAGCAAAGAATTACAACCAAACAGATCCAAACGGTTTATAGTATAGGGTTGGAGCCCTTGAGGTTGGTGCCTCAGAACTGAATGGATTGGTGTCCTTGGGAGTTGGTGCTCTGGAGGTTGGAGCCTCGCAAAGATTCCAAGTTGGTGCGGCAACTGATTGAAACCATATATATATATATATATATATATTGTACTTGATTTATTGCAAATATCACATTAATAAAAGCATCTATTCCTGTTATCTACTTCTGTGTTCCAAATATAAATGTTTTTAACTGATATACATAATAATTGAAAAGAAACACTGATTCACCCCCCCTCTCAGTATTTCCAACAATTGGTATTAGAGCGGGCTTCTTCATATTAGCCTAACAGCTTGAAGAAGGATTCTTAGTCATGACGAGAAATCAAGAAGTGTCAGGAAGACCTCCTTTATTCGATGGCACAAATTTTGGTTTCTGAAAAAAGAGAATGTCCTATTACTTAATGTCCCTTGGACCTGAGGTTTGGCATTTGGTCTTAAATGAGTACATAGTTCCTTCTACTCTTCCAACAGATCAAGACGAGAGGAAAGTCTACGTTGCGAATGCAAAAGCCTTAAACTCCATCACTAATGGAATCACTGATTCTGAATTTACAAAAGTCATGAATTGTAACTCTGCCAAAGGGGTATGGGATAGGCTAATTAGCTTATACGACGAGGACTCCAAAGTCAAGAAGGCAAAGCTTCAAAAACATAGAAGGCAATTTGAAAGTCTGAAAATGGATGATGAAGAAGATATTGCATCATACTTTCTCCAAGTAGCTGAAGTGGTCAACTCTCTTAAAGGATTGGACGAAAACATTGAAGAAAGCACCATTGTTCAAAAGGTCTTAAGATCTCTCCCAGATAGATTTGACTCCAAAGTAAGTGCCATAGAAGAAGTGAAGGATCTAGATACTCTCAAGATGGATGAACTCCATGGAATCTTCATTGCCTATGAGATGAGAAAAGCTTGCCCAAGTTCCAAAGATGCAGCATTCAAGGCCTCAAAATCAAAAAAGGGGAAAGAAAGGAATGTCAATAGTGATGACTCCGATGTTGAATCCGAATTGGCGCAATTTGTACGAAAGCTGAAGGAAGGATCTAAGCTAAAAGGCAAATACCCTCTTATTTGTTTCAAATGTGGAAAAATAGGTCATTATGCTACAAAATGTCCTCATAAGCATGATAGTGATGATGAAGAAAATTCTAAAAGGATGGTATACAAAAAGAAAGGGTTCAATAAGAAGAATTTCCTATCTGAGCAAGATGAGTCTAATGAAGATGAATTTGTAGTCATAAAAAAGAAATCAACTAACCAGTTCCTTCACCACAAAGAAGGTAGTGAAGAATCAGACGAAGAAAATGACCATGCTGGAAGCCAAGAAGTATTATTCATGGCATTCACAAATGATGATGACTCAGGGCTAGATGGAAATGTAGATGAATTGTTAATAAGCGCCATTGAAGAAAATGAGAAACTACGGAATAAAATTATTTCTCTCAAGGTAGAAAACGATGAAATAAAAAGAAGGGAAGATCTCTTGAAAAATAAGCTAAAAGAAAAAGAAGACGTGTGCGAAGAACGTGAAGCCGAAATAGTATCTCTGAGGAAGGAATTTGAGCAAGTTAAAAAGGGTTGGAAAAGCTCTCAAATACTTGACATTATCTAAAATAATAAAAAACCTCAACATGACAAATCTGGAATAGGTTTTAGAGGAGAATCATCAAATACTAAGAATAATGTGAAAAGCTATGTCGACATACTTTCTAGCAACCCAAAAGAAGAAAGATTATTTCATCAAAGGCTCATCCCAGATCCAAAGAATGAAGAGAGAGTAACTCCAAGGAAGAACGTTGATTCGAATCATGGGTGTTACAATAGATACAAAATAGTATTTCATCAAAGGCCCATCTCAAATTCAAAGAATGAAGTGGGAGTAACACCAAGGAAGAATGTTAATTCAAATCATGGCTATTACAACAGGTACAAAAATATCTTTTTCGGGCATTGTTTTTATTGTAAAAATTTTGGTCATCAAGCTAGACATTGCATGGCTCGTAAGAATGGAACACCAAAACTGAAGGATCAAATAAACAAACCATATGGCCCCAAAGGGCAAGGAAAAATCAAGACCTACAATTCTTTTGATTCCTTGGCCAAATTTGATCTGATTTGCTCATTATGTAATAATAATGGACACAATGAACAAAATTTCCCACTCAAAAGAGGAAAAACAAGAAGTGAGAATCCCAACACGGATAAATGTGGCCTAGCTCTATGTGCTCAAAATAATGAAAATCATTGGTTTGTGGATAGTGGGTGCTCCAGACACATGACAGGGGACAAAAGGAAGTTTATCTCATTGAACAAAAAGCAAGGAAATGTATCCTTTGGAAGTGGATCTGCCAAAATTGCTGGAAAAGGAACTGTTACTCTTGTTAATGGAAAAGGAAAAGCTCAAAATGCTTTTCTAATAAACGGGCTCAAACACAACCTCCTGAGTGTTAGCCAAGTTTGTGATCAAGGACATAATGTTTTCTTTAGCACCAAAGACTGTGAAATAAGGAACTCTTCCTCAGGGGAACTTGTGGCGAAAGGGGTTAGAACACCAGACAACATCTACATTCTGAACAAGATTCAAGAAGACAAATGCTACTTAAGTCAAACAGATGAAAGTTGGTTGTGGCACAAGCGACTTGGACATACAAGCTTCGATAACTTGATCAATATCAGCAAGATTAAAGCAATACAAGATATTCCAAAGTTATTCAAACTGAATCAAGGAATATGTGGTCCATGTCAACATGGAAAGCAAACCAGAACTAGCCACAAGACCGAGTTTTCTACATCAAAGCCTTTGGAGATCATCCATGCTGATTTATGTGGATCAACTAGAACTCCGGCACTCAAGGAGAAAGGTACTTTGCTTTATTTATTAATGACTATACTAGAATGATGTGGATATATTTTATAAAATATAAATCCGAAGCATTTGAGTGTTTTAAGAATCTTAAAGCTCTTGTAGAAAATGAAAAGGATTCAAAGATTAAGTGCCTCAGAAAAGATAGAGGGGGAGAATTCACATCAAAATAATTTAATGAATTCTGTAAAATACATGGAATTAATAGAGAACTCCCTGCTGCTAGAACACACAAGCAAAATGGGGTAGTTGAAAGTAGAAACCGAACAGTTCAAGAAATGGCTAGAACAATGTTAATAGCAGCTGACTTACAGCCAAAATTCTAGAGAGAAGCAGTCGGGACAACTGTCTATACCCTGAATCGAACTTAGTTAAGACCAAATAATGAAAAGACTCCTTATGAATTATGGAAAGGAAGACTCGCTTTAGTAAAATATTTCAAGATTTTTGGAATCAAGCACTTCATAAAAATCAATGATGGCTCACCAAGAAAGTTTGATTCTCGGGTTGATGAAGGGATCTTCCTTGGATATTCTACATGGAGCAAAGCCTACAAGTGCTACAGTAATCGACTACGGAAAATAGTGGAAAGAATTGATGTAAATATTGATGAAGACATTCCAGAAAAAGAAATTGAAGAACATGAAGTTGATCCTCTCATTGAAGAAGAAGAACCTGAAAAAGAAGAAATAGATCAAGAAAAACCCAAGGAAAAAGAACCATCTCAAACCCCTTCAAAGATGAAGTTTCTCCAAAAATATTACCCAGAAGAGCAAATTATTGGCAATGTAGATGAAGGGATGCAGACACGAAGAAGAATGATAGGTACACCAAGGAAAAGTGATGTTGCTCTTCTATCCATTATAGAACCAGAAACATTTACTTAAGTAAGTATCCTCATTGGGTAAAATCCATGGAAGAAGAAATGTCTCAAATTGAGAAGAATGAGACATGGGAGCTGGTACCTCATCCAAAGGACAGAAACATAATAGGAACCAAGTGGATATTCAAAAACAAAATGAATGAAGATGGACAAATCATCAGAAACAAGGTAAGGCTTGTTTGTAAAGGCTATTCACAAATTGAAGGAATTGACTTTGAAGAAACATTTGCACCAGTAGCTTGTGTGGAAGCTATCAGGATGTTCTTGGCATTTTCTTGCTCAAAAGGATTCAAAATCTATCAAATGGACGTAACTAAATGGGGAAATCAAGGAAGAAGTCTACATGGAGCAACCAGAAGGGTTTAATCTAACAGAAGGAAAAGACTTTGTTTGTAAGTTGAAAAAGGCATTATATGGGTTGAAACAAGCTCCTAGAGCTTGGTACGCAAGATTGGATCACTATCTACAACAACAAGGCTTCAAGAAGGGGGTGGCAAGAAGTAATCTCTACATAAAGACAGATGAGGATAAGTTACTAGTCACACTTGTTTATGTTGATGATCTGATTTTTTCTAGTAATAATGATGAGATGAGCCATGAGTTTTCTCAAAATATGTCAAAAGAGTTCGAGATGTCAATGATAGGAGAGTTATCTCACTTCCTTGGACTACAATTATCTCAAACCACAGCAGACATGTTTATATCTCAAGCCAAATATCTTAAAGACATGCTTAAAAGATATGGAATGGAAGACTGTGCACCCATGAGCACACCTATGACCACATGTTGCAAATTGAGCAAAAATGATGACTCCCCTCCGGTAGATGCAACTCATCACAGGTCAATAATTCGAGCCCTTTTGTACTTAACTGCTACGAGACCCGACATCATGTAGGTAGTAGGAATGGTGGGAAGATTTCAATCAGCTCCTAAACAATCCCATTTTTTGGCTGTGAAAAGAATTCTCAGATACCTAAAAGGAACTCTTGGTTTCAGTCTCTGGTACCCTAAGAGCTCAACTCTTACCTTGACTGCATACACCGATGCTGATTGGGCCGGAAGTGTCGATGATCGGAAAAGTACTAGTGGAAATGCATTCTTCCTGGGAGACTGTTTAGTATCTTGGCTTAGAAAAAAACAGACATTTGTATCACTATCTACAGCTGAAGCCGAGTATATAGCTGCCATAGATTGTTGTACTCAAATACTCTGGATGAAGGAAGCTCTAAAAGATGTCAACTTAGGTACAAATCAACCAACTACCATCTACTGTGATAACACAAGTGCGATCAGCCTCAGCAAAAATCCAGTGATGCACTCAAAGACCACACATATACCAATCAAGTATCATTTGCTTCATGAACAGGTAGCTGAACAAAACATCATCTTGGCATATATCAATACTAAGGAGCAGATAGCTGATATTTTCACAAAACCTCTTCCTCGAGAAGCATTTGAACATCTTCGTCAAAATATGGGAGTTATCTCTTTAGCATCATTTAAGTTGATTCATAAAGATGTTGCAGGACAGGGGGAGTCCTGAGCACTCCTTTTCCATTGATGTCAAAGGGGGAGAGAGGAAGGATATTGCCATCAATAACAAAGGGGGAGATTGTTGACCTAGATTGTCATTGATGTCAATATGGCAATATTCTGGATGAGTAAACAATGATGGGAAGCCATTGGAAAGACATTGGAAACCATCGGAAGAGCTCATTGGAAGCTCAGAATAGGAGCAGTCAAAGAAAAGCCAGAGGAAGAAGTTCAACGGAAGAAACAAAGAGGAACACGTAGCGGAGAAGCATAAACAGCGGTATTGAAAGCCACAGGAAAGCCAAGTAAGTGTAAGAGTGGGAGATTGAGGAGGAGCCATATCAAGATCCAAAGAAGTCAACAGAGGAGCCAAAAGAGCGGAGGAGTATATAATATAGGCAGAAATCAAGAATACGGATGAAGAGTGAATGCACGTGGTTATATTCCAAAAAGCAGGTTTGAAATAGTGACAGTGGTTTTCGGGCGGACTCAAGGCTGTAAGTGGTATTTAGGGCTGATCACCCGATACCATTCATCGACTGACGCGTGGCAGGAGAAGGAGAGAGGAAACCGCCTTATCGGGCGGGTAATCCTCGTGCATGTAGCTCACCCAATATCATTGTCAAGCGTTGGCTCAAATGCATTTTGATCTATGGTGCTAGATCACCGAGCAGCTTTATTGGTCGGGTGTAATATCAACCATCGGATGGGATGGTAAGATGTACGGTGGAGGATTGATCTGAAAAAGGCAAACATCAGAAAATGTGCATGTGCAGACCCGACAATATATATGTCTGGGTGTATAAATAGTTGAAGTCTGGCTAAGTGTTTCATAGCGGGGTTTTCAGTGTATTTCATATATATCCTTGTATTTCGGCTTTAAGCCTTACCACATTAAAATATGCGATTGCAATATATATCTATATCTATCTATAAAAGCATCGATTGCAAATATCACATTAATAAAAGCATCTATTCCTGTTATCACTTATGTGTTCCAAATATAAATGTTTTTAACTGATATACATAATAATTGAAAAAAAATACTGATTCACCCCCCTCTCAGTATTTCCAACAATCTCAAACATTGTTTTTCATAATGGACTCATATTCCTCGGTCATAGGATGCTTGATGACATCTGTGAATGATGAAGGTTCATTTTGGATTATCGTGCTCATGATGGTTAGGTATCCCTGATACCTGTTCAGCTTCTTACTTTCACAGAAGGTTCCTCGTGGTGCAATGTGTCCTTCAACATCATCAAGTGTCCCCCTAAGCCATGAAGGCCTCTTCCTAGAAGAGGAAGGCTCTTGCGGAGGAGGATCAATAGGATCCATAGGTTCTTTCACATCGAGCATCATCTCATCTTCCTTTTCCTTCAATTCCCACGGTGTCAGCTTCTTTCGATCCCCTTAAAGTAGGAAGATTGTCTAATTTGTTGAGAGCCATATCTTCGTCAAAGGTGACATCATGACTAATCTCGACTTCCCTTTGACCAGATACATAGATTCTGTAGCCTTTATTATTTTCACTATAGCCCACGAAGATTCATTTCTTTCCAGATGCACCCAATTTATTCCTTTTCTCTTTCGGCACATGAAAATATATAGGGCTTCCAAAAATTCTAAAATGAGATACATCAGGTTTCTTATCGGTGAACATTTCTTTGGGATCCTTGGAACCCAATGCTTGATGAGGTCATCGGTTTTGTACATATACGGCGGTATTTGCAGCTTCGGCACATAGAAACTTCGGAAGTCTTTGATCATGGAGCATAGCACAAACAACTTCCACAATTGTACAATTCTTCCTTTCCGCCACACCATTATGCTCCGGAGTATATGGTGTAGTAGTCTCCCTCTTAATGTCAGCCTCTTTACAAAAGTCATGAAACTCATTGGATTCATATTCAATCCCATTATCAATCCTTAAGGTCTTGATCTTCTTTTCGGTTTGATTCTCGATCAAGGATTTGAAGTGTCGAAACCAGGAGAAAACTTCATCCTTTTTTTTCAAGAAGTATATCTAAGTCTTGCGTGAATAATCATTTGTAAAAGTGAGGTAATATAAATATCCTCCTAAGGAGTTCACGGGCATCATACCAGATATGTCTAAGTGAACCAACTGCAATATATCAGAGGTCTTTCTTTGGCTTGAGGGGAATGGTCCCCTTTTGAGCTTTCCTTCGGCACATCCTGGACATACACCTTCTTGCTCTGATCCGAACTCGGGCATCCCGGTCACCATTTTCCTTGCATCGGGTAGAGCTTTATAATGAATGTGAGCAAACCTCTGATGCCATAGTTCGGACTAAAGAGATGTGTCACAAGACATGATACCCAGCGGACTTCCTCCAACCTGATATAATGAATCAACTCGAAACCTAAGAGTAAGAGCGTCTTTAAAGTTCTTTTCCATACACGTACCTTGCCATCGCTGAAAGCCACCTTGTAGCCTTTGTCTTCCATTACCGAAATGGACACCAGGTTCTTTTTGAGATCAGGTACATATAATACATCTTGTAAGTGAATGGTATTACCCTGATTCAATTGAAGAGTGACATTTCCTACGCCTTTCACGAGATATTTTGAATTATCTCCAAGAACAATTTCCATTTTGGTTTCCTTCTCTATCAGATTATAGAGAGCTTATTTGTAACCAGTGAAGTGCCTTGAGGCACCACTATCAATAAGCCAATTTCCCAGCGAGTCCGGGAGAGCAGTAGTAGATAGAGCAGCTAGTAGATAATATTCATCTTGCTTATTGTTAACAATGTTAGATTCATACTTGGAATTTCTTGCCTTCTTGAATGGTTGTCCTCTTCCTTGATTTCCGACACTTCTTTTACCTCTGCCATTTGACCTGCCATTCCTTTTATTGCCTTGAGAGGGATTTTGATCATTGTCCCGGTGTGAGTCCCTTTTATCAGGGCACTCCCTTGCATAGTGACCTGTTTTATTTCAATTGTAACATCATCCTTTTCTTCCAACCTTATGTTCAGCCTTTCCTTTGAATTTAGCCCCAAAATTGTTTTTTCTTTTAGTATGAGAAGAAAAGGTAGAGGGATGACCTTTAAGTATGGGTATTTCTTGCTCTTCCATCCTTGTTTCTTCTTGAATGCATCTGGCCATTAATTCCTAAAATCCAGGAATTACGTTATTGTTGAGAAGAGTAGTCTTGGATATATACCATTCAGATGGTAGTCCTCCAAGAGTTGTGAATGTCATTTCCTTGTCAGGAATTACTTCCCCAATAGATAGGAGATCGTTCTTGATCTCGGTGATCCTTAAGAAATATGCTTACATACTCTCATCTTTTCCCTTCTTAATTTCATTCAGCTTATTTCCAAGAAACAAGACTTGATTTGCATCATTAACTTTAAATAAACTCACCAGTCTATCGTAGATTTCCTTGGAGGTGTTCAGTTTGGAAACATAGGACACCAAGCACTTGTCGATAGAGTCCGGGATGATCTTCCTTACTTTGACTTCTCCCTTGGTCCATTTGTTCCTAGCAGCAGCGGATGCATTTGATGGAGACTCAACAATTCCACCTCTCACATGGTCCAACACTTCCTGTTCTTCTAATGTTAGATCGAGAGACATCTTCCATCCGTGATAGTCAGACTTCTCACGGAGTTTGTCTTCAGCAGGGAAGTGTGTTGAGGACCCCATAATTTATTTCAGATAGCCTTTCCAACCTTCTCTTTGGTGATTTCTCTTGCTCTTGCATGGGCTTTGTCTAAACATCAGCTTTGATACCATGTTAAATTATGGTATGTTCTATGCTTAGAGCAATTTACTTATTTTTCTTCTTATTAGCCACAGATTAGCAATCACATATACATTAAGTAAAGTGCAGATAGAACATTAGATGATCAACAGAAACAAGCCAAGACAAGAGACACAAGATGTGGCGGCTAGCCAGGGACAAACCCCAATGTGGGGAAACCCTTTGATAAAATCTTATTTTATCTTCAATAGTTCAGCATAGAGAAATAGTACAAAATCTGAATTCTGTAATTTTATATCAGCAGCAGGAAACCCTAGATTAGAAAAGTCAAACTTGGTCAAACTAGCTAAAATTGACCGCTAAAATGCTTGGTCAATTTCCAGTCAACTTGTCCTCGAACAGCTTGAAGAGACAGCCCTTGAACAACCCCAAAAGTTCAATCAATCTGTAGATTTCTGAAATCAACTGCAACCCTAAACTAGGGCAATCAATACTAGTCAAACGAAAGGTCAAATCACCTCGATTTTCATGCCAAAAATTGCGGCCTGCCTAGGAGAGGCAACCACACCCAATCCACACTTCTAGAAGATCAACGTTGTTGAAATTTGGTACCGGAGGACAGGGGGTTCCCTTAGGCTTTGATCTTTGGCCTAGGGAAAAGTGTCCAAAAAGAATTTAATTTTTCTCCTAAAGTGACTTTATAATTTTATAAAGTTAAATCTAATTTAAAAGTGACTTTAAGTGATAAAGTTACTAAGTCTAATTTTAAAGTGAATTTTATAAAGTCAATGAAAAATTAGAAAGGAAAAGTGACTTTGGAAATAAATGACTAAGTGGGTCTTTATTAAAGTGGGGTGAATTAAAAAATAAAAAGTGAGATTTAAATGAGCATTTAATCTCAGCCTTAGATCTCAATCTATTTCAGCCATTGGATTTAGGGATCACCCAAAAGTCACTTGGGGTTAGATTAAAGAAGGAAAAGGTCATTCATTCTTTCATGAGCAAATTGAGAGAAGGAGAGCAAGAGAGCAAGGGAGATTTCTGGACAGTGAACTGTGGAGTTTCAGAGCGGAGTTTCAGCAGCGGAGTTTCAACAAGTCTGTACAGCGGAGTTTTAGCAGGGCGGAGTTTTAGCAAGGCGGAGTTTCAGCAAGGCTGAGTTTCAGCAAGGCTAAGATAAGTTATAAAAGTTTGCTTGCTGATTTTTGCTAAATATTTCTCTTACTGTAAAAAGGCATTTTACAGAAATAAAGAAGAGCTCTCAAACTGGTTTTCCCCAAGAGTTGTAGGGGGTTTTTCCAGGGTCACATTGACCAAAAATCTCAGTGTTTAAATGTGTTTTAATGGCTGTTTATTACTGCTGATTTTTATTTCTGCAATTTCCAGCATTCTGTAAAATTTCCAGAATTTGTGTTTTTAGCAAATTTATTTTTTCCAGCTTGTTAAATGTATGGTTATGGGAAAGGGCATTTAACTATATGGGAGAAATAAGGAGAAACTGAAAACCGTAGTGGGAAATGAGAAATTTCTACAAACGCTCGGTCAATGTTGGTCAAAGAGATGACCTACTGCCCTAGCGTCCTTCTTTCTGTGTCTTCCTTGCCCTAGGATGTCTTCCTTTCAGCCACACGTGTGAGAGAGAGAGAGGCTCATTTTATGCGTAGGAGAGAGAGAGAGAGAGAAGATGAGTGAATTGAATTGTCCAAATGAGGAGAATGTTGTTAGGTCCCTATAATACTAGTGATTACCCCATTACTATTGTAGTTGTATCCCTTATTAATATTGTTGTGCCCCTATTGTCCCCATATTGTTATTACTGTGCTCCATAGAATCCCTCTATTGTTATTTTTGTGCCTTTATATTATTATTGTTAGGTTGGCTGGGTTATATTGCGACTCCTTAGACTCCTATATATAGAAAGGAGGTTTTGTCATTTGAATCATCAAAGGATCATTATTTGTGTAATGTAAAGGAGGTTGCCCCTCGAAGAGGCTGAATTCTAAGGCGTTGATCTATCTTTTTTATCTTTTTGTGATCTGGTTTAATAACATTTGGTATCAGAGCTTTGGATTCTGGGGTTTCGCTGCTCCAAATAAGTCATCGTAGCATTTTTGCTATAACTTTTTTCTGTGACGTTTCAAAAGCGAAAAAAACCCATTTGAGAAGAAATCGCACTGAACAGCAGGTCCGAATTTCAGAGCTTTTCACGCTATATTTGTGGAGATATGATCCGAGGAAGTTGGTCTTTTTGCAGACTCCTGAATTACATTCCAAATAGGTGACCCAGGGAAAATCGTCATAACTTTCTCTTTGAGCATCGGATTGAAATTTCGTAAGAAGGTACAAAAAGAGGACAGACTGTATTTTCTTGTATATATTTTCAGAGCCAAAGGCCAAAACAGGGACACGTGGCACGTCGTACAAGTTTGTTCTACTGAACTAGTCTATAATCAGGTCACTGTGGGATATTTGGCACAAATCTTCCTTGGAGAATCCAATTTGGATCAGACTGGTGGCATTGGAAAGAGGACACAGAGGACTACTGCAGGGCACAATTTCAAAATTGGATGATCTGAAATTACAGACATACATCAGAGGCAAGATCGAGCTCCTACAAAGTGAAAAAAGGTGTGTAGATTTTTTTAAATTTTTGTTTAAGCTTGGTTTGAAAAATTATTTTGAAGGAATTCAAAGGGCATAGTAGAGCATTATTATCGGTAACTGATGCCCTGAGGAAAGAAAATGCAAACACCTAGTAAGCAACCTGAAAGCTCTAGCATGACTCATGAAGAAGAGGAAGAAATGCTACATGATATATCAAAATTACAAGACCAAGTGCAACAAATTTCACTCTCACAAAAGCTAATAAAAGCTAAGATAAATGGCATGGAATCTAAGATAAAGGGCGTGGAAGTTAAGATGGATGATTTGAATATAGATTTGAAGACAGATTTGAAGACAGGCATGGTAGATTTGAAGACAGATTTGACAAATTTTCTACAAGAAATACTTACTAATGGTGAAAGGGTAGTAAGGGAAACTCATGATGCAAACAAAAGAAATGTTAATCATGATTTCATAGACTCTAATTTTGGATCAAAGACCCACCATATTCCAAAAATCGATATGAGGAAGTTTGATGGCAAGGATCCCGCAACATGGATATTACAGATGGAGAAATTTTTCGATCTCAATAATGTGCAAAACACACAAAAGGTACATATTGCAACTTTATATTTGGAACCAAATCAATTTGTATGGTATCAATGGCTTTGCTCTCATAAACAAATTATCACTTGGGCAATTTTTACGGAAAAATTGACAGCACATTATGAGGATACAAAAAGTAACATTTTTTTTAGCCAATTGATAAGTCTCAAACAAAAGGGTTCAATAATGGAGCACATTGAGGAGTTCCAAAAATTGAACATAAGGGTAAAAAATATTCCAGAGGAGCATAGGATTGATGTGTTCATAGGGACTTTAAAGGATAATATCCAACATGATGTTTGCCTTTGGGAACCTGATTCATTAGAGAAGGCATTCAAGTTAGCAAGAAAAATGGAAAGCAAAATTATGGCAACCAGGAAGCATACCACTCACAACTATAAAGATGGAAGTGTTGTTGCCCCTAGTCTTCCACAACCTATAAGGTTGACACCACAATAATTGGAAGATAAAAGAGAAAAAGGGCTTTGTTATAGTTGTGATAACAAATACACTAAAGGTCATAAGTGTGCTGAGAAGAATTTATTCTACATAGATTGTGAAGAGGAAGAAGATAAGGAGCAAGAAAGGTCAAAAGAAGAGGATATACGCCAGGAACAAAGCCTAGATAAAGAAGAAATGAATCCGACCATATCTTGTAATGCATTGGCTGGAATTACCACTCCTCAAACCATCAAGATAGAAGGACAAATCAAGAAGAAAAAAGTAATAGTGTTGATTGATTCAGGAAGTACCCACAATTTTATTCATTGTAAGGTAGCAAAAGAATTGAATTGCTTCCTATATCCAGCATCAGAGTGTCAAGTGATGGTTGCAAATGGAGGAACAATAAATTTCTCTAGAAAGTGTCATAATATCAAGCTATCCATGGGAGAATATGTATTGACTAGCCCAATGCTTTCCATTCCAATGGGAGGTGTTGATGTTGTACTAGGAGTCCAATGGCTACAATCCTTGGGTACAATAGCTTTTAATTTTCAAGAACTTTTCATGAAATTTTCTGCGGAAGGAAAGGAAGTTGAATTAAGGGGTATTGTAGGGAAACCGGGAAAGATAATCAGCTCTTACGGTATGACAAAGCTTCTAAAAAAGGAACAAAGAGGTTTAATTGCACAATTATGTTCGCTAGATGTTTCCACATCGAAACCATCTATTTCTCCAGATCTCCAAAAAGTCTTGGACAATCATTCCAAGGTATTTGAGACTCCCAAAGGTCTCCCACCTATTCATGATCATGATCATGCTATTCATCTGATTCTAGGAAGTGTTCCTCCAAACATCAGGCCGTACAGATATCCGTATGCCCAAAAGAGTGAAATTGAACGTATGGTTACAGAAATGCTAGAGGCTGGTATAATTCAACCTAGTCAAAGTTCTTTCTCTACTCCAGTAGTATTGGTGCACAAGAAGGATGGATCATGGCGCATGTGTCCGGATTATAGGGAGCTCAACAAGCTCACTATTAAAGATAAGTTTCCCATTCCTGTCATTGATGAATTACTGGATGAATTGCATGGATCAATTTACTTCACCAAGTTGGATCTTCGTTCAGGATATCATCAAATCAGAATGAACACTTAAGACATTCCGAAAACAACATTTAGAACTCATGAGGTTCATTATGAATTTTTGGTCATGCCTTTTGGCCTTACCAATGCACCTTCTACATTTCAAAGTTTGATGAATTTCATTTTCAAACCCTTCCTTAGAAAATTTGTGTTAGTATTTTTTGATGATATACTAATCTACAGCAAGTCTTGGAAGGATCATGTTGAACATGTTGACAGGGTGCTACAACTATTGGAGGAGAAACAATTATATGCAAAAAGATCCAAATGTTTCTTTGGAGTACAAGAGGTGGAATATCTGGGTCATATTGTATCTCATGAAGGAGTTAAGGTAGACCCTAGCAAAATTAAAGCCATTAAGGAATGGAAAATCCCCACATCCATAAAGCATCTGCGAGGATTTCTCGGGTTGACAGGGTATTATTGCAAGTTTGTTAAGAATTATGGGAGAATAGCAGCACCTCTAACAACATTATTGAAGAAAGATGCATTTTCATGGACTCCAGAAGCAACAAAGGCCTTCGAACATCTTAAAGAGGCAATGTGCCAAGCACCGGTCTTAGCTACACCGGACTTCACAAAAACCTTTATTGTGGAATGTGATGCTTCAGGAAATGGAATTGGTGCTGTTTTAATGCAAGATGAAAGACCCATTTCTTTTGAAAGTCGTCCAATCAAGGGAAATTTTTCACATAAAGCTATTTATGAGAAGGAAATGTTGGCAATACTACATGCACTTAAGAAATGGCGACCCTACCTAATGGGAAGACACTTCAAGGTAAAAATGGATCATGATAGCCTTAAATACTTTTTAGAACAAAGATTATCCTCTGAAGAGCAACAAAAGTGGGTCACAAAGATGTTGGGTTATGACTTTGAAATCATCTACAAAAAAGGGAAGCAAAATGTGGTGGCAGATGCACTCTCAAGAAAGGATGAGGATGTGGAAGCATTGTTGTGCGCCATTTCTATTATCCAACCAAATTGGATAAAAAGCAAGGGAGGAATGGAAGAATGATGAAGAAGTGTGGGCACTTATTCGAAAGTTACAACAAGATTCCAGTACATCTGATACAGTTAGCTGGAAAAATGATTCATTATGGTACAAAGATCGCTTATACCTCTGTAAGAATTCCCAACTCAAACAAAAGATTCTTATGGAATTGCACACTTCTCCCTTAGGAGGGCACTCAGGATTTTTAAAAACTTACCACAGGGTTAAGAAGGAATTTTTTTGGCATGGCCTTAAATCAGATATTCAAAAGTTTGTGGCGGAATGTTTAGTTTGCCAACAAAATAAAGTTGAAACAATTAAGACCCCAGGTCTATTACAACCTTTATCCATTCCAAGCCAACGTTGGGAGGAGGTTTCAATGGATTTTATCACAGGTTTACCCAAGTCTGAGGGAAAGAGTGTCATCATGGTGGTAGTTGACAGACTTACCAAGTATGCACACTTTTGTGCATTATCACATCCATTTAAAGCCAGTACAGTTTCTACTGCATTTATGGAAACAATTCAAAAGCTACATGGAAACCCAAAGATTATTGTAAGTGACAGAGATCCCATTTTCACTGGAAATTTTTGGACAGAATTATTTTCTTGTCCCGGTACTCAGTTAGCTCATAGCTCATCTTATCATCCTCAATCTGATGGGAAAACTGAGATAGTAAACAAATGTTTGGAAGGATATCTTCGTTGCTTTGTATCTGATAAACAGACACAATGGGTCAAATGGTTGCCTCTGGCTGAATGGTGGTATAACACTTCCTTCCATACAACAAAAAAAATGACCCCATTTATGGCACTTTATGGATATCAGCCACCATCCATCACATCATATTTAAGAGAAAATTCTAAGGTTCAAGTAGTGGAACATCACAGAGAGCATCAACAACAAGTTCTCCAACTCTTAAAGGATAACCTCGTGTTGGCGCAGAATAGAATGAAACAACAGACAGATCAACATCGCAGCGAAAGAAGTTTGATGTAGGTGATTGGGTATTCCTACGGCTACAACCATATAAACAAATGTCCCTCAAGCAAGCTAAGAAGGATAATAAATTATCACCAAAGTATTATGGTCCGTACAAGGTGTTGCAAAAGATTGGTACTATGGCATACAAATTGGAGCTTCCTGTAACTTCTCGAGTGCACCCAGTTTTCCATGTTTCATGTTTAAAGAAGGTTATAGGCGACAAGCTCCCAGTTCAAACAATATTGCCAAAACTTGACGAGGAAGGAAATTATATTGGAACCAGAAGCAGTCACAGAAACAAGAACTCGACAGCTACGAAATCAATCAATTTCGGAGTACCTCATCAAGTGGAAGAACTTATCCGCTGAAGATTCCACATGGGAGGATGAGAATTTTATACAGAAGCATCCTGAATTACTCAAGCATTGAGGACAACACTTTTTTGAAGGAGAGGGGCATGTTAGGTCCCTATAATACTAGTGATTACCCCATTACTATTGTAGTTGTATCCCTTATTAATATTGTTGTGCCCCTATTGTCCCCATATTGTTATTATTGTGCCCCATATAATCCCTCTATTGTTATTTTTGTGCCTTTATATTATTATTGTTAGGTCAGCTGGGTTATATTGTGACTCCTTAGACTCCTATATATAGAAAGGAGGTTTTGTCATTTGAATCATCAAAGGATCATTCATTTGTGTAATGTAAAGGAGGTTGCCCCCTCGAAGAGTCTGAATTCTAAGGCGTTGATCTATCTTTTTTTATCTTTTTTTGATCTGGTTTCATAACAAATGCTCCTTGTATTTATATGCAAATGTTGAGGTTGAATAGACATGACTGTTGGGCTTCTGAGCCTACATAAGTTTGTTGGCCGACCTTGACAATTTGTCCATAATCAAAATAAATCCATATCTCCATAAATGCTTATCGGAATCGGATGATCTTTAGATCAATCCTACACCTCTCGATGAGAGGAACCTAGGGAAAATATCAAAAGCCATAAATAAGGTGATCCACATGGAGTTTGGCCCTAGTTGCTAATTTTAACAATTGATAAATTCATGTAAATGCTCATGAAGCCATGTATTTGTATTGCTCTTATCATTGGGTCATTTAGCGAATTAGTCATGAGCCATGAGGCCTTAAGTCACTACTACAACCATGTATTTATCAATGTCTATATCATTAATTCATGGTAATATGTGTCTTGGTCCATATGGTGCTTCTATTTGTGCCAAGGAAGCATTGTTTGCAGTGGAAGCGGTACACTACAAGTTGGAGTTGATTTTGGAGATGGCATATGTTCAAGGGCAACATTATATGTTTCTATTTATTTCAACCATCCATTGTTGGCATTATGGTTTGCTTGGAGGTGTTCATTGTGTGCCTCATGGTATGCTTTGACTGTTGGGGTTCTTGGCCTCATGTTATGAGCAGAGAGGTTGATGATGATGATTGATGTTGTTGCTATGGAGAGCGTTGGTTGATGCCTGATGTGCATATTTTTTCATATTGTATGATGTTGCTTATAGTTTCTAGTGCATATTGTTGCTGTTAGAGGTGTTTTTTTGGATATGTTGCTCTGAATGTTGATTGGTTATATATGCTGCTTGTTGCTATTGATATGCATTATTTTTCAGCCATGTAGAGATTAGTTGCTCTAGTGTTTGTGCTTCATTTCTCACTGCCTTATCAGATGGAGTTGACCCTTTGCCATTGATTTCGAAGGGACAGTGATAGAGGGGATTGGTATGAAGTTTGTGTGTGGTTTCTATTAGTGCCAAAGGGGGAGATTGTTGTCATTATGGTTTTCACGTGTTCAGCTAGTTGATGTTCGCATTGGTTTCATGATGACAGCTAGCTCATGTTGGCATTGATGTCAACCCTATGTAGACTAGTTGATGCATTGATGCCATTTTTGTAGTATGGTTGCAACTGTTTGAGTTGACATTGAGCTGATTGTGTTGGAATTGATGTCAACCTTATGATTTCATACTCATGATGGTCGGATGATGGTATTAGTGTGGTTGATGGTTCGTCATGTGCTAATGGTGTTCATGAATTAGTGTAGGAACTAGAGGCTGAGTAGAGATGATTGCAGGACATGTTATGATGGTTTTTTGATGCTGCTATAGATAGATGTTGCTGCTACAAGTGTTGGAGATCATTTCTTAGGTGATCTATGTTGTTGAGTTGACACACTTGATGAATATTGAGTCTTCATCTAGGTCTTTTTCCTTATGCTCATGGAGATGACTTGCTACAGTGATGGTTTGGCCTCATGATGATGATGATGATGATGGTGTTGAAATGCCACAGTGGTGGACACATGTGTTTCATATTGTGCAGGTGTTTGTGGAGAGTAGAGGACTTGTTGGAACTCATGCCAATGCTTATTTGTTGGCCCTTAGGTAAACTTGACTGTGGCACTTAGGAGACAAGTTTTATCCATTTACAGAGGTCTCAAAGTCCATGACATAGGTTTGGAGACATGTACAGGAGCTGGAGAAGGTGACCAATCAAGTGGCAGAGGTTCTGAGCTAAGGGTTTGTTGTTTTTCCTTATGATCTACCATAACCACACCCATTAAGTCTTGTGTGTGCGGTTTAAGGGCTCCAATCCCTAGGTGACAATTCTGTGTGTGTGGTTGCAACCAAGATCAAGAAGTTTTGTGCATGTGATTGAGCTTCTTCCCGAAAAATTCTCCAAATTCCTCGTGCACATCGGTTTTATTTCAACTTGCATATTCCTGGAAGCTTCGAAATTAGTTTCTAAAGGTCGGAATTGGTTGATTAAGTCCTCCAATGTATGTGAACACCTTTAGTGCATAAGTAGTGATGATTACGATTGGATTTCATCAACTTTGTGCACTCTTGATCCCAAGCAAAAAGTGGATTTCTGTTGAGAAATCTAGGGCATGGATAGTTAAAAGATTTCTTTTCTTGATAATTGTTTGTGATATACTCACTCTTCTTAGCTTATGATCTTTTCTTCATTATGTTATTACTGTGTTCTTTGGATCAAGACAATTACCAATATGCACAATAAAAGACAAGTGACACAGTATGTAGGCTTGTCAGCCAAGGCCAAAACCTCTCACCTCTTGAGAGGAAAACCCGATCAAAATTCTTCTTCTAGATCTTCAATTGACGAGTACCAAGACCATGACACAGATCCTTGACTCTAGTATCCTCCCAAGAACCTTGTCACTAACCTTGATGCTTTGCCTCTTCCCTTCCTCGAATTTCTTCTTGATCTCGAATTTCTCTCCTCGGTTCCTTCTAGAGAAACTAGGTCTCTATACTTTATACTGCTTCCTTTCGGATTTCCCTAGAGAATCTTGATCCTAGTCTCCAAGCTTCTCTTCTCAAATATCTCTAGATTAGAAACCTTAGTCTCTATAATGCTTTTCTTCGATCTTTACTTGATGCCTTCGATTCTTCTTAAAAAAAAATACCCTAGAAGAAACCTTCCTTCACTGGCCCCAGAAGAATCTCTCCTTCATATTGCCTAGAAGAAACCTACTTCATTGCCCAGAAGAAACTTCTCTTTTTTTCCCCAAAAGAAACTTCTCTTATCCCTTTTTGCACTTCACTTGATAGCCTCTTCTTTGAATTTCTCTTCGTTGAATGTATGTCGAGTTTCTTGCCTCTAAGTGAGGCCGAGTGTGGCTATATATACACTTCTTCTCATGTCTTTTAGGCTGACATGATCTCAAGAGTTAGGTTGACTTCCTCTAGCATGTTCTTCCATCGTCGTAGGCTGAATTGAAGAGGATAAGTGACAAGGTCTTGGAGGATACTTTACATAGAAAAATTTGACCTTTTACAAAGTGTAACATGACTTCATTACATGACAATGAATCTATCATTGTACTCTTGTATATATAAAATGAAAAAAAAATTATTATTATCAAGCTTGGGTTTCTTGCCCAAGGAATTTATTTTATAGGTCAATCACTCATTAAAGTGCTTCTAGGGTTTTTCCTAGGTATATGAGTCATTGTCATATATGAACGACCCTATGGGCACATTGTAAATTGTAAAAGAAAATTTATTTTGTCTTGAAAAATGGCAAAAATACCTCCAAGATCAAGTCGGCCTAAGAGCTATCAAGTCGGCCTACATGAAGAGCAATGTCCACCCTTGAAGAAGTCTATATATAAGAGGAACTCATCCTCCATTTGGATCATTCACTCACTCATCTCTCATGTGAAGGAGGAAGCAATAGAAGGACGAAGAAAGTCAAAGTGTTTGGGTCTCTCTACATTCTTCTGGGAGTGCGAAGTTAGGGTTTATGTGCTGGGGAAGTCTAAAGTTCGATTTTGGAAGAAAGAAGATCAAGGAGGCAAGCGAAGGTCTCTTAAGGATTCCTACTATCCCTAGAACCCATATCAAGGCAAGCAAAGCCAAGGGAAGATCAGTTAGAGGGAGATTGAAGTCTCCCAGAGAGAAAGGAGTAGTTGCTGAGCAACAGAATTTCAGATTTACTGGGAGGTCGAAGATATTGCAGCTAGAGGCCAAGGAAGACTTGACCTTGGGGGGTATTTGTCTGAGTCTAGGTCATGGTATTCGTCAATTCAAATATCTAAAAGATAAAAAGAGATTCTCGAGATTTCCCTTCAACATGAGGGGTTTTGGCCCTAGCTCGTAGCCTATATATTGTGTCACTGTTCGTACTGTTTTGGTAGATGTTTGATGTATTGCACATTAGAATAATAAAGATGAAAGCTAACAAGTAAAAAGGTAACACAAACAGTTATCAAGTTAAGATAATTAACATATGCATTGCCCTATTGAATTCTCAACATGGTTTCAAAGCTAAGGTTCTCTAAGGGTATCATGAAGATATCCTCTACAATGAAGAAGGTCATCAAAAGGATTGCAAGCCATCTCAAGAAAAGTATCAAAGAAGTATGGAGTCTTGTATTCTCTTCAAGGAAGGTATCACTCAAAGAAAAGTATGAAGGAATCTTCTCGACTCTATCTGGAACATTCCAAGGCGAAGATATTTGGGTGATTGGTAGCAGTGCATCAAGACACATGACTGGTCACTCCCACCAATTGAAGACCTTGTCAAAAGGAAAATTTGCATATTTTGTGGCACTTGGAGACAACAAAATCTATCCAGTGAAAGGCATTAGATGATCATCTATAAAACTTGAAGATGGAAGCAACATCCACCTCAACAACATTCTATTCGTTCTAGGTTTGCACAAAAATATACTTTCTATTTCAAGCTTAGAAGATAAAGGACATATAGTAGCTTTCATTGATGGAAAAGTAGTTGTATGGGCTAAAGACACAAGCATTGAAAATCAAAAGTAATTGGCATTTGAGAAGGAAGGCTCTATAAATTAATATCTCCTGTAAATCATGCCCTAGTCCACACTGAGATTAGTCCATGTGAACTTTGGCACTGAAGGTTCGGTCATTTACATTTCAAGATTCTACCAACTCTAAATTCCATAGTATACGGAATACAAAATATAAAGGAGGATAATGAATGTGTCTGCAAAGGATGTGCATTAGGAAAGAATACCAAGGGACCATTTGGAAGCAGTGCTTCACAGTCAAAAGAAATATTGGATCTTATTCACTCTGATGTATGTGGCCCTATGACTCCAAAATCACCTGGAGGTCATATTTATTATGTCACATTCGTAGAGGATCATTCAAGAAATACCTGGGTTTACTTAATGAAAACCAAGGACGACGTATTTACTAAATTTCAATAATTCAAAGTAGAAGTGGAGAACCTTATAGAAAGAAGAATCAAGATACTAAGATATGATAATGGAGGAGAATATACATCCAAAGAGGTTATAAAATTTTGTAAGGAATTTTGGATTAAGAGGGAGCTGATAGTTCCACATAATCCTGAACAAAATGGAGTTGTAGAAAGAAAGAGCCAATCCATTGAAGAAAGTGTAAAAGCAATGTTACACGACCAAGATCTACCAAAGTTTTTGTGGGGTGAGGCAACAAAGACAACAGTCTACACACACAATAGATGTCCTCACAGATCTCTAGACAACAAGACTTTGGAAGAAGTGTTCGCTAGGAAGAAGCCATATGTAGATCATATCTAAATCTTTGGGTGTCCTATGTATATACATATACCTAAAGACAAAAGAATGAAGTTGGATCCTTTATGTGTGAAAGGTACATTTTTCGGATATAGTAACTCATCTAAAGCCTATAGAATCCACATGAAATATGGACATCACATTGAAGTTAGCCATGATGTCATATTTGATGAAAGCATAACATTCAAGAAATCAAAAGAACTTTCTATAGATTCTGATGACGAAGAACTTCCTATATTTGAGGAAGAAGATGATAAGGAAGAAGAAGGATCTCACTATGAGGAAGAAGGACCTAGTGAACTTGTTCAACCTGCAGTCATTCAAGAAACAAGGAAAAGACCTAGCTAGTTTAAGTCTACACTAATTGATGCAGAAGGTCATGGGGCAGTGCAAGGACCATTTAGAGAAAATAAAAGACCCTGAAGATATTATGGGTATGCTGCATACATGACTAAGTTAATAGAAGCAAAACCATCAACATTTGAGGACGTTATAAACATTGAGAATGGAAAGATGCCATGAATGAAGAATATCAATCTATAATGAAGAATGGAGTCTAGGAGATCATACCTACGCTCGAAGACAAGTCTGTGGTTACTTCCAAATGGATCTAGAAGATCAAGCATGCAACCGATGAAAGTATAGATAAATATAAAGCAAGATTTGTGGCCAAAGATTTCTCTCAACTAGAAGGCATCGACTATGAAGAAACATTTGCTCCAATAGCAAGATATACTATAATTCAATCTTTAGTCTCGCTAGCAGCATCAATGGGATGGAACATCCACCAAATGGATGTCAAGACTACATTTCTGAATGGCACAATAGATGAAGAAGTCTATATAGAACAACCCTTGGGATTTGAAGCAAAGGATAGGAAGGCATATGTATGCATATTGAAGAAGGCATTGGCCTCAACCAAGCACTAAGGGCGTGGTATGCTAGGATGGATGAATACTTACAAAGATTAGGCTTCATGAAAATCTCTGTTGACTCAAACCTCTATATCAAGGTTGTAAACAATGAACATGTAGTCATACTTCTATATGTATATGATCTTCTCTTGACAAGTGTAGAAATTAGAATTGAAGAATGTAAGAAGCAATTGGCAACATAATTTGACATGAGGACCTTGGGCTAATGCATTACTATTTGGGATTGGAAGTTTGGCAAGAGCCTAATGAACTCTACTTAGGTCAACGAAAGTATGTTATCAAGATATTGAAGAAGTTCGAGATGATGGATTGTAAACCAATGACCACTCCAATGATCACTAACTTGAAGAAACTAAGAAGTTCATAATTAAGCCCTGTGGATCCTTCCACATACAGACAACTCATTGGTTCACTAATGTATTTAGTGAATACTAGGCCATACATATGTTTTGCAGTGAATGTACTCAGTCAGTTCCAAGTAGAGCCAAATCATGCTCATTGGATAGCAACAAAACATATTCTGAGATATCTATGAGGAACCATCAACTACTGCCTGAAGTATGATAGAAGGAATAATGTGCAACTAACTGGTTATATAGATTCCGTCTGGGGAGGAAGTGAACAAGATGGAAGAAGTACTACGGGAGGATGTTTCAGCTTAGGATCCTCTATGGTCTTAGGGATGAGCAAAAAACAAAACATTGTTGCATTAAGTAGAGATGAAGTTGAGTATGTTGTAGTGTACAAAGTCAGCAGGGAAGCAATTTGGTAAAGGAAGTTGTTGTCTGAATTGTTTGAAGGAACGATGAACCCTACAATGATACTTTGTGATAACACCAATTGTATTCATTTGTCTAAGGACCCAGTGTTTCATGGTAAGATAAAGCATATCAATAACAAGTACCACTATATACGAGAGCTAGTACAAAATGGTGTGCTGCAACTATGGTATATCTCCACTGATGAGCAGGTAGCTGACATATTGACGAAAGAACTTCCAAACAAGAAGCTTGTATACTTAAGGGACAAGCTTGGTTTGGTGGATTTTTCCTCCCTAATTGAGAGGGAGAGATAGACACAACATTCTTGTCCTCATTTGGGAAGAAAGAATGGAGGATTGGGTAACCATCTCGCATTCAATACTCATTGAGAATGTGGTAGGGAATTCAAGATAAGAGTAGTCGTGGACCGATATTCTTTGATGATTAGCTATCCAAGATAAGAATATACCAACAAGAGGGCATACCTTGTGAACACCCGGGTGGAGTATGTACCTTGGAGAGACAATGATGATGGTATCTATACATCATTGGTCTCACCAACATTGTGCTCTGATCTTGTGGAGAGATATATTTGTTAGTCAAGGCCTTGCTATGTGAAAATGTTGGTTATTATGATGCTAGATAGATGGGTTACCAATCCGACTCTTCATATGAGATCTCTTTAGATTGAGAATAACCATGTACCTCTTATGAATACCTCCCTAGTTAAGAGGGAGTGTTGAAGAATGTGTAACTAGGTTGGGTCTTCATTCTTATGAAATGTATGCTTGTATATATAAAATGAAAAAGAAATTATTTTTATTATTATCAAGCTTGGGTTTCTTGCCCAAGGAATGTATTTTATAGGTCAAGCACTCATTAAAGTTATTCTAGGGTTTGTCCTAGGTATAAGAGTCATTGTCATATATGAAAGACCCTATGGGCACATTGTAATTTGTAAAATAACATTTATTTTGTCTTGAAAAATGTCAAAAATACCTCCAAGATCAAGTTGGCCTAAGAGCTTTCAAGTCGACCTACATAAAGAGAAATGTCCACCCTTGAAGAAGCCTATACATAAGAGGAACTCATCCTCCATTTGGATCATTCACTCACTCATCTCTCATGCGAATGAGGAAGCAAAATAAGGACAAAGAAGGTGTTATCACTCTAAAATTTCCCTAGAATTGTTATCTTGTGTCAAAAGAAATATTAGAGGTAACCAAAAACCTACTTTTGAGATCAAGATCTAGCCTTCCTAATGCTCAGAGAGGGCTCTCTATTTATGATTTAACTTTGTTGAGTTAATTGATTTTAGTCTAGTTATTTAAGCTTTTGATTGGGTTTTAATTTTGATTTGGTGGTGGAATCACTGACTTAGATGGATAGAGGGATGTCCTTTACCATTGGGCTATGGGGTCAAGTGTTCAAGAAAACAACACTGAATCAAGTTCTAAAGATAGTGTTTACAGGGCAAGGTAGTTGACTAAATTCAGATCTTTTAGGCTGGAGGGTGAAGTGGTTTTCAAGAGGAGTCAAGGAGCAGTTAAGGGTTCCTCAAACCAAATAATGAGGGAAATGATAGAGGTCAATCGAAACTAGGGAGAAATGAAGGATTCCCTACTCTGGATATCAGAAGAAAACATTAAAATGAATAACTGTTTAGGACAGAGTGTACTTAAACAAATTCTGTAATAATATTCCAGTTATTTCATTCAATTTAGATAACATGCAAGTATGTGAAACACTTAAGAAGATAACAATTTGAAAAACAAAAAATACTTCACTGAAGTGGCCCAATACATGAATCCTGTAATGAAATGCCTTTATTACTCAGTTCAGTCTGCTGACTTGAAAAAATGGTACAATGAACCCTTAGGTTTCAGATCAATACAACTATAGAAATGTTAAGTAATCCACACTCTATACTTCGAATTATGAACTATTTATAGAAAAACTTATTACAAAATATCCCAAACTGTTTTGGGAATTATTCAAGGAAAAAGAAAAATCTTCATGGAAGAAGATAGAGACAGATATGTAACTGCTGCAAGTTGTCCCTACTTATTTGGCTCTACTGTCAATCTTTTGTTGCTTTCTCTCCTTTGCTGTTGTTTTACGTTGGATTTCCTTTTACTTTTCCTTTTGTGTGATACTCTTTCATCCAATACTCTTTGACTTGGCTGACCTGCTGCTTTTCTTCACCGCTCTGTATCCACTGTTTACCTTGCATCTTCACAGTAAATCATTTAATTTTTCACAAGTCTTTGTATCTGGTAATTTAATATTTACCATTCTTCTGTAGACTTCATCAGCTTCTGTGTATTTTGGAAAGGTGGGTTTGTTTACAAAAAGATGTTTTACCTAATGCTGGAGGTAAAAGAGGTTCTCAAAGGTTTGGTAAAGAACCTTTCATGTACGAATCCCTTTCATAGAGGAACTATTGGCTTGCTCCCTTGCCACTTCTCTGATTTTCTTGTTATAGTCTTCATGTGGCATTAACCTGTCATTTATTACCAATGGATTTGGAAGACCTTTCTGCCTCAAAGCATCAAATTTGACCATGAACCTGCCTATAGCTAGCTCCATGGTTTGGCATTTGTCCTCAAGCTACATCATCAAGTTCCTCTTGGTGATTACTTTCTTCACCTCTAGTATAGTGCCAGTCCTGTCAGCTATGTCAAGCTCCTGCAATTCATATTTATTCTTTGAGTTAAGGAATTGGATTATTCTTGAGGCTTCTTCTGGCATATTTCCAAGTTCAGCCTTAACTCTTTGAATTGCTTCACCAGCCTCTTTGACTAAATCATTTTGTTCAAAGATAACTTGTATAGATGGCCAAATATCATTGACAAAGTCAATGATATTGGCCCATAGTTGCTCTTTTGCTTGGGCAAGTGGCTCCTTTAATGTTAATTCCTTTTCCAAGTTCTTTATCCTCTCAATCAACCTGTTTTACTTTTGTACGTCATTTTTATGCATTATTTGAGCCAATTTCTTCTCATCCTCTAGACTTCTTATCTGTTCTTTAAGTCTATTTATTTCAGTGGTCTGAATGGACATGTCCTCCATGGCTTTGACTAGTTTACTTGCTTCATCACTTGGATGAGCTGCTGCTGTTGTTGAACCTATTGCTGATGTAGTTGTTGTTGCAGCTGGAAGTGTTGTAGCTAGTGGAGCTGTTGGGGCCAATGAAGTTGCCAAAGTTGAAGGAACTATTGTAGTAACTATAGGGATAGCAGTGGCAATTGTTTCAAGGCTTTGTTTCAGCTGTATTAAACTGCCTAATTCATTCCCCATTTCTTTCAATTGAGCATTTAATTAAAGAATGAGATCCATCATTTGATCCTACTAGGTTTGGCTCTCTAGGACCTCCTTGGCCTGTGGATGTTTAGAAGGAGGCAACTTCAGTTGTTTCTTCAAAGCAAAAATATCCTCATTTTTCTTCTTTATTAGTTTCTTTTGCAGCCTTGATATCGTTTGGATTATATCCAATTTGAATTACCAAGTCTTCCAGTGACTTGATTATGTTATCCTTGACCTATGAGGATGCCTTCTCTAGCTTAAACTGTGTTGTGATGTTATCTAGAGAACTTTGAAGCTTATGCACACTCATTGCTTTGTTAGTCATTGTAGAGAAAATCATTTCACCTGCCTACTTATGGAATTCAATTTGATCAATAGGGTGAACATCCCTAGCCAAAACTTCAAACTCTGACTTCTTGTAGTCTGCTAACGATCTAGGCTACTAGACTGTAGGTTGCATAAAGGTCATTGCATTTTACCAGTTTTAATTTCAAAGGCTCACATTAATCTATTCTGATTGGTAGGTTTCTGTTTGAAGTACTGGGCATATGTTTCAACCTTTAATTCCTCATTCCTCAACTTGATTTCTTTGTACTTCTCTTTTATATCTTTCTCTTTATCCACTGGTTTGCTAGATGAAGAGACTTCAATACTAAGCTGTTTTTTAATAATTTGTGTATTTGAGGTAGAAGGTTGATGGGTTTCCTCTGAAACTGTTAGACCTTCACTCTTTTCAACCATTGTGTCAGTATCAATGATTTCAACTGTCTCAATGGTGTCCTCTTGCTCAGTTATAAGATTAAGCTTGGGCTTCTTCCTATAACTGATTTCAAACCTGTCATCTGTAGTATCCATTCCAGAGCTAGAACCTTCTTCCCTGGTTCTTTTTACATTTCTGTCCTGCATGGCTAGAGTCTGTAGAATGGGACTAATACCCATTTGTTCCTGTAGGGTTGGAACCTGCGGAAAGGAACTAGTATCTATCTGCCTTTCCACATCTATCAAGGTATTTTCTACATCTACTAAGGTATTTTCCAACCACTTTGACTGGTTGGAATATATTTCAATATCTGGCCTGGACTCATGCATAAAAGGGCTTAATTTGAACTTGAGTCTTAACTTGTTTATGACTCCATTAGGGTCATACTGCCACATAAAATTGTTGCTGAACTTCATTTGCTATAAAATTTTCTCTGCTTCTTGTCCAGCTTCCCTATTATTACAAATAAAAGGGCCCAATTGGTTTTTGATCTTGAACTGAGTTTTCTTCCTACCTGACAGAAAATTGACCTCATATGAGTTTATGATCTGCCTAAAATACTCTAATGCAAATATCCTCATGGGGAGGTATTTAGGCAACTTGTAGGGAGTGAGTTGGCATCCATATATCCTGATTTCAGTGTGGTCCTGGTATAGATACCAGTCTCCCACTCTACTATTTTTAGACAACTATAAAACTCTCTTAATCTCATCATTGATCCTGGGTTGATTGCTACTAGTTAGCATGTTTACAACTAGATGAACAAAGGAATCAATGAACTCTTTATAACTAAAAACAGTGGAATATCTTTGGATTAATGGTGTCCAAAAGATGACAGATCTTGGATGGCCCTTAGTGTCTAACTTTTGGAAACCTGTCTGACTGAAAATATAGGAACATGTGAAATAATACTGAAGAGTATTTGAATACTCTTTCATTTGGAAATCTGATAAACTGCTCATGGATTTTGTCTGCTAAGAACTGAGCAAAGTTAAAAACTATAGCTGGAGGATTGTCTGGGCAAAAAATAGAAAGGAAAGCAAGTATAGCCTCATCTACATGCTCATTAGTGGTGTATCCTAGAATACAAGAGAGCATGGTTATAATTTGTCTGGCTCTCTTAGAGAAAATGGTGGCAACATATGGAGGACTATCTGTAGGAGTATGAGACTCTTCTATGATGAAAGTCTGAAAGATTTGAGCTCTCTTGGGAAGGTCCAGCTTTGTGTAGAGTTCAAGTAAGGCTTCAATGGAAAGTGGGGTCTCATTTGGGTTTGGCTAGATCTGCAGCATTTGATTTATTGACTTTGTAGTAATGGTGAATAAAATATGTTGGTTAGGAGAGACTATGGCTCTTTGACTTGGGACATAGCAAGCTTGGCAGAAGTGGATGATTTCTGGGAATAGGTATACCTGTGGGAACAAGTATTTGGGCAAATTTGATTCCCATAGGTGAATGTCATCATTCTGGTTCAAGAATTTATCTTTACTCCAACAGTGGAGTTTCAGTAGATGGCTAGGGGAAACAATGTCTTTAATTTGAAAATCTTTGTTGGCCAATGGGAGGTGGTCAATATCCAGGTGAGGGGTTTGTAGGGGTCTTACATCAAGAGTGCTTTGGGAAGCCATAATTTGGTTTATTCAACTGAATTACTTTTTCTCTGGCTTTAGGAGTAAGGTCAGAAGCTCTGGAATAGTGGGGCGGGAGGGTAATTACAGTCCGTAGAAGAGGGCTTTTGGATGCATAGTAAGGTTATCTTTAGTCTATCAAGGTTTTTTAATTAATTTAATTAATTAACCTTTTGATAAGTACTGTGCAAAGCTTAAATTACAGGGCCATCTTGGTTCTTTCAAGAATACTTAGAAAATGACGATTTAGTGCATAGACAGGGTTCTATGGTAACAACAGAGGTTTCTAAGGCTTCAATTGTCTATTTGTTGCTTCAATTTGGTGTCTGCAGCATCTTTTGGTTGCAAAACATGGTTAAAATAGTTGTGCAGAGGTTCAAGGCTTCTGAATTGGTTAACAGAGGTTTTTTGCAGCGAAAATGAGTGAAAGGAGTGAAAGGGGGATTTTTTGGCTTTTTAACCAACAACAGTTACATTTTGGCACGAGATTTGTTTAATGAACAATGGGTAGTTTTCTTTTACGCGGGGAGGCATTTTCATGCCATATCGCACTGCTTTTGGGTGGAGGGCGGTATTTTTCACGAGCATGCGATATAACCTGGTGTCGCCACGTAGCGAAACAGTGCTCGGCCAAAACCGTGAATCTCACGTGCTTTTGGACCTTTAACTATTAGATGATGAAACTGCGCGATATGGATATGCGTTGTTGGATCTGGAGGTGGGAGATCGGAGGGCTATCGCGCGGCGAAGTTGCACGGACGGAGTTGGGATGTGGTTGGCGGGGCCTGGGGTTAAATAATACGGTGGGTTTAATACTTTCTAAGGTTTAGTGAGGGTCGGGAAATTATAGTGGGGGTTTAAATATATAAAGCGAGACTTTAGGAAATAACTTAGGATAAAGGGTTTAGTGGGTTTTTAAGGGAAAAAAGGGAAATTAATAAGGGGGAATGTATTATTTGTGATGGGAATGGGTTTCACACTAGGGAAAGGGGTTTTGGGAAGGGGGAATGATTTTTAAAGGGTAATGTCTAGGGAAATGTGTGAAACAAAGGGAAAAGAGGGTCAAAATGAAGGGAAAGGGTTTTTACAAGGGAAAATGAAGAGGGAAGGGGTGCTTTGGAACCAAGAAAGGGACAACATTAGGGGATGAAAAGTAATGAAGGAATTATGAGGGGAAATTAATAAACTAAGTATGTGGGGGTCTAATGAAATGAGGGAAAATTAGTAAATAAGCTTTAGTGAATGTCCTTTCCCTGACAATTCCTCCTGCACATGAAACATAGGATTAAGCATGATGAAGGTGTTTTTGACTTAGCAACCTTGTACACTTTCCAAATTTCTTCTACCTACCCTTTATTTACCCTAGCATTTTCTCTTCATTCATTGGGTGCATTTGAGATTGCTGACCCTTTATTTCTTTTTCTTTGATAAGTAAACTATCTAATTCTAACCTTATAACTTTCAATGGCTCAGATTAAACTGATGAGCTCATTATTATTCTCTACCTAACTAATGATCTGCCAAGATTAAATAGTTTGGGTAGATGCTTATTCTCTATCTATTAACATGAAATTTAAAGCATGAATGAATCAAGTTTAAACTACTTTGACCGTCATGGATTTGTGGCATTTTTAACAAGCTGCACACAATACTATTTTGCAAAGTAAAGTAAAAGGAGTGGCATTTGAATTTTCACACTTTCATGATTTATTCTTATCCTTTTTTGGGGGTTCATATTTTTTATATCTTTTTGATCTTTTTCTTTCTTTTAGTCCTTTGATTATTCTTTTAGGACTTACCCTCTTTACATTTTTTATTTTTAATATGGGAAAACATTTTGCAAAAAGCAAAAGTATGTACAATATTACAAGACTAACCATAGTCAATTCAAAATTATGAATCCTATTATTATAGGACCCTAATAGTGGCTCCACATGGGGATGGCATTTCCTGGTGAAATGTCAAGAACTTTAAGATCAGTAGCCTTTGAAACTTTGACTGTGGTTTCCTTGTAACTGCTCCTCTGTGATCTGCTTTATTCATACATATGATGGTACACCTTTCAAAGCTCAGGGCCTTCTCTTTGGGCTTCAACCTCAAAATATTATCATCCAATCCAATCTAAACTTTGCAATGTTATGTACAATGAGCAGAGTAAACAAATGAACTAATGTTAATATGAGGACAAGTGATGCTTCAGCATTCTACCATGCATTGTTACCTCTGTAACCATAGATGATATAGGGGCCTTTCCATAGGAAGTCAAATTTACCATGTTTAACCTTTTCTTCTCTTCTGGAATCCCATTTGAGTACTTTGTTACCTATGTAAAAATCATCAGCTTTGGTTTTCTTATAAAAAATCTTTTTGATTTTATCTTGGATCACTTGGGATTTGACATAGACTTCTTCTTTGGTTTGCTGCAAATGTATTGTCTGATTTATCCTCCTTTGGATATCATTTGGTTCCACTTGCAACTCTTGAATCATTTTCATCACTGTTACTCCTAAAGAGGATGGAAAAACAACATCCATTCCATATACTAGTTGATAGGGAGAGGTACCAATGAACTTTTTGGTAGTTAGTCTGTCTACCCATAAGGCATTAACCAACTTTTTGTTCCAGGTCTTCTTATTGTCTTCTAACAGTTCCTTGATGATATTAACAAGGCTTTTGTTTGAGGATTCTGCAAGTCCATTACCTTGAGGGTAATAGGCAGTGGAATGGCCAAGGATAATGTGATATCTGTTACAAAAGTCTACCATTTTCTTGGATTTGAAAGTAGTTGCATTATCAGTTATGATCTTTTGTGGGCATCCAAACCTAGAAAGGATGTTGTTCTCCAGGAATGAAATGATGACATAGTCTGTGGCTTGTCTAGAAGGGATGGCTTTTATCCATTTATTAAAGTAGTCAGTGGCCGTCAAATTCCATTTATGCTGGGCTGAGGAGGATGGGTGAATTTCCCCAATGAAGTCCAAACCCTATTATTGAAAAGGAATTTCTGTGGAGATGGGTTTTAGAGGTAATGGTAAGAGTTTCTTTTTGCCTTCAAATATTTGGCACTTGTGACAAGAGGTCACATATTTCTTGACATCTGCAAAAAGGGTGGGCCAGTAAAAACCTGCAGTTGTTTTCCAGTATAGGTGTCCTCCACAATATCCTACATGAAATTCTTGCATAACTTTGTCAGCTTCAACTTTTAATAAACAATTCAATAAAATGCCACCATTATCTTTCCAAAATAAAGCATTGTCTATGATACAATATTTCATTGATTTCATTTTCAAAAATCTACCTTTAGTTCTAGATAAACCAAGAGGAGCTTGTAGGTTTAGTAAAACAAATATGATATCTGCATACCATGGTGAATATATGAAAGCTTCACTGATCTGTGGAGTCGCCATCTCTTCCTGATCATCTAGGGCACCAATGAAATTTATATCTAAGGCTTGACAGTTCGATTTAGCCATGAGTTTAGACAAACCTTGGCCTTTGATAAGTTTTGTAGACTTTATTTCAATGTCATATTCCAAAATGGTGGCAATCCATTTGCCTCTCTTTCCTTCAGGCCCATTCTGTGTTAAGATGTCCTTTACTATTGAATTTGGAACATATGCAATGATGTGTGAGTATAAGATGTACACTCTGAAATATTTAATAGCTTTCACTAAAGCAAGTGCTTATTTTTCCATTATGTTGTACTTTAGTGTAGCATCTCTCAAAGATTTGTTGAAAAATGCAATAGGCTGCTCATAACCTTGATCATTCTTTTGCAACAAGACTGTTGCAATAGTATGGTTGGAAGCAAAAGAAAAAATTATAAAATATTTTTTGAAATCAGGACTTATGAGGACTGGAGTTTTAGTAAGGGCTTCTTTGATTGCCTCAAAAGACTATTTAGCCTCTACTGTCCACTTAAGTGCTGAATCTTTCTTTAACATGTTATTTAATTCTCTGATTAATTCTGCCAAGTTAGAAATGAATCTTCTAAGAAAATTTATTTTACCTAAAAATGATTGCAATTCTTTAATGTTCCTAGGATGACTGATGTTTAGGATTGCCTCTATTCTAGCTGGATCTATTCTAATTCCATCTTTTGATATTATGTGTCCCAAGAGTTTACCTTCTTCTAGCCCAAAGAGTGTCTTTTTGGGATTCAAGGAAATACCAAATTTTCTACATTTAATAAAAACTCTTCTTAGGTGATCTAGATGTTCATTATTTGATTTGGAAAACACTGTGATGTCATCTTGGTAAACAACTAGAAAGTCATGGATTTATTTTGCAAAAGATATGTCCATTTCTCTTTGGAATGTTGCTCCAGCATTCATTAATCCAAAAGGCATCTTTAAATACATGAAAGTACCCCAGGGAGTGGTAAATGCAGTCTTTGCTTGATCCTCTGGTTGAACTAAGATTTGGTTGTATCCAGAGAATCCATCAAGCAATGAAATTCTAGATGACCCTACTATCCTCTAGAGAATGTGGTCCATTTTAGGGAGGGGATAGTTATCTTTTAGTGATACTTTGTTCAAGTTTCTGAAATCAACACAAAGTCTGATTTCTCTTGTTTTCTTTCTTGTGGTGACTAAATTAGAGACCCAATCTAAATATCTAATTGGTGCTATGATTTGTGCATCATACATCCTTTTTACTTCTTTTTCAATTAATGGCATAAGAACTGGATTAATTCTCCTAAGATTTTGTTTAAAGGGTTTCTGATCTTCTTTGATGGGTATCTTATGTTGAATAATGCTAGTATCATAAGACTTGAGGTCTTCATAACTCCAGGCAAAGACATCTTGAAATTCTTTAAACAAACTTATGTATTTCAGCTTTTCATCTGGAGGTAATGCTTTGGATATTTTGATAAGCTTGGGTTTTTCTTCTGTTCCTATGTTACATTCTTCTATGTCTGATCTTAAAGGCTCCATTTTTGGTTTTTTGGCTACATCATTTGAATCAAACAAATCTTCTAATGGGACTAATCCCTTAGGCAAAAAGTTATTTTTAAGGTTTAAAATATCAGAATCATCATTGATTATTTCTTCTATTTCTACTATTTCTAAGTTATCTATTTCTACTTTAGTGAATTTAGTGGGTTTATCTACATCTAAAGCATTTATATCTATCTCACTATTTATGATGTTATCTATTGTACAATCAGTGTTTCTGTTACAATTTTGGAATTCTCCCCGAGTATTCATGAAATCATAGATTTGAGAATCTTGTGAAAAAATCTGCCAATATTTTAGATTATCAGGTATAACAGGTCTGTGTCTTACTTCTGCAGTGTACTGGTGGTTGGGATGAAAAGGTAATCTGCAAGTGCTAGCAAAAGTAGCCAAACTGTGAGCTTACATGTTCTGTTTCTTGGGAATAGCAGCAAAATCAATTTCAAGAAGTTCCTTAATCAGATCTAGAACAATCTCTCTGTATTGGCTAAATCCAGGATTATTCACAGAATATTCTCCTTTAATTTGTTTTATGATCAATTCCGAGTCTCCCATGATAGAAACTCTCTTGGCTCTAAGTTTTCTTACAATTTGCAGTCCTAAGATTAAAGCTTCATACTCTACCATGTTGTTTGTGCATTTAAAGTTCAATTTAAAGGCATGACCTTCAAAATGCTTATTTTCCATGTTATGAATCCAAACTCTTGCACCTGCCCCTAAACTATTTACAGAGCCATCAAAATCTAAATGCCATAGAGACTCGTGTGTTATGTTTCCACTATGAGGTGCTTTGTATTTTTCTTTTACAACTGTGATTTCGTTTTTGCCATTGTCTGAATTATACAAGATAAATGAGTCCATATTAGAATGCATGGAGTATACAGGGTAATTCTATGGTTTTTCTGAACTACTTACCATGTATTTCATCAAGGTTTCTTTGTAAATATTTCTTTGCTGACCAAATACAGAGATGGTAGCATATGACATGTCTAACTGTAGAGATCCCTGCAATTTTTCTCCCCATGAGCGAGATAATAACATTCCATACTTGGGTGGGATATCAACAACTACTATGTCCATAACAATACTCTTTGCTGGGCACTGGACTAGAGTCACACACAAATCTTTAATCAGGCCAAGGCATTTGACTTGGCTAGAATCAAAGGAAAACATGTCCTTGTAGGGTCTGGTGATATCTAAATTTAATCTTTCCATGATTGCTTTAGGCATTAGGTTATGGGATGCCCCTGAATCTAGCATAGCATTATGTAAGATTTTATCATGAACATTTAAGCTAATGTAGAATGGAGGGATACCCCCTTGTTGATGTTTTCCATTTACTTCTGGACCAAATAATAACTCAGGTTGATCATCATTAAGGTTTATAGCATCTTCGCCTTCACCTATGTTTAGTGTTTCAGTGATTTGTGCTTTGTATGATTCATTTTTCACTAGCTCTGTCAAAGGAACTGATATTTTCAATTTGGCTATCTCAGTCTTAATGTTGAATGGCAATTGAGTTTTGCCTGATTGTATGAGATCTTCCTTAGCAATTGTGGTCTGTGTACTTTTATCTTCTTTATCAGCACTTGGCAACTCAGTTTGTGTACCAGCAGTTTTGTTTTGAATTTTCTTATTTGGAATAGTTTGAGTAACAATTGAAGTTTGAGTTTCAGTTGAAGTTATGTCTACAATTTTTGGGCTAGAAGTCTCCTAAGTTCCTCTAGGGAGAATTTGTAGAACTTTGGTCACAAGAGCTTCTACTATTTTTTTAGTTTGGGTTTGGACTGATTTCTTAGTGGGAACTTCTGTATTCTTTTTGCTTCTAAGGCTATATTGCTTGTGAACTTCATAGATAGCAGATTCATAGCCTTGTTTGTAGTCAAAGGACTCTCCATATTCTAATTGTAATTGCTGTAACATGTACAATTCTTGTTCTTCCTGAGTAAGAAAAACAACATCTTCGTTTTTAATCCCTAATAGGTTTATCTGGGTGTCCTCCTCTTCTTCATGGTTTTGTGAACCTTCAGCATAATTTTCCTGGAAAGGTGGTCTAACCTATTGATCAGGTATAGCATCTCTTGTTTTTCCAGTATTAGGATTTTTCCTAAAGTTGGGGTTTCTTATTAGGGGTCCTTATTGATTTTTTTACTGAGATTCTCTTTCCATATTTTTCTAATCTATCCATTATCCTTTCTACACTTTTAGTTAAACTGTCTATCTTACCATCTGAAGTGGATGGTTCCTCTTTAATGGTAACTCTTTTCTCATTTCTCATCCTAGCTCTCTTAGCTAATAAATTGGCTTCTACACTAACAACATTACTTTGCATCTGTTCCAATGTTTCAGGGTTTCTTTCTCTCAATTGGTAAGACATATCAGTGTCAAAACCATCAGGAAATTTGATTAGTGCCAAGTCTGGTGGAGGTTTGATATTTGCAGGGATTGCATTATAGATACTGTTGAACCTAGTACAATAGTCCTGAACAGATTCATTAGGAGCTCTTCTAATGTTTTCATATTCAGACAATATTTGTAAATGGTTTTTCTTTCTTTCCCATCTATTAATAAACAATCTATGGAAAGCAGCTAAATCAACAATATGATTAGCAAGTAAACCTTTAAACCATATTTTGACATCTCCTACTAATGTTTGGGCAAATAATCTCATTTTCACATTAGACTCATCAATCTCATGTAACTCAAAAAATTTCAGTCATTTTATTCACATGCTGTTGGGCAGTATACTGACCAATAACATCAAATAGAAAGATTTTACTTTGGTAGTCTTGGGGCATGGCATGTAGTTGAAATGGTAAGACCAAAGGTGCATATCTGTCTGCCATGGCTAAGATTCTAGCTTGGCTAGGAGGTAAAGTGGTAGTGCTTGAAGAAGAACTTGAAATGGCTGTAGATGAACTAGATGAACTTGAGATGTTCGGTTGGAGAGGAAGTTGAGGTATGAATGGTTTAGGGGAATGAACTGTGGTGGATATTATAGGTGAGGTGGTAGTAAATGAAGTTGTATTTATAGTTTTTGAAGACTCCATAGAAATTTCAGGGGTAGCAGCAGTTAGGGCAACTAATTCAACTGATTGTTGAAGATAGGCTTCGTCTATATGCCTTATCAAAGTTGAGGTTAAAGCTTCTAGTTTGTCAAAAGTATCCAAAACATGTTGATCTAAATCAAGATGTATAAGAACCTTCTTTGATTCAATTAATTGAATAAAATTAGGGTCTATTACAGTATCATGAATTGAATTTTCAGATTTGGTACGAAACAAAGAAAGCTCAAATGATAAATCAAATTGAATATCCTCTAAACTTGATAACTCTTTAGGGAGTGAATTTTCTTTAATTAACTGACTACTACTTCCTTGAGTTTCTACCTTTTTTGGTTTTCTTAAAATTTCGTCAAGATCATCAACTATTATAGCAGGGTTTGGATCTGGATGTGCCCTGGTATAATGTGTTCTTTTGGAAGCCAGTTTTTTTTTTTTTTTTTTAATGAAACTTTTTAACAACTCTAAAATGACCTTAAGGTGAAGAGATTTAGATTTTAAGATTTTCTTTAAGGTTTATTAGACTGAGGATTGTCCCCAGTATCGTCACCACTGTGTTATCACTCTAAAATTTCCCTAGAGTTCTTATCTTGTGTCAAAAGAAATATTAGAGGTAACCACAAATGTACTTTTGAGATCAGGATCTAGCCTTCCTAATCCTCAAAGAGGGCTCTCTCTTTATGATTTAAATTTGTTGAGTTAATTGATTTTAGGCTAGTTATTTAAGCTTTTGATTGGGTTTTGATTTTTATTTGGTGGTGGAATCACTGAATTAGATGGATAGAGGGATGTCCTTTACCATTGGGCTATGGGGTCAAGTGTTCAAGAAAACATGACTGAATCAAGTTCTAAAGATAGTGTTTACAAGGCAAGGTAGCTGAGTAAATTCAAATCTTTTAGGCTGGAGGGTGAAGTGGTTTTCAATCAGGGTCAAGGAGCAGTTAAGGGTTCCTCAAACCGGATAATGAGGGAAATGATAGAGGTCAATCGAAACTAGGGAGAAATGAAGGATTCCCTACTCTAGATATCAGAAGAAAACATTAAAATGAATAACTGTTCAGGACATAGTGTACTTAAACAAATTCTGTAATAATATTCCAGTTATTTCATTCAATTTAGATAACATGCAAGTATGTGAAACACTTAAGAAGATAACAATTTGACAAATAGAAATACTTCGCTGAAGTGGCCCAACACATGAATCCTGTAATGAAATGCCTTTATTACTCAGTCCAGTCTGCTGACTTGAAAAAAATGGTACAATGAACCCTTAGGTTTCAGATCAATACAACTATGAAAATGTTAAGTAATCCACACTCTATACTTCGAATTATGAAGTATTTATACAAAAACTTATTACAAAATATCCCAAACTGTTTTGGGAATTATTCAAGGAAAAAGAAAAATCTTCATGCAAGAAGATAGAGACAGATATGTAACTGCTGCAAGCTGTCCCTGTTTATTTGGCTCTGTTGTTAGATCTTTTGCTGCTTTCTCTCCTTTTCTATTGTTTTACGTTGGCTTTCCTTTTACTTTGCCTTTTGACTGATACTCTTTCATTTGATACTCTTTGACTTAGCTGACCTACTACTTTTCTTTCACTGTATCCATTGTTTACCTTGCATCTTCACAGTGAATCATTTAATTTTTCCCAAGTCTCTATTCATTAGCTTCTGTGTATTTTGCAAAGGTGGGCTTGTTTACAAAAATATGTTTACCTCATGCCAGAGGTAAAAGAGGTTCTCAAAAGTCTGGTAAAGAACCTTTCATGTAGGCATTCCTTTCATAGAGGAACTATTGGCTTGCTTCCTTTCCACTTCTCTGATTTTTTTGTTATAGTCTTCATGTGGCATTAGCTTGTCATTTATTACCAATGGATTTGGCAGACCTTTCTGCCTCAAAGCATCAAATTTGACCATGAACCTGCCTATAACTAGCTCCATGGTTTGACATTTGTCCTCAAGCTGTATCATCAAGTTCCTCTTGGTGATTACTTTCTTCACCTCTAGTATAGTGTCAGTCCTATCAGCTATGTCAAGCTCCTGCAATTCATATTTATTCTTTGAGTTAAGGAATTGGATTATTCTTTAGGCTTCTTCTGGAATATTTCCAAGTTCGGCCTTAACTCTTTGAATTGCTTCACCAACCTCTTTGACTAAATCATTTTGTTCAAAGAGAACTTGTATAGATGGAAAAATATCATTGACAGAGTCAATGATATTGGGCCATAGCTACTCTTTTGCTTGGGCAAGTGGATCCTTTAATGTTAATTTCTTTTCCAAGTTCTTTATCCTCTCAGTCAACCTGTTTGACTTTTGTACGTCATTTTTATGCATTATTTGAGCTGGTTTCTTCTCATCCTCTAGACTTCTTATATGTTCTTTAAGTCTATTTATTTTAGTGGTCTGAATGGACATGTCCTCCATTGCTTTGACTAGTTTACTTGCTTCATCACTTGGATGAGCTACTGTTGTTGTTGAACCTGTTGCTGTAGTTGCTGTTGCAACTGGAAGTGCTCTAGCTAGTGGAGCTGTTAGGGCCAATGAAGCTGCCAAATTTGAAGTAACTGTAGGGATAGCACTGGCAGTAGATGTCTCAAGGTTGGCTTGTTTCAGCTGTATTAAACTGTCCAATTCATTCTCCATTTCTTTCAATTGAGCATTTAATTGAAGAATGAGATCCATCATTTGATCCTGTTGGGTTTGGCTCTCTAGGACCTCCTTGATCTGTGGATGTTTAGAAGGAGACAACTTCATTTGTTTCTTCAAAGCAAAAATATCCTCATTTTTCTTCTTTATTAGTTTTTTTGCAGCGTTGATATCATTTGGATTATATCCAATTTCAATTACCAAGTCTTCCAGTGACTTGATTCTATTATCCTTGGCCTGTGAGGATGCCTTCTCTAGCTTAAACTATGTTGTGATGTTGTCTAGAGAACTTTGAAGCTTGTGCACACTCATTGCTTTGTTAGTCATTGTAGAGTAAATCATTTCACCTGCCTGCTTATGGAATTCAATTTGATCAATAGGGTGAACATCCCTAGCCAAAACTTCAAACTTTGTCTTCCTATAGTCTGCTGACGATCTAGGCTGCTAGACTGTAGGCTGCATAAAGGTCATTTGCATTTTACCAGTTTTAATGTCAAAAGCTGACATTAATATATTCTGATTGGCAGGTGTCTGTTTGAAGTAATAGGCATATGTTTTGATGCAAGAGCATCCGAGCACCCTTAATCAAAATTAGAATTTTTAAGTCGTAAAAGAGGAAAACGTGGATAGTCATGGTAAACCGGGGCAAATTCGGTTAAACCAGGGCTAATTTGATGGAATTGATAAGTCTCTAGAAGGCTTAATTAATGTAATTATCTGCCATGTATGCATAACGAGAGATTTAAGGGTTGGTTTGAGTGATCTTAGGAGAAGATTATGGATCTAGAATTATCCATGATTATGTAGTTATTTCTATAAATTGTGTAACTGCGTGTTGTGAAGGGAGAGGAGAGATTGGATACAATGTAACCGCAAGAGAATTTGTGACTAAGGTTGAGATGCCTTAGACTGTAATCTAGTTCTGTATATAATAGAAATATGCGTGTTATGTGTATTTTGTGTATCTGTATATTGTTTGCCTATAGTTTAGATGTATGTGTTGAAAGAGTTAATTCCCGTGTTCAGGTTTATTGATCGACCATCGATCACTATAAGGATCGATGGCGATCCAAAGATAATATGATATCATAGAGGAAGTTGTGTATGGAGTGATGTGAGTGCTTAAACGAGCATGGCAGAGATAACTCTGTGTTATAACGTAATTCCACTAATAAGCGAGCGAGAGCAGGTCAACGGAGGAGATTGAATGAACACAACGGAACCGTCGGATCGTCTAGATCGATGGATAAGACTGGCGGAAGAGGTTTGGCAGAGGAACCATCAGAGCCGTCCGATGGAAGAAGATCCACGGTCATCACATGGTGAAGATGCATGGGCGTTAATAAGAATGGAAAGGCGATTTTCATAAGCAGAAAGTTATTTCTCATGTGGCATCAAAGCCGTAAGCGGTATTTCAATTCTGGACCCGAGAAAGTTATGAACCGTGACTTAATCCAATTGAAGTCCAGATATATCACAGTCGTCCGTTGGGTGATTGATCGGATGCATATCGCGTCGGAAAGTGCGCGCTGGTTAATTTGGAATTCGGACGCGATGAGGGTTTAGACAATGGGCTTAAAACCTTGTTGAGTTCCGATAATCGTGACCGTTCAATGGTTGATTAATCGGATCGTAATTGTGCTCGAATGTGCGCATAGGTTAACATTTTAGGCAGACCCGATATTTTATTAAAGGAGGGTTAATTCTTATTTGGGTTCCGGCTATATGCGTTCAACAAAGGCCTGACGATGATTGATCGAGTTATGTGGAATTTCACTGTTTGTTGTGATTCCGCGGATTATGGGTTTTATTGTGAAACTCGCCAATTAAAAGGTTTCTGATATATACGTGAGCCCATAACCCACAGGTCCACACACGAATGAATTTTGTAAAGTGATAGCTTTTTTGTGTAAAAGCAACTTCGTTGTCATCATTTTTGGTATCAGAGCAGGGAAAATATTTCCTACGAGAAGGAGTTTGCGAACAAAAGGAGGAGGTACAGTTATGTTGAAGACTAGTGAGGTTGTGGTCTTTACATTATCGTACAGATAGTGGCAACAAAAGGTGAGAAGATTACAGCAACCTAGAGCATGGAGTGCTCATATGGTTCCAAAGAAGAGAGAACCAGAGAGATGCCAAAAGACTAAGCTCAAAGGAGAGAAGCTTGGTGAGGCATGTGTAGCAGGGAGGACTTGTTACTGCAGAGGTTTTGTTGCAGCTCACAAAAATATCATAAAGGAAATTCCACAGAGGATGTGGGTAGAATTGCTAAGGGATGGAGAAGGCATATGACCAGGAGGTCATAAATATTTGTACCTCGGGAGTCTGATGCAGGAGCATCCAAGCACCCTTAATCAAAATTTGAATTTTAAGCTGTGAAAGGGGAAAACGTGGACAATCATGGTAAATCAGGGCAAATTCGGTTAAACCAGGGCTAACTGATAGAATTAATAAGTCTCTAGAAGGCTTAATTAATGTAATTATCTGCCATGTATGCATAACAAGAGATTTAGGGGTTGGTTTGAGTGATCTTAGGAGAAGATCATGGATCTAGAATGATCCATGATTCTCTAGTTATTTCTATAAATTGTGTAACTGTGTGTTGTGAAGAGAGAGGAGAGATTGGATACAATGTAACCACAGGAGAATTTGTGACTAAGGCTGAGATGCCTTAGGCTGTAATCTAGTTCTGTATATAATAATGTGAAAGTAGGAAAGTGTTCCCTCTGCGGACAAAGGCAACCCCTCTAGCCCTAGAATGGGTCTAGTCACAGCAAGGACAAAACAACAATTAATTCCCTTATATAGTCATCGTTGGAGGCCTGCCTCAAACTGGTGGTTGGTGAAGTTCCGTTGCGCTGCTCCAGCTTCCGTTTCCTTCTCCTTAATGAGCAACCAACCTGAAACACCACAAGGAAACAACATAGCACGTAACCGAGAAACAACAATGATCTATTTACTCATAAATTCAAGAAGTCATGAGCTATCAAGTAAATTACATACAAAACATAGGAAATCATCATTGATTGTATTAATAATAAATCAAGAGCAAAGCTTACAACCAACTCTTGACATCGCAAGCGTTCTCGAAGGGTCTAGCCAACATGTTTCTTCAAGCATTCACTCTCAAAGATGAGTCTCCCAAACAACAATATCTCTCTCTCACTCACAAGCTTTAATACAAGGTTAAGAGCACTCCACAACCTTTTGCAAACTATTTAGCAATCCCACACTTGTCACACTCACACCAAAATTATCTACCAAACTCAAAAGCAACGGCAACACTGTACAACCAAAGGAACTAGAAGATCATAGCAATGGTGAGTGATTTTATAGGATAAAAAGTCTCTATGAAATGAGGGAGAGGGAGCTTATCCTCAAAGGGGGTTGCACAAGAGGTGGAACCACCATCCTAGAGGCGGAAAGGCGACCCAAACTGACCCAACAACCAGCTCTAGAAACATCTAGAAGGTCGACTGTTTGAACTAATTCGCCAAATCTGGATCTTCGTGGGTAATGAACTAGGGACTAGCGACGACGTCGCAACGATACAGTGCATGACAGAGAATCATCATGGATTTTAAGGGTTTACTAGGGACAATGCAGAAACTTAGTAAAAAAGGGTCAATCTTCAGCATTAGAGAGCATTCGCTTAATCTTCTTTCATAAGTGGGAAGATATGAACACGTTTATTTGACACATGACACAGTAGAGGGATTGAGATGAGGACAGTGGAAAATTACTGTGTAACAGATGCCTCCTAAAGCATGAAGCCCGAGAGAGTGGGAGGGGTGAAATGCTTTACAAAACTGTCTAGACTAGAACACCATCTGGAAGAACCTGCAGGTGCAAGTACAACTGATATCTCTGATAGTGAAATACATATAGTTGAGGCATGGGCACAACCATCCAAAAGACATACAAAACTTGGTTTGTGGTATGGACACAACCACCCAGCTGATAAGACCATAATGATGACAAAGATATGGTCACAACCATCCATGAAGACTCAGGGATGGTCGCAGCCATCCATCAAAGAGTCATGTATGTAATCACGAACCAATCCACGCATCTCGAACATGAGTAATCTTAGTTCGGGATCTTGAAACCCAACCGATCATAGTAAAAATTCTAGCATGCGAACAGATGTTGAAGTCGAACATGATAGAAAGTCTCTTGATTACCGGTCAATGATGAAAACCATTAACAAGTGCGAGAGAAACAACCAATAATGCCAATGGCACCAAGTGCGAAAAATGAGCTGAAGTCGAACACTCGTGGAATCACCCAATCGAAGACCAATGATGAGAGTCAATCGTCAGGTGCGAAGAACTTGCCATTGAGGCATGCAAGCTCCAAGGTACCAAAAGGGATCTCTAGACCAATCTCCTAGATAATGAGCTGGCGTCGACAGGAGACGATTCATCGCAGGAGGGACATAATGTTTCCCCCATCAACGACACGAGATAATGAACAAGTAGTAGATGGTGAAACAAAGTATCAGAGGAGGAGGTAAGGGTGTGAACTGCAGAAGGATTATGCTTTTGAACATGTCGGCAACATGACTCCGAGAGGTGGTAGCATTCAAGTACCAAGGGATCGAAGGCTCGATGGAGTCAACATGAATCATATGGAATGAGGCGAAATAGAAACCCAAAACCTCGAAAGGCCAAATGACGATGTATGGATATCCCAACCCGACAAGAAGCAAAAGTGTCGATGTTCAAAAGTGACTAGCTATCGCAGGTAATTGATGATGACTTCCACATTTTCCCCCACCATTGCTAGCGAGTACCCCAATTATTTTTGGAAACAAGCTTGAAGGGGATAGCATATGCTTGTAATATAAGTTCATCCTTCGGACGAATCCAACCTAGTGATAGTTTAACGAGCCCTAGGGAGGAGAAGCTCAAGTCTCATCATGGTGACGAGTCCAATGTCGTCAGGGTTTAACGAGTCCGACACAGGTAAAACTCGGAGTCTTTTTCATGTTTAGAGAGTTTGAAAAAGACACGGAAAAGAAAACTCCAGGGGGGTCCTTTTTCATAAATTTGTGTCCCTCGAGCCCGAAAAAGTATAAAATAATACTCGAGAGAACCACTTGACCATTACGATCAAGGAGTACTTTTCGTAATTAGTGGCCTCGATCCGAAAAAGTAAAAAAGTGATTGAAGACACGTCATTTCGTAACCAGTATCGAACCTGAAACAACAAAATTCCGGCGATCTTTTCATGTTTATATGGTCATAAAAGAGCTCAAAGTGGACCGCCTTTTTATTTCGTTTAATGAGTCAAAAAGGAAAACTCGGCAATCTTTTCGTCTTTAAACGGTTGGAAAAGCGCTGAAAGCATACCTCCATTTTTATTCTCTTTAATGAGTCAAAAAGGGAAAAAATACTCTGCAATCTTTTCATCTTTTGTGAGTTAGAAAAGAGCTTAAAGGTGACTCGTCCTAGAGGAACGAGTGGTATAAAGGGTAACAACTGGTTCCGGCAATGGTGGAACTGCTCAAAACATGTAATGGTCAAGAGGCTAGCTAATAAAACCACTCATCGCTGCGGTCCCTCAGGAAAGGAAAAACAACCAAGTGAAAGCATATGATCGGCCAAAGAGATGGTGGCGATGGAATGAAACAACCAAGGCTCATCTAACATAATTTAGTGGATAAAAACAGCAATCACGAGATGTAAATAAGGTATGGGTTCATTTTTACACAAGCTTGAACCACGGAGAACTCTGCTTGGATTCGATTTCATGTTTACACAAGCTTGAAACGAAAAACTATGCTTGTTATGAGTTCGAATGCCCCTAGCATAACGACGCAAATCGAGGTACATGCCCCCCAAGCTTCATTGCATTCAACGAGGTGGATGGAATGAAGGTTCACTTTCGAAATTTTGGAAAGACTCGACTCGGATTTTACGAGATTTTAACCAAAGACTTGAGTTGGAAAGGGAGGTGTTTCATTTTTTAATGAGGTTGACATAGTAAAAGAACTATCCTCATAACCCTTGTTTCATTTTTTTTAATGAGCTTGACACAATATTGGGAATTATGCTCGTTGATCCTTGTTTCTTTTTTTAAGGAGGCCGACATAAGAAAAGAACTCCCCTCAGTACCCCTTGTTTCATTTTTTAACGAGGTTGACACAAGATAAGAACCGTCCTTGGCCTTGATTCATTTTTTAACGAGGTCAACACAAGAAAAGAACTCTCCTCAGCACTCCTTATTTCATTTTTTAACGAGGTTGACATAGGGACAAACTATCCTCGTGACTCCTTGTTTCATTTTTTAACGAGCTTGACACAAGATCGAGAACTATGCTCAACGATCCTATTCATGGGCCATATGAGAACATGGCTCCCAAGAGGTCTTTGCAGGATGGAAGAAACAGGCTCTGGGAGGAACACATGTCATGAGACACCAATGACAGATCGAGTTCCAATGCCCCCAGTACATGATGTACTAGACCATTTGCATAATAATCAGCAAAGGCAGATATGAAACAGGTAGCCACATAATTGACCTGTGAAAGAAGGTACTGCTTGTGAGTAAGAACTGATAGGGGACAACGGTGGTACAGGAGGCACCGGGTGACTAAAGAACGACAGTTGATCGATGGTCACCATTCTTTCATCGTGCGGAAAACAGACCACATGGAAAAGCGAAGACACAAGAGCCTCCATGGCATAAATATAGTCACGGCCAAGGAGAAGACTGAAATCTAAAGCACCTTGGACAACCATCGTGTCTATATAGATGGTTTTGCCTCCCAAAGCAATAGGGAATTTTGGAAGGATCCCTAAAGGTTGACTGGTTCCTCTGTCAAATGCCAAAAGATTCTGTGTAACCGGCACAAGCTGCGGGGAGCCCAAAGCTTGCCAAGTAGTAGAAGGCATGAGGCTAATCGACGCACTCTCATCCAAGATAGTGCCAGGTACTGCCTTATCATAGGCATGTACTGTAATATGGAAAGGCACATAGGATGGAAGGCGGAAAGCATTCAAGTGACTCCAGTCAAAGGAAATGACCGAACTACTTGGTGGGGGTATCATATGATTGCCCCCATGCTCTACAGGAACCGAAGAAGGACTCTCCAAATCAGCTGGGATAGGAAGGTCATTCTCGGACTCAGGAGAATCTAACGAGATGAGAAGAACATGAGCAGTGTGATCATGACGCTCCTCCAGAACAGAGTGATCAATAGGTGGTGAATCCAAGTCGACACTCTCTCCGACCAATGGTTGGTCTGGAACAGGCTTAGCACAGCCAGGTTCAGAAAGAGGAGGATGGACAAGAGAAGAATCTAGGTCAATCTCTTTGTCAACGGGGAGAGGGTCTGAAGAGAGCCTCTGATAACCAATGGGGAGTTGAGGTGAAGAAGTTGTAAGACTTTCCAAAACAACAGAAGCTTTATCCATGAGCGAACAAAGGTGAAGGGGATGGTTTCCTTCGCACAATCTACAGGGGAATCGAATCTTCCCTTTCTTCTTACCGCTGCCAGTGGATAGGGGAGCATCATCATGAGCTTCAGAGGATGAAGAGGGACGAGCCGGATTGTGAGACCATACTTCTAAGATCCTAGGAATGTCAGGACAATCGTGAAGAAGATGGTCACCCTTGCACAATTTACAAGGAAACTTAACCTTCTGCGGAGGAGCAGAGGGTGGTCCGACCTGAGATGTACTTGAAGCAATAGTTGCACAGGTGGCCTCGCGTTTATCATACTTCTTCTTCTTCTTCATCTTCTTCTTCATATTCTTAGTCTCTTGGTTACTAGATGTGGAACTTTCACCAGGAAAAGGAGGAGATAAAGGTGAAGAAACAGGGGAAGAAGGCGCAGGCTCAACCTTGGAATCATCGTGTCGTGATTCAAATGAAGGAGACGGCGGAATAGGGGTCATGATGCTTGGGACCACCGAGGTTGAAAACAACCACACGGGCAAACCGATGGTTAACTGAGGCAAGGACGATGTTGCCATGTACGAAGCACCAACATTTCCAAAAGGCGGAAACGGACTAGGATTTCCATCTGGGGGAAGATCTTGGCCGGTAGACTCGGGGAAAGTTGCCATCAGGAACGAGCCTGAAAAACACTTGCACTTTAATCAAGAACCTGAACTGTTACCAAGAATATTTTGTGGGCAGTAAATTTTATGACACAGGAACAAAAAGATGACTCTATCTCTTTCGAGGTTTAATGAGACTAAAAGGACGAAAAGGTGAGTCTATCTCTTTCGAGGTTTAATGAGACTAAAAGAACAAGTGCCTAGATGGACCTTTTCTTTTAAGGAGTCCGAAAAGGAACAAAAGTGACTACTCTGGAGAACCTAGGCAAAAGGTTTACCAAACAACCCGTAAAACTGCATATACACCTTGGCGATCATATGAAAACCAAGGAATTCCCATACGGCATTCAATCTTCCTGAATGCTGTGTTCGGTGCATTACGGTTTGCAAAGCGGCAGACGTGACTTCCTAAGGATATAGGATGATAACCTAGTGGGGTCTCCCAACATATACTCGACCGTACTGGGAGCACAATTCCGTACTAGACCGCTATTGAGTCACATAAGGAGGAATCACCCAACCTTAAGTGAAAACAATAGTGACTAGGTTTAACGACGCCGGAGCACATCTCTAGCCTAGACCTCTAAATAATATACATTATGTTTCAATGCATTGTTAAGTTCATTCAGTTCATTTTAGAGTTGATCTTGAAATATGTTTTAGTTTCCGGGCCTTACCGTATGTATATCAAAAACCTAGGATGCAGCTAGAATGAGTAAAGCTTCTTTTACTTCAATGAACACCTACCTACGGGAGGGTAGAGAGATCATTCCCAAACCAAGAAAAACCAAGATCAGCTAAGAGACACAATGCATAAACACATCAATCCTATAGTGCACGAATACTATTGATGATAGATTTTAATATTTGCTTTCCAATTTTTCAAATATGAAAACTCAAGATGCAAATACACTTTCACTTTCGTATACTAAATGAATGCAGTCTTTTGATTTTGATTGTTTTTGAATTGAAAAAGACAAACAAGCAAGTGCGAAAACCGGTCGACCCAAACAATTGTGATCTATGTTTGGTAGTGAAAAGAAATCGAATCAATGTCGAAAAATTGGTTCAATAATTGTCACTAAAAATCAACTAGCAAGAAACAAGCAATGAAGAAGTCTCAAACAAATCAACAAGAAGGTTGCAGATGAACCTTGGGCCAACAAGTAACCAAGTCAAGTAATTCAAAAAATTTGAAAAAACTAGGTCACAAAGCCAAAAATACAAGATCCACTCAATGAAACCAAAGAGAGAGTATCTTAACCATAAGCAATTAAACACAAACTAATGGGCAAGAGAAAGATAACAGGGGATCAACAGGACTGGTGAATTCAGGAGGTAGAATTGAAAAAACAACTCTACAGGAATCGTCACGGGCATAACACCAGCAACTAGGGACGATCAACCACTAGCCGTAGCAACAGTGCGACGTCATTGCGAGAGTACACGTCTCTTCTGCGACGGGTCGATTTCAGGGATCGTTGCGACTGTATGACGGATTCAGCGATGCACAGAACTTTAAAACAAAGATAGGGCAACATCGGCACGACTGTTAAGCTTTTTTTAGCGACGATCTCAAAAACAATGAAATATGAACAAAAACTCCCAAACAAAAACCAGCCTATCCTTACAGATAATCAGGGGACTTCCCAGATTGACCCAGGTAACCCAAAAGACTGATAGTTTAACCCCAAAATCCAAGAGACACTAGATCAAAACCAAAACAAGAGAAAACAAGAAAAAAACATGCAAAGGACTCCCCAGCGGAGTCACCAACTTGTGAAAGTAGGAAAGTGTTCCCTCTACGGACAAAAGCAACCCCTCTAGCCTTAGAGTGGGTCTAGTCACAGCAAGGGCAAAACAACAATTAATTCCCTTAAATAGTCATCATTCGAAGCCTACCTCAAACTAGTGGTTGGTGAAGTTCTGTTGCACTTCTCCACCTTCCGTTTCCTTCTCCTTAATGAGCAATCAACCTGAAACACCACAAGGAAACAACAGAGCATGTAACCGAGAAACAAAAATGATCTATTTACTCATAAATTCAAGAAGTCATGAGCTATCAAGTAAATTACATACAAGACATAGGAAATCATCATTGATTGTATTAATAATAAATCAAGATCAAAGCTTACAACCAAGTCTTGACGTCGCAAGCCTTCTCGGAGGGTCCAACCAACATGTTTCTTCAAGCATTCACTCTCAAAGATGAGTCTCCCAACCAACAATATCTCTCTCTCACTCACAAGCTTTAATACAACGTTAAGAGCACTCCACAACCTTTTGCAAACTATTTAGCAATCCCACACTTGTCACACTCACACCAAAGCTATCTACCAAACTCAAAAGCAACATCAGCACTATACAACCAAAGGAACTAGCAGATCATAGCAATGGTGAGTGATTTTATAGGATAATGAGTCTCCATGACATGAGGGAGAGGGAGCTTATCCTCAAGGGGGGTTGCACAAGAGGCGAAACTACCATCCCAGAGGCAGAAAGGCAACCCAAACTGACCCAACAACCAACTCTAGAAACATCCAGAAGGCCGATTGTTTGAACTAATTCGCCAAATCTGGATCATCGCGGGTAATGAACTGGGTACTAGCGACGACGTCGCAACGATACAGTGCATGACAGGGAATCGTCGCAGATTTTAAGCGTTTACTAGCGACGATGCAGAAACTTAGTCAAAAAGGGTCAATCTTCAGCATTAGAGAGCATTTTCTTAATCTTCTTTCATAAGTGGGAAGATATGAACACATTTATTTAACACAAGACACAGTAGAGGGACTGAGATGAGGACAGTGACAAATTACTGTGTAAGAAATAGAAATATGCATGTTATGTGTATTTTGTGTATCTGTATACTATTTTCCTATAGTTTATATGTATGCGTTGAAAGAGTTAATTCCCGTGTTTAGGTTTATTGATCGACCATCGATCACTATAAGGATCGATGGCAATCCAGAGATAATTTGATATCATAGAGGAAGCTGTGTATGGATTGATGTGAGTGCTTAAACAAGCATGGCAGAGATAACTCTGTGTTATAACGTAATTCCACCAATAAGTGAGCGAGATCAAGTCAATGGAGGAGATTGAATAAACACAACGGAACCGTCGGATCGTCTAGATCGACAGATAATACTGGCAGAAGAGGAATGGCAGAGGAACCATCAGAGCCGTCCGATGGAAGAAGATCCATGGTCATTGCATGGTGAATATGCATGGGCGTTAATAAGAATGGAAAGGCGGTTTTCGTAGGTGGGAAGCTATTTCTCGCACGACCTCAAAGCCGTAAGAGGTATTCCAATTCTGGACCTGAGAAAGTTATGAACCATGAATTAATCCAGTTGAAGTCCGGATAGATCACAACCATCAGTTGGGTGATTGATTGGACGCATATCACATCGGAAAGTGTGCGTTGGTTAATTTGGAATTCGGACACGACGAGGGTTTAGACAACGGGCTTAAAATCTCGTTGAGTTCCAATAATCGTGACCGTTCAATGGTTGATTGATCGGACAGTAATCACGCTCGAATGTACGCATAGGTTAACATTTTGGGTGGACCCAATATTTTATCAAGGAGAGTTAATTCTTATTTGGGTTCCGGCCATATGCGTTCAACGAAGGCCCGAAGGTGATTAATCGAGTTATGTGGAATTTTGTTGTTTGTTGTGATTCCGCGGCTTATGGGTTTTATTGTGAAAACCGCCAATTAAAAGGCTTCCAATATATACGTGGGCCCATAACCCACAACTCCACACACGAATGAATTTTGTAAAGTGATAGCTTTGCTGCGTAAAAGCGGCTTAGCTGTCATCATGTTTCAGCCTTTAATGCCTCATTCCTCAACTTGATTTCTTTGTACTTCTCTTTTATATCTTTCTCTTTATCCACTGGTTTGCTGGATGAAGAGACTTCAATACTAAGTTGTTTTTCAATAATTTGAGTATTTGAGGTAGAAGGTTGATGAGTTTCCTCTGAAACTGTTGGACCTTTACTCTTTTCAACCATTGTGTCAGTATCAATGATTTCAACTGTCTCAATGGTGTCCTCTTGCTCAGTTACAAGATTAAGCTTGGGCTTCTTCCTGTAACTGATTTCAAACCTGTCATCTGTAGTATCCATTCCAGAGCTAGAACCTTCTTCCCTGGTTCTTTTTACATTTCTGTCCTGCATGGTTGGAGTCTGTAGAATGGGACTAATACCCATTTTTTCCTGTAAGGTTGGAACCTGCAGAAAGGAACTAGTGTCTATCTGCCTTTCCACATCTATCAAGGTATTTTCTACATCTATTAAGGTATTTTCCAACCACTCTAACTAGTTGGCATATCTTTCAATATCTGGCCTGGACTCATGCATAAAAGGGCTTAGTTTGAACTTGAATCTTAATTTGTTTATGACTCCATTAGGGTCATACTGCCACATAAAACTGTTGTTGAACTTCATTTTCTGTAAAATTTTCTCTGCTTCTTGTCCAGCTTCCCTATTATTACAAATAAAAGGGCCCAATTGGTTTTTGATCTTGAACTGAGTTTTCTTCCTAGATGACAGAAAATTGACCTCATCTGAGTTTATGATCTGCCTGAAATACTCTAATGCAAATATCCTCATGGGGAGGTATTTGGGAAGCTTGTAGGGAGTGAGTTGGCATCCATATATCCTGATTTCAGTGTGGTCCTAGTATAGATACTAGTCTCCCACTCTACTGTTTTTAGACAACTATAAAACTCTCTTAATCTCATCATTGATCCTGGGTTGATTGCTACTGGTTAGCATGTTTACAACTGGATGAACAAAGGAATCAATGAACTCTTTATAACTAAAAATAGTGGAATATATTTGGATTAATGGTGTCCAAAAGATGACAGATCTTGGATGGCCCTTAGTGTCTAACTTTTGGATGTTGACTGGAAACCTGTCTGACTAAAAATATAGGAACATGTGAAACAATACTGAAGAGTATTTGAATACTCTTTCATTTGGAAATCTGATAAACTGCTCATGGATTCTATCTACTAAGAACCGAGAAAAGTTAAAAATTGTAGCTGGAGGCTTGCTTAGGCAAAAAATAGAAAGGAAAGCAAGTATAGCCTCATCTACATGCTCATCAGTGGTGTATCCTAGAATACAAGAGAGCATGGTTATAATTTGTCTGGATCTCTCAGAGAAAATGGTGGCAACATATGGAGGACTATCTGTAGGAGTATGAGACTCTTCTATGATGAAAGTCTGAAAGATTTGAGCTCTCTTGGGAAGGTCCAGCTTTGTGTAGAGTTCAAGTAAGGCTTCAATGGAAAGTGGGGTCTCATTTGGGTTTGGTTGGATCTACAACATTTGATTTATTGACTCTGCAGTAATGGTGAATAAAATATGTTGGTTAGGAGAGACTATGGCTCTTTGACTTGGGACATAGCAAGCTTGGCAGAAGTGGATGATTTTTGGGAATAGGTATACCTGTGGGAACAAGTATTTGGGAAAATTTGATTCCCATAGGTGAATGTCATCATTCTAGTTCAGGAATTTATCTTTACTCCAACAGTGGAGTTTCAGTAGATGGCTAGGGGAAACAGTGTCTTTAATTTGAAAATCTTTGTCGGCCAATGGGAGGTGGTCAATATCCAGGTGAGGGGTTTGCAGGGGTCTTACATCCAGAGTGCTTTGGGAAGCCATAATTTGGTTTATTCAACTGAATTACTTTTTCTCTAGCTTTAGGAGTAAGGTCAAAAGCTCTGGAACAGTGGGGAGGGTAATTACAGTCTGTAGAAAAGGGCTTTTGGATGCACAGTAAGGTTTTCTTCAGTCTAGCAAGGTTTTTTAATTAATTTAATTAATTAACCTTTTGATAATTACTGTGCATAGCTTAAATTACAGGGTCGTTCTGGTTCTTTCAAGAATACCTGGAAAATGATGATTTGGTGCGCAGACAGGGTTTTGTGGTAGCAGCAGAGGTTTTTGAGGCTTCAATTGTCTATTTGCTGCTTCAATTTGGTGTTTGCAACGTCTTCTAGTTGCAAAAGGTGGTTAAAATGGTTGCACAGAGGTTCAAGGTTTCAGAATTGGTTAACAGAGGTTTTTTGCAGCGAAAATGAGTGAAAAGAGTGAAAGGGGGCTTTTTCGGCTTTTTAACCAACAACGGTTACATTTTGGCGTGAGATTTGGTAAATGAATAGTGGGTAGTTTTCTTTTACACGGGGAGGCGATTTTATGCCATATCGCACCGCTTTTGGGTGGAGGGCGGTATTTTTCGCGAGCACGCGATATAACCTGGTGCCGCCACATAGCGAAATAGTGCTCGACCAAAACTGTGAATCTCACATGCTTTTGGACCTTTAACTGTCAGATGATGAAACTGCACGATATGGATATGCGTTGTTGGATCTGGAGGTGGGAAATTGGAGGGCTATCGTGCAACAAAGTTGCATGGATGGAGTTGGGATGTGGTTGGCGGGGCCCGGGGTTAAATAATACGACGAGTTTAATACTTTCTAAGGTTTAGTGAGGGTCGGGAAATTATAGTGGGGGTTTAAATATATAAAGCGGGACTTTAGGAAATAACTTAGGATAAAGGGTTTAGTGGGTTTTTAAGGGAAAAAAGGGAAATTAATAAGGGGGGAATGTATTATTTGTGATGGGAATGGGTTTCACACTAGGGAAAGGGGTTTTGGGAAGGGGGAATGATTTTTAAAGGGTAATGTCTAGGGAAATGTGTGAAACAAAGGGAAAAAAGGTCAAAATGAAGGGAAAGGGTTTTTACAAGGGGAAATGAAGAGGGAAGGGGTGCTTTGGAACCAAGAAGGGGACAACATTAGGGGATGAAAAGTAATGAAGGGATAATGAGGGAAATTACTAAACTAAGTATGTGGGGGTCTAGTGAAATGAGGGGAAATTAGTGAATAAGCTTTAGTGAATGTCCCTTTAACAATTCCTCCTGCACATAAAACATAGGATTAAGCATGATGAAGGTGCTTTTGACTTAGCAACCTTGTGCACTTGCAAAACTTCTTCTACCTACCCTTTATTTACCCTAGCATTTTCTCTTCATTCATTGGGTGCATTTGAGCTTGCTGACCCTTTATTTCTTTTTCTTTGATAAGTAAACTATCTAATTCTAACCTTATAACTTCCAATGGCTCAGATTAAACTGATGAGCTCATTATTATTCTCTACCTAAATAATGATCTGCCAAGATTAAACAGTTTGGCTAGATGCCTATTCTCTATCTATTAACATGAAATTTAATGCATGTTTGAATCAAGTTTAAACTACCTTGACCATCATGGATTTGTGGCATTTTTGACAAGCTGCACACAATATTATTTCGCAAAGTAAAGTAAAAGGAGTGGCATTTGAATTTGCACACTTTCATGATTTATTCTTATCTCTTTTTTGGGGTTCATATTTTTTTTATATCTTTTTGATCTTTTTATTTATTTTAGTCCTTTGATTATTCTTTTAGGACTTACCCTCTTTACATTTTTTATTTTTAATATGCGAAAACATTTTGCAAAAAGCAAAAGTATGTACAATATTACAAGGCTAACCATAGCCAATTCAAAATTATGAATCCTATTATTATAGGACCCTGACAGAAGGAAGTGTGAAGAAGAGAAAGATGAATAAATTCGAAGTGTTTGGGTCTCTATACATTCTTTTGGGAGTGCGAAGTTAGGGTTTCTGCATTGGGGAAGTCTAAAGTTTGATTTTGGAAGAAAGAAGATCAAGAAGGAAAGTGAAGGTCTCTTAGGACTTCCTACTAGCCCTAGAATCCATATCAAGGCAAGCGATGTTAAGGGAAGAGCAGTTAGAGGGAGATCGAAGTCTCCTAGAGAGAAAGCAACAGTTGTTGGGTAGCAGAATTTCAGATTTACTAGGAGGTTGAAGATATTGCAGCTAGAGGTCGAGGAAGAATTGATCTTGGGGGGTGTTTGTCTGAGTCTGGGTCATGGTATTCAATAATTTAAAGATCTGAAAGATAAGAAGAGATTTTTTATTTTTCCCCTCAACAGGAGGGGTGTTATCCCTGGCTTGCATCATATACACTGTGTCATTGTTCGTACTGTTTTGGTAGCTGTTTGATGTATTGCACATTGGAATAACAAAGATCAAATCTAATAAGTAAAAAGGTAACACAAACAATTATCAAGTTAAGAGAATTAACAAATGCATTTCCCTATTGAATCCTCAACACCCCCCACATCACAAAAATAATATGAACTACCCCCCTAGCTGATAAAACATGATCTTTACTATGGTATCCATATTAACATTCAGACGTTCTTGTCTTTCATTGGTTTTTTGGAATTTTCTCTAATAGTTAGCTTCACTTGAGATTGCAAACACACCCCCACTTCTAATCCTGTAAATGAAATTGGGAGCAAAAATTCCTAGCTTGCTTTGTTCAGTCCCCAACAATATACTTGACCAATAAATGCCTTTAATTTTGTATTGGCCAATTCTCATTGATTCCAAATCAATGGCCCAAGTCAACTTGATTTCACCACGAAACACTTGAGCATCAGTATAGGCTTGAAAATTTTTATTATCCATGAGGGCACACATATCATCTAACTCTCAGGTAGAAGTACGATAACATATACATTGTAAACTTAGAGTTAGAATAATCATTACCATAGAAGGAGTCCCTCTTTGAGAGAAGCTGAAGGGATTTTTTCCTTCCATTTCCATATTATGACAATACAGAGACCAACAAGGTGGATTTTTCTGATGTTGATCCCCCAATATATCACCCAAACGACAAGTTTTCTTTGATCGTAGCTCAAACTTAACATGAGAATATACACATTGGAATTGTGTATAGTCTAACTTCATCAAATTTTTTTTTGAAAAGGAGATCCTTAGGATTCCCATATCAGACTCTGTCATACTTTGTCTGCAGTCTGGTTACATGATATAAGGAGAGCCCAAAAGTTGCAATCACTAGCACCACCACAGGTGAAATTGTTGATAAGCTGAAATGTTTCGCAACAGCTAGGGGATCTCCCTAGTGCAGAATCCCAATTAGACTCTACATTGTTTGGTTTAGGGATCCCATATGGTATGTAGGCATGGCTGCCATCATGTTGGTTCATATTTTCTTTTGACAAAAGAGACGCTAAAGTTAGAGAGCAAATAAATCCTTAACAAATACAAGTAAGCAATTTATGAAAATTAAAACATGAGACACTATGAATATCAACAACGTAATATTAAAGCATGAATCTCAAGAGAAACAATGTTAGCAAAGCTTCAAATCAAACCCGTGCATGTTATAAAGATAATTTAATCAATCATGAATAAGTTTGTGATCAATAACACCATGACAACATAAGTAAGCAGACAATCCTACAATGATATAATGCTAAAACCAATAAAACAATTTATTGACATAAACACAAAAGTAAACACTTCATATACCATACATCCACCACGAGAAAATTCCCACAATGCAAGATGACACGTGAAATACAGCACACCAAGGCTCATAAAATTGAAATATCCATAGCACCATCACATGAGAAGTCCATCAAATCCATGAGTGGAAATATAAAATCACTTCTTGCATTCACCAAAATATCTATTAGTTCTCAAACAATATACAAAAATGAGTCCAAAACCAAAAGTCCTTTACAATGAGCCATGAGGACATATTTATAGAAAATGGGGTGACATTTCATCTACCCCCATGACTCTTGAGATACCCCATGACCTTTCACATCCTCATATGACTCTCTACTGTATCCTAGCCTCTATTCTACTACAAACAAATTACATGAAGAAAATAAATGTTCATATCTGCTAATCTAGTAATTGAGAGTTCTAGGACATCCAAATGCAATTCTTGTGCTAGGTATGTGTGCCAAAGCTTGTACTCCTTTGCAATATTAATGACCTTATGTTGTTTCTCATCTCTGTGTCTTTGAAGGAATTCAAGGGAATCTAGCAACATAGTGGATTTTTTCATCTTTACTTGATTTGATAAGGTCACAATATTAGTGTACATCTTTGCAGGATCTACCACATATTGGGAAATTGTTTCATTTGTAACTTGTAAGTCCTCCATGATAACAAATTTCTTAAAAAGACTAAAAAATGCTTGGATTTACTATTGGATTTCTTCTTGTGACCTTACCTCACCCAATGTACCAATGGAAGGGACCTTATGCACCTGAATCAAAGATTCTAGCCCACTCAACAAATGTTTATATGAAGCTAAAACCTCGTCTACATCCTTTGTCAACTTGTCATGTGAATGGACCTTGATACGAACTACAACTTTATCATCTTTTGTAGTTATCCAATCCTTTCTTGGGAGTGTTTCTGGTGCATCTAGATATTGAGTGGTCCATTCATGTAGGCTTTTAATGTCTATTATGGCTAGTTTAAGCATTCCTCTTTCTTTAGATTTTTCCTGTATAGTTGGGAAAGTTGATACGACCTGATGTAGCTTCATCATTTCTTAGTAAACTAGGTTCATGGTATCTTCTAATATTGTCACCTCTCCCTGAATAGATGCTCATAACTCTTTGCTGCTTGAATGAGTCACAAGTAAAGCCTGGTTCTCATTTTGCAATTGTGCAACTCTTTGTTCAGAAGCAGCAAGCTTGGCTTGCAAATCGAAAACCCTTCCATTTAATCTACTAATATTTAATTCTGTGGAAGCGACGAATGCAATTCTATTGGATGCAATCATTTCCATATTCATGGTGGTGTTTATGACAATCTCTTTCTTTGTGACCACAAATATTGGCTTAGTTAGATTCTTTGCATAACACCTTTTCCTTTCTTGCATTATCTTGCATTGAATTTGATCGAAAGTAAGCTTGGTTATATCTAGCACCTCTTCTTCCTCCTCCTTTGGGAAACCCAATTCTTGTAGGGGAAGGTGTCCACCAGTAATTGGAGTAGAAGGTGGGATATCCAAAGGAGGGACATCTTGCTACATCTGGGGTCCTTGTGCCTCTTGATCATTTATTGTTTTGCTTTGTTGTTCTCTGAGTAGATATTACTCAATTTGTTTAGAAAGAGCCTCTTGTTTTCTTTTGGCTTCCTCTTCTTCATGCCTTTTCCTGTCTTCCTTGGCTTTCCTTCTTTGTTCTTCCCCAACTTTTATTTTTAATTCCTCTTCTTCTTGCCTCTTTCTCATTTCTTCCTCTTCTTGTTTCTTCCTTTGTTTTGCTTCTTATGCTCTTCGCTCTTCCTCCCTTTTCTTAAGTTGTTCTTCCTCTTCCAGCTTCTTTCAATTTTATTCATCTTGTTCTTTCTTCAAAAGTTCTTCCTCTTGTCTCCTCCTTTATTCATCTCTTTGCTTGTTTTTCTCCTCTTCTCTTTTCCTCTTCATTTCTTGCTTTCTTTGAGCTATTGCCACATTCATTTTTCTAGGTTCCCTTATTCATCACTTTCTTCCTGCTGGTCCTCTAGGTCTTTGTCTTATCCTAGATTAGTCTCTCCTTGCTGGTCACTCATATTCTTCTTTTGTTTCATGTCCTGTCTTGTTGCGCTCTCTTCCTTTTTAGGAAATTTCTTTGGTCCTTGAGGCTCATGCCTTCTTCATCCTCCTCATCTCATTGTTCTTCTTCTTGTTGTTGCTACTCGTTCATACCCAATTCCTTAGAAGCATTATAGAAGTTTTTTACCTTATCTTCTTCATCTCCTTTAGTATGCCTTTAGGGCCACCCAAAACCAACAACTTTACAATGTGTTGTTGCAATAACTTTTGGACCATACTTTCAAATAATTAAACCAACAAAATAGAAACTTGTTATTTCCTCATCTTTCGCTTCAACTTATTTTAAATTCTCAAGAGATTATGCTCTAATTATTAAAGGGAATGCAAGGCACGGTCCCTTTTTACCCTTTGCCAATGTTTTGGATAATCCAGTGGTCAACTGGTAGCATACTTCTTGCAAGATAACTTTATCCATCACTATGGTTGGGAGAGCGTGAGGAGGCTTGTATGCACCAAAAACCCTAATATATGTCGCTTCCCTAATAGGGAACCAATCTTCCACCTCGACAAGGGTATTTTGGGCTTGCTCTAACATAAAAGGAGGGTCATGACCAAAGAGCGCACGATATAACATAGCAATAAAAGATTCAATAATAGTTTCAAATGAAGCCTTGTAACCTGGGTGCCAAAAGCACTTATAGTAAATATGCACTAGCTCGGGTACTTCTGGGGTCCATTTCAGAAGCTTTAAAAAAGCTAATAGGTCTACCATTTAAAAGAGGGGAAACCTAGGGTGCTTAAATGCATTTGACCACCCATCTAATTAGGGGTTGAGCGAATCCATTCCTTAAGAATAACAAAGAAAAAGGAATGTCTAACCCTGTTAAAGGTGTTAGCCATGTCCAATTTAATAACCATTCCCTTATCACCCCTGGATTTGTTGGAGTGAATAACCTCTTGTACCAGGAAAATGTTATCTACAATTTGCCTCTTTCCCACAAAACCTCCTTGGTTTTCCAAGATTAGGCGGAGAAGCAGAGGCTTGAGCCTTTGAGCAATAATTTTTGCAACAATTTCATAAGAAAAAATACATAATAAAATAGGCCTAAAATGAGAGAAGGAAGAGGATATTACATCCTTGGGAATTAGAGCAAGGAAAGGGGAGTTAAGACTTCCTCCCATCTTTCTGGATCATTGGATCTAATCCACCATTCTACATAGATCTGCCTTGATGGTGCTCCAACATTTTTGATAAAAATGACCAGTAATTCGTCAGATCCAAGGGCTTTATTTGGTTCAAAGGACCACACTTTCTATTTGATTTCCTCTTCCGGCTTCATTAAATTATTTTTTTCTTCATCAGTGACCATTTGAGGAATGCGAGAGAGGAAGTCTTCAACAATATGGTCGAAAAGCATTCCTTTCTCTTGATATAGATCCTAGAAGTGTGCAAAGGCTACCTCTTTGATCCTTGATTTGAAATCAACTCCCATTGACTTCAATAGTACTAACCCTTTTTCTCCATTCTTGCATTTTAGCTCATGAAAAAACTTGGGATTTTTGTCTCCTAGTCTAAGCCATAGTCTTCTTAACTTTAATCTCTATAATTCTTCCTCATTTTGAAGCATTTATTGAAGGTCTTTGAAGGTTTTCTTTTCCTTTCTTAGTATTTCCTTTACCATTGTTAGGATATTCTGACACATAGGAAATAGTTAAGAATAACTTAGTCTAGTTTAGAGTTAGGTAAAGTGTGTTTCTTTACTATGTACTTTTTGTAACTTACAATCTGATGGTCACGATATGTAGTGATCCGACGGTTCATTCTCTCCTCAGTATTATCGACACTTGATCCGTGGCTTAACACCTAATTGGTCCATGATCTCTATTTAAAGAGCATGGAGGGTCATTTGTAGGGTAATCATTCATGAGAGAAGCTTATGTAAATTTTCATTTCTGTATTAATAAATTGCCTGAAGTGGCCGCGTTGGCTCAGGCCGTGCACTGTTTCCCTCTTTGAGGGTTTTAACCACGTCAACAGTACTTGTGTATTGATCTGTGATCTGTTTGTGAGCGGTGTCCTTTGGTGTTCTGTCTGAGGAACTTACCCTGTAAATTACTACATGGTATCAGAGCTATTTGAGGGCCGCATCCATTGGTGATCCAAATCTGAAGCCGATAGAACTACATCCGACTGTCGTTTCCTAGATCTACTGTTTCTAACTGCTTTCGGGCCGAGAGGACTGCTCTATTGTGTTAGGAGCATCTGTTCCAGTAAGGAACCCCTTTCATTTCACAATAAAAGGTTTATGGTAGCCCTAGCTACGTCATTTTTAAGATCTAGAGGTATACAGTGTTTATTTGCAGTTTCTAGTTATTTTCTCTCTGTTTATTTCGGTTTATTTAGCTCTTTGTTTTTTATTACCATATCTATACCTTTCATTTCTGCGTATGCTCTTTGCCCCGTGACTATGTGTGATCTGGGAAAATCAACAATAGAGAGGAAGGATTTTTCTCATGCGTATGCTCTTTTCCGCCGTGCCTTAGTGTGATCTCAGAAAATCAGAAACACTGAGGAAAATATTTAGTTTACGGCTAAAGCTAACTTCAAGCCGTAAGGTTTGTTTTCTTTTTGTATGTCTGTGTTGGGTTTTGTGTTTTTTGTTTTGTTGGGAAAAAGAGTTTTCTGAAGTAAGCACGCAGCCCAAAGCTTCAGTGACTTAAAAAAAAAAAAACCCCCTTCCTCTTTTCCAAAAATTACTAACCTTTTAGTCTAGCTCACTTGGTCCAAAGCTACTTTATGAGAATAGAGGTTTTGAGTTCAAATCCTTCTTGGTCCAAAGCTACTTTATTAGATTAAGTTTGGAAAGGGGGCATATTTTTTTATTTAATATAACATTATCATTCATTTTCGCACATTCCCGCACTTCGTCGGCATCTTCAACAACTTTTCTTTAAAAAGCCATAACTTCTTCATCTGGAAGCCATTTTCAGAGCCGTTTTTTTTTAATTAGCCTAATTTTTCGAGATATTTCCATTGAAAAACTTAGTTTCAGCATCTATAGCTTCATTTTCTATTAAAATGGAAAGTCCATGTCAAGTTATTCTTGACAGCACCAACTACTTCCAATGGTGGTCCTACATTGTGGATTTACTTAGAAGTAAAGGTCTTTACAGAATAGCCTTAGGCCAAGAAACCAAACCAAAAGATGAAGATAAGGCAGCTAAATGGGAAAATAGGCAAGATCAAGCACGTGGGTTGATAGGGATGTCTATTTCTCTAGATCTTAGATTCCATATTGCAGAACTTGATACTCCTGATGAAGCAATGAAGCAGATCACTAAAGTTTTTGGAATTAAAAATGAACTTAGAGCCCATCAACTCAAAAATGAGTTGCTTACGTTGGACCCCAATAATTTTTCTTCCATTGAAGATTTCTTGCCCAAGTTCAAGACCCTTAGACTTCTCTTGGAAGGTGTTAAGGTTAAGAAAGAAGATAGTAACCTTATCTATTCCATTCTTACTAAGTTGGGACCATCCTACTCTGTGTTTGTTTCCACCTTCCATTCTACAAGAGAAGCTCCCACCCTAGCTATATAATGGAGGAAAATAAAAATGGGGATATGACAAATCCTCGCACCCCAATATTGCTTGCCCTCAAGAAATCCGCACCTGTCCACTATAGAGGTATCTGCAAACTAATACCAGGATCTCATATGAACCACTGGTCCATGTCATGCCACCAAGCAATCCAAACATGACTGGATCACACAATACCTAGATCGCATGCCCATCTATGACTCAAAGTGCCACCTGTAGATCCACTTGGATCCCAATGCCACCATGCCCAATCATCTCCCAAGTCCCATGTCCTTCATTGTGCTCTATCTTTGGATATAGCTACTGCTCCATCAACTACATACCAATTCATCACCTCTCTGCAATCCATCCTCCGATATAGACAAGGTCAAACCCACTATGTTGATGTTGTGATGGAATGTTGATGGATGACCAACCTATGCTTTGTTTCCAATTGGCCAATGTAGTGTCCCCTATCTCTAAGGGCCCCTGCTGCACCATGCCCCTGACCAAAAATGACACTCCATCAATAGGATACCAACTCATGATCTCCCGCCAATCTAATTCATGGACACCTATGCAAAGAATAAGCTACTTGATGTAGAAAATCTGCTATAGGTTAACCTGATAATGCAATATAAATCAAAGCAGAATACTATAACATACTTCCACTATCAATTTGCGGAAGCTTAAAGATCGAGTTGAACAATATAACCAAAAGAAGAAGAATCAATCACACAATACACATGAAAATACTTTGGGGAAAGCCTCAGCTAAAAACCCCACTATATGTATTATCATACAAGGTGGAAATACATAGGAATTATACAAAGCCTTAGCTCTCACAGCTAGCCAACTCTTAGTACAATCCTCACAGATGCTCACAAGAAATCTTGGCTTCTCTCAAGCCTTCCTCTCTACCCTCCAAGCTCTTATTTCCTTGTGCTATTCCTCTGGGATGATTCACCTTCAACCAAGTGGAAAACTCACTTACCAAGTGGATGATCTCCTGATCTCACACACTGTCAGAACTGCGCAATCCTCAAGGAATGATTCCTTGACTGCATGCATGAGTTTTATTTATAAGAAAACACATGCAACTGATAGTACACTGTCCTTGACTTTAATCTCAACTGGGTCTTTCTCAGAATAGACATGCATGAGTTTCTGATGAGGGAATCTTCAGTTAACTAGAGTACACTAGTTGAGTGCATGCATGCATCAACTGACTGTTAACTCTCTATTAGTTCCTCAAATAGTTTGGAACTAATTTAACTAGACTTAACTCAGTAAACTAAGTTAACTAATTACAACTCAAATATAACTCAATCTTATCTCCTTAATTTAAGGGATAACTCTTGCATGACTTCAGAAAGACTTCTAACTTGAATTTCTCCAACTAATTAATTCAAAATGAATTAATTAATTATTTCCAAGTAGCTGTTAAGACTAAATTCGATTTTAATTCACAATTTAATTCAAGGACAAATTAAATTAGAATATTCTTGTTGCCATATTTCAACACTCCCTCTCAACAAGAAAGGGATTATCTGCCACTCCGATCCTGTCTCTATGGAACTCGAATTTACACTTTGACAATTCCTTTGTCAAAATGTCAGCATCTTGCTCCTCTGTCGAAATATACTGCAACAACATGATCCTCTTCGCTACACAGTCTCTGAGATGATGATACCGAATGTCGATGTGCTTGGACCTATCATGAAATACTGGATTCTCAGAGAGTTTGATACAACTCTGATTATCACAATAGATCATAGTTGGATCCATCCTCTGATCAAACAAACCAACTAGGATTTTCCACATCCAGATGGCCTCACATGTTGCCTGACTTGCAGCCATGTATTCTGCCTCTGCCGAGCTGAGTGCAACCGACCTCTGTTTCCTGCTATACCAAGAAACTGCCATTGACCCAAGGTTGAAAATCCCTCCTGATGTGCTCTTTTGATCTGATGGACTCCCTGCCCAATCTGCATCAGTGAAGCCCTGTAGCTTCACTCCCTTTGTCTGTTTGTACCATAATCCATACTGAGATGTGCCTCTCAGGCATCTCAATACATGCTTTTCCACCTTACAAAACATCTTAGTAGGCTGAACCATCGCTTGACTCTGTTGGTTCACCGCATAGCACAAATCTGGTCGTGTGTTCACTAAGTACATCAGTGAACCCACAAGCTACCTATACACAATAGCCTCCACTACTTCTCTTGAAGTAGCATCCTCCTTCCTCCAGTTACCAGCTAGAGGAGTCTGCATGGGCTTACACTTCTCCATGTGGAATCTCCTGAGTATCTCGTTGGCATACTTGCCCTAAGACACAAACAACTCCCCATCCTTCTACCACACTTCCATGCCAAGGAAGTAATGCATGAGACCCATGTCTTTCATCTCGAATTCTCACGATCAACTGACCATCACCAGTCAATATGAGATCATCAACATAAAGAATGATGATCAACAACTTACCTTTCACCACGATGTGGTACAGGTTCACATCTGCTTCACTCTTTGTGAAGCCCAACCCAGTGAAGTAGTTTTCTATCCTAGTGTACCAAGCATGAGGTGCTTGCTTCAGCCCATACAACGCTCTCTTGAGTCGGCACACATGCAACTCACAATCGAAGGTCTCAAAACCTTTCGGCTGCTCTATGTACACCTCTTCCTCAATCTCGCCATTGAGGAATGCAGTCTTCACATCCATCTGATGGATCTTCCAATCCCTCTGTGTTGATAGTGCCAACATAGATCTGATGGATGAGTACCTTGAAATAGGAGCAAAAGTTTCATCATAGTCAATCCCCTCGACCTGTGAAAAGCCACGGGCAACAAATCTTGCCTTATGCTTCTCCACACTACCATCAGTAGCTTGCTTTACCTTGTAAAGCCAACGGGAACTCACAACTGACTTGTTCTCCGGTCTCGGAACCACGTCCCAAACACTGTTACGAACTATGGAGTCATACTCCTCCACCATAGCATCAACCCAAATTGGCTGCTGCACTGCTTCCTCAAAGGAAGATGGCTCAGTCTCAACACATTCCCTAGCAAGGGCCATGTATCCAGTGTACCTCTCAGGTGACCTCCTCTGTCTGCACTGAGAAGATGGTGCTCCCACATTCTCTCTCACATCCTCCAACAATATGTCAGCTTCTCTTGTGCGCTTCTGTCCATCTCTGGAAGACTCTGCTTGAGTGGATGTCTCCACTCCTGGAACCTATGCATGCAGCTGCTCTGCATCAGTCTAAGGCTCCTCCTCCTTATTAACCAACAGTTCCTCCACAGCTTGTAGTTGGAGCTCCCTCTTAAGGGAAACTTACATGGCCTTCTGCTCATCAAACTTGAGATCTCTGCGAACCACTGTCGTTCGACTGGTAGGGAAGTACACCTGATAGTTGTGAGATGTATCAGTGTACCCCACAAATATCCCCAACTCTGCTGTCAGCTCAAGCTTCTTCCATGCATCCTTTTTCACATGGCAATATATCGATGAGCCAAAGATCATGAAGTGACACACATTTGGTCTCTTACCGGAGAAAGCTTCCTCTGGTGTCTTCATCCCAAGTATGCGATGCACGCTTCTATTCTGCAAATAGACCGTTGTGTTGCATGCATCATCCCACAAGTGAAGTGGTAGGCCTTGGTCATGCAACATTGCCCGTGCTGCCCCTACAATAGTTCTGTTCTTCCTCTCGGCCACCCCATTCTGCTACGGGTTATGAGGTGTCGTCAACTCTCATTTAATTCCTTTCACTGCACAGAAGTCCTTAAACTCTTGAGAGACATATTCTCCACTGTTGTCACTTCTTAAGGCCTTGATCTTATTCCTTAACTCTTTCTCGACCAAGGCTTTGAACTCACAAAACTTTGTGAAAGTTTGGTCCTTCTTCTGCATGAAATAAATCCAGCATTTACGAGAATAGTCATCAATGAAAATCACAAAATACCTTTGCTTCGTTGTGGATGCCATCGAGAATGGTCCACACACATCAGTATGAACTCGCTCTAAGATAGCCTTTGCTCGACTGTCTCGATCATGAAAGGAAGACTTGGTGTACTTTCCCAAGGTACAACCTTTGCATGTGTCAACTTGCTTAAGTTTACCTTTGGGAAGTCCTGTAGATATCTACTACATTATCTTCAAAACCCCATGATGCAAATGGCCCAACCGCCTGTGCCACAACTCGCCAATGTCTTGGCTTTGCACCAATTCTACTTTCGTACTCAATGCTGTACAATCATCTACCTCTAGTTTATAGAGATTCTTCACCCGAATCCCTATCCTCTTGGTCTAACCCGTGGCTATGTGTCTTAGGAATGTCTTTCCTTTACTGAAGACAACATCGTAGCCTTTGTCCTCCAACATCGCGACCAATACCAAGTTCTTCTTCAGTCCAGGCACATACTTCACATCTGTCAAGGTGATAGGAGCTCCATGCTCCCTCTGAAAAGCAACCGTGCCCACTCCTGAAACATTATACCTTCTGTCGTCACCCATCTTTATGCGCATCTTGAGGTCTTTCTCCTCCAAGGCACTGAATAAACTTTTATCACCAGTCATGTGGAATGAGGCTCCACTGTCAAGATACCAAACACAACCCATCATCGATGACACCATGCATGTGATGAGGGTAAAGTCCATTTCGAACTGAGAGGCTAATGCCTCACCTTCCAATCCTTCCAAGGATCCCTTCTTGGACTTCTTCAATGGGAAATTAGTCGCATAATGTCCCATCTCATGACAATTAAAGCATCTCACTTTAGACATGTCACCCTTCTTCCCTCCATGAGAAGAATTCGATTTGGAATGGGAAGCCTTCCCCTTCCCTTTCCTTGCCTTATTTCCTAAGGCCGTATTTTCTTCATCATCATTCTTGGATGAAGAACCATCTCGTGTGTTCCTCCTGATCTCCTCTTGCATGAGATCTAACCACAGTCGTTCCCAATTTGACAGTTTCTCGCTTCCATTCACAGAGTCTTGGTAGCTATTCCAACTCTTTGGAAGGCCAAGGAGAGCGAGGCTCACCATATCATCATCGACAATATTTATTCCCACACTGCTAAGCTCATCTCTGCAGGTGGTGAGCTTGTTCAGATATGTGCAAATAGTATCGCCCTTCTCCATCTTGATTCTTCGAAGGTTATCCTTAAGCGCCAATTTCCTCTGATCGCTACTGTTCTGGTAGAAGTCCTTCAATATCTTCCACATTGAAAATGGAGTATCATTCCCATGGAGACTCAAGACAATATGGTCTCGAACTCCCTCAAGGATGATCCATCTCGCCTTCACCACACACTTCTTCCACTCATCCAACTCTTATGCGTTGGTTGAAGCTAGCTTTGGGATTTCTTGATCAATGAATTCCTTCAAGCCATTGTCTTCTAATATAGCCTCCATTCTATCTTTCCATGCTATGTAATTCGAGCTACCTTCCAAGGCATACTCGAGTCTAAAGCCATAGAACGTCATTGGCCAACCTTGAAGTATGATATGAATTCGATTTGCACCTACAACCCCGAACTTCAAACTTCGAATTCTCTTCTCAGTATGCTGTTCATACCTCCGATACCATGTAGAAAATCTGTTGTAGGTTAACCCAATAATGCAATATAAATCAAAGCAGAATACTATAACCTACTTCTACTATCAATTTGCAAAAGCTTAAAGATCGAGCTGAACAATATAACTAGAAGAAGAAGAATCAATCGCACAATACACATGAAAATACTTTGGGGAAAGCCTTAGCTAAAAATCCCACTATTTGTATTATCATACAAGGTGGAAATACATAGGAATTATACAAAGCCTTAGCTCTCACAGCTAGTCAGGTCTCAGTACAATCCTCACAGATGCTCACAGGCAATCTTGGCTTCTCTCAATGTTGAAAATAGCAACAAGAAATGTTAAATATAGAAGTGCTAAATTTAGTACTGCTATAAATAGCATTTTGGGATAACTTCCTATTTTAGTTAGTCCCTGAACTAAAATAGAGAAATAAAAATTCGAATTTGATCTTAGTAGCTATTTGTAAAATAATTGATTAATTCATCTTGAGTTATTAGTTGTAGAAAATCAAACATGAAGTCTATGTGGGGACATGCAACAGTTTCTCCATTGATTGAGGAATTTATCCATCAGTTAAAGAGATAAGGATGAGTTGTAATTAGTTGGCTCAGTTAACTGAGTCAAGTCCAGTTAGATTAATTCAAACAGTTTGTTGAATTAATTGTGAGTTCAGTTAGTTAATGCATGCATGCATGTAACTGCTGCACTTCAGATAACTGAATATTCTCTCATAAATAACTCATGCATGTCAGTTCAGACAGAGACCCAGTTGAGATCAGATGGAGGGACAATGTACTATCAGTTGCAGGAATATTCCATTGTGAATATCTCTTGCATGCAGAAGGAATTCATTCCTTGGAGATTGCGCAGTTACTTCTTCAGTTTAGTGAGTGTGATGAGGCCAATTCACACATGTGACATCATTGGACCCCAAGAAAAACTGTGCAAGGAAATAGGAGGCTTGGAGGGCTGAGGAAAGGCATATCTTGTGTCTACTCAGTCTGTGAGCTATATTGTTTGATTGCAGAGAGAGCAGGATAGCTTGAGAGCTGATTCTTTTTGTAACTTGAACATATTTCCACTTGTATGATAATACAGAGATTGGGGTTTTAGGCTAAGGCTTTCCCCGGGTTATTTCTTCTGTGTTATGTGTGATTGATTTCTCATTCTCAGTTATATGTGTTCTCATTGATCTTGCTCATATTCGATTAAGCTTCCGCAAAGTTTGTTGTAGAAGTAGATCTTGTATTTTGCTTTAGTATATTGCATAATCTGTTGATCTATAGTGGGAATTTCTACATGGTATCAGAGCAAAGGTGATCAAAGGAGAGAACAATATACAAGAAGGGAGAAGTTCGAAGTTTGAGGTTCTTGAATATAGAAATCGAGTTCTTATCACATCTCAATTTCACCAATGGTGTTCAACGGTTTAAGACTCGAGTATGCCCTTGATGGCAGCTCAAATTATATAGCCTGGAAGGATCGCATGGAAGCAGTATTAGAGGACAACGGTCTAAAGGACTTCATTGATCAAGAAGTCCCCAAGCCGACTGATGCTATAGAATTGGCGGAATGGAAGAAATGTGTGGCTAGAGCAAGGAGAATCCTCCTAGAGGGAGTTCGAGACCACATTGTCTCGAGCCTCCATGGGAAGGAGATACCGTTTTCAATGTGGAAAACATTGAAAGATCTATATCATAACAACAGCGATCAGAAGAAGCTGGCGCTGAAAGACAAGCTTCAGAAAATCAAGTGTAAAAAGGGCGACATGATTTCTACATATTTGAACAAGCTCACCACCTACAGGGATGAGCTTGGAAGTGTAGGGATCACGACAGCTGATGATGACATGGTGAGTCTTGCACTCCTCGGTCTTCCTAAGAGCTGGCATAGCTACCAAGACTGGGTTAATGGAAGAGAAAAACTGCCACATTGGGAACGACTTTGGGCGGATCTGATGCAAGAGGAGATAAGAAGAAGCACCAGAGATGGATCCTCATCGAAGCAAGATGATGAGGAAAATCTAGCCTTAGTGAGTAAGGCGAGGAAAGGGAAAGGGAAGGCATCCCATCCCAAATCCGGTTCTTCCCATGGTGGGAAGAAGTTTGACAAATCGAAAGTGCGATGCTTTCATTGTCATGAAGTGGGCCATTATGCTACGAATTGTCCACAGAAGAAATCCAAGAAGGGTTCCTCGAAGGGATCTGATGATGAGGCACTGGCCTCACAGTTTGAGCTCGAATTCTCGCTTATCACATGCATGGTTTCATCCATGGTGGGACATGTGTGGTACCTGGACAGTGGAGCTTCATTCCACGTGTCAAGTGACAAGAATCTTTTCAGTACCTTGGAGGAGAAGGATCTCCAGATGCGGATCGAGATGGGCAATGATGGAAAGTACTGTGTTTCAGGTGAAGGTACGGTTGTGTTTCAGAGGGAGCATGGAGCTCCCCTCACCCTGACTGATGTAAAGTATGTACCAGGTCTGAAGAAGAATCTTGTGTCTGTCGCTATGCTAGAAGATAAAGGATATGATGTAGTCTTTAGTAAAGGAAAGGTATTCCCGAGGAATATCGGTACTGGACAGACCAAGCGAATTGGGATTCGAGTAAAGAATCTCTACAAGCTAGAGGTAGACGACTATGCTGCATTGAGTTCCAAAGCTGAGATGGTGCAGAGCCAAGATGTCGACGAGCTATGGCATAGAAGACTAGGCTACTTACACCCTTGAGCCTTGAAGATCATGCAACAGATTTCTACTGGACTTCCCAAGGGAAAACTGGAGCAGACGAATACATGCAAAGGTTGTACCTTGGGTAAGTATGCGAAATCTTCCTTTCTGGATTGAAACAGTAGAGCTGGAGCAACCCTGGAGCGAGTTCACTCAGATGTTTGTGGACCCTTCTTTACAGCCTCCACCACTAAACAAAGGTACTATGTTATTTTTATTGATGATTTTTCTCGTAGATGCTGGATCTACTTTATGCAAAAAAAGGATCAGACCTTCTTGAGGTTTTGTGAGTTTAAAGCCTTGGCAGAAAAAGAATCTGGAAAGAAAATAAAAGCCTTGCGTAGCGACAATAGTGGAGAGTATGTCTCCCAACAGTTTAAGGACTTCTGCGCTGTAGAAGGAATTAAACGGGAGTTGAAGGCGCCCCATAACCCAAAGCAGAATGGGGTGGCCGAAAGGAAGAACAGATTGATTGTGGGAGCAGCTCGAGTGATGTTGCATGACCAAATCCTACCACTGCATTTGTGGGCTGAGGCATGCAATACAATAGTATACTTGCAGAACAGAAGCCCGCACCATATACTGGGGATGAAGACACCTATGGAGGCCTTTTCCGGGAAGCGACCAAATGTGAGTCACTTCTGAATCTTTGGATCATCATTTTACTATCATGTGACCAAAGATGCCCGAAAGAAACTGGATCCAACAGCTGAGTTGGGAATACTTGTGGGGTACACGGATACACCCCACAACTATCGAGTGTACCTGCCTACCAGTCAAAGGATAGTGGTACGTAGGGATCTGAAGTTCGATGAGCAGAAAGCTATGCGATTATCACTTAAGAGGGAGCTCAAGTTGCATGCAGAAGAGGAACTTTCAGTTACTAAGGAGGAGGAGCCTCAGATTGATGTGGAGCAGCTGCATGCAGAGGATCTGGGAGTGGAGACATCCACTCATGCTGAGACTTCCAGAGATGGGCAGAAATGCTCAAGGGAAGCTGATAGGTTGATGCTGGATGCGCGGGAGAATGTGGGACAACCATCTTCTCAGCGCAAGCAGAGGAGGTCTCCTAAGCGGTACACTAGGTACATGGCCCTGGTTGGAGAGTGTGTAGACACCGAACCTTATTCATTCAAGGAGGCAGTGCAGCAACCAGTCTGGGTTGATGCAATGGTAGAGGAGTATGATTCTATCATTTGGAACAGTGTGGGATGTTGTCCCAAGACCTCAGGGTAAGTCAGTAGTGAGTTCTAGATGGCTTTACAAGGTAAAGCAGGCAGCTGATGGCAGTGTTGAGAAACATAAGGCAAGGTTTGTTGCTTGAGGTTTCTCACAGGTGGAGGGGATCGACTACGATGAGACCTTTGCTCCTGTAGCAATGTACTCATCTATCAGATCGATGTTGGCACTATCAACTCAGATGGGTTGGAAGATCCATCAGATGGACATGAAGACAACATTCCTCAATGGGAAGATTTAGGAGGAGGTGTACATTGAGCAGCCAGAGGGTTTCGAGACCTTTCATCATGAGTCGAATGTGTGCCAACTCAAGAGGGCTTTGTATGGGCTGAAGCAAGCACCGCGTGCTTGGTACACCAGGATCGAAAACTATTTCACTGGGTTGGGCTTCATCAAGAGTGAAGCAAATGCGAACCTTTACCACATCATGGTAGAAGGTAAACCATTGATCATTGTTCTTTATGTCGGTGATCTGATTTTGACAGGAGATGATCAGCTAATACAGTCTTGCAAGGAGGACCTTGCAAGAGAGTTTGAAATGAAAGACATGGGTCTTATGCACTACTTTCTAGGCATGGAGGTGTGGCAAAAAGATGGTGAAGTATTTGTGTCTCAAGGCAAGTATGCCAATGAGATACTCAGGCGCTTTCACATGGAGAAGTGCAAGCCCATGCAGAATCCTCTAGCTGGGAATTGGAGGAAGGAGGATGCTACTTCAGGTGAGGTAGTAGCTACTACTATTTATCGGCAGCTAGTGGGTTCACTTATGTATCTGGTGAACACACGACCCGACTTATGCTTTGCGGTGAACCAACTGAGTCAAGCTATGGTTCAGCCTACCAAGCTGTTTTGGAAGGCAGCGAAGCATGTGTTGAGATACCTCAAAGCACATCTTAGTTTGGATTGTGGTACAGACGGACAAAGGGAGTGAAGCTTCAAGGCTTCACAAATGTGGATTGGGTAGGGAGTCCATTAGACCGGAAGAGAACTTCTGGAGGAATCTTCAACCTTGGTTCAGCTGCAGTTTCTTGGTACAACAGGAAACAAAGATCAGTTGCACTTAGCTCAGCAGAGGCTGAATACATGGCTGCTAGTCAGGCTGCATGTGAGGCCATTTGGATGCGGAAGATTCTAGTGGGATTGTTTGGTCAGAGGATGGATCCAACCGTGATCTACTGCGATAATCAGAGTTGTATCAAACTCTCTGAGAATCCAGTTTTTCATGACAGGTCCAAGCACATTGATATCTGGTATCACCATCTTCGAGACTGTGTGGTCAAGAGGATCATGTTGTTGTTGTATGTTTCGACCGAGGAACAGGATGCAGATATTTTGACTAAGGCATTGTCAAAATTCAAGTTCGAGTTCCACAAAGACAGGATTGGGGTTACTGATAATCCCTTTCTTGTTGAGAGGGAGTGTTGAAAATGGCAACAAGAAATGCTAAATATAGAAGTGCTAAATTTAGTACTGTTATAAACAGCATTTCGGGATACCTTCCTATTTTAGTTAGTCCCTGAACTAAAATAGAGAAGTAAAAATTCGAATTTGATCTTAGTAGTTGTTTGTAAAATAATTAATTAATTCATCTTGAGTTAATTAATTGTAGAAAATCAAACATAAAGTCTATGTGGGGACATGCAACAGTTTCTCCATTGATTGAAGAATTTATTCATTAGTTAAAGAGATAAGGATGAGTTGTAATTAGTTGGCTTAGTTAACTGAGTCAAGTCCAGTTAGATTAATTCAAACAGTGTGTTGAATTAATTGTGAGTTCAGTTAGTTAATGCATGCATGCATGTAACTGCAACACTTTAGATAATTGAATATTCTTTGTTGAATTAATTGTGAGTTCATTTGGTTAATGCATGCATGCATGTAACTGCTGCACTTCAGATAACTGAATATTCTCTCATAAATAACTCATGCATGTCAGTTCAGACAGAGACCCAATTGAGATCAAATGGAGGGACAGTGTACTATCAGTTGCAAGAATATTCCATTGTGAATATCTCTTGCATGCAGAAGGAATTCATTCCTTGGAGATTTCGTTGTTACTTCTTTAGTTTAGTGAGTGTGATGAGGCAAATTCACACATGTGACATCATTGGACCCCAAGAAAAACTGCACAAGGAAATAGGAGGCTTGGAGGGCTGAGGAAAGGCATATCTTGTGTCTACTCAGTCTGTGAGTTGTATTGTTTGATTGCAAAGAGAGCAAGATAGCTTGAGAGCTGATTCTTTTTGTAACTTGAACATATTTCCACTTGTATGATAATACATAGGTTTGGGTTTTAGGCTAAGGCTTTCCCCGTGTTATTTCTTCTGTGTTATGTGTGATTGATTTCTCATTCTCAGTTATATGTGTTTTCATTGATCTTGCTCATATTCGATTAAGCTTCCGCAAAGTTTGTTGTAGAAGTAGATCTTGTATTTTGCTTTAGTATATTGCATAATCTGTTGATCTACAGTGGGAATTTCTTCACTCAAGCCTTCATCTCTGCCCTCCAAGCTCCTATTTCATTGCGTTGTTCCTCTGGGATGATTCACCTTCAACCAAGTGGAAAACTCATTTACCAAGTGGATGATCTCCTGATCTCACACACTGTCACAACTACGCAATCCTCAAGGAATGATTCCTTGACTGCATGCATGAGTTTTTTTTATAAGAAAACACATGCCACTGATAGTACAATGTCCTTGACTTTAATCTCAACTGGGTCTTTCTCAGAATAGACATGCATGAGTTTCTGATGAGGGAATCTTTAGTTAACTGGAGTACACTAGTTGAGTGTATGCATGCATCAACTAACTGTTAAATCTCTATTAGTTCCTCAAATAGTTTCAAACTAATTTAACTAGACTTAACTCAGTAAATTGAGTTAACTAATTACAACTCAAATATAACTCAATCTTATCTCCTTAATTTAAGGGATAACTCTTGCATAACTTCAGAAAGACTTCTAATTTGAATTTCTCCAACTAATTAATTCAAAATGAATGAATTAATTATTTCTAAGTAGTTGTTAAGACTAAATTCAATTTTAATTCACAATTTAATTCAAGGACAAATTAAATTGGAATATTCTTGTTGCCATATTTGAACACTAGGATGATATTGGTCCATGCTCAACTCTTGATGCTTTGCTTGGTCCAATAAAACTTGTCCAAGAAATTATGCCCCTCTCTATAATGGGAAAAAGTGGGTGAGTTGTGTTGCAAGCCCCGTTTATGTACTCCTGGAGAGGGCTGCTCCCTGAAAGTACTGCAGATCGACCAGCTGCTAGTGCATCTACCTGCATCTCATTAGTGGGTAGGCCTAAATATGAATGCACCATCATCTCAAAAGGATTCTCCCTCATCTGTCTAAAAACCCCACGCTCCTCTAGTTTGCAAACCTCTTGTAAATCTATCATGTCAAGCTCCAACACCTCCTCATGATAAGTGTCTATAAATACTACCACCCTATTGGTTGTTTTCACATCCGTCCACTCCTCATAAATGATTGGTTTCTCATCCTCCTCCATCACGGGCTCAACTTGAACCCCCTAATGGCTCTCTACAAACGGCTCATCATGCACACTGTGCACATCAACCTCATCAAATGACCCATGCTCCTCTACGTGTTCTCCATGCTAAGTGATTAGACCCTTATTTGACAAGTTTGTCCCTCGGAAAGTCTACTGCTCATGAGACTCCTCCATCTCACATGGATGCATATCCGGGCTACTGTCATCAAATCCCCATGACTGCTCATGCTCCTCAAAGGTATCCTCATAAGAACCCATGGACTCAACCATAGAAGAAGAATCCTCATCCTGAAGGTCAGAAGAAATCTCCTCTTGATCTACCCCTGTCATCTCCTCAATGTCACTCAAGCATGAGTGGTTAGGTCCCCAAGGTTCCTTTCATATGAAGCAAAGACCCTTCCTCCTCAGCTCATTCCTACTACATGGTTGGTCACCAAAAATCCACTGGAACTCCTCTTGGGTCAACCGTCTCTTGAACAACTCAATGTTCTGCTCAACTAACCTTCCGGCTAGTTCATAAATAGCAAATGAAACCAGTTGTTCCTCCCTCCAAATGGCCAACAACCTAGACTGCAACCTCTTGCAAACAGGATCATGGCCTCCCATAGATGAGGAAAAAATGGACTGCATGTGTGTTATGAATGTGACAGGATGATGTTTTTAATGATGAAGAAGCATTGGAACAACTGCAGAATCAAATTGTCACACTCCAAGTCAAACATGAGGTCATAAGATCTAACCAAGGCCATGACTTCTAGAATCTCTAGCCTCTTCCCAAAGGTAGGGCCCTCACTGTTATCCAAATCCTGAAAGGTCTCCACTATCAGTCTGAAGACTCTCCTCATAATGTCATCACTGTAAGGAGGTATAGGTGCGGTCAACATCATGATACTACTAAGACAAGAGGCAACTAGAAGTTTGACTCCTATACAAGGGTGCTCCAAAAATTTGTGTTGTATGAGAGCAAGCATGGCTGGTTTTAGAGCCCAAATCAAGCTCTTCCCATTTGACTGATGCACCTTGGAGAGGAGTGAAGCAAGTTCTTCTAGTTTGAGAAGGGATTTTGTGGTCAACCCCATGAATCTCAAATCTGTCCCAAGTGTCAAGATTTTGTATCCCATTTCATGTTCTCTTTGTGGTTGCTCTTGTTGTAGCATGGAAAGTATTCCCTTGGAAAGGGTTCTGTTGATTGTTGCTGCTAGTTTATTAAGGGAATTTATAAAGGTTGGATCCATCTTTCAGCTGAAGAATGACAAGTACATCAAGTTGTTTTACATAATTATGGTTGATCAGTACACATACTTCTCACTTTTACTAGTGGCACACATGGCATAACAACCCAACTACCAAGCACTCAACTAATTTACAAATTCTGGCACAACCACTTTTCCCTTAAGTCTCTTTTAGATAGTGATCTCTATATACACAACATCTACAGCAAGGGACAAATTTTGACAACAAAAGTAAGCAAACCCAGCTCACAACCCTTGCTCATGGACTCCATACAATAGTGACTAAAACAAATTTGTTGACACCAAACCCTCTCAACAATGTCATACCCAACTTGGTTTATCTTGAGAAACCCACAAAGATTTATGAGTGATATGTTCAAGTTCAAAATGATATTCTTATAAGAAGCTTGTATAGGGAGAGTTGAGGGTGACTTTTTATCCCCAAATTACATACATAGTGAACTTAAATGCTAGATAAAACTCAAAATAACATGAATGTTGTAACATTCATCAGATAGCAAGACTTGTACCTTCTCGCATGGATGGTTCTAGCCAACAATTAGAGGTAAATTGAGAGTGTGGATAAGATGTGTATGCTTGTATATGCAAGCCACTCATCAGAATTAAAGCATCAACAAAACCAACATCTTTCAGCAGAGGCAATACACCTATATTTCACTAGAAATAATATGCCGGTACAATCTCTTTTCCAGCCCCCAAAATTAATAACTCATGGCCTTGATGACCCACCCAACTCCTGTGCAATATTTCTTCAACAATGGCAATGTCAACTTCTTTGCAACTTGCAATATCAAAATACATGAACGCTGTTTCCAGCGTCTGACAGCACATCGCATATGCTCCCACAATTGAGGACAACGATTTCAATGTAGGAAGACATACGTAACGCATTGCCTCTCAATTGATTTTTGCACTTGTAGTCACTCTCTTTGGCCCCCCTAATCTGTATGCCAACTTCCTTACTTAGGTTGTACCTCATGCCCAGGTTGCCAATGGATCTTGGTGCACAGATACACTCTTCAAGAGCGTTCGACAATATACACATAGTGTTAATCGTTCATTGCAGGTCATCAAATCACATTCTAACGATCATGCATCCCCCTGAGAATGCTGATGGTGGGCTTGAGCTTTATGTCAACCTCAATCTCGTAAAGCAACATTGAACAATGGCTCAAAAACGCTCTTTTACAACTATATTTCTAGCTCGCTTGTCACGTTATACGTGGATTGGCCCCCCCTGTTGTTGCGTGAATCAGTGCGGCCCTTCCATGATCTCGTATGAGCCTTTAACTTAGCCGACGCAATGCTCCTTGTGCTCTACTATCCACCAGCAGTGTCGGCTATGTCATCTGACAACATATCGATCATCTGGTCATTGATACAATGCTTGGTCCATGGAATTGTGCGGACTCTTAGTTAGAGCATGGGACTACATGCAAGATTACTTCTGCATGATTTACTCCTTGATTTTCTCCTTCTTTAACTCCGCACCTAGTTAGTTCTTTTGCATGATTTATTCCCTGATTTGCTCCTTCTTTCACTCCGCAACTAGCTAGTTCTCTCTGGAACTTATTGTAGGTGTTGAGTCTTCTCATTGATCACCACTATGGTGCATTACCTTGGGATCTTCACCCAGTAATGCTATATCATGAGCATTGTAACCTATTTTCTAATGAATCATTCTTTTGTTCTTTCGATTTTCTTTTAGTGTTTTTGCTTTGCAAAGTTGTGTGTTCAACCTTTACTAGCTAGATTCATCTATGCAGGTTTTCTAACACATTTACATGGTATCAGAGCCCACAGGTTGCTAGATAAAAGGCGCACCAGTACTTTATTTTGCAGGTATTACAGCTTGGAGATCGAAGATCGACAGAAAAATGGAGTTTCCTAAAGCATCGATCCTAACATCGTACAACTATCACGAATGGAAAGACAAAATGGCTCGATACCTTCGTCAAAAAGGGTTGTACATGATTACCATGGCTGCAGAAGTGGAACCCACTTTAGCCATAGAGAAATCCAAGTACCTCAACTGTATGGATGAGGCCCACAGATCCATATGCATGTGCATCTCTCCAGAGTTGCAGTTTCATCTATCTGCCTGCAATACTCCTAATGAGATTTGGAAAAAAGTTGAAGAACTCTACGAGAAACAGGATGAGATGAAAGGACATCTGCTCGAAGTGGAGCTGCTGTCATTGGATCCACGGAACTATGACAGAATTCAAGACTTCTTCACCAAATATAATGATCTATTGCTGCAACTCAAGGGTTGTGGAATTGACAAATCCAAGGAGGAGAGTCGCCAAGTTCTCTTTATTATGTCAAAGCTCGGACCGGAATACTCCGTCTTTGTGTCTACATTTCATTCAGTAAGGCTCGCAATAGGTAAATCCTACACTATGCCTTCTCTCAAAGAGTTCATGGAGTCCCTTACTTTTGAGCAAGATAAACTCATTGGCATGGGGAAAATCAAACCTCCAAAAGCGCATGCACTTGTTGTGCATGATGGCAACCATAATAAAAATCACAGATCTGATTCAAATCAGAAAAATCAGCAACAAAAAGACAAGGGAAAAGCGCATTCCCATCCAAAGAAGGAAGGGTACACCAAGCCCTTCAATGACTCCTCTGGCTCGAGAAATGAGAAAGGGAAGAAAGGAAACAAATGCACCTACTGTCAAAGAGGATTCCATCTAGAATCCTCTTGCATGAAGAAACAAATTGACCAAATGGCAGAAATCCTTCAGAAGCACAAACTTGGGGACCACATCCCTCAGGGCGCTAAGAAGAAAACTGAGGATCCGCCACACGGGAAAGGTAACAATTTTCATGCTTTAGTTGCAATTAATTCTTCTCCTGATGCATGGATTATAGATTCTGGTGCATCACATCATATCGCTACTGCAAAGGAAGTCTATACCTCTTTGGATGCATGCAAAGGACCTCCCGTCCTCATGGGAGATGACTCACCTATTGAGGTCACCGGAAAAGGTAGAGTGAAACTTTTACACAGAAGCTTTGAAGATGTGCTTCATGTTCCAAAACTTTCGGTAAACCTACTTTCAGTGTATCAAATCACTCATTCTGGCACCGGAAAGAGAGTGGAATTCCCTCTAGATGCAGTGAACATATATGACCTACATAGCAGCTCCAAAATTGCAACCGGTGAGGTGAACATTGGAGCCACACTGTATACATTTTCTGAATTTATTGAATCTGAATCCTCCTTATTGCTTACACACGCTGATGATAGTAGTAGGCTTTGGCACGAGAGGTTTGGTCACTTAAATTACAGGTATATGCAGTAGCTAAGCAAGCATAAGATGGTGGAAGGCTTGCCAAATATCAGTTTCTCCAAAGGATTTTGTGAAGGGTGTGTCCTTGGCAAACATCCTAGAGAAAAGTTTGACACTATTAAGACTCACAGAGCATCCTCTCCTCTAAATCTGATCCATAGTGATCTCATGGGGCCTTTTCCTCATCCTTCCATCAACAAAGCAAGGTTATTGCTTACATTTATTGATGATTTCTCACGGTATACTTGGGTGTATCTTCTCAGGGACAAATCTAAAGTTTTTGCACACTTTGAAGATTTCAAAGCACTAGTTGAGACACAGTCAGAGAGAAAGATCAAAGCCCTCCGTACAGACAATGGGGGGGAATATGTTAACACAACACTTCAAAACCTTTGCCTTCAGTCCGATATACAGTTGCAGTACACAGTTCCATACACTCCGCAGCAGAACAGAGTTGTTGAGAGAAAGAACCGATCTCTCAAAGAGATGGCTTCCTGCATGTTGCATGCTAAGTCACTGCCTCATAAGCTATGGGCTGAAGCACTTAATTGTGCTAACTACATCCAAAACAGATCTCCTCATAGCTCTGTCAAGGATCAGACCCCCTTTGAGACTTGGAGCGGCACTAAACCAAAGGTCACCCACTTCCATGTTTTCAGCTCCCGAGCATGGGCCAGGATCCCCTCTGAAAAGAGGAAAGCTCTTGATCCACAGAGCATTGAGTACATCTTTGTTGGATACCTTGATGGTGTGAAGGGATACCGACTCCTGATTTCCTCTACGGACAAGCTCATCATTGAGCGAAGTGTCAAATTTGAGGAAAGTCTCTCGCATGCACCTCAATTGTCACATGCAGACACCTTTTATCTACCTCATGTTCGAGATGATGACTCAGTACACTCAGACGCAGATGCAGAGACAGAGTCTTCAGATACAAATCCAGTGCATGCATATGATGATCCACATCCAAGCCCAGATCGGGCTTCCAACAATGAATCAAATTCCCCTGTCATAAATCAGAGAACAAGGAGTTTACGTGAGATATATGCACAAGACCACCCAGCTGCTAGAAATGGTCTTGTGGGGGATAATTCTGATCTGCAGAGGACTAGCTCAGAGTTTATTGAGCCTCCTCTTGTCCTCACTGCCACTAAACCATTGCCATCCTAGCATTGTCATTTGGTTTAGTCTTCTGATCCACAGTCTTATGTTGAGGCTGCTGGGCATCCATCTTGGGAATTCGCCATGGAGGAGGAGTATAACTCCCTCCTCGAGAACCAGACCTGGGATCTGGTCCCCCTACCATTAGGAAGGAAACTTGTCCGATGCAAATGGGTCTACAGGACCAAGAGTGGTGCAGATGGGCAAATCACTAGACGGAAAACAAGGCTAGTAGCCAAAGGCTTCCAACAAGTGCATGGCATTGATTATAACGAGACCTTTGCTCCAGTAGCAAAGATGGATTCCATACGCCTTACACTTTCCATTGTGGCTGCCCACGGGTGGGAAGTACATCAGATGGATATGAAGAATGCCTTTCTTCATGGAGACTATCTGAGGAGATCTACATGAAGCAGCCACATGGTTTCATTCAGGATTCATCTTTGGTCTACAGACTGAAGAAATCTCTCTATGGCCTTAAGCAGGCCCCGAGAGCTTGGTATGTGAAGATGAATTCTTTTCTCTTATCACAAAACTTTGAAAGATGTAAATCTAATCCGAATGTTTACATGCTCAGGACACATGATTTTCTTCTTATCTTAGTTTTGTATGTGGATGATCTCCTAATCACCGATAGCTCGGCTTCAGCGATTGCTACAGTCAAGAGGGCCTTGCATAATAGGTTCTTGATGACGGACATGGGTCCATTACACTTCTTTCTTGGTCTTGAGATCAGCCAAGATGCCACAGGCATCAAACTCTCTCAGGGTAAGTATGTACAAGATCTCCTCGAGAGATTTCGCATGACTGACTGCAAGCCAGCACAGACTCCTTTTCTGTCTGGGGTCTGCCTTGAGGATGGAGGTGCCACTCCATTAGTTGACAGCACTCTCTACCGACAATTAGTGGGGAGCTTATTGTACCTCACCCACTCCAGACCAGATCTCTCATATGTAGTAGGGGCAGTTTCCAGATACATGCAGGAGCTACACTGGAATGCTGCCAAGCGCATCCTTCGATATGTGCAGGGCACCATCACCTTTGGGATTCACTATGCAGCAGGCACTGCATTGAATCTCCTTGGCTTCACAGATTCTGATTAGGCAGGAGACAGCATTGTTCGCAAGTCCACCTCCGGATATTCACTCAGTCTAGGATTTGGCTCTATCTGTTGGTCGAGCAAGAAGCAAGCTGCTATTGCTCTCTCTTTAGCTGAGGCCGAATACAGAGGAGTAGTCAACATCACTATTCAGGCTCTGTGGCTACAACACTTCCTCACTGAGTTGGGCGTCCAGTTCCACCAGCCCATTGTCATTTGGTGTGACAACCAGAGCACTCTCAAATTTTGTAGGGATCCAGTATAGCAGCAGCGGACGAAGCACATAGAGATCCATATGCACTACATCAGAGACTTAGTATATGATCGGGTCATTGATTTGCAGTGCTGTCCTTCAGCAGAACAAACTGCAAACATCTTCACCAAGACATTCACTGAGCAGAAGTTTTGCTCTCTACGCGATTGTCTTGGAGTGAAGGACACAGTGGCTTAGCAACTGTCTTTTCTTCCTCTTTTCTTTTGAGTACATTGTATTTTGAGGGGGGCGGGACGGTTTCCCATGAGGTTTTCCCTCTTTCCTCAATTTTAGTACAAGTTGCACTGTATTTTGGGTGACCTTTGGCCTTAGTTGCCAGGGCCCATTTTCTATTTTTCCCCATAGTGGTGTTCAAGGGGGGTGTTGGAAGTACTACACACCTACATGCAGACTTTTAGTTAGAGCATGAGACTACATGCAAGATTCATTTTGCATGATTTACTCCTTGATTTGCTCCTTCTTTAACTCCGCAACTGGTTAGTTCTTCTGCATGATTTACTCCCTGATTTGCTTCTTCTTTAACTCCACAATTGGTTAGTTCTTCTGCATGATTTACTCCCAGATTTGCTCCTTCTTTCACTCTGCAACTGGCTAGTTCTCTCCGAAACTTGTTGTAGGTGTTTAGTCTTCTCATTGATCACCACTATGGTGCATTACCTTGGGATCTTCACCCAGTTATGCTATATCATGAGCATTGTAACTTTTTTTCTAATGAATCATTCTTTTGTTCTTTCAATTTTCTTTTAGTGTTTTTGCTATGCAACGCTATGTATTCAACCGTTACTAGCTAGATTCATCTGTACAGGTTTTTTAACATATTTACAAAAATCCGTCACCCAGTCCACATGCAGTGGTGCGGCCCCTGCAGTATTCAACAATAATACACGGTGGTGCTTAAACCAAACACACTATCACGGTCCGTTTATTATCAAGTAGCTCATTCTATATTGTGCACCTCTTCTAGTAACTCAACTCAGTCGTTATACAGACCTGAGCTTCAGCACAACAATTCCATATGTTGCCTGGCTCTTTTTTTCTACACATCATATTGACGCTTGCATGCAGACACGGACGTCTCCAGTTGATCACATGCTCACGACTCCTAAGATGAAAGCGGATGCTTTAATTAATTACGGGGACTTACAAACGGCTCCAACTTTGCCTCACGCCCCACTTACGAAACAATTAGATTCAAATTCAACGCAAGAAATGTGTTGCGCCCTTGAAATTGTCGGCCCACACAGACCATCCGACGCAACGTAACCCCATGCCTCTTCAACTGGAACTGTGGCTAATTCACCGAGGTCGAAATTTTGCTCGTGCTTCACCTGAATCACCAACATTGGCCAAACCAAATAATAATTCGGCTTTGAACTTAGTCTTCCGACCAATGCGACGCTCGGCAGTGGGGAAACTCAGCTACGATTTTCATTATTGCCACCACTAGAAGCACAAAATCCTTGGATTGATCTCCAATACGGTGCAATTTGTCGCTTTAATTCCTTGCTAAAGGAAAATTCGATGAAAAGAGTGCTGGGAACCTTGCGGCTCAATAATTAATTCACTCCCTTCATAAAATTTTAAGAAATTTGCCCCTTTATAATTTAGGCTAAATAATTCAACAATTCGAAATTTAGGCTAAATAATTCAACGATTCGAAATAGAAATTGTTGAGCAGTTTATATATAAAAGGCAATTTCACGGGCCTTAGGAAAAAATATTTTCAGTAAATTCCATCACAATCTTTCTGCGGAATTGATCTGCGTTGGGCCTTCATGTTGGCAGGATGTATAATTTTGATACCATTGTAATCTTCCAAATGCAAAAATTTAGGGTTTTTTTGAAAATTTAACTCAGAAATAATTCAGATACAATTCCATTCATAAACAAAAGATTGTCATGTAAAATTTAACAACATAAAATTGCAGATAACAATAATGAGCAGAAGAAATCTCAGCGTTATTTATAATATGTAAACTGGGGTTTTACATGCCAAAACAACGATATGACTAAGATCGAACTGGCCTCAAGAATATGTTCCAATGCTGCCCTGGCCCTCCACCAAAACTGAATTGAGCTGCCACTACTAAGCTCTCGTGTGAGTTTTGGATGAATTCAGCAAGGAGAGATGGGTGCACTCCACCAAAACTGAACTGAACTGCCACTACTAAACTCTCATGTGAATTCTGGATGAATTCACCAAGGGGAGATGGGTGCTCACTCAATCTCTCTAAATTATTACTACTGAAGTAGAGAACCAGGTTCTCAAACCTTTCCGGAAGAAGAAAATATAAATCCAAGATGTCCTCTAATAGCCTTCTCCTCCCCTTTTATAAATTTGATGGGCCCCTCTAGAACCTCCTATTTTATTATTATTTTAATCATGTAGCACTTTTCCCTCTTTTATTTCAATTAAAATATTCTTTTTAAGTGGGAACATGGTAAATTGGCCACCATACTCTCTCCAATTATTGAAAGCCACTTCTCTGCATCTCATTTTGTAGATCTTCTCATTTTGGTTCCAACGAGCTATTACACTGAGGTGTTCCATCAATTAATCCTCCGAGAATGCCACCTCGAGCATAATTAATTAAGTTAGCCCCATAATGATGCAATTTTTTGAAAGTTGTCGAAATGCAACAGAACGAAAGGAAAATTGTGCGAGTGATGGAGTATACCAAGTGAATGCCATCGGATCCCATAAAAACTCCTCAAAACTCCTTCAGAACCCCTAATGACATAAACCTGCTCCTCTGATCTGGCCATCCCGTGCCCGGGAAATCCACCCTAATTGTACTACGGAGGAAAATAAAAATGGGGATACCACACAATGTATTTACTATGAATCTATCTAGCCTTGTTGAGATGTGCTCTAGTCCGATCCTCCTGTTACTCCCTGTGAATTTAGAGATATTGAGATTAATATCCACAAGATCTAAATGTGTAATGAGATCTTCCATTCTTTCCAAGAAGGGGTTCCTGACTATATTCCCTCCCTTTTTTCCAACTGATGCAGAGTGGTGTTGAAATCTCTTGATATTATACAGTTGGTATTATGAAGAAGATCTCTTTAATTCATCATTGACTCCCAACATTCCACTTTTTCATGGTCAGAATTTGGCATATATACATTTAAAATGGAGCAATTTGTGTCATTGGGGACATGGATCAAATATCTGATGATCCAATGAATGATCCTTTCTTCCCATATCATTTTGAAAAGATAAGGATCCCACATAGTGCATATCCCCTTGAATGCTCCTCTTGAATCTACTATTGTTTCCTTCCTTCCTTTTCGAACTGATCAAATTTTTGTAAGAGCTTCATGCTTTCCCATTTTTGTCTCCTAAATGAGGAGAATGTGTAGTTTTTCCATTCTAATCAAACTTTTTAACTTCACTTCTCTTATTTCATGGGCTATCGCCCTACAATTCCAAGAGATTATATTCATTATTTATTATGTGTTTTTGAGTTCCCCTTGACTGAGAGCTTTCTTGGATTTGTTTCTTTTGTTGCTTTGGGATCTTTAGAGGTGATCCATGGATTATCATTTGCATTCCTTTCTCCTTATCTTGTTTTTCCTGTTGCATCCTAGCTTCTCGATTTGTATTTTTACCCACCTTTTGTCTCGATTTCGGTATTTTTGCCTCTTAATCTGTCTCATTATCATATCTATCAACTACCACAACCATCTAATCCACTTTTTCTGTAGTAGGAAATATCATGTCCTCTTCCCCCTCTGAAACTTCTTCCTCTTATTGGATGTTTGGGCTTAGTTCTTCATCCATATTTGGCGCTAGGTCAACCTCTAGGTTTGGGGCACCCCTTGATTTTTCCCGGATTTCATCCATAACCTCATTTCCTTAAATTTCTCCCTCTTCCAACTCATTTTCTAAGGCTACAAATTTGTTCCACTGTAGATCTAAGCTTGTTCATGCTTCAAAGATCGATCCCAGGGGTGCATGCATCTTTTTTTTTGGAGGGGCATTCATTGCTTGCACTGCTCCTTGTTCTCTTTGATTGTTTTGCTTAGGATTTCACCTCTTTCTCTTTTGCTACTACTATTACCTGAACCCTCCTTATGCTTTTGTGCTTCCTCTAACTTAGGATACCTTTTGGAAAAGTGCTTGTATTTATGACATTACTTACACTTAAATGGGATATGATCATAATCTACTTATTGGATACAAGACCAATTATCCAAAGAGAGTTGGTTCACTTTAGGGAGCCCTTTCTCTAGATCCACCTTCACACAATTCCTCGCACATGCAAATAATTTTTCTTTTGGATCTGCCTTATCAATGTACCTTCCCAGTGCATTACCAATAGATTTGAGTGTTTCATCATTCCAATAATGCAACGACAAGTGAGGAAGCTTAACCTAGACTAGAAATGTTGTAGGCACATCATTTTCTGGGTTGAAATTTAAAGTCCATCAATCTGAATAAAGCCCCTTGACGACCATAAAGTATGGGAAGCTTCTAAATATTAGATCTCGATCTTCCTGAAGTCCTTTTAAACAAGAAGGTGAAGAATCCCTTTCCGCAGAAGGCACAATCTATCTTGCCTTTGATTATAGGAATCCAAGTTCGATCAACCCATTGCATCAGGGTTCTTAGAGAGGGACAAATCCCCATGAATTGGCCAACAAGCCCTCTTTTAGCTAGATTGAGTCCCATTAATCTTGACTTTCCTGGATTCACCTACACCTTTGGAATAGAGTCTAACTTCTTGACAAATCAAAAGACCTTTGATTTTTGAACTTTTGGACCTTGAGAAACAAGGCGATGAAGGCTACCGTAGCAGATCCAGGGGGATTTAGAGAAGAGGACGAATGAGGGGGTGCAGGCAAGAGAGTGACACCCCTAGTGTCCATTGTCATGACTATCACGCTATGAGTTCAGAGGTAATAAATTCCCTAACCATATTTAAATTTAATTAATAAGCACATAGAAACATAACGCTTACAATAATTTTACAATATAACAAGAGTCTTAACTTGTAAATAGGTTTTGTTACAATACCATGACTTATCAATCTCACATGCACAAATATCACAATCAAAACATTTTATCACTATTTTATTTTAATATTTCTTAATTAAATCTACAAGAAAAAGGTTATAATTACTTTTGAAATATATCTAAACGTCCTATCCACACTACTACTAAGAATATTTAGTGGATATTTCATAGAGATTAAATAAAGATTTTAATAAAATTAAAAATTAAAATACTTTTATATATAGAGATCTGAAATTTATATAATATAAATAATATTATTAAGAACCAACATTGATCCATCTTAACTAAGGATCTACCAAGCGGTGAGAGGAATCAAGTCTCTTGAGGTGCAAACCTTTCTTCAAGTTTTTTTCACTCAAAAGAAGTCTGCATATCTAGAGATTTGATCCCTCTCGACCCTTGGTAGATCGAGAGTTAAGATGGGTCTTTGCTAGTCTTATACAAATATCAATTATAACACATACCATTAAACTATAATAGGGTAGTATTTGGTTCCATGTATGAGATTAAGGCTAAATACTACTTAAAATGCATATGGTCAAATTGTTGTAATCTCAACAATGACCATATAGAGATACTAACCTTCCTCTAAACATTGTTTTATGGTTTTGAAATATGACTTAAAAATACTTTTGATTAGTTAAATGATCATTTTCTTTGAACATTAAAAAATATGTTAATACCCAACATATAAAAGTAGGTTGCTAAAGTGTGAATGTGTAATTTGAGCAAGCCTAATATTTAAAAATATGTGCTTAAAAAAAAAAAAATTCCAAAAAAATACATATACACTTCATTTTAAGAAATCATAAATCCAGAGTAAAAAAGAATATATACATCAACATAAACTTGAGCAATCAAATATCAATATCAATATAAAAAATTCACTAACTTATCAAATATCAATATCAATATAAAATAATTCAGTAACTTTAAAGTCATAACCTTATTGAAGGAAATTTTAAATCGGTTGAATTACCTTGTAACAGCTCCATCTTCCACAAAAATACTCACTACGCGTTCAAAGACGGAGATTAGTGAGTGGTTGCTGTTGCTATCTTATCACAATGATTCGTGAATTGTGACCTTTGTATTGAATCCAACCTTGCAGTGGAGTGTTAGAGGAAGCCACAGCGGTTTTCGTAATGGTAGAAGCTTATAACTCTTATCAATCCCGTCGATTACATTACATAATCTAACACGGAATCTATCATTCCTCTATCTTATGATTGATTATGGAATCTGAATGTGAATTGTGAATGGGAATATAACAGCCGATATCTTGAATTAAGCAGCAGCAAGGATATTTCATTTCAGGCGCTGGAGAAGACTAATGGCTGCCAATTATGGAACATTTCAGCGGATACACAACCTCCCAAAACGAATGGTTTCGATATCTAATACTCCTCTTCAAAACAATTCGTCAAGTTTTTCGAAAAGGAGTACAGCACTGACAGTCCCGGTACTTGCAGGTGGTAGAAATGGGAGGCCTTACAAAAAATTGTATCATCAGAAACAGAAGAATAAGAGGAGAATCGGAGGATTGATAACAATTAAAGCCAAAAAGGATGGGAAATCTAGTAACTGGGGAGACAGGACACCACCCCCTTTCGCCAATGGAAGTCCTGGGGGTACTGATTGCCCGGTTCCATTTGACCAGCAACCTGTGAATGAATATCAAAGTCTCACCAATTCCGACTTTTTCTCGTGGGCGAATGAAGATATTTGGAAATACGGGCTGCGTCTTGGGGGAATCGGTACAGCATTTACAGTATTAATAGGGTGGCCAGTGGCGAGTGTGAGCGTGGATCCGGAACATGAGCTTCTGAAATGTGGGATTGGAGCTTTGTGTGGAGGATTGTTAGTTGTCACCCTCGCTGCTCTCCGACTGTATCTAGGATGGGCTTATGTTGGCAATCGTCTCCTCAGTGCTACTGTAGAATGTAATCCCAAATCACAACTTATTTCACATTTAAATCTTATCAATTTAACATGGGAAATTTGTAGTGGTTAAATTTAGCCATCAGCTGGTAAGTTTAGCCCTTTTTTAATTTTAATTTTAATTTGTCTTTTACACAAAAATAATTGTTGCCAAATTAATATAGGGAAAAATGATTTTATACAACAATTTTGACAAATTATTTAAAATTTGTATTCATTATTATTTTTACATGAAAATTTATAATTGACATTGTAAAAATAAGTAAGATTGATTTCTTTTAATTAAAGATAAATATGATACGAAAAATTTCTCAATATCTGTTGTTTTTGGTTTTCTGTACTAATAAAAATTCAATCATATTAAATTCTGCCAAATATAGGCATGATTCCCACAAAGGTTTAAATTTATGTTTCTGGTCTGCTGGACTTTTGTGTTTGTGTTTGAATGACTGGCTAATAAACCTTTCTGGCAATTTTGTAATTTTAAGACACTTATCTTGTGTAGGCTGCCTTGGGCCTTTTTTCCAAATTCCTATCGTTGTAAAAGGACCAGTATGTACATCTCTTAATTAGCATTTAAAAATATCATTCAAAAGGATAAAACAGTTGCAAAATTATGTGTTTACTATTAAAACCTGCTTGCATTGCAGATGAGGAGACGGGTTGGTATGATGGAGAGGTATGTATTATTGTGGTTTTACTGTAATACTTATTTATTTTCGGTTTAAATTTTTTATAGGATTTACCACAAAGGAATAATCCTTTGCTTTCTTCATTTATTTGTCAGAGAAGGGTTATCAATAGGAAACGTCACTAATGCTCTTGCAATTACGTAGATTCTAAAATTTGTTCATGGATTGTTCCTTCTGCAATTACATTAGGTGGATCTTAATATAAATCTCAGCAAAAAATCATAAGAAGTGAATTTAGTATTACTCCTATGGGAAAAGCAGTTTTTTGGATTAATCCCTTTTTATTAAATAGTGTGTTTATTCCACAATTTCTAAACCCATTGTAATTTTGTTGATTAGACGCATGTTCAAATGCTTCTGAACTTTCACGAGTGGACCTAATTGAGATATTCCTTACCATCTTACATTAGTCAAGATTACGTTTTTTAAACTGTCTGAGATGGTTGGAAAGTGGAAAAATCTCGACATCCCATAATTTTTCCTTGAGATATTTGCAATTTTTTTTATTTTGAGTTTTTATTGTGTGATGGACCAACACAACCCCAAATAAGAGACCTCAATTTTCGAAATCTTCAGAATGAAGACATTCCCAGAACAGATGCATCCATGTGATAGGTCTGTGACCTTATTATACACACATAACACCATGAGAATGCAAATAGCAACTTGCATAGTTGTGAGTAATGATGATGGTCTTTGTCACTTGACCGAACTCTTATATTCATACCCAAGACCAAATATGTTTGGTAGTAATTGTTATTGGTTATTACATTCATGCATAAGTCAGGAAACTTAGCATAGAACAGAGAAAAGCTAACTTACAAGTTTTCTAAAGCGAAGAGGAAAATTGTACATAATAATGCCTTAGTGATAAAGTTGAAATTCAGTATATGAAGCTGGGGTTAAGTGAGACTAGATATCAAGTTTCAATCAGTATATTTAAGGCCACTTGTTTGACTAAAAATATATAGCTGATGGCCAAGCCAAGGCATAGATACTAAAGGCAAGAAAGTGGAGATCATAGTATTGGAGTTTCGAATACCCTTAAAAGTTCCATTCCAAAAACATTCATTTGGTGTCTCTGAAATTTTAACTTTTGATGCACAGAATAAACACTATTTTAATCTTGGGCTCAAAACCAAGCCAAATGCGGTATCTGCAGACCAAACTATTGGGTGGAAGGCATAGAGGAAGCTAGAAGTGTAATACACAGTATTTTCTTAATCCTTATATCATTTTAATCTAAGGATCTGTAGCTTCACTTGCGTTAAAATGTTTGGCACGTGGCATCTAGCATGAGAATTTTTTCAGCAAATAGTGATCTGTGAGATCTCATGTGAAACTCTAGCCAGAGGTGTCCTCCTTACCATCTAGTAATGTGTTTTAGCATTTTATGTTTTCATGTACTTGGAGCATCTTGGTCTCTACATCGTTTGGAGGTATCCCAGAAAGTTCTTTTGCTGTCATTTCTGTAAAAAGTGGTTGTAAGCTGGCTGTAATATACTGCTTGGTGTGTCTGTGTATATTTTTTGGTAACTGTGCGAAAAATGCACAAAAACAAGGAGTAACCATATGATTCTCTCTCACTGTATTTCTAAAGCTGGCTTGGATAATAGTTAGTGTCTATACAACCAAACACCGAAAATAGTAGAAGGAAAAAACAAGTAGAGTCCTCACAGACAGAAAACATACTAAACTTAATGAGAAGGCACCTAAATGCAATCCATAATTGGATCTGGTTCCTTCAACAGAGACCTAGAGTTATCTTCTAGAGTTGATTTTACTGTTTGAGCTACTAGTGGCCTCTCATTGAAAAGAGAGGGTGATTTGGAGAGTAACCCAGAAACTTTGTAAGCTTTGATCTTCTGAGAGCTTTGAGTTCCTTTGAGGAGTGTTATTGACTTGACAACAAAATTTTGCAGGAGAATGGGATGAGAAGCCCAGAAGTCCTGCTGAGGATTGTTGTGCTATTTCTATGATGTCCTTTCAGCCTTGAATGTTTTGACATCTCCCTTTTTGTTATTTCCAGATCAGTTTGTTTTTTTCTTTTATTTTTAACTGATTGAAATCTCTTATCCTCTTTTTTCAAGGAGTTGTCGGGTTTTCTGGGAATTCACCTTCTTAGTTTTCCTTCTTGGACTAGTATCCATAAAGTCACGAACATCACGACACAGTTGAGGTCTGAGTGTTGGGTTCACATAATTCAAAGCGTGCATCCGCTTGGCCTCTTGTAGGTCTAACACTATCTTTTCTAGAGAGCCCTTGCTCAAATCCATATCCACACAGATTCTAACATAGGTAAGTATCCCATTTTCAAGTTTCAACCATTTTGTTATTATGGCATACTTCTTTGAAAGTCTTGATCTCCCATAAATGAATGGGGAAATACGGTAATCTTTTTTTCTTTATTTATTTATTTTAAAATTATGTCCTATATTTACAGGAAATGTTTATAAACTGCACCGCAAAAATTGGAAGGGTATATACAATGAACATCATAAACTCTTATCTAGAGCTTTCAATACTGATATAAATTCAGAATAAGTGAAGGGATCAAGAGATTGAGAATCTTTGATTAATAGAGTACCTTTAGCCCAGATTTTGTTGTTAAAATTTGGGTATCAGAGGACAAGTGGTTTCCTAAGGCTTTGATCTTTGGCCTAGGGAAAAGTGTCCAAATTTATTTGTACTTTTCTCCTAAAGTGACTTTATAAGTGGTAAAGTCAATTTAATTTAAAAGTGACTTTATAAGTGGTAAAGTTACATTTTAATTTAAATGTGACTTTATTAAAGTCAATGAAGAATTAGAAAGTGAAAAAGTGACTATGGAAATAAAAGGCTAAGTGGGTTTTTATTTAAGTGGGTGAGTTAAAAAATAGAAACGAGAATTAAATGCACATTTATTCTCATCCCTAGATCTAAATGAATCTCAGCCATTAGATCTTAGGGTAATCGAAAAGATCATTTAGAGAGTAAAAGGAGAAGAGAAGGAAAAAAAGATCAATTCATTCTTTCATGAGCATTTGAGAGAAAGAGAAGAGAGAGCAAGGAGAAAATTTCTGAGCAGTGAGGAAGTGAAGGAGAGCAGCAAGAAGACATTTTAGCAAATCTGGGCAACAACATTTATTAGCATGCATCCCAAGGCAAAATCGTACAGCAGGAGAAAGGCACAGAAATCGAGGGAGAGGGACGACAGCGAGGGCATGAATTTCGAGGCAGGTTTTGGGCACGATTTTTGAGGCAATCGTACTGTTGAAATCTGTACGGTTCGTACAACAGGTTCCGGGCATGATTTTCAAGGCAGGCCGTACAACATTTAATGTCGTTTTATTGTTGGAAATTTTTTTGTTTTGGTAGTTTGCTGATTGGCATGATTTCGAGGCGGAGTTCAAGCACGAAAATAGAGATAAGTTGTAATTTGTGGTTGCTAGAATTTTTACTGTGTAATTCAGTTTCTCTGTAAAGCATTTTCAGAAATAAAGAAGAGCTCTCAAACTAGTTTTCCCCAAGAGTTGTAGGGGGGTTTTTCCAGGGTCACATTGACCAAAAATCACTGTGTTATTTTCTGTGTGTGGCTGTCATAATTTTACTGTGTTTTATTTCTGCAATTTCAGCAGTTGTGAAATCTCTAAATTTGTGTTTTCAGAAGATATTGTCATTTCCAGATTTTAGAATTTTTATCATGCTTGGATTTAAAACTAAATGCATGGAGTGATAAGGAAAACTGATAACTGGAGTGGGGTTTGAAATTCTTCATGGTATTAGAGCTTGGTTGGCTGAAAAGTGCAGTTTGGGACAACAAAGTGAAAATTATAGCAAACTGATTTTTACACAGAAAATGGAAACCTTTACCACAGATTTGAAAATTTCAGTTTGGAAGGACAGTGAAACATATCTTTGGGTTTGAGAGTTGAAGACAGGTTGGATGGGCAGAAAAACTACAGTGCATGGAAGGATAGCATCCAGAGCATTTTGAGGAAACAGAAGTCTGGGGCATTATGGTAAATACCAGTGTTGATAATATTGGTATCGGCAAAATATCAGCGAGGGTCCAGAAAACATCTTATCAGTAATATCGGCGAAAATATTGGAAAAATATCAACAAATATCGGCAAGCATAAAAAATATTTTTTTCAAATTTTTAAACATAGTCGATATTTTGAAAATATCACGATATTTTCAAAACAGAACATATCGTGATGTTTTCTCGGAAATATATCTTTTTGCTGAAAATATCGCAATATTTTCGAATATCTATTATCGCCGATATTATCAACAGTGGTAAATACCACACAGAACCCAGTAGTAGTACCTGCTGATCCTGTACAGTTGGCAGAGTTTAACAAAAAGAATGCTAAGGCAAAAAGATTGATTCTGGAAGGAGTCAAAGATCATGTCATTCCTCATGTGAGAGGAAAGACTTATGCACATGAGATGTGGATAGCCTTGACCAGTCTTTACCAGAGCTCAAATGAAAATAGAAAAATGGTCCTAAAGGAGAAACTGAAGGCCATTAAAATGGCTAAGACTGACGGTGCTACAACATACCTCACAAAAATCACTTCTGTGAGAGATGAGTTGGTAGCCATAGGTGAGATCATTGCACCCACTGAGTTGGTGAGGATTGCTTTGAATGGTCTTCCCAAGACTTGGGAGAATTTTGTGGATGACATTGTTGCATGGGAAAACCTTCCCGGATGGGAGAGGTTGTGGGATGATTGCATTTAGAATGAGATCAGAAAGAACCATCTTGGGGCAGCCAAACAGGTGGAGGAGGATGACAATGTGGCATTGTTAGCAAGAGGCAAGAAGGGCAGAGCAAAGAAGCAAGCTTCCAACAGTGGAGGCAAAAGCAAAGGTAACGACAAGCAATAGAACAAGGAGAAGGACTATTCCAAAGTCAAATGTTGGAATTGTCAAAAGTTGGGACACTATGCTGTTGTGTGTCTGGAGAAGAAGAACAAGAAAGGGAGAGACAAACCCATGGCAGCTTCTACAGAGATAGAGAGCTTTGATCGGGAGTTTGGGTTCATAGCTTGTGAGGCCACTAGTGCAAGATCACCTGCCATATAGGTTCAAAGGGAGTGTGCACTCTCCATTACTAATAGAGCATCTTCTAGCATTTGGTATGTTGACAGTGGCGCTTCCCGCCACATGACAGGAGTCAGCGAGTACTTCTTAGAGCTTTTAGAGGATGATACTGATATGGAGGTAGTACTTGGTGATGACAACATGGCTAGAGCAATTGGTGTGGGGACATTGACATTTGATAGGGGACCCAAACCTCCCTTGAAAGTGTCAGATGTTCTATATGTGCCTAGAATGAAGAAGAACCTGATATCCATCTCAGCACTTGAGGACAGAGGGTATGATGTGTTGTTCAGGAGAGGGCAGGTGCTTATATATCCTAGGGGAACTCCAGCTTCTTCAGCTAGAGTGATTGGTGTGTGCCATGCCAAGGTGTACAAGTTCTCATTCTAGCCCCTGATGGCATTGAGTAGCAACACCCGAGACAAGACCGACAATAGATCTAGCAGTTCAGAGTTGTGTGAGATTTGGCACCGCAGGATGGGGCACATGTATCATGGGGCCTTGAGTACATTGCAGGAGATCACTGCTGGTGTGCTAGATTTTAGTTCTAGTCACCTTGATGTATGCAGAGGATGTGCTATGGGGAAGTTTGCCAGATCCCCTTTTCCCAGCAGTGACAGCAGAGCGACCGGGATCCTTGACTTGATTCATACCGATGTGAGTGGTCGGATGTCTCATGTATCCTTGAGTGGCTATGAGTACTATGTTTTATTCATTGATGACCACTCCAGGAAGACCTGGATTTATTTCTTAAAGACCAAGAGTGAGGTCTTCAAGCGGTTTCAAGAGTTCAAAGCTCTTGTGGAGACCCAGATAGGTAGGAAGATCAAGGTCCTCAGGTCGAACAATGGAGGGGAGTATACCCTTGGTGAGTTTGTTGATTTTTGTGCTGAGGCAGGCATTAGGAGGGAGTTCACAGTTCCTTACAACCCCCAGCAGAATGGGGTTGTGGAGAGGAAGAACAGATCCATTGTAGGGGTTGCCAAAGCCATGCTTCATGATCAGGGGTTACCTTTATTTTTGTGGGCAGAGGCCTGCAACATCATTGTGTACTTGGAGAACAAGAGTCCACATCGTGCCTTGGGGAATGTGACTTTAGAGGAGGCTTTTTCTGGGAAGAAGCCTGATGTTGGGCACTTTCGTATCTTTGGGTGCCTTACATATTCCTATGTCCCCAAGGAGAATAGGACCAAGCTAGAGCCCACTGCAAACAAGGGAATCTTTGTGGGTTATAGCGAGACCTCGAAAGCTTATCGGATTTATATTCTTGCGCAAAGGAAAGTGGTGTCAATCAGGATGTGAAGTTCGAGGAGGAGAGAGCTTTCAAGAGGTCACGGGAGTTAGAGTATCCAGAGTCACCAGACCCTTAGGAGCAGCTGAGTCAGTCATAGGGATCAAGAGGTACATCGATTACAGTGTCAGGTCCATTAGTGAGCAGTGGCTCTTAGAGTCAGGTGGGTGGTTCTTCGGGCAGCATGCAGCGCAGTCCGCAGATCAATTCACAGCGTTGTCCGCTAATGGACAATTCGAACGGTACTTCAGCATCTACAGGCACAGATTCAGGCATGAGGTCAGTCGGCAGGCCTTCAGGAGTTCAGGCTTCTAATGATGATGAGGATTCTTTCACTCTGGTGGGAGAAGTATGCTAAGGAAAGAGGAAGCCCAAGTGGCTTCAAGATACCTTGCGCGAGGCCACATCAGTTGCTGGGCCAAAGAGACAGGTTAGAGAGAGTAAACCACCTGAGTGGTTCTGTAGTTACATGGCATTGGTAACAAGCATTGTTGACTCCGAGCCTTCTAGTTATGAGGAGGCGGCCAACCAACAGGTCTGGAGAGAGGCCATGATGGAGGAGTATTCTTCTATTATGAAGAATGATGTTTGGGAGGTAGTGCCGAGGCTTGAAGGTAAATCAATTGTTACTTCCAAATGACTCTACAAAGATAAAGCATGCTGCAGATGGCAGCATCGAGAATTTCAAGGCTTGATTTGTGGCGAGAGGGTTCTCACAGGTAGAGGGTGTTGACTATGAGGAGACCTTCGCTCCCGTAGCTCAGTATACATCTATTCGCTCCATTATATCGATTGCAGCAGAGATGGGTTGGAAGATCCACCAGATGGATGTGAAGACCACATTTCTCAATGGCTTCATTCAGGAGGAGGTTTATATTGAGCAGCTACAGGGTTTTGAGGTGCATGGGAAGGAGTCCCATGTATGCAGATTGAAAAAGGCACTCTATGGCCTGAAGCAAGCTCCTAGAGCTTGGTACTCGAGGATTGATACATACTTGCAGCAGTTGGGTTTCACAAAGAGTGAGGCTGATCCAAACCTATACTTCATTGTGGTGGGTGAGGAGCCTCTCATTCTGGTGTTGTATGTTGATGACTTGATCATCACTGGTGCAGAGAGACTCATTGAGGGCTGCAAGAGAGATCTTGCTTCAGAGTTTGAGATGAAGGATATCGGCTTGATGCATTATTTTTTGGGATTGGAGGTGTGGCAGGAGGAGGGGCATTTCTTCCTGGGACAAGGGAAGTACATTGTGGATATTCTTAGCAGATTTCACATGGAGGACTGCAAACCCATGTCTACACCTATGATCACTAACTGGAAGAAGCTTCACGCTTCTGATTCTGAGTTGGTGGATCCTACTCTATACAGACAGTTGATTGGTAAATTGATGTATTTGGTCAACACTCGACCAGATATATGTTTTGCAGTTAACACTATGAGCCCAGGAAAGTGCACTAGGCGTTTGCAAAACACATTCTTCGTTACTTGCAGGGGACTGTGGATTTTGGTTTGGATTATAGACAGGGTGATGGAGTGAGACTGGTAGGGTACACGGATTCAGATTGGGCAGGTTGTGCTTCAGATAGGAAGAGTACTTTCAGGTGCTGTTTTGGGTTGGGTTCGGTAGTTGTGTCGTGGATCAGCCGAAAACAACAGTCAGTTGCATTGAGCTCAGCTGAGGCAGAGTATATGGCTGCTAGTTTGGCTAGTTGTGAGGCCATATGGCTTCACAAGATGTTGTTTGATCTATTTGGTCAGGCATTGAGACCTTCAGTAATTTACTGTGATAATCATAGTTGCATAAAACTCACGAAGAATCCAGTTTTTCATGACAGGTCAAAGCATATTGAGATCAAGTATCACTTCATTAAAGTCTATGTCCAAAAGGGAGCTGTCAAGCTTGAGTACATTTCCACAAGTGAGCAGGTAGCAGACATTTTCACCAAATCCTTACCACGGGGCAACCATGTCTACTTCAGAGACAAGATGGGAGTGGTGAGGAACACTTTCCTCGGTAAGAGGGAGTGTTAAAATTTGGGTACCAGAGGACAAGTGGTTCCCTAAGGTTTTGATCTTTGGCCTAGGGAAAAGTGTCAAAATTTATTTGTATTTTTCTCCTAAAGTGACTTTATAAGTGGTAAAGTCAATTTAATTTAAAAGTGACTTTATAAGTGGTAAAGTTATATTATAATTTAAAGGTGACTTTATTAGAGTCAATGAAGAATTAGAAAGTGAAAAAGTGACTATGGAAATAAAAGGCTAAGTGGGTCTTTATTTAAGTGGGTGAGTTGAAAATAGAAAGTGAGAATTAAATGCACATTTATTCTCATCCCTAGATCTAAATGAATCTCAGCCATTAGATCTTAGGGTAACTCAAAAGGTCATTTAGAGAGTAAAAGGAGAAGAAAAAGAGAAAAAGATCAATTCATTCTTTCATGAGCATTTGAGAGAAAGAGAAGAGAGAGCAAGGAGAAAATTTTTGAGCAGTGGGGAAGTGAAAGAGAGTAGCAAGAAGACATTTAAACAAATCTGGGTAGCAACATTTATTGGCACACATCCCAAGGCAAAATCGTACAGCAAGAGAAAGGCACAAAAATCAAGGAAGAGGGACAATAGCAAGGGAATGAATTTCGAGGCAGGTTTTGGGCACGATTTTCGAGGCAGTAGTAATCTGAAATCCGTACGGTCCGTACAGTCCATACAGCAAGTTCCGAGCACGATTTTCGAGGTAAGCCGTACAACATTTAATCCTGTTTTATTGCTAGAAAAATTTCTGTTTTGGCAATTTGTTGATTGGCATGATTTTCGAGGCGGAGTTCAAGCACAGAAATCGAGATAAGTTGTAATTTGTGGTCGCTGGAATTTTTACTGTGTAATTTAGTTTCTATGTAAAAGCATTTTCAGAAATAAAGAAGAGCTCTCAAACTGGTTTTCCCCAAGAGTTGTAGGGGGCTTTTTCCAGGGTCACATTGACCAAAAATCACTGTGTTATTTTTTGTGTGTGGCTGTCATAATTTCACTGTGTTTTATTTCTGCAATTTCAGCAGTTGTGAAATCTCTAAATTTTTGTTTTCAGAAAATATTGTCATTTCCAGATTTTAGAATTTTTATCATGCTTGGATTAACACTAAATGCATGGAGTGATAAGGAAAACTGATAACCAGAGTGGGGGTTGAAATTCTTCATTTGTGGCATATCTCATCCTACCACATAGAACTACAAACAGACAATAAACTAACCTCACTCTCTGAAACATAATTACACATGATCTTCCATATAATAAATAATGCTGAAATCTGCGAGCACTGCCATAACATTGAGTAGGCAGTATGAACTAGAGAATGCCAATCTCCAAGCTATGCAGCATGTCAATTCTCCCTTCCCGAAAGCAGAATTGAATATAATCCTCTAAATATCTCTAGCAGTGTTTTGCAAACTAACACTCCCCAAAAACGTGCTTCACAATCTCTAAGCAACAACAAATAGGATAAAGGACATCAGTAAGCCCACTCTCGGCCAACTGAATTTTGGATGGGATCATTTGATCAATCACTGACGAAGCTAGAAGCCTTAGCTTATAGGAAAGTGGAACTGAGAAAACGCTGAAGTTTGTGAACCCATTATCTTTTGGATCAGTTGAGACCCAGTCCCACCTTGCATTGAGGATTATCTCATCAGAGATAATGAATGTCTTTGGTGAAGCACTGAAAATAGATGATGGGAGTTATACCAATGAAGTGGTTGACCAAAGCTCCATTTTCAATCCCACTAAAACGACCTAGGCATCCCAATATCAATTTTAAATAACTTCGAATCTGGGATAAGGCCTCTCAAATCGATAATTGAAGGATGGTTAGGGGCAATCAAACCATACTGTTGAGCAAGAGAATGCCACTCCTTTCAGTAATGGGTCGTTGTGATACTTGGGTTGTTGTAAAGTGTTGAGCATAAGTGTTAATTTATGGGTCATGCATTTCACAACCAGACACCAAGTTGATGCTTCCAGTGGACTGAAAGATTAGTTTTGTGGTTGCTAACAATAAACAAGTGCCATCTTGCTAATTCTCTTCACTGTGTGTTTAATTTTTAATGAGAAAAGACTTGTTTGTGGGTGTTATTGCTAAATATTAGTAGTTTGTAAACTTTGGGTGAAATATGAGTGTTGAGATTCTAAACTTTGTGATATTATGTTGAGTTTGTGGTCAAAGTTATATGTATCAGCTGTATGTAAATTTCTGAGTAGTGAACATATCAGATTGGACTCTTTGGGAGTTTCATTAGGATGATATTTGTTCACTTTGTGTTTTCATTGAGTTTAAAATCATAAGACAACACCTACAGCAGCTTGCATGTGACATGTTTGACGAAACTTTTAGCTGAACTATCCATTGATAAACTCAGAAAATTGTGGCCACCTGAGAAACTTCCTTAGTGGAGATATTAGATAGGGTCATTGGAAGGCCAAATCAAGTCCCTCATGTGCCATAATGAATAGGAGGGTTCCAATAACAATGATGAAGGGGGTGGCCCCTTAATCTCCAAGCAAATAACCTGTGATGCTCCCAAGTGGCTGTGGAGGCACAAAGAATGGCCTCATGGTCTCCAAGTGAACCAAACAAGCTTGTGCTCCATATATAAGGGCAAGAATGATGATGCAAGCCCTCCCTTGTCTCTCTAGGTGAGACAAAACCCCATCTGGGCCCTAGATCAACTATCAAGTGTGTGGTGCAAGTGTGTAGTTGAATGGGCAATGCGGTCCAAGTGCATCATCATCATCGAATTACTGGGACACCAGCAATCAATAGGTGGTGCTGAAAGATCCCATGGTGTGGCTATCTGCTTTCTGCTATGGTGGAGACCCATGGCTCTCAATGCTCACCCTACAAGTGCCATAATCCCTCTGAAGGGTTTGGATCCCGTATATGGAGACCAAGCCCCAAGATAAAGACTCGCCTGCAATCCTGTATAAGATCCAATGCGTCTCCTCACCTTCCGGTACAACAATTCATTAGTGCAATTGAGAAAATGAGCTTAGTAATCATGGAAACAAGTGAGCGCTTCATAGTGGCATGCCCTTCCATAATGGGTTTTAGAATGTAGAGGTGTCTCCATGTTCAAGAGGGAGGTTAATCAAGGACCCTATTAGGTGGTTTCAACCTCTAAAAGAGTGACAGGTCCATGGTACATCTGTTAGATGGCACGTGTGATATGAAATAATGATGGAACGGAGTGGGGCAACAGGGAAGGCTCCAAGCCACATGCCATGGTACAAGGGTAGCTATAATGAGGAAGGCCCACACTTGGGTGGATAGACATACAAGGGTAGCTATAATGAGGAAGGCCCACACTTGGGTGGATAGACATAGAAGGGAGAAATTGCAGTACATTAGTTACCTTGGCCTTTGTTTTTCCACCCTTCTTCATATGTCTTTTGTCTTTTATTGATTTTCTTTCTTTTAACTGCTCGAATGAAAGCATGATGTGAATGATATAGTATGGATACCGCCTTAGGATAGGGAAGTTCATCACCCACAAGGGGTTGGAACTTGGGACAATCATGGGTTCCTTAATGATGTAGGTGTATCACATAAGGGGCCCTAGGAACCAGGGTGATGACTATAATGATAGGGGTAAAACTCATGTCTAGCTTTTTCCTACGTGCTAATTTTTTATGTCCTGGCCATCTTTTGCATTTTATAGTACATTTCTTGGTGTAAGTGGCCAATTATGCTTTTAACTTTCTTTTTAGCTGCATCAACCTCCGGGGCATCGTTTCAAGCCCAACCCAAAGTGTGGACAAGGGGAGAGGGAGGCTAACTCCTTGTGGACCTAATGGACAAATGTGGACCCGAATGGAAAATATGTGAAAAGAGGTTATAATGAGAAGAGGGGGGTGATGTATGTGCTGTCGGGAAGCGGGACCACACAACCAAAATCAAGCTTCCCATGTAGTGTCACTCCTAAAGCTAGTAGCCAATAGAGGAGATCCCACAGGACTAGGATATAAGACTAACCACCAAATTGGACAAGGGGACAAGAGTACAGACCAAACCCATTCTTTTCGCTGAATCCCCCCACTAATCCATGTCCAGATGTGTCCATGATAAGTAAGCAAAAATACCCAATTACATAATGAAATTCATACCTTCGGGGTTGGAAGGCCCACTTTCAAACATACGATCATAACAGATGGCAACAACACATAATGGCTGGCTCAGATGGCGGAGATGGTGGCACATTGAGCTATCAAGTGGCTGCAAGGGGCTATTGGCTGAAGACAATCTAGGAGAAAAAAATTTCCTACGCGTGTCACCCATTGGTGGTGGGTAACACTACCAACTCGCTCTCAAAAATACCCCTCTTAAGGCAATTCGTGCAAGGCCCTAGTTGACCTTCTAGGGTTAGGGCAGAGTTTTGTAAAGGATGAAAAGAAAATAGTTTAAGGTTGATCACCTAGGATTAAGACCAGTGCCTAGTCCTTTTGGGAGAATTGGAGTCAAGATTTGCTTTGCTTCAAGAATTTCACTTTTCCAAGGAGACCTATTGCAGCTTCGCTAACCCTAAAGAGAAAGCTTGTAGGCTGCTATAGATTTTTATACTTTATTGACAATGGTTTGATGGAGTTTCAAGGATGCAATATGCATATTAACACTCTAGGAACATTCATTCAACATCATCAATGAATAATGCATGCAATACTTTCATAATCTTAGTTTTCTTCACAATTTCGCATTAAATTAAGGCACATTCAAGATTAAGAAATGACATTCCATACACTAGACATTCATCAAAAGAAAAATATAGCATCAAAGTACTTATAAGACAACGAGAATATATCCATCCATCCACAACATGCCAATAGAAGCTCCAAGAAAATAATGCAAAATAATCCAAATATCAAAGTGCATCTAAACTCCAAGACTCGTCCAAAATTGCAGGTCTGAATACTCAAGAAGAAAAGTTGAAATCCAAATGATGATGTCCAAATACAAATGAGGTATCTTTAATTTATATGAGCATCTCACAAGTTCGAATTGGTCTAATTGGCCTAATTAAGCCCCTAAGAATATTTTAATGTGCAAATAACAACCCTTTGGGTGACAACCCCACCAAATAGCTACAAAGTGAATGATAAGCCATCCCAAGAGGGTCGAAATAGTGCGTAATGGAGTAGGAAGGACCGTTGGAAGGCCAAAATGAGTCCTCTAAGTGCCATGATGAAGAGGAGGGCTCCAAAAATGATGATCAAGGGGGTGGCCCCTTGATTTCCAAGAAAAACATCCTATGGTGCTCCCAAGTGGCTGTGGGGCACAATCCATGGTCTCATGGGTCTCTAGAGACTCAATAACAAGTCGATGCTCCATCAGTGAGGGCCTGAAGGCGATGCATGCCCTCCCATGTCTCTCTGGATGAGACAAACCCCATCTAGGCCCTGGATTAGCTGCCAAGTGTTGGGTGCAAGTGTGTGGCCGGTTGGGCAATGTGGTCTAAGTGCATCATCGTCTTTGTATGGCTAGGGCACGAACAAGCAATATGTGGTGCTAAAGAAGCTCATGGTGTGGCAATCAATGCTCTGCTGTGGTGGAGGTCCATCGCTCTCAACGCTCACCCTACAAGTGCCATTATGACCCTCTAGAGGGCTTGAATCCCTTATAGGGAGGCCAAGTCCAAGATGAAGACCCACGTGCAATCCTGTATAAGATTCAATGCGTCTCCTCACCTTCCAGTACAACAATCCGTTAGTATCCTATAAATATAGTAGACAAAAAACAAGTTTTGTCTTTCAAATTATTTTGGCAAGTGTGCATAGGTCTTGTTATCATCTTGTAGAGATCAAGCTATTGTTCTTAGTATAGAATAAAAGCATAGTTGCACGGGTACCGCTCCCAGCCCTTGGAGAGGAAGTACCCCATGCTCTGGCGCTCCTGGGAGCTGGGGAGCTTGTACAAAACGCTCCAAAACAGTGGGGAGCTTTTGTAGGAACGTTGGAGCTTTACGGGAGCTTTCTGGTGCTAGTTTCGCCCGAGAAGGTTGATCGGGAAGCTGTAGGGGCTCCCATTCATCGCCATTTCGCGGTCATTCTTTGCAATATAGTATTTTGACGGGCTGAGTATAGGATCATTCATGGGCATATTGTATACGATACTATCAGTCATGGGCACACTGTATACAGAACATTGTAGTATAGTATAGCATTTAAATGGATCAGTCATGGGCTGAGTATAGTATAGTATAGGATCAGTTATGGGCATACTGTATACAGAACATTAAATCAGAGAAACAAAAAATCAGAGAATAAATTAAAAAACAAAAAATTTACTAGACTACATTTAATTTTCCAATTTTCGGCTAGTTTATTGTTTGCCACTTGGGTTTTGCTACAAAGACTTATCCAATTGGTGCAAGAAATGTATAGTGGTTTTTTGTGTGCAGATAAGGCTCATATTCATCAAAAAATATATTGCCCAAGAGTTTGCAGGCCTGCAACAGCAAGTTATAACTACCTATTACAAGGCAAACAAGCCCTCTTCAAGGAGATTTTGGCCTCCAAAAGGTATATATATCATTCCCCCTTTGATTCTTTTGCTTCCAAAAGGTATTTAAATATTATTTGAAGCAAAAAATCCATTCCAATCTTGCTGGGATTAAAAATCAGCAAGGAATGAAATCTAGGTTATTACCCTAGTGGGGATTTAACCCCAAAACTGAGTGATTGTTTTCAGATTTAAATATCTTTCGAAACACTCAATGTTTTGAGATGATTGTAGGCTCATTGGAAAGGTATTTAGGATTACTAACCCCTATAACCCATATTCAAGCTTAATTTGCACATTTCTAGGCTCTTGGGTGGGCCCTAAAATAGGCCCTAGCGTGCCAGTCATGTATTTTTTGGCAAAAAATCAGACTTACAGGTCCAAAACAGCAAGCAGAAGTATTATTCAGAGCCATATAGCGGATGCATAATCAAGGGAAATCATCTCTTAATTGGTAAGGCTATCTTACACTCAATTTGGTACTTTTACAAGGTTTATCTCCCCATTTCATTGAGTGTTCTGATTGTTTGTCTGCAATTTACTGCTGTAGAATATCATTTTCAGATTTGAAGTAATCTAAACTAACTCCTAGACCCCATCACCAAATATGGGATTTATAGGCACTGGTCTACTAATATTGTGGTGGAGTGTTTTGATTATAGTGAAGCCTCCAATGGCATTTTAGGAGTTGGCCTAAAGAGTGGAGACTCGTGCCAAAGTGACAGTAGGTGCTTGTCCTGCATGGTGCTGCTCTAGCATCTCCCCAGACCTTTGCAAGACTGCTACTCCATGCAGTAACAAGACCCTTGCTTGTTTGAATACATTTTGTTCTGCTTTAGGTTCTATGGTCAATGATCAAAAGACACATTTTTGGTTGCCCAGGTTGGATTCAGCACTAGATTGGATTCCTGCAGCTTGGACCCATATTTGGCCCATGGTCATTTTGTGGTATTTAGGTATTCTTTTTGTAGTGGGTCTATCTCTAGTACCGAAAGGGATTGCTCTCGTTAGATTTTTTGGAGAAAACTCTACATTCAACATCCCAAGGACCTTCCCTTTGCTAGGAGCTAACACTTGTATGCTTCTTGTCGGTTGCCAAGCAAGACTGTTTGATGGCTTGGGCAGATTTCATGGTCATACTCGTGGTCTAAGTATGGTAGTACTAAGTATCTTTCATTGGTTCCTTGCCACATCTGTACTATCCCCAAGGATGAAGGGGGCCTTGGTCTGATTGATTTTGCAACTGAGGGCAATATTCTTGTCACCAAGTTGGTGATGAGATGTCTAGATGGTTCAACTACTTGGTTGTAGGAATTTACAGGGCAAGTTCCTCAGACAGAACACCAAAGGACACCGCTCACAACCAGATCGCAGATTAATACACCAGTATTTTTGACGTGGTTAAAACCCTCAAAGAGGGAAACAGTCCACGGCCTGAGCCAATGCGGCCACTTCAGGCAATTTATTAATAAAAGAATGAAAATTTACATATGTTTCTCTCATGCACGGATTACCCTACAAATGACCCTCCATGCGCTTTAAATAGAAATCATGGACCAATCGGGTGTCAAGCCACGGATCAAGTGTCGGTAATACCGAGGAGAGAATGAACCGTTGGATCACCACATATCATGACCGTCGGATTGTAAGTTACAAAATGTACAACGGTAAAGAAACACACTTTACCTAACTCTATACCTAACTCTATACTAGACCAAGTTGTACTTAACTATTTCCTATGTGTCGGAATATCCTAACATCCCCCCTTAAGAACAACTTGGGATAGGATTGAAGGATTTACAAATATGACACAATAGGAGAAGGAAGGAGGCACTAGAGCCTATCCCCCCTTAGTGACAACTTCCTGAACTCCAACCATAAATCGAAGTTTAGTGAACTTCGCCTCTGTGAGAGCCTTTGTGAAGATGTTTGCAACTTGATCATCTGTTGAACAATATTGCACTTCAAGAACATGGTCGTGAATGAGCTTTCCGATGAAGTGCATGTGCAGTTCAATGTGTTTGCTGCGCTGATTTTGGACTGGATCTTTGCATAGTTGAATGGCACTTTGATTATCACACCAAAGTGTAGTCGGATGCTGCTGCTCAAAGCCAAACTCTGATAGGATCTGACGAAGCCACAAGGCTTCCTTACTAGCTTCTACAGCACCACGATACTCTGCTTCTGCTGACGAAAGAGAAATGGCACCCTGTTTCTTGCAAGCCCATGTAATAGGTCCTGAACCAAGAGTGAACACATAACCAGCAGTAGACTTCTGATCATCAGGGTCACCAGCCCAATCGGAATCAGTGAAACCAACCAATAGAGGAGCTGCTTCGGCACTGTAATGAATCCCAAACTGAACTGTACCTCAAACATAACGAAGTATTCTTTTAGCTGCTTTCCAATGACTTTCACGTGGGTTTTGCATAAATCGAGCAACAAGGCCAACAACAAAGGAAAGGTCAGGACGAGTATGAGTTAGATACAAGAGTTTTCCTACAAGTTGATGGTATAAGGTAGCATCAACTTCAGGAGAAGTACAAGTGACTGAAAGTTTGACTCCAGACCGAAAGGGAGAAGGAGCTGGCTTACAGTCTTCCATGTGAAAATGACGTAGAATATCACAAGCATACTTGGACTGGGAAAGGGAAATACCCTCCTTGGATTGCAAGACTTGAAGACCGAGAAAATAGTGTAAGTGTCCTAAGTCTGTCATTTCAAATTTCCTTTTAAGGCTAGACTTCACATGGTTTATAAGGTTGGGATCACTACCAGTAAGGATAAGATCATCAACATAAAGAACAAGGATGATAAGAGAGTTGCCCACTTTCTTGGTGTAGACAGTATTGTCAGAATGACACCTAGAAAAGCCAGATTCTAAAAGAAAGCTATCCATTTTGGCATACCAAGTCGGAGGAGCTTACTTCAGACCATAAAGGGATTTCTTAAGTTGACATACAAGGCTGGAGTCTGTTTGTATGAAGCCAATGGGTTGTTCCATATAGATTTCTTCATGCAAGTCCCCATGCAAGAAGGCAGATTTAACATCCATCTGATGGACTTCCCATTTGAAAGAGGCAGCAAGGGAAAGAACAAGGCGGATAGAGTTCATTTTGGCAACAGGGGAGAAGGTTTCAGTGTAGTCAATGCCTTCAACTTGTGAAAAACCCTTAGCAACAAGACGAGCTTTATGTTTATCAACTTTCCCATCTGGTCCATACTTGGTTCTGTAAACCCATTTGCATCTAACAAGTGTTCGTCCCTTTGGTAAAGGAACAAGATCCCATGTATCATTTGCCAACAATGAATGATATTCTTCATTCATAGCTGCTTCCCAATCTGGATGGCCTGAAGCTTCTGCAAAGGTGTCAGGATCATAATTTACTGGAGCTTGAGCCAGTAAAGAAGAGGCTCTCTCGAACTGAGAACGTGTGCGTCGCTGATCTGAGGATCACCGGCAAGATCACCTGCTGCATCTCGAGTAGCACGAACCCATTTTGGAAGCTGAGGAGCTGAAGGAGGATCCTGAGATGGTGGGGGAGGATTGTCATCCTCACTTTCATCATCTGAAGAAGAAATGTTTTCAAAAGTAGAAGAGATAGGGAGAGGTGGCACATCCGCCGGACTAGGCTCGCAGGCCGATATATTTTCATCAAATTTTACATCTCTTCTAATGATAACATTTTTGGACTTAAATGGAATAAGTCTATAGCCTTTGACATCTTCAGAATATCTAACAAAAGTACATTTTTCACTCTTAGGTTCTAAAGCTTTATGCTTTTCATCTGGAATATGGGCCCACGCTTCACTTCCAAAAACACGAAAGTGACTTACAGCTGGTTTGATTGAGCTCCATGCTTCTTCTGGAGTGATATTCTTTAAAGCCTTAGTAGGAGTGCGATTTATTATGTAATTTGCACAGTTAATTGCTTCTGCCCAAAAACTAAGACCAAGTCCTTTAGATTGTAGCATACAATTAGCCATTTCCTTTAAGGTGCGATTCTTCCTTTCAGCTACACCATTTTGTTGTGGAGTATATGGAACAGTATGTTGCATTTGAATTCCATTCTTAGTGCAAAAGTTGATGAATGTGTTTTTAACATATTCTCCGCCATTATCAGATCTTAGCTTAAGAATTTGATGTCCAGATTGTTTTTCAACAAAGGCTTTGAAGGCCAAAAAAGTGTTAAATACTTCACTCTTGAGTTTTAAGAAGTATACCCAAGTGCGTCTGGAGAAATCATCAATGAAAGTTAAGAAATACTTGCAGCCAGAGAATGAAACAACAGGAAGTGGACCACATAAATCACTATGCACAAGCTGTAAAGGGGTTGAGGCGTGCCAAGAGGCACGTTTTTCAAAACTGTCCTGATGATGTTTTCCGAGTACACATCCGGAACAAACACCATCTCTGCAAGATACCATAGGAAGACCTGTCACCATATTTTCTTTACATAGATGCTGAAGGGAGCGATAGTTTAAGTGACCAAATCGCTCATGCCAAAGTTTGCTCACTTCATCGTTATGAGCAACAAATACTGAGGGAAGATTTGATGACCCAAAGTTGTGAAACTTATACAACCTTGTAGAATCATCAGCAATGCTAGTAGCCAAAATCTGTTTAGGATCTCTTAAGTCCTTGATTACAACATCATGAGGTGAAAATTCAACGATTTTACCTTCATCTGAATGAGTTATCTGATATACAGATAGAAGGTTGCAGGATAAGGTTGGAACACATAATACATCATTAAACTGACCATTGTCTAGATGAACAGTTCCAGTCCCTACAACACTAAGAGATCTATCATCACCAACATATATATTTTTGGTGTTACAATCATTTAAAGAAGAAAACATGGCTTTGTTGTTGGCCATGTGATAAGAAGCTCCAGAATCAATGAGCCACTCATGAGAATGAGAAGAAGAAAATACATTTAATGCATAGCCAGACCGAGATGCTTGACAACCACATGCAGAAAGTGCCATTCCTGAAGATGAAGTTGAAGTTGAAGATTGCCCCAAATGGATGTTATGCTTCTTCATTGCTGCTTCCAAGGCTTCCATCTTCTTAAAGCATTTTGATTCTAAGTGGCCATCTCGATTACAAAAATTGCAATGTCTATCAGTCTTCTTCCCTTTGTTTTTATTTGTCTTATCATTTTGTTGAAATGATTTTTCATTTTGGGGCTGAAATTGCTTAGGACCCTTGTTTGGTTTAGGACCATTCTTTTTAGGATATGACTTCTTAGGATTCTTTGAATTTGGTTGCTGCTGGGCGGCTAACGCTTTCTTGGAAGAGTTTCCAAGATTAAGAAGACCAAGGTGTAAGAGTTTTTCTTGTTCTCTTATTAAAGAATCACAAAAAGAGTCAAAGGAAGGGGACTTGTAGTCTGTTCCTTGAGAAATGAAGGCTTCTCTTGTAGAATGGAAGGTGGAAACAAACACAGAGTAGGCTGGTCCCAACTTAGTAAGAATGGAATAGATAAGGTTACTATCTTCTTTCTTAACTTTAACACCTTCCAAGAGATATCTAAGGGTCTTGAACTTGGACAAGAAATCTTCAATGCAAGAAAAATTATTAGGGTCCAATGTAAGCAACTCATTTTCAAGTTGATGGGCTCTAAGTTCATTTTTAATCCCAAAAACTTTATTGATTTGTTTTATTGCTTCATCAGGAGTATCAAGTTCTGCAATATGGAATCTAAGATCTGGAGAAATGGACATCCCTATCAATCCACGTGCTTGATCTTGCCTATTTTCCCATTTAGCAGCCTTATTTTCATCCTTTGGTTTCTTTTCTTGGCCTGAGGCTATTCTGTAGAGACCTTTACTTCTAAGTAAATCCTCAATGTAGGACAACCATTGGAAGTAGTTGGTGCTGTCAAGGGTAACTTGGTATTGACTTTCCATTGCAATGGAAATTGAAGCTAAAGATGCTGAAAATAAGTGTTCCAATGGATAGATCTCGAAAAATTAGGCTGGTTTAAAAAAAAACGGCTCTGAAAACGGCTTTCGGATGAAGAAGTTATGGTTTATTGAAAAAAAGTTGATGAAGTTGCCGACGAAGTGCGGGAATGTGCGGAAATGAAAAAGTCCGCCCCCATAAAATGGAGACTTGAACCCAAGACCTCTACTCTCTTCAAATAGCTTTGAACCAATTGAGCTATACAAAAAATTTGAGAGAGAGGGGGGGGGGTGCTTTGGGTTGCGTGCTTGCTTTGAGAAAGCTCTTTTTCCCTACAAAACAAAAAACACAAAACCCAACACGGACATGCAAAGAAAACGAACCTTACAGCTCGAAGTTAGCTTTAGCCGAAAAACTAGATATTTTCAAAAATGAACCTTGCGGCTCAAAGTTAGCTTTAGCCGGAAACTAAATATTTTTCTCAATGTTTCTGATTTTCCGAGATCACACTAAGGCACAGGGAAAAGAGCATATGCATGAGAAAAATCCTTCATTTCTGTTTCTGATTTGCCCAGATCGCACAGAGTCGCAGGACAAAGAGCATACGCAGAAATGAAAGGTATAGATCCAGTAATAAAAAAAGCTAAATAAACCGAAACCGAAATAAACAGAGAGAAAATAATTGTAAACTGCAAATAAACACTGTATACCTCCAGATCTTAAAAATGACGCAGCTAGGGCTACCGGAAACCTTTTCGCCTGAAACGAAAGGGGTTCCTCACTGGAACAGATGCTCCCAACACAATAGAGCAGTCCTCTCGGCCCGAAAGCAGTCAGAAACAGTAGATCTAGGAAACGACAGTCGGATGCAGTTCTACCGGCTTCAGATTTGGATCACCAACGGACGCGACCCTCAAATAGCTCTGATACCATGTAGGAATTTACAGGGTAAGTTCCTCAGACAGAACACCAAAGGACACCGCTCACAACTAGATCGCAGATCAATACACCAGTATTTTTGACGTGGTTAAAACCCTCAAAGAGGGAAACAGTCCACGGCCTGAGCCAACGCGACCACTTCAGGCAATTTATTAATAAAAGAATGAAAATTTACATATGTTTCTCTCATGCACAGATTACCCTACAAATGACCCTCCATGCGCTTTAAATAGAAATCATGGACCAATCGGGTGTCAAGCCACGGATCAAGTGTCGGTAATACCGAGGAGAGAATGAACCGTCGGATCACTACATATCGTGACCGTCGGATTGTAAGTTACAAAATGTACAACGGTAAAGAAACACACTTTACCTAACTCTATACCTAACTCTATACTAGACCAAGTTGTACAACTATTTCCTATGTGTCGGAATATCCTAACATTGGCAGGTCTTGTTCAGGCATCAGATGATGACCAATCAACATGTAGGTTGAGTCTGAGAGGCTTTCAATTTATGTGATATTATTTCCTCACCCCATTTGTTTCAGGTTTTGGGCTCTCTCATCTTCAAGAACATATGGTCAACTTGTAAGGTTGTTACAGGCCAGGTTCATTGGCATTGGGAGGGTAGCAAAGTGGGATGGGATCTAGCTTGTCATTCCATTTAGGGTTCTTCTATGTGGAGATGCCTCATTTTCAGATGTGCAAGTTGAGCAAGAAAGGTATCTTCTTTTAAGCAAACATGTGGGATCCTAAGAATGAAATGTTGGCAATACTACATGCACTAAAGCAATGGCGACCTTACCTAATGGGAAGACACTTCAAGGTAAAAACAGATCATGATAGTCTTAAATACTTTTTGGAACAAATATTATCTTCAAAAGAGCAACAAAAATGGGTCACAAAGATGTTGGGTTATGACTTTGAAATCATCTACAAAAAAGGGAAGCAAAATGTTGTTGCATATGCACTTTCAAGAAAGGATGAGGATGTGGAAGCATTGCTTTGTGCCATTTCTATTATCCAACTTGAGTGGATAACAAAAGCAAGGGATGAATGGAAGAATAATGAAGAGGTGTGGATACTCATTCAAAAGTTGCAACAAGATCCCAGTACATCTGATACATTTAGCTGGAAAAATGATTCATTATGGTACAAAGATCGCTTATATCTTTGTAAGAATTCCCAACTCAAACAAAAGATTCTTTTGGAATTGCACACCTATCCCTTAGGAGGGCACTCAGGATTTTTAAAAACTTACCACGGGGTTAAAACATAATTTTTGGGATGGCCTTAAATCTGATATTCAAAAGTTTGTGGCAAAATGTTTGGTTTGCCAACAAAATAAAGTTGAGACAATTAAGACCCCGGGTCTGTTACAACCTTTAGCCATTCCAAGTCAGCGTTGGGAGGAGGTCTCAATGGATTTTATCACAGGTTTACCCAAGTCTGAAGGAAAGAGTGTCATCATGGTGGTTGTTGATAGACTTACCAAGTATGCACACTTTGTGCATTATCTCATCCTTTTAAAGCCAATACAGTTGATATTGAATTTATGGAAACAATTCAAAAGCTTCATGGAAACCCAAAGATTATTGTAAGTGACAAAGATCCCATTTTCACTGGAAATTTTTGGACAAAATCATTCTCTTGTCTTGGTACTCAATTAGCTCATAGCTCATCTTATCATCCTCAACCTGATGGGAAAACTGAGATAGTGAACAAATGTTTGGAAGGATATCTTCATTGCTTTGTATCTGATAAAAAAATTCAATGGGTCAAGTGTTTAGCTCTAGTTGAATGGTGGTATAACACTTCCTTCCATACTGTAGCAAAAATGACCCCATTTATGCACTTTATGGATATCATCCACCATCCATCACATCATCTTTAAGAGAAAAGTCTAAGTGTCAAGCAGTGGAAGATCACATTGAGCATCAACAAGTTCTCCAACTCTTAAAAGATAATCTCACTCTGGCACATAATCGAATGAAACAATAGGAAGATCAACATCATAGTGAAAGAAGTTTTGAGGTAGGCGACTGGGTGTTTTTACGAATACAACCATACAAGCAAATGTCCCTCAAGAAAGCTAAGAAGGATAATAAATTATCACCCAAGTACTATGGTCCTTACAAGGTGTTGCAAAAGATTGGTACTATGGTATACAAATTGGAGTTGCCTACATCTTCTCGAGTACACCCAGTTTTCCATGTTTCATGCTTAAAGAAGGTTATCGGTGACAAGCTTCCAGTTCAAACAGTGTTGCCAGAACTTGACAAAGAAGGAAAAATCATATTTGAGCCTGAAGCAGTCACGGAAACAAGAACCCGACAGCTACGGAATCGATCAATTTTAGAGTATCTCATTAAGTGGAAGAACTTACCCACTGAAGATTCCACATGGGAGGATGAGAATTTTATACAAAAACATCCAGAACTACTCAAGCATTGAGGACAACACTTTTTTGAAGGAGAGGGCAATGTTGCACGAAGCGGGAGTGAAGCGGAAGCGGAAGTGGGAGCGCGGAAGCGTCATTTTCCAAAAATCTAGGAAGCGACGCGTCCGCGGAAGCGTCTGCTATATATATATATTTTTTTATATTTTTTTGCATTTATACTCAAAACAAACATCCCAAATACCAAATTAATTGTAGAAGACATGAAAACATGCATATTTTTGCATAAATCAAGATAGATATGGCATCCATGATTCCATTGTAGTTACTAGTATGTACAACAATCATCTATATTCTAGCTATTACAAACATACATCAAATTTTTAAGCATATTATAAAACATAAAACATTTAAGCATATTATAAAACATAAAACATAGAGCATATTATGATTTATCTAGCAAGTGAGCAACTGTCAACATTTGTCATGTCCAAAATTCAAATAATAATGTTTACAAAATATGTCACTTGGTCACCGCCAAGCCAAAAAGGTTCAAAATTCAAATTCACAAGTCTACAAGTCTAATGAGTAATCTATGACAAAAAGTAGTAGATTGTGAATATATCTACTAATCTCTCCTCCTTCCACCACGAATATAACGTGATGGCGGGCCTCCACGTGGTGGCAATGAAGAAGATGGTCCCTGTGTAAGTCGTGGCACTGAAACTGATGAAGAAGAACCCCCTGCTGTTGGTGTTGAACCATGGAACCTAGGAACCAAGGGACCAGATGGGGGTGGGGGTGGTGGCATATCAACACGGTCATCATCATCCTAGAATCGCTCAAAAAATTCATGCAAAAAAAAAAAACACTAGTTAACAAAAAAATTAAAAACATGAATTAGAGAAATGCTTTATAAGGGAAAATTGGAAAATTCATACCACAATGGACATACCTGGATAAGAGCATCCTCTAATTGCTCTAGTCGCAACACTCCATCCTCCAAATTGGGCTCCTCTAGATTCTTGTCCCAAATCAACAAGTCTTTATTAGACTTTGCATCTTCACAGTAATGGGACAACAATCGCAAGTTGTAATGAACATAAACCAAGCTCTCTGCCCGGTCTAAATTCAACCTGTTCCTTTTAACACTGTGGATGAAAGAATAAGAGCTCCAACACCTCTCTGCAGAAGAAGTGTTTACCACCTGTGATAGCACCCGCAATGCCAAACTCTGTAGAAGTGGAGTACCCCCTCCATGCATGTTCCACCACTCAAGAGCAGAAAAAGTCTCTCGATCTTGAATTGCATGCATGCTCCCAAATGGACCAGTGTTGAGCGTATAGTTGCTCACCTGTCTCCGTACCAATGCAGCTTCCTCCTCATCAGGGATTAATTTACTCAATGCAGCCATATATTTTTCGTGAACCTCTCTATCTTGGTGTGGTTTTTTCCTGCTTCCCCCCCAGGTGCTGGTGTTGAAAGCCATGATGGATGATAGTATTTAGGTGTCAAAACATATGCTAATGCATGCAATGGAATATTTAGCATTTCCCATCGGTTTTGCACCTCTACACGAATATAATTGTACAAGGTGGTATCTCTAGGCTCAACAATGTCTTTAATCTGCCCCAACATGCTATCCATTTGCTCATACACCTCCCCAATTACTGGTCGATCTGAATCTGCAAACTTGATCATGTAATAAATTGGTTTGGTGAATTGCAAAACATATTTAACCTGTGACCAAAAGTAATTGTCAAGAACAGTGTCCTTGACTGCATTAGCACCATCTGTGTCAGTGTTAATTTCATCCCATGTTTCAGCACACACCAGATTAGTTAAAGCTTGTCTCACCCTCACTAGCCGCCTAAAGGTGAGGTAATAACTAGCAAATCTTGTCTTTGCAATTTTAAGCAATTGCAACTTGGAGTAAGTGCCATAGAAGTAGTTTACCCTTGTATGCCCTGTGATGAATTTAATGAGCTGCTTCCCTTTCCTGTAAACCTCAGCAATCCACCCACAATCTTTGTGTTTCACAATATCATGCATCAAAAGGTTCAATGTGTGAACCAGGCACCCAGACCAAAAGATGTGTGGATGAGCACGCTCAATAATTTTTCCTACTGCCTTACAATTTGCTGCATTATCTGTGATCACTTGAACCACATTATTCGGACCAACATCTTTGATTGATTTCAATAGGAGATCTGCAATGTTTTGTGCAGTTGCACTGATGGAGGAGGAGTCATGACATGCAATAAATACTGCACCACTAGAAGAAACACCAAGAACATTTATCAAATGTTGGTTTCTAATATTTGTCCACCCATCTGATACAATGGATACCCCAGAATCCACCCACTCATGTGTAAAACGTGTCAAAGCTCTTTGAACCTTAGCTTTTTCTCTTTCTAATAACACTGTTCTAGCTTTCTCATAGTTGGGGGCCTTGTATCCTTTTGGGGCTTCATTGATGGCCTTTACCATGTCATGCCAATAGGGAGAGCGAAGCACATTGAATGGTACACCGCAAGCACAAAGAAAACGGACTATCTTTCCATCCACATCATCCCTCCCAGCAACATTAAGGAAATCCCCTATTGTTCTTCTACCTCCAGAGGTTGCAGAAGTACCATGAGGAGATGGGCAACTACCAAATTTAGAGGTTGCACTTGATTCAGAATGAGTTTTTTGTTTCTTGTTTTTTTTTTGTGCAGCCATCTCTATTTGGATGTATTTTCTTCTTTCTTCAGTTGAAATGTTTGGGCGAATTTGTACCCCCACAGAACCCTTTTTTTCATCACTGTCCAGCACCCCACAAAGATGCCTCCTCAGACGGGTATATGAACCCGTATATGGTTTTCCTCCATGACAACCATGAGGGCACACAAATTTGTAAGATCCACCACCCTTTCCCCCATCAAGTTTGGTCACATAGTTCCACAAGGGTGTTGATGTACCTTTCCCATCTTGTGCTTCAGTGTCCCCTTCAAGTTCATCCCCTTCCTCTTCAAACCCTTCCTCCTCATCATACATTGGGTCACTACTATTAGGACCAAGTTCATCCCCTTCCTCTTCCCCTCTATTCCTCACCCTTGCCATCATTAAAACCAAGAGTGGAATGATACATAGAAGCCAAAAGAACACCATCTTGGAATATGGATATAGGTGGTGGACAACCTGTAAATAAAGGAGCAAGTAGAAACAATGGGAAAGAGTAGGAGAGGGAGGAGAAAAATACAATTTTTTTTTCAAAAAAACAAGGGAGTTTGGGGTTTGAACTTACCTCTTTAGCTCTTGTAGATGAAGTCCTCCAAGCTCTTGCTCCAAGCTCCTCCTCCTTCTCCTAGCTCCTCCTTCTTCACTCCTCCAAGCTCTCCTCTCTTCTCCTCTCCTTTCCTCTCTTCTCTTCTCCTCTCCTCTCTTCTCTTCTCCAACTCTCATAAACTCAAAGTGAGAAAATGAGGAATGAATGGGAGCTTTATGCTTTTCATTCCTCACCTAAACTCACCCTAAACTCACCCTAACCCACCCCCTCATTGCAAGTTAAGTTAACTTTTAAAAAAAATTAAAAAAAATTGAAGTTTCATTCCTTGCCCGCGCGGATTTTTTCGGAAGCGCTCCGAAGCGCTCGTGAAGCGTGCGCTTCCGGGCCCGAAGCGTGGCGCTTCCGGAGGCCCGAAGCGCCCTCCGAAGCGCGCTTCGGGGGCAACGCTTCCTAAAAACCAGGAATCGCTCAAAAAACTAGGAATCGCGCTTCGGCTGGCGCTTCCGGAACGCTTCCGTATGGGACGCGATTCTGGCCTAGGATCCGGGGGGGGGGGGGGCGCTTCCTGCAACTATGGGAGAGGGGCATGTTAGGTCCCTATAATACTAGTGTAGCCCCCTTATTGTTATTGTTGTGCCCATGTAGCCCCCATATTGTTATTGTTGTGCCCCATAGAAGCCCATTATTGTTATTGTTGTGCCCTTACATTATTATTGTTATGTAGGCTCTGATTATATTCTGACCCCTTAGACTCCTATATATACAAAGGAGGCATTGTCATTTGTATCATCCAGGAATTGTTTATTTATGTAATGTAAATGAGGTTTCCCCCTTGAAGAGGATAATTTTTAAGTCGTTGATCTATCTATTTGTGAGTTGGTTGCATAACAATGTCCTCTTGTCTCATTGGTATTCATTGTTTGGTAACTGTCTGATGATAAAAGAACACTACAATAATCAAGTTAAGAAGAATTTAACTACAAGAATATCAAGTTAACGAAAAGTGCATCACAAGTAGTTATCAAAGTAAGAGAAATCACCCTAATCTAGCTACCCCTAGATTTCTCAACAGATCTAGGGCCTAGATGAGGTTTGTATCATGCCTTGAGACATGGGAGGGCTAGCACCATCTTCAGTGCCCTCAACGTTGGAGCAAAATCAGGCTTATATATCACTAGGAGACCCAAGACACCTAGTTTTGTGCCCCAAACCCACATTTGGGGGCCACATGATGATTTTCATAAGAGATCTAGGGGTTAATATCTAGACCTTGATTTTAGAGGGCCTCTACACCAAAGAAGGCACTCAAGGCCCTCAATGATTTCCCTTAGCAAGCCTATGCTAGCATGATGTCATCATTTCGATTTGCATTTATGGAGATTTCAATTTGCATTTTTGGAGATAAATCTAATTTCACAAAGGCTACTAGGTTGGCTTTTGGCCTAGGCTTATGTTGCACATTATTTTATGATTATTTAGGGTCTCATAGGCTAAATAACATTTTGACCTCCTCATGTAAGTAGAGGAGAGTCTCATTTGTAGAGGATCAACATCACTTCTTGGAATTTCGACCTCCTTAGAGGAACTCCCACTTGATCTTTTGTGGATGTTTGGGGATCTTTGGATGTGTTAGTCCTTACAATCTCCTAGGCTGAAAAGGAAATCGAGAAGGGTAACCTCAAACCACTTCAGCTCAGTAGCTAGCCCTATTGAGCATGAGAGGGATCTCTCTAAGTTTCTTATCAGTGATATGACTTTAAAGCAAATGATTTTAGACTAGATATGTGTATTTGTTTGTTTGTGAAAATTTGGGTTTTAGGGTTTGCTGAACTTAGGGTTGGGAGCCACAAGTAGGTCTAGGCTGTGGGAGTGTAGGAGCAAATATGAGGAGGAGCTAGATATCATAAGCCATGGTGTATTTGGAATATTGTCAGTGTAGTGTAGAAGAGAAAGTGTAGAAGAAATTAGTGAGCATAAGTAAACATGATTTCATTAGCTTAGGAAGACATAAACATAACTATGAAAACCAGATAATAGAGCTTGAGAAACAATAATTCTGCATATTTCACTGAAAGGAATCCATAGTAAGAAGAGATATCATGTAGATAAAGATGTGTAAACCATTAGAAAACAAATAGAATGAAGAACAAGCACCATGAACTCACTGGGCTAGAGTTCCTTGAAAATAGCTGCAACCTGTCTCTGTATTAGCTGAAAAGATGATTACATGCAAGCCTCCTTCACAAAAAGTTCAACCTTCTTCTCCTAAAGAGAAATGATACATATATACTCTCCTAGACCACTTGCCCACCTTCAGGAGTTGAATTCCTTGATGAAGGAACTGACTCCAAGATTCTCTCAACCAATAGGTGAGAGTAAGAAGGTGAAACTCAAACACTGCATGGAGAGTTTGTTTAGGAGTTTGCTTCTTTTATGAGGCCTAATAAACATCAAAAACAAACTATGATGTACATTTATTCATGCCTACATCACCTAGCCTCAAAACTAGTGCCATTACATAGATAATCTTGACTTTGATTGAGTCAAACTAGAAACTAGAAATTTTACACAATGAAATTTACAAATTAAAACAAAAAAAGTGTAGAAGCACAGCGCCAACTTTGAGCTGATTTTGAGGTGCCTTCCATGGGTCAAAATGCAAAACTGAGAGAACGGTCAACTAGCCCTTCAAGTCTAGTTTCCATAACAATTTGAATTTCTGAATTTGGACCATGGGAAGGCCTTCAAAAATCCATTCTCCCAAGGTCACTCCAGGTGCGCAACGCCTATCAAAAAAGGGTCCAGAATGCTAGTTTTTTGCCACTTTTTTGCACTTTTCTCCAAAACTAAGCCACCTCTGCAAAATCTGAGAAAATGGGTTTTTAGAGGATGGCAAGAGCTTTCCAAAAATGTAGACCTTTCTTGAAATAGATGCCTGAGGAAAAAGCGCAGCGCCAAGGCACTGCGTTTCTGGAGCTGCTGATTTTCTGAATTTAGCTCAAAAATTCTCAAAAAACAAAAAGTGCTTAGAATTTGCTCAAAATTGGCTGGAAGCTGTAAAAATATGTTTGTTAAACCTTCATAGATGCTTCAACAAGCATCTCCAAGTTTCCCTCATCCTTTTGGTCTTTTTTTCGCTTCCTTGAGCTTGTTTTCAAGCTGCTTTACCTTGACATTGGCGATCATGTTTTGAGCCTGGTAGTGGTGCGCCATATGTCTAAGCAACTGATTATCTCTGTTTTCCTTCTCAAGGAGATTCTCCAAGTGTTCATTCACCCTGTTGAGCCAATACTCCTTGTCTTGATTGATCTCAAGAGCAATTCTATCTTCTAGGTCTATGTCTTCATTCAATAGGATGTGTTTTTCCTCTTCTTGCAATGCCTTCTTCAGGCCCTTTGTTCTTGGCCTTTTCCTCTTTCCTTTCCCTTTTGATCCTTTAGGCTCGCTTGATTCTATGATTTCTTTGCCTTTGCCAACCTACTGCAATAACTTGGCTTGTTCTTTTTCCATGATCAATTCCTTTGCTTTGAGCTGACTATTCTCCTGTTCAAGGAATGAAATGACATATTTAGCTCTTTCCATATTGATTGTAAGCTCCTTGATTTGATAGTCTTTATCTCTGATTGTCTGTTGCATGCTTGAAGTTTGATCCTCTGCCTCTGAATCAACTAGCTCAAACTCATGCTCAATTGTGTTTTTATCTTTCGTTGTTGGTCCCTACTTTGTTGATGAAGAAGGCTTGGCCCCTTTCTCACCATGAGAAGAAAACACAAGCCTCTGTCCTCTCTTGTATACTTTAGTCACCTCAGGCTTAGGTACTTGAGTTTTCTCAACTGATTTGCTAGAGGACCCCACTTCCATTTGCTGTTTTGGTGTGCTAGAGGTTTGAGCTGCTACATTGGCTTCATGCCATTTCAGGGCGGTTTCCAAAAAGGTTTCCCAAGTCATACCTTTCTCTGCAAGTTGGTGAAGGACTATAGTCTTAATTAGACTATGATGAAACAGGCTTGGGTAGTGCTCCTTGTTCTTCATTTGTATTTTCTCTGACATTTTGGAAATGCTCCTGAATAGGTAGTTACACATGTTGAGTGGCTTCTGAGAGGTGAAGTGCATTAGGAGGCGAAAATGATAAGCATACAACCTGGAGAATCTCCCTTCACATGTAAAGAAATTCATGATAATCTTCATCAAAGGGGCATATTTCTCCAATAAGTATCTGAAAGGCATAGTGTGATCATGTTTTTCCCTGTATGGTGTTTTTAAGAAGGGCTTGTAATATTCAAGATCTAGGTTCATTCCCTTGAACCAATATTCACCATTGTTTGGTAGCCCTGTTGCAAGTGAGATGGAGGCCACTGAAAAAATGAACTCAACACTAGAAATAACAACACTTTCACCCTTCAACTGAGTTGCCACCCAATCTGTTAACTGTTCCTGAAAACCCACCTCACTCACCCTTTTGCAAAACTCCAAGCAATGTACATCTTCGAAGCATTGTTTGATGAAAGGATAGGAGTTGATTTCATTACAATTTGATGGCTCATATATGAGGATTTTCCCTCCCTTATGATGTCTTTTCCTCTCTGGTGAAGATTTTGCCTCCATGATGACAAAAAACCCTAGCAGCAGGCAATGAAAAAAATGTGAGGTATGAATGAAAATGAAGTGATGTGAAGGTGGATTTTGACAAAATGATAGAGGAGGTTTGAAAGAGGTGGATATGAACTTTGGAAGCTGATGAAAATGAGTGAAGAAACAGTGGAAGAGTGATCTGCTTGCAAGGAGGAAAAACAAGGTTTGTAATGAAAAATGCCCAAAAACCTCTAGGAATGAGCTAGGGTTTTACTTTTGGAGAGGTAAAACTTTGTTTTGAAGTTGATTGAATGGTTAAAATGGTTTATTAAACATGTATACAGGTGTAGGGCAACATTTTACATGTTTAGAAACCAAAAAATAAAAATGGCCATTATCACTCTATCATTTCCCATGAAAAATTTCACTACAAACCCTAATTTGAAGAATCATTGGCATGAGATGATTTTGAAAAGCAAATGAGGGAGAATGATGGTGTACTTACTTGTTGCTTGGCTTAGAAATCAATGAAATTAAGTTTGCAAGCCAAAAAATGGAATTTGGGAGAGATTTGGGCGTTTTCTGGACACTCTGTCCCATGCGCAGCGCTTTGTTCCTGTGCGCAGCGCAGTTTCTCTGTGTGCAACGCCTACTCTCTATGCGTAGCGCCTTGTTCCTGTGCACAATGCCTCAAGGTTTTTTCCAAATTTGCCTAAGAAACTGACTTTTTCTCTCTTTTGGATGGGAGAGCTCGATTCTCAAGAGTGAATAGGAGGTAAATGAACCAAGTTTGGGGGCTTTTGAATTTATATAGGAAAAGTTATTTCTCTTTTTAAAAAAGAAATGGGACCCACAAACCTTTGAAAACTGATTTTTCACTTTTGAAAACAGAGTTACCTTTACAACTGAAACCTGAGCTGCCTTTTCACTTTCCTGAGTGCTGGAACTTCTTCTTCTAGAACTTTTTGACCATGAGAACATGATGAATGTGTGATAAATCACAAATCAATACACAAGAGCCTCTTGTCATGCTCTATTCACTGCTAGATTTATTCATGAAAATGATGGACCTTGGAAACCCTAGCGACCTAATGGATGACCTAAAACTAAATGGAATGATGTTGATGACTGACATGTTTTTATTATGACACCTCCATAAAAATGTGATAGTTGACCAGCATGAGTGAATTTCCAAAAGACTGACCTCATTTCTAGACCGACCAAACAGTGACCAAATTTTGCTGTGTAAACCTAGTGACATAAAAATTTGATTTTGATAATCTTGACAAGCATAGTAAAAGCAAATTTGATCCAGATGACAGGCTAACAAGACTAACACTAACAGGATGCGTTTTGAAGTTTGAAGCTGATTTTAGATACTCTTTGGAGCTATTCCTTGGTCGAATGGATGGAAATATTGCATATTATCTTGTAAGTGTACTTTATTGTTGAATATCAATTTCTTGAATGTCTAATGTATGGAATTATTGATTCTAGGTTATGCTAAACTATGCCCTAATTTTGTTGAAGATCAATTTGAATGCTATCTAGATAAATGTTTCATGCATTACTCATACATAACATGTTAAGAATTTTCCTAGTGGTGAATGCCTAGTATCTCTCTGATAAAAACTCCATTTCTTCATTGAGTGGGTAAATGCTAGAAATTTGATTGCTAGGGCATCAAATTTCGGCCTCCTTAGGAAGAAATTTGGCTAATATTTATCATTCTAGACTCCATATTCCCAAGGTACAAGGTGTTAAAGAATCTAACTAGGTTCGGTCTTCATAAAATGTATTTGAGTCACAATGAAATATATTTATCAAAATAATGAAAAATGTATTATTATTATTATTATTATTATGACTTATTAAAGCATGGGTTTCATGCTTGGGTCATCATGTTTTAGGTCAAAGTCCCCATTGAGGACTTCTAGGATTTATTCTGAGCCATTAGAGTCATTTTCCATTTAAAGAGTCCCTTCTTGGGCTTTTGAATCATGTAAAAAGTTTTATTATTAAGTCAAATAAGGTATTTGTCACCTCCACACCAAGTCGGCCTCAAAATGGGTAATTCGACCTCACTAGAAGCCTATATATTGAAGCAGTTCGAATTCATTTGGAACATACTCTCTCACTAAAATTCGGTATCCCAGAAGAAAGAGATGGAGAAAGTTTGAAGTTGGAAAAGGAGGCTAAAAGGGGTGCGAAGTTGGAAAAGAAGGAAGAAAAGATCAAGATCGGAATTTTGGGCTATCTATCTCTCTCTCGTGTGGATTCCTCTAGGAGATCGAAGTCTGTCTTGTCAAGTCGAAGTTGTTGTTGTTGCTCTGTCGATTGCTATGTCGAAATTGCTGCTGCGAGTTGTTGCTGCTAGGTCGAAATTGTTGTTGAAGGGTTATCATCTGCAAGAAGGAAGAAAGGGCTAACTTGGTGTGGAGGAAGTTTGTGTCTAGGTCAAGAGTCTTGGATTATCTCAAGGAAGTTATTAAGGAAGAGTTGTTGACTGGGTTTTCCCCTAGATATGGGTTTTGCCTTCGCTGTCTGCCTATATCTAGTGTCTATGATCTTTGTGCTATTGTTTTGATAGTTGCTTGATGAACTAAAGATAAAAGAGAAACATAAAGTCACAAGGAATTTTTCTTGGATTATCTCAAGGAAGTTATTAAGGAAGAGTTGTTGATTGGGTTTTCCCTTAGATAGGGGTTTTTCCCTGGATATCCGCCTATATCTAGTGTATATGATCTTTGTGCTATTGTTTTGATAGTTGCTTGATGAACTAAAGATAAAAGAGAAACATAAGAAAAACATAAAGTCACAAGGAATTTTTCTATATAAAGGAAAATCTTTCTGCCTTTTTGATTTTCTAACATGGTATCAGAGCTAAGGTGAAGAAGGAAAAAGGCAGTTTGAGTATCTACTAAAAGGATTCTAAGAAACCTCAAAAGGTTGAGCAAGGATCATATAAGGAGATCTTATGAGGATAGAAGCTTACTACCTTAAAGGACAAAAAAGGGAGAGAAAAAATTAGAAGGAACATCAAATTACAGGTCATGGAAGAAAATAATTGATCTCATTCTTGAAAAGAACAAAGTCCTGGATTTGGTTAGAGGAAAAGTGAAGAAACCTACCAAAGGATTTAGTGATGCAGATAAAGTGAAGTTTAGAGAGTCAAAAATATTGGCTATGACACTAATGGTAGAAGGTATAAAGGACAATCTTGTCCCATACATTTCCAACATAGACTCTGCTCAAGAAATGTATGAAGCCTTATCAAAATTGTTCACTATCAAGAACATTGGTCAAGTAGCAAGTCTTAAGAATGAACTAAGGACCACAAAAATGACAAAAGATGACACTGTGGCTTCCTTCTTTGTAAGGATATCTAGAATTAGAGATGACCTTCAAGCCATAGATGAGATTGTACCGGAAAAAGAGCTAGTGATTATTACATTATTGGGATTGCCACCTACTTGGAGTGCTTTTGCTTCAGGAATCAACAGCTGGAAAGAAACTCCTTCATTCGAAGAATTATGGAATTCCTGCAACCAAGAAGAGATGAGAATCTCATTAGTAACCAACAATGAAGAAGAGAAAGTTTCAAATGCCTACTCCACTCATCACAAGAAAGGAAACTTCAAGAAGTCAAAAGGGCCAAGAAGGAAGGTAGACATGTCCAAAATAGAATGCTACCAATGTCATAAAATGGGTCACTATAAAAGTGACTGTCCTGACAATCCGAAGAATAAGAAAAGGAATAGGGACCAAGCTAATGTTGCTGAAGAAGGATCTCCAAAGAAGAATAAAGCCGAAGAATCAGATATAAGGGACTTACACTACTAAGTCCTTTTCTCTAAGCTTTAGTTGTTTCATTTTTTATTTCTAGTATTTGTAGGTTTAACATATTTTGGAAAAACATTTTTGAATTGTTTTTATAAGGTTATAGGTATCCCTCGAGTTTGGAGGGAGCCCTCACCAAATTCCAAAGATAAGTATCTTACTCCTTGTATTACCTTTTCATTTTTGGTTTCCCTTATCTAAGTTTGTTTGTATTAAATACTAATCACATTTCTATTCATATTTTCCTTGTTTAGGAAAAGCTTGCTGAATACTCAAGGATTATGGAAGAAGGCCTCACAAGACAAAGCATTGGAATTACAAGGTTTGTTAAGAAACAAAAGGTATGCCTTAGACTATAAGTTTTTCTCTCTTCATGATAAAGGTATATTCATTCTTGATAAACTATTCTACATTACTAACATTATTGTGTCTAGCTCTCTTGAATCACAAAGATTTTTGATTGGGTGATTCATCATTAGATAAATCTACCCTCATATCTTTGATTATTCTTGTGGAACCCTAAAAAGGTTCTTTGTAAAACCCTAACTTAAGGGTATGTCAATGATAATGTGTGAAACCCTAGCCTACTTAGGGTTATTGTTGAAGTCTAAAGAAAATGTTTGATGCTTTGATGATGTCATGTTTGGGGTTTGGGTATGGTTATAAAAACCCTAACTTGTTAGGATTGAATGATGATGTTTGAAATCTCAAACTTTTGAAGTATTGATAAATTAGGGTTTTTGTTGAAACCCTAGATCTTTAAGGTTTGGTAGGGTTTATGAGAAAGACCCTTATTTTAGATAATGTCCTAGGAATGAAACCCTAGGCATATGGTTGTCCATCTAATCAAATATGTTAGATGTCTGAATGTGTTTGTGTCATTGGGTTTGACCAACATATGTTGTTATGATATTGTGAAAATTCTATCACTGCAGCAACTGATTTATTTTTCCTACTTATTCCACAATAAGTTATTTATGAAATTACTTCAATAAACATTAAAATCAATACTGCTGCAGGTATTACATCGTAATACAGAAACAAACATATGCACAAGCATGAACACATTGACATAGATATTTTGGACAACAGTCCCCGCAAAAACCCAATGTGGGAAAACTGGTGCAGCAAGGGAGGATTTTATTATTCAGCAATTCTTCAGTACAACAGGGTGCCAAACTGGCTTACCCACAAAGAGAAATAATTCTCCAACACTTCTCCCAATCCTAGTTTCAGTGCCACTGACCTCTGCGTGGCTCTCAAACCCTCTGCGTCAGCCCCTACTTGACTGCATTAGCCCTAGGCCTCTTTGCATCACCCACACAGGCCCAGCTAGTGATTGCGTAGTCTTCTACTGCCTCTGCGCCTGCCTGAAAAACCCTGCGTCTGCCTCTCCTGCCTCAACGATGATCTCCAGTGGCTGATCTCGCCTCTCTGCTCCATATTTGTTGCCTCCTGACTGCTCACCAGACCACTGGTTCAATTTCTCAGCTAACCCCACTCCAGAAATTGAACTGACTGGTCTCCTTCAATGTGTTCTCCAAGTGACCCTCAAGCCTCCTCTTGTACTTTTCTCGTTGACAAATCAACGACCGAGATTAAGTCCCTAATCAATGGCTAAGATAAGCTCTGGCTTGATCCATGACTTTTGGACCATTCTAACACAATTTTATATTAATTCACATTAATATTTTATTTTCCCTAAGTTTAGATTTAGGGACTTCATTAAAAATATTAATTATTTAATATCTTCCAAACTGTTTAGAATCTGCCCAAACCCTTTCTGGGTATTGGAGATCTCATGTGCCTTAGCCTCTCCACCAATTTTCATGGCTAGAGAACATCCAATGGTACCCCAAATCAGTAGATATGCTTGTGCATGATGGAATCCTAGACTTAATTTTTGATGGTCACAAGTCCTAGGGTTTGGAACTAAGCCCTAGTCGAATTTGTGGATTCTATGGTTTTGTAACTAAACCTTAGTAGAAGTTCAATTCTCTACAATATGATAATCTGAGATTTATGAAAGATTGTTGAAATCTGAAATTGAGTTGTGATTGGTTTTGATGATTGAAGCTTAATGGCTCATGTATGAAATCTAGGATCTTGCACTAAATCCTAATAGAAATCTAACATATGAATTCAGAGAGTTGCATTGTTGAATTATACTTGTTTGAATTGTTTCTAGGGTTGTTATAAAAGAATTTGCCATATCATTGAAAGAGATATTGCGGCCCTAGATATAATGAGATTGATATCTTCTCTAAGCTACTGATGTGATTTAGGGTTTGTAACAAAACCCTGACAAGAAGTTGAAGTATGTGTCTCTCGCTGATTAGGAACCTAACTAAGGTTAGGTATCTAGTGTCTAAAGTCTAATGCTTCCATTATTATATGATTTTGATATGGTTAACTTCATGCTTCTATGTATTTGGTTGTACTTGTAATCTAAATTGTGCAGGTACATAATCTTCAAGATGCTAAAGATATTCGTAAGTAAAGCATGATGAAGGAGAAGTTATTCCAAGGAACCTTCTCTCCTAGCCTTGACACTTGGTTAGTCCAACACTGGTCAAATTTATCAAACTCTTGGTTTTGCGCCCTTATTTCTAGGTCTTTTCATAGAAAGCAAATTGCTTCCTTGTGAATCCTTGTACCTAAATTGTGTCTTTCTTGAAGAGTTCCTAGTGAGATCATTTCATACATTTACCCTAGAATACCTATTGTAAGTGATCTCTTTCTTACCGGCACTCTTTCCATTGGTCAAAATCCGTAAAGAGCAGGGGGTTTTGGCTGTGGTGACAGTGGAACACTACCCCATTGTTGCTTCTTGGTCTAGTTTATACCTTGTAGGGTTTCCCTCTCCTAGCCCCGCTAGATTTTGTGGCAACAGGCTCAACTAATACCCAATTTAACTTAGAGTGCTTGACACTTTACTATTCTCTAGGATTATGGGATTCACACTCGGGCTAGAAACAACTTTAGTCAGATGGCCAATTCACTCATTAGTGCACATGGGTTATTCTCGCATGAGGAGTTAGACCTCTTTCTTTCCCTTGTGCACATAGGATGAAGGGATCATTAAATACGGGTGTTGGCTTTTGGCTCAGGGGTGGTCTCCTTCAACGACATTATATTGTTTTCTCTTTCGCTCTCCTCTCTTCTAGCTTCTATTCTCTCATGCAGGAATATCACTGTCTTGGTTTTGTAACTGTCTTCTTGGCGCAGCCAACCTCCTGGTTTCTGCAGAATAAAGCTTGGTTTTGTTCTAATCTGTTTCTCTGAGTTTGTTTGAATTTTGATAATTTTTTGCACAATAATTTAGAAGTTTCGAAGCCTTTTTCTTGTTAACAAATCTGCCATTTGAAGTGCTTTGCTACCTATGTTTTCTTTTGCCATTTGAAGCTAATGCTAGAGACAATTTCACCACCTTTTCCATAAAAATTTTTATAATCTCTTTGACTGCTTAGTTGCTGGTCAAAGGAAACTATTGGATGCTTGTTTTGTGTCTCCATTTTGCCAATCTACAGGGAAAACATTGCATGCGAGGCTAGGGATACCCCCTTGTGGTTGGCAAACACCAATCGGAATGGAGAGAAGAGTATGCATGTGACCTTGTAGGGTGAAATATTCTAGATGTTGCACTAAGATTTGAGTATGCATGTGACCTTGTAGGGTGAAATATTCTAGATGTTGCAATAAGATTTTCTATTACAAATCCACCAAGTTTTGCACCTTCTGATAGGTAAATTTCTATGCTAACACATTCTCAACCAGTAGCATAGGAACACGTGCATCATGACCTTCTCAAGTGGATAATGCATCAATAGGTGAAGCACTCAATTAAAGTGGGCCAAACTCAAGCTCAAATCATGTGTATGCCCAGCAAGGGTCAGTGGAGTGCACCAATATGAACACATGAAAACATGTGCTCAAGGGTGTAACCATGCCCCAAAATCATTGGTTGATTCCCAAATCCACGCGTAGAGTACATGAGTGGCCTCCTTAGATCTCAACTTCACTTTCACACCATGCACTTGACCATTTATCTCCCTACAAATCCTACCAGTAAGATGGATTATCTTTGCAATATGATGCTTGATTTGAATAGGTTGATCTTATTACAGCAGCAACATGGTACTTTGAACTCAAGCACATGTGATGTATGATGCCCTGAATATGCTCCTTGAACTTGCTGGAGTAGTTTTGAATCCAAAACAGGAACTGGTACATCTAATCCTTCAAGGGATTTGGAACTTTCTATGGATCATGTTTCAAAACATATATTTTTGATAATTTGATAGACATAGACCAGTGCCCGCTGCATAACACTGATTTAGTGATCCTCTGACTACAGGATGTTATAACTTGTATCAAAAAATTTATGCATAAGTCTGTCCTCTGCTAATCTGCAACAGTATGTGCCATCAAACTATGTTTTGGCTATTCATAAGTGATCAAACAATATTGGTTGTTTTGAGATCAGGGCATGACAAATCCTTCACCAAACAACCTCATTGATTTTTCCATTGGTGAATATATTGCTGTAGCAGGTATTATTATAATAATAATAATACTAATAATCTATTTTTAATGTCACAGGCAAGCCAGACACCAAATTGGTGTATGAGACCCCCTTGTTTTTGGGACAAGGGACCTGCCTCCACAAAACGATTTGACTGCTAAAGTCTATAGAGGTGCACATACTCTACCCCTTCTAGTTTTCAATTTGTGACCTCTTAGGAGGAAACATATGCTTTAAACCATTAGGCCCACTCAATCTGTACCAACCATGAAGCCTGGGCCTAGGTTGCTGATCTTTAGCATATCTTCTAGGCATAATTTTGAGGAATATCAATCTCATAAGTCCCGACCACTTTACTGGTCACAAACAGCCCAAAGCTAAACTATATACAAGAAAGGTTCAAACCTTTTTGATGATGAAAGGCCATGGGCCTTGAAAAACCTTCAAAACGTACATTGGTATTGATCAGGGTTTACAGGATGGGTGATTCAGGCACTTAAAAGTTAAAATGGGTCCCAAACATATACTTACAGCCTGGTAACCACATCTCTCTTTGCAACTGTCAAATCAGACCTGGATGTTCATCATTTGAAATTTCATGTATAATTGACAAGCATCCCAATGTTGTGCAACCTGTTACAAGGCCCAAGGCATAGGGCTACAACTCTCAAAGAAAATGGCTTCTCCAGATCTTAGAATATGTGTTGATTGGTCTCAAAATATGCTCCAAGAGGGGTTACAGCCGTTGTAACCATCAATAATAATCTCCTCAAGGTAACGTGAGAGCATTTCTACATGTGAATTTTCAGGAAAGTGCTCATCCACTTTGGCTGTTTTAATGTACTAAACATTTTTCATAAATACTGAATCTGATTACAATCCTCTAGAAAAGTGCTCAACAAAAATCCCTCTAGTGTGCTAGCTACGTAACTAATCTCTCGATACAGGTACAGATATGGAAATAAGTTTGATTTCAATAATGCTGGACTGAACTTCTAAGATGTTGATTTGCGGTAGCATCGGATGTGCTCTAGCCATAAAAACTAGTGGAGAGGCTAAAGCACATGAGATTTTCAAGACCTAGAAATAGTTTGGACAGATTGTACCCAGTTTGGGAGATATTAAAATAATTAATATTTTTAATGGAGTTCGTAAGTCTAAACTTAGGAAAAATAAAATATTAATGGGTATTAATATAAAACTGGGTTAGAAGGTTCCAAAAGTCATGAATCAAGCCAAATCTAATCTTAGCCGTTGATTAGAGATTTAATCTCAGTCGTTGATGGATCAACATGAAAAGTATAAGAGGAGGCTTGAGGGTCACTTGGAGAACACACTAGTGTGATCAGTCATTCATTTTGCTAGAGTGGGGTTGCTCAGCAAAGTTGAATCAGTGATCAACATCGAGGAGTGGTGAGCACCAGTATTGCAGCAATAATGCTGCAACTCCTGGGGCTCCCTACTTTACTTTGATCAACCCGGTAGTTCGTAACAAAATTGGAAGCGACGGTGCTGTATGCACAAGTACTAGCTCTTACTGCAGGTTGTCACTTGATCAGCTGGCGCAAGTTCGCTAGGAGCTTAAGCCAACTTCTATGAATTCTCAGAAGAAGCTTTTAACTGTGATGAAAGGAAACTAACTCTAAAGAGGCTATTCTACTTGCAGAAAGAGAAGGAAAACTGAAATGTAACGCAAACCCTAGCAAACCATAATTTACCTACTAACCCTACTTTTGCAAGAACAGAGATGGAAACTGATGAAATGAGTGCCATTGACTATTGAAAAGGTAAATTGCATTTATTCAAGATACTTCTGAAAAGAAATGAGAAGAAATAATCTTTTTGTATTTTTGAGTGTTTTTATGTGGAATTATTATGCTTGCGATTTATTTGGTTATGACTGTACAAAGGTTTGATGGCAAAGGAAGATGGAGTTGGCTTTTGCAGATGGTGAGGAAGTTGTGGAGGGGTCCTAAGAAGCCCCTAGTACCCTTTTGAAGACTTCCATTGCGATTAGACTTCGAAAAATCACTCATAGGAAATTCTATAGGAGGCTGCAGGGGATTTACAGGAGGTTCTACAAGAGGATCTACAGGAGGAAGCCGAAAGCTATTCTTGGAGTTTTGAAGGTGGAAAAATGATGGAAAAAGGGAAATGAAGGTTGGATGAAGGTGTTGAGGTGTCTAGAACTTGTCAAAGAAGATCAGGGTTGAACATGATAGTTGGATTTGTTCAAATGGCAAGGAAACAACTTTATGGAAAAACGCAGAAATTAGGGAAGATTGGAAAAATGTTGCGAATGAGCTGGGAAATCTATGAGGAGTGAGCTGGTGCTAGCTGTTGCATGGATGGATGGTGAGATGGAAGGTCCTGCAGTAGATCTGCACAAAAACTGATCAAAGGAAGAACTACTATACCATGAAAACAAAGCTTTTTCTATCTTGACCTAATTTCTGATCTATAAACAGAAAATGCTAAACAGTACCTTGTGAACAGAAAAGCATGCGAGAGAACTATGGTAAATGAACAGGAAATGATCTAAGCAAGTGAATTTGAATCAATATCAACTTTTCCAAATCAAGTTATCACACTAGCAGTTGCATGGAAGAGCAAAAATTGTGTTTTCGGTGGCAGCAGTAGTGCCTTGACCTCAAATTATAGTCCCAAAAAGGGAGAAAGGAGATCAGGGTCTGCTGTGGCATTTTTGAATCTTATTTTGTCACTGCAGCAACCTACTTGAGCAACTAAAACAAAAACAACTATGCTAACCATCAAAAGCAACCTATTCTAACAAAGCAAAATGAATCTATGCACATAAATTAACTCATGAATGGAAGCAAGAAAACATATAAATACACAAAGGAGGTGCTGGGCAACTTGGGTTGGGCCCTAACCCAAGAGATTCAGCCCTCTGAAAGAGATCAGTGTTGGCTCAAAAATTGTTTCATCTTCATTTATAAAAAAATAGCAGTTACATCACATAAACTGTTCTAAAAAAGAACTCGAAAATAAGCTGACCAATGTGCTGCACAAAAGTGCGAAAATCTACTAAGAACTAGCTAACATACTGAGGCTTGAAGCCTTCTTATTTATACAAATGTGGACTTTCAACAGTCCTAAAATCAAGGAACTCGACTTCCTAGAACTGAAGATAAATAGCAGTCCTACTTGACTTGCTCGGCTGCCCCTTGGAATCATCAATGTGGGCCTTTGTGCTCCGAGTTGTTGATGGAGGATTCGAGGAAAGGGGTCATTAATGAAGGAGACACCCCCCCTACAAGTCCTCTTCCCTGTTTTCCTTGAGTTTGGCTGCCATTTGCTCATAAATTCCTTGTCTTTGTCCAAAATTGTCCAAAAAATTTGCATAAAACACTCATTAGACTACATGGCAAAGTGACTAACCCAATTCACTCTATTAGCATCAATATATTCAAAAACATACATTAAACTAATGAGAATGGTGGATTAAGTCGAAATAAGAGGTAGAATGAGTCCATATAATTACCCATTTCTGGGGCTCATCATCACCCCCCTGCTAAATGGGTTGCTCATCCTCTGAGAAACTAATCTAACTCTTCATCCTTAAGGGCTCTGACAGATTCCCTGACATCCCAAGCCTCTGATGTGATGTCTTCCTCCTTATCATGGAAACCTGCTTTCCTATCCACTTCCTCCCATTGTTTCTGTTCTTCCTCCTCCTTAACTCCTTCCAACAGTCCTAGCAGCAGTGGAGGACTGAACTTAAGACCAATCCAGTTGGCTTTCAAGTTTTGCATTGAGTGCTTATACAGGGGCACTCTCCTCATGGCCTCCCTCATCCTGTTTGGGGAGTGATACTCCCTGATCCTTAGGCTATGTGGCAATGTATTCCACCTTCTCATGTAGGCATGAAGGCAGTCATCGCCAAACAATCTCTCCATATCCTCGAAATGAGCAATAGCCTGTGCTTGCCTGTCAACATAGTTAGGGAGAACTTGAGGATTAGCTGCAAGGTGTTGGTGGGCATAGATGAGAGCTAATGGGTCTGCTGGTTCTGCTCTAATCATCAGGGGCTCACTCAGCTCTTTTGTCATCATTTTCTGAATTTCCACTGCTCTCTTTTCTTCATGGCTCATCCACGAAGCCATAGCCATTAGCTGCAAGTTTCCCAATGCAATTTGGATCCCATAAATTCATGTCAGGAAGTGCCATGTCGTGTAGGTAAAATTCTGCTAGTTTTGCTTTATCCTCAGCTGAGCTATGATCACATAAATGCATAAATTGGCCATAATCTTGAAATAGTATTGTACCCCTCTGGGCCAATGTCATAATCTGGAATTGGAGCCACTGATCTTTGAGATACAGTGCATATGATTTAGCTGGTTGTCTGCACTGCAATGCCTCCATTGCCGAGCTGGCCATGCAGGCTAACTGGGCTTCCTTTTCCTGTCGCTGCCTTTTCAAAATTAGCGCTTCAGTTTCTGCTTGGGATTCTTTTTCTTGCTGCTGTTTCATCAATGTCTCACTATTTGTCTGTGGTTCTTATTTTTGTTGTTGTTTCTCTGCTGCCTCACTATCTGCCTGGGGTCCCTCTTTTTGTTGTTGTCCTTCCAAGATTGACAACTTATTTCCTCTTTGAGGTTCCCTTTCTTGTCACTGCTTTTTCAACAGTTCATTTCTTCCTGTAGTTGAGCTCTTCTGATGCTCTCTGTGTGCCTTACCATGCTCAATTCTCTGCTCATCTCTCTCAATTGTTTTCCATGTGCCCTATATCTTCGACCCCCTTGGATTTTGCAATCTGCATCCAGGTGTGGGTCTTGACTCTTTCCTTCTCTAGTTCGAAGAAAAGAGGCACTTTAAATTTTTGTGGAATGATCTTCCGACCTTCTAGAAGGTTGTAGTAGGAGCCTAAGTTAGGCTGCGGTCCAGGCTCAGGTATCTCTTTTGCCTTACCTTCATCTTGGGACTGTTCTTTTGCCTTCTTTTCCAATTTTTCAGTTTGTTTGAGCTTAGCCAATGTCTCGTGTAGACAGGTTTGTTCCTCCTGTAGGATTGCTTTAGAGTCCATAATTTGATCCTTTCCTTCCAGGTGGCGGTCTTAGGACTCCCTTTCTCATATGTGATAGAGATTTTGGAGGGAGATTCCTCCTTTGTCACAGTAGGTGCATCCTCAATTATGATGGGATCCTTTGAAGGTGGTGGAGGCTTCCCTATCTTGATCCTGGTGCTCTTTCGAGCCTTGAAGTACATGGATGTCAGTCTTTTTCTCTTCCCTTTCTGCTTAGCTGGAGTGCTAAGTGCAGCAAGAACAGTTGTTGCTTCTCTTGCTAGTGTCTCAAGAGACACTTCTTCTTGCTGTTTTTCTTCTTCATCCTCTGCAGTTTTGCCTGTATCTGTTGTTCCTGATTTTGTTTCTGCTGTCTTTGGTGTTGTTTTCTCCTTTTCTTGCTGAGTTCCTGCCTTTCCTGTGGCAGTCTTTTTCTGAGCTGTCTTGGGCTTCTTCTTCTCAGCTTTTGTCCTCTTCCTCTTCTCTGCTTTTGATGCTGTTTTCTTCTCTGCTTTAGGTTTAATTGTGGTGGTGTCTTGTTTCTCTTCTCCTCTCTGTTTTTCTTCTTTGTCTTCTCCCAATTGAATATTCTGTGTTTCCTCATGGATTTCCTTCTCAAGTTCCTCTTTCTGCTCCTCTTCATTGCCAGATGGGCTAAGGTCATCAGTGAGAGTTTTTATGTCATCTTCCCTAGACATGTTCTTGAAAATTTCCCAGGCTATAGGGATGGTGTATGTGTGGAGGGCATCCTCTACCAGTAATTTAATGAGCCCATGGTGGGCCAGTTGGTCTGGAACCCCTGCATTCAACTTGGTGCCACACTCTATCAAAGATTGGAAGAGGAAATATGGGAGACTGAGTTTTCTAGATGCAGGTAGGTCCATTCCATATCTTAGTTCATGCAATAATCTGAAATGATAACCGTAGACTATACTGTATCTCCCTTCACAGGACTACCACTTTTGGGTGTTCATGCAATTTGGTGGAATTCAGAGGCTCTTTTCTCATAAAACCCCCTGTCATGATGTTTAGTGACTGCTGGAAATTCTCAGGTGAGGAGGAAGGCAACAAATTTTCAAGACCGAAAATAGAGGAACAGCTGAGGTTTGTCTTTCTGGAACCAGAGAGGGAATTTTTTCGTGTTTTTTTCTCAACAACAATTTGCAATTTCCCTCCCTTCAAACCCTGTTCTCAACCTGAATTTACTTCTCGGGCTTTTTTAAGGAAATCAAGATTTTGACAAAACAGAGAGTATATAAACCAATGCTTTTTCTTTCTCACAAGATAAACAGACTTCCCAAATGCAAATTCACCCTTTTTTTTACAGGCTTGATTTTCTATGGTTGCATCCCTTCTTTACAGGAGAATACGGGGAAGAAAAAGACAGACTTTTAGTGCAGAGAGTAAAATGGAGAGACTGTATGTAATTCAGAAAAACACAGGTAGACTTTTGTTTTCACTTTCCCTTCCTTTTTCAACCCAGTACTTTGCTTCAAATCCCACCACCTTTTGTAGATATATCACATGCAGAGTGGGTTTCTGAGCCTACCTTGTTTCGAGCTCGAATTTGGCAAAAATTTCGAATTTTCCCTCTGCAGAGCTGCTCTCTGGGCTTCCTGTAGAAAAGGCTCCTGTAGACTATGTTTCTGCTCCTGTAGAATGCGATAATGCTCTTGTAGATCCTGATAAGTGGGAGGGTTTTAAAAACTGGCAGAGAGTGACTGTTTCAATGTTCTGAAGGTGGTAGGTGAGTGGTTGCAGCCGAGAACTCGTCGATGCCAATGAAAACAAAAGGTGGTGGAGGCTTCTACTGTAGTGTACTTAAGCTGATGGCGTGATCTGTGGTGACGAGGTGAGGTGGCAGGATGGGTACGTTATTCCCATCTGGACTGTTGGTCCCTACTCCAGTGCCATTATGGTACTTCATGTCACCTGCCCGCCATCATTTCCATCATTCTCGTTATACGCCGCCACCACTACCTGTTCTGAGTTTTTCTTTCCGAGTTGACGAACCACACGTGCTCACTGCACCTTCTGACCGCCGTTTGAATTGGAGGAGGCTTGTTTGAACTGGATGAGGGTGGCCAGTTAGCTGGCCACCGATTTTGTTTAATCGCAACCATCTCAAAGGTTCATGCAGTCTCTAAATAATATTCACGCAACAGAGGAACGGGTTTAGCCACTTACCTGTTAGTCGCTACCGTGCTCTGCATGCTCAGACTTTGGCACTTTGTTTTTTTGATTGCTGTTGCTGTTGATGCTCGTGGCCTTTGAACTGGTGGCTTGGCTACCTTATGCTGGTGATTTTCGATCAGGAACCGCTCCTTGCACGTTGCATACATCTTGACTGCACTGACCCTACCTCTGGAGCTTGTTTTTTTAAAGGGATCAGCTGTTATAGGAATCCTGCAAGATTTCCTGTAGCTGCTTCTCCCTCTAAAATTTCTGGTTGATGCTTGAGCAGGGACTGAAGAGACAGCTGAGGAAGGTTTTGAAGGAAAGGAAAAACAACTGGAATGCATCAGGTAAGAACCAAGTGAAGAATGCTGCTGTTTTATTCATCATTTTTATTATTTAAAAAAAAACAACAAAATAGAATTTCTGTGTTTTCTGTGCAGGGAAGGAAAAGCGAGTGGAAATGTAGTGGTGCAGGGATGGAATGGAGAGTTAGGAGGATGAATGGTGGCAGGGAGGTCCACAGGCCTTCTGGACAAATTTCTAGCCCTCAGATTCTTTTCTAAACTTGATTTGGAGCTCTCTGTGGTTTCTACAGGAGCCTCCTGTAGAATGCACAGAGTTTCCTGTAGGATGCAAAATTTCCAGGACGAGTGAGACCAAGGCCTGGGAAAAGACAATGGCGATGGAGAAATGAGATATCAAGGGTGTATGCAGCCTGGCCATGTCCTTTCTCCTTCTGTGACCCTCCTGCAATCTGCAATGCATTCAAAAGAAGTTAGTTTTTCTGTTTTTCTCTGTTTTTTTTTTTGAGACAGTTGGGGCGCCTCCAGGAGGTTTTCACCTTCACTGCTTGTCCTTGGCGTCTCCAGGAGGTTTCACCCAGGGATCTTTTATTCTCTCTTTTTTTTTTCAGGGTGTGGGTGGAGTGGAGGCAGAGACCTGCTCCACTACCAACACTGTTTTACTCAGATTTTCAATGAATTCTTGCTTGGAGAGGGGCTTCCTGTATATTTTCAACCTATGCCCATTGACGAGCATGGGGTGGCTTCTTCATCGATGGTCCAGATCAACACTGAACCATTGTCATTGCATTTTTCTACTGTGTACGATCCCAGCCATCTTGTCCTCAGTTTGCTCTTGAAATCCTTAAATCTTGAATCATACAGCAGCGCCCAATCTCATTCCTGAAATTGTTTTTCTTTGAGGTGTCTGTCATGCCATATTTTCCTTTGAAGTTGGACTACCTCTGAGTGGAGAAGGGCCTGCAATCTCTGTTCATCTAATCCATTTAGCTGAAGTAACCTTTCCTTTTATGCATGGCTGAGATCTAGGTCCAGCTGAGCTGCCGTCCTTATTGTGTTATATTTAAATTCTATTGACAGCAAAGCCTTCTTCCTATAGACCAGCTCATAGGGTGTGAACCAGTGTTTTTAAAACCGTTTTTAAAAACCGGTTACCGGTCAAACCGGCCGGTTAGCAAGGCTGCCGGTCCGAACCGGCCAAAAAACCCGGTTTGATAGGGCATTTCGCCATTTTTTAGCCCTAACCGGTGAAAACCGGCCGGTTTAGGACGGAACCGGCCGGTTTGTATCAAACCGGCCGGTTCTGTCCTAAACCGGCCGGTTTTAGGCACGCCCAGTGAAACATGCAAAAAGGTGGATTTTGACTGTGGTTTAGGGGTTTTGGGGGGGGGAAGTAAAGGTGTTTTCCCTCCAAAAGGCTATATAAATGAATGTAAGGGTATATAAATGAATGTAGGCTGTCTGAAAATAGAACCACCCCAAAACACCATAGAACCAATACCAACACAATTACACAACAAAGAAAGGGGGGCTTCTTGAGGAAATCTAAAAGAGAGACCGTTGAATTAGTATGGTCAACTATAGGAGCACCAAGCAGCAAGATCTGTTGATGAGAATAACACTGCCACTGAAAGTACATCCGAGAGAAACCAAGAGAATGATCTTGTAAATAGTATGTTCAAGAAGGAAAAACATCAGTGTGGAAGAGAACGATCCACACAAAAAGCTAATCCATTTTTAAAAATCTCAGAAGATGATAAGTCCTATAGAGCTTAGTAGAAACTTCAGCAAAAGCATTAAGAGGAGTCCCCCTTTTCAAACAACCAGCCATACGTGTGAGAGAGGTGGAGTCAGTACCAGGAATATCATCTTCTAAAGTTGTTACAGCCCAATCTGAAAATTAACTGTCATAGAAATAGTCCATCCAGTCCAACAAGAGGTCAGTCTCTTTGAAGACTTCAAGACAGCCTGCTAAAATGTGGCCAGAAGGAGGGTTTGAAACCCTACAATAAATACAATTTAGAAAACCTAGTTGCACAAACATTAGGGAAAATGCCACTAGTCAACAGTCTCTTAAGTCACTTGTATAACACAAAAAATTATGCTACCAAACAATCCATCATATCAAATATCAGAGGTGGATCCAGTTCAACAAAAGGTCAGTCTTTGTGAAGACTTCAAGAGAGCCTGGTAAAAGGGCTAGAAAGAGGGTTTGAAACCCTACAATAAAGACAATCTAGAAAGCCTAGTTGCACAACCATTAGGGAAAATGCCATTAGTCAATAGTGTCTTGGGTCAATTGTATACCACAAAAAATTATGCTGCCAAACAATCCATCAGATCAAATATCAGAGGTGGACCCACCTAGTGGCTCTAAAGAAGAAATTTTAGCTGTGGCTGTTGGCTTAAACAGAAAGAAAGATATGGTGCACCTTAGAAGAGCAGCAAAAGAATACTTGTAGATTCCAACAGTACCCATAACTGTATAGACATCAACTAAGCTAAGCAACTGAACCTAATTGTGTACCCCACTCCATAGTTAAAATCATTGATCGATAAAAGGTCAAGACAGTAAAAAGATTCCATAAAGTCATGGTTCAAATACAAGAATTGGAACATTTAACACAACTCTATGCTCTTCAGCTCAATGAGATGGGTAGGGTACTAGGTGTTGAATAGTTGATGCAGTGGGGTGCTTATAACATTAATCTTGAAGAATAGTTCAAGTAATTTAACTAGAAAAGACAACATTATGAACTATATGGGTTGAAAGTTCCCATCACAAATGATCTACAACTAATAGAAAGGGGGCAAGAAACACAGACAAACATATAACCGCAAAGAAAGTATGTTACCATGGATTATCAAGGTTTCACATTGAATAACTAGGCCAAAAGACTTTAGAATATGATGTGCACACTGCAAAGGAACCTCACCATCACTCAAATCAAGAACTGAGTCAAACTCCCACAACCAAATAAAGATGATGCTACCAAGAAAGCATGCTCAGCAAGAGAAAATCTCATTTACTAGCTTTGAGGACAAAACATTCTTAAGAGGGTGGCAATGTAGTAGGAACGATACTAATTATGCCAATGAAAGGTCAAAGGCCACACACCTCGTGACCAATCACTGTATATCTATACACAGTCAAGAGGCCCAATGTTGATATCATTCTTAATAAATTCTTATCAATCAATCATTATCCAGTATTTTAATTTACAATTGCAGATATACTCTATGAATATTAGTAATAAACAAGGACTATTTATTCCAGTCTCCATCCATGAGGTGGTTATGGGACCCCACATCAGTGCTTACAACAACCTTAGTCACCTAAACTAATTTAAAATAATGGTCAGCTCTTAAACCATAGCAATACAAGTAATGACGGTGCAAAAAGGCGGATTTTGACTGTGGTTTAGGGGTTTTGGGGGGGAAGTAAAGGTGTTTTGATATATTCACCTTTACATGGTATATAAATGAGCAAACTTTGCATATTTTGTCTCTATTGGCTTGGAATCATGGTTTTACATCTTAAAAATAGTTTTGTTTCATTAAAAATTAATTATTTAATGTATTTTTTTAAAACCGGTTCGTTTAGACCAAACCAGTCCCAGTTAGACCGGTTCCGGTCGGTAAACCGGTTCATTAGGTGGACCGGTCCGGTCGCCGGTTCCGGTTTTAAAAACATTGGTGTGAACCCTGTGGTGGTTTTCCAGGTGGTGTTATAGGCCCAGGTGGCCTCGACTAATCGCTTTGCCCAATCTTTCCTGCTGCTGCTCACTACTTAGTCAAAATCCCTTCCAAAGCTCTGTTAGTGACTTCCACCTGTCCATTTGCTTGCGGATGATAAGGGGTGGAAGTTCTGTGCTTAATTTTGTGATGTGTGAGCAAGTCTTCAATCAGATTGGATGTAAACTGACTCCCTTGATCTGTGACTAATTCTCTTGGATAGCCAAACTTGTAGAAGATATTCTCTCTCAAAAACTCAGTGACTTTTTCTTTTGTTGTTGCATTGATAGCCTTTGTTTTTGCCCATTTTGTCAGATAATCAGTATACACAATGATGTAAGATTTCTGTTTTGAAGGAGGGTTGATAGGACCTACAAAGTCCATGCCCCACTTCTCAAATGGCTCGAAAGTCACTTGAGGTTGTAGGGGCATCTCATCCCTTGGAGTAGGTTTCCCCATCCTTTGACATCGGTCACATTTGCTGATATATCTTCTAACATCTTGATGAAGAGTGGGCCAATAGTAACCTGCTTGCAGAATTTTGAAGGTGGTCCTCTTTGCTGGAAAATGGCCCCCGCAGGGTTCATCATGACAGGTTAGGAGAATGTCAAAAACTTCCTCCTCCCTGACACATCGCCTCAAAATCTGATCTGGGCCATGTTTAAAAAGATTGCCCCCAATCCAAGTGAATAGGGCACTTTTCCTCACGATCTTGCTCTTCTCTTTTGAGGACAGGTGTGGTGGAAACTGTGCTAAAACCAAGTAATTTGCTATATCAGCGAACCATGGAGAGAGTACTGAGATAGCAAATAGGTGCTCATCTGGCATTTGATCATCCACCATTTCTTCTTCCCCTGCAGGTAGATCTAGTCTAGACAGAAAATCAGCAACAACATTTTCCTTACCCGGCTTATCAACAATGGTTAAATCAAATTGCTGCAATAAAAGTAACCATCTAATAATACGAGCATTCACATCTGGTTTGTTCATCAAATACCTAATTGTAGCATGATCAGTGTGCACAAATGTTTGATAGCCGGTGATGTAGTGTCTGAACTTATTTAGGGAATGGACTACAGCTAGGAGCTCCTTTTTGGTTACAGTGTAGTTTAATTCTGCCTTGGACAAGTTTTTACTTACAAAATATATGGCATAAGGTAGCTTCTCATCAACTTGCCCTAAGGTTGCTCCTATCGCTTTGTTCGAGGCATCTATATGAATGTGGAAAGGTAGGGCCCAGTTTGGACCTCTCAAAATTGGGGCAGTTACCAGTTTACCTTTCAAGGTGTCCAGAGCCTCTTGACAGTTGTCAGTCCATATGAACTCAACATCTTTTCCCAAAAGACCAAACAATGGAGAGGCTAGCTTACTAAAATCCTTAATGAATCTTCTATAATACCCTGCTAAGCCTAGGAAACTCCGAACATCTCTTACCTTTTGAGGAGGTGGGACCCTTTGGATGATGGCAATCTTATTGGGATCCACCTGTAATCCTTGCTGAGAAATTGTATGACCTAGCACGGTCCCTTTAGTCATCAGGAATTCACATTTTTCAAGACTGAGAGACAGGTTCATTTCGATGCACTTGGCTAAAACCTTTCCCAGGTTAGTCAAAGCTTCCTGGAAGTTAGAATCATAAGGGGTAAAGTCATCCATATAGATTTCCACTGAATCATGAACCAATTCAGCAAATATGCTCAGTACTGCCCTCTGAAAAGTGGCGGGAGCATTGCACAACCCAAAAGGAAGGACCTGCTATGCAAAAATACCCCAAGGACAAGTGAAAGTGGTCTTATCTTGGTCTTCCGGGCTGATTTGAATCTGGTTGTACCCGCTAAACCCATCTAGGAAGGAGAAGAACTTCTTCCTTGCCAGGCCATCTAACACTTGATCTATGAAAGGTAAAGGAAAATGGTCCTTCTTGGTGGCCTTGTTTAGTTCTCGATAATCGACACAGATTCTCCACTTCCCATTTTTCTTTGGCACTAGCACCAAAGGAGAGACCCATTCGCTGTCAGAGATGGGGTAAATGAATCCTGCATCCAGCAAATTTTGCAATTCTTCTTTGACAATGTTTTTAAGGGCTGGATTCATCTTCCTTTGAGGCTGCCTGATTGGTTTACAATCTTCTTTAATGTAAATGTGATGAGTGCAGACTGAAGGATGGAGTCCATTCATCTTCTTATAGCTCCAAGCAAAAGCATCCAAGTGGTTTTTTAATAAGCTACACAATTCTTTCTCTTGAGAGGTGGATAGGGATGAGTTGATCTTTAAGGTTCTCTCTGGGCCAAATTCCACATTCTTAACTCGGAGAGAGGTCGGATCAGCCACACAGAGATCAACTAAAGCATTGGCTTGGGTTTCTTCCACCAGCTCTTCTAATGGCAACACACTGGGGGGTGGATTCTGAATCAAGTTTTCAATAAGATCATCCTCAGTTTGTGGGCCCCCATGGTAGCTTCTACTGTACACAATGGTGCGGAATAGACTTCATCCTCATCTTCCTCCTCCAACCAGAGAGGTAAATCATGTTCTAACAGAGGTTGGGCAGGAGGATATAGGACTAGCTGTTTGGACATATGCCCATTCTTGATTGTCATGTTCCCAGCTCGACAACTGATGTAGGCATCCGCAGTAGCCAACCAGGGTCTTCCCAGGATGAGAGGATACCCAGTGAGCTTTGCCTTTGGCTGGAGAACCAGGAAATCAGCAGGGTACTCCCAAGAATCAATAGAGACCATTACATCTTCCACAATCCCCTCAGGGGTCACGGTGGAGCAGTCTGCTAGCTGCAGTACTGTTGTGGTCTTTCTCAGGGAACCCTGAAGGTTGAGCTTGAGCATAGTGTCCTTGGTCATCACATTGATGGCAACCCCTAGATTAATCAAGTTATGGGTGATTACGGTGCCATTGATGTGGACATCGACTACAGGACTCCTAGGGTCTAGATATTTCAGACAGATTACCTGTCCCAACATTAGGTCGGACAATTGTCCTATGACATTGATAGTTGGAGCATCTCTCCTGCACCTGCCTGGGTGCCTGAAGCACTTCTCCTTGATCATCTTGTTGTATATAGGCACATCTTTTATGGCTTGGAGAAGTGGTATCTTTACACATAACTGTTTCAATTCTCCCAGAAGTTCAGTTTTTTTAGGGGTCAGTTGTGTGGTTCCAATTAGTCTCTAAGGAAAGGGTGGAATGGCTTTCGGTTCACTTTCCTGTTTTTCTTTCTCATCCTCCTTAGGAGGAGGTTGGCTATCTGGGAGAACCTTCCCAGATCGTAGGTTAATCTCCTGAATCTCCACAACATAGGTCGGGCATGATGTTTCTCTAGTATATACTTGTTGGGCCTGTCTGTTATTGGGGTTCGGGTTCGGTTGAGCAGGTATTTGGGGTTGCCTTGGTGGAGCAGGAGGCAATGGTTGTGGTTGAGTAGGTGGTGGAGGCAAAAGAGCGGGAGGAGAGTTGTACTGGGGCCTCCACCCCTGATGAGGTGCATTCCACTGAGGTTGTGGCTGAGCATAAGAGTGAAATGGAGGAGCAACTGGTTGAGCATGGTATTGAGATGGATATGACCAAGGAGGGGGTGTGGACTAGGAAGGATGAGCAGGGGGACCCCAAGAAGGCATGGAAGTGGCTTGATTGGGGTTGTAATAGGTCTGGGATGTCCCTTGCATTCCCTGCTGGTAAGGTCTGGGTCCATGTGGCCTCCTTTGGTTCATGAAATAGAGTGGTTCAGTGGCTCCTTCGGCCCCCTGATATGCAGCTTTAATTCTGGGCAAGGAAGGGCACTGATTCGTAGGATGGTCTTCTTCACAGACTGAACACACTTCTATAGAGTGCAATGGACATTCGTTCCTAGGATGCTTTCTAGTGCACCTGGGACAAAAGATGGCCAAAGCCCTCTCGGCTTCCTCTTGTTTCCTTTTGATATGCAAGGTATCCATTTGCATGGCAAGAGTCTGCCTCATCTCGCTCTTGAAATCTTCCAGCCGATTCTCAGAAATCTTCCAGCCGATTCTCAAGATCGCTTATAAGGGATGAACTAGATAAGGGTGTACTGGGTAAAGGTTGACTCCCCCTACCTCTCTTTCTGGCTGCCCTAGAATGGTTTCTAAACACAATCTTTATGTCATCATAAGGTAGTTGGTATATGTCTCCCCCAGCCAGCAAATGGAGGGTATCTAGAAGGTCTTCAGGGACTCCTCTGAGCAAGACCAACTTCAGATATTCGGGGTCAAGTGTGCACTTGGCCCTTTTATAATTGAGCTGAAACCTCTCTTCATAGTCTTCTAAAGATTCATCACTTCCCATGGTCATTCGGAAGATTTCTTCCTTGGTATCTTTTGACCTACAGTAGTCCCGGTATTTGTTGTTAAAGGCTTGTTGCATCTGAGGCCAAGTTGTGATACTGTTTCCAGGTAATCCCATGAACCAGCGCAATGCTGCATCCTTGAGGGTAGAAGGAAACAGTTTCAATTTTTGCTCGTCTTCTGCATAGTCACAGGTTCGACAGAGAACAACAAATTCAAACAAGAAGGTATTAGGATCTTCGGTAGTCAATCCATGGAAGTGAGGTAAGGCTGAAGGACTTATGTTTTTCATTTTTGTGTCCCCATTGGTCTCTCGAATAGAAAAGACACCCTCTATTATTTCCCCATTTCCTCTAACGTTTCTGCTTTCAGCCATAGTCTCAGGAGGAATGGTTTCTTGCTCTTCTTCTGTTATAGGATCTTCGTATATCTTTGGAGGTTCACCCATAGGTTCTTCTGGATCATTGCCACCAAAGAAGAGAGAAGGGTGACTTAGTGATGTGGTGGGGGTGTTGGGTAGGAATTTTCCTGAATTGTTTCTGTTCCTACGAGGCATGAAAGGAAATCTCTTTTTGGGTGATTTTTGTTTTTTTTTTGCTTGTACCTGCAAAATTGAAATGGATTGAACAACAAACTACAACTAACTGAAATGAACTTGCTGAAATGAAATTGCAGAATTAAAATGAAAGCAAGGAAATGACTAATCTATTTTGCTGAAATGGAAATTGCAGAATTGAAATGAAAGCAGGAAATCACTGATCTATTTTGCTGAAATGAAATTGCAGAATTGAAATGAAAGCACGAAATGCCTAATCTACTCTTGCTGAAATGAAATTGCAGAATTGAAATGAAAGCAGGAAATGCCTAATCTACGCTTGCTGAAATGAAATTGCAGAATTGAAATGAAACTACTCTACTTTTGCTGAAATAAACTACTTAGTAGAATGTTGCAGTAGAAAATAGAAGAAAAATAGTAATCACAAAATACTCTGACGCTTCCCCGGCAACGGCGCCAAAAAGGTGGTGAGCACCAGTATTGCAGCAATAATGCTGCAACTCTTGGGGCTCCCTACTTTACTTTTATCAACCCGGTAGTTCGTAACAAACTTGGAAGCGACGGTGCTGTATGCACAAGTACTAGCTTTTACTGCAGGCTGACGCAAGTTCGTTAGGAGCTTAAGCCAACTTCTATGAATTCTCAGAAGAAGCTTTTAACTGTGATGAAAGGAAACTAACTCTAAAGAGGCTATTCTACTTGCAGAAAGAGAAGGAAAACCATAGTTGCAGGAAGCGCCCCCCCCCCGGATCCTAGGCCGGAATCGCGTCCCATACGGAAGCGTTCCGGAAGCGCCAGCCGAAGCGCGATTCCATTTTTGCCGAAGCGCGATTCCTAGTTTTTTGAGCGATTCCTGGTTTTTAGGAAGCGTTGCCCCCGAAGCGCGCTTCGGGCCTCCGGAAGCGCCACGCTTCGGGCCCGGAAGCGCACGCTTCACGAGCGCTTCCGGAAAAATCCGCGCGGGCAAGGAATGAAACTTCAATTTTTTTTAATTTTTTTTAAAAGTTAACTTAACTTGCAATGAGGGGGTGGGTTAGGGTGAGTTTAGGTGAGGAATGAAAAGCATAAAGCTCCCATTCATTCCTCATTTTCTCACTTTGAGTTTATGAGAGTTGGAGAAGAGAAGAGAGGAGAGGAGAAGAGAAGAGAGGAAAGGAGAGGAGAAGAGAGGAGAGCTTGGAGGAGTGAAGAAGGAGGAGCTAGGAGAAGGAGGAGGAGCTTGGAGCAAGAGCTTGGAGGACTTCATCTACAAGAGCTAAAGAGGTAAGTTCAAACCCCAAACTCCCTTGTTTTTTTGAAAAAAAAATTGTATTTTTCTCCTCCCTCTCCTACTCTTTCCCATTGTTTCTACTTGCTCCTTTATTTACAGGTTGTCCACCACCTATATCCATATTCCAAGATGGTGTTCTTTTGGCTTCTATGTATCATTCCACTCTTGGTTTTAATGATGGCAAGGGTGAGGAATAGAGGGGAAGAGGAAGGGGATGAACTTGGTCCTAATAGTAGTGACCCAATGTATGATGAGGAGGAAGGGTTTGAAGAGGAAGGGGATGAACTTGAAGGGGACACTGAAGCACAAGATGGGAAAGGTACATCAACACCCTTGTGGAACTATGTGACCAAACTTGATGGGGGAAAGGGTGGTGGATCTTACAAATTTGTGTGCCCTCATGGTTGTCATGGAGGAAAACCATATACGGGTTCATATACCCGTCTGAGGAGGCATCTTTGTGGGGTGCTGGACAGTGATGAAAAAAAGGGTTCTGTGGGGGTACAAATTTGCCCAAACATTTCAACTGAAGAAAGAAGAAAATACATCCAAATAGAGATGGCTGCACAAAAAAAAAACAAGAAACAAAAAACTCATTCTGAATCAAGTGCAACCTCTAAATTTGGTAGTTGCCCATCTCCTCATGGTACTTCTGCAACCTCTGGAGGTAGAAGAACAATAGGGGATTTCCTTAATGTTGCTGGGAGGGATGATGTGGATGGAAAGATAGTCCGTTTTCTTTGTGCTTGCGGTGTACCATTCAATGTGCTTCGCTCTCCCTATTGGCATGACATGGTAAAGGCCATCAATGAAGCCCCAAAAGGATACAAGGCCCCCAACTATGAGAAAGCTAGAACAGTGTTATTAGAAAGAGAAAAAGCTAAGGTTCAAAGAGCTTTGACACGTTTTACACATGAGTGGGTGGATTCTGGGGTATCCATTGTATCAGATGGGTGGACAAATATTAGAAACCAACATTTGATAAATGTTCTTGGTGTTTCTTCTAGTGGTGCAGTATTTATTGCATGTCATGACTCCTCCTCCATCAGTGCAACTGCACAAAACATTGCAGATCTCCTATTGAAATCAATCAAAGATGTTGGTCCGAATAATGTGGTTCAAGTGATCACAGATAATGCAACAAATTGTAAGGCAGCAGGAAAAATTATTGAGCGTACTCATCCACACATCTTTTGGTCTAGGTGCCTGGTTCACACATTGAACCTTTTGATGCATGATATTGTGAAACACAAAGATTGTGGGTGGATTGCTGAGGTTTACAGGAAAGGGAAGCAGCTCATTAAATTCATCACAGGGCATACAAGGGTAAACTACTTCTATGGCACTTACTCCAAGTTGCAATTGCTTAAAATTGCAAAGACAAGATTTGCTAGTTATTACCTCACCTTTAGGCGGCTAGCGAGGGTGAGACAAGCTTTAACTAATCTGGTGTGTGCTGAAACATGGGATGAAATTAACACTGACACAGATGGTGCTAATGCAGTCAAGGACACTGTTCTTGACAGTTACTTTTGGTCACAGGTTAAATATGTTTTGCAATTCACCAAACCAATTTATTACATGATCAAGTTTGCAGATTCAGATCGACCAGTAATTGGGGAGGTGTATGAGCAAATGGATAGCATGTTGGGGCAGATTAAAGACATTGTTGAGCCTAGAGATACCACCTTGTACAATTATATTCGTGTAGAGGTGCAAAACCGATGGGAAATGCTAAATATTCCATTGCATGCATTAGCATATGTTTTGACACCTAAATACTATCATCCATCATGGCTTTCAACACCAGCACCTGGGGGGGGAAGCAGGAAAAAACCACACCAAGATAGAGAGGTTCACGAAAAATATATGGCTGCATTGAGTAAATTAATCCCTGATGAGGAGGAGGCTGCATTGGTACGGAGACAGGTGAGCAACTATACGCTCAACACTGGTCCATTTGGGACCATGCATGCAATTCAAGATCGAGAGACTTTTTCTGCTCTTGAGTGGTGGAACATGCATGGAGGGGGTACTCCACTTCTACAGAGTTTGGCATTGCGGGTGCTATCACAGGTGGTAAACACTTCTTCTGCAGAGAGGTGTTGGAGCTCTTATTCTTTCATCCACAGTGTTAAAAGGAACAGGTTGAATTTAGACTGGGCAGAGAGCTTGGTTTATGTTCATTACAACTTGCGATTGTTGTCCCATTACTGTGAAGATGCAAAGTCTAATAAAGACTTGTTGATTTGGGACAAGAATCCAGAGGAGCCCAATTTGGAGGATGGAGTGTTGCGACTAGAGCAATTAGAGGATTCTCTTATCCAGGTATGTCCATTGTGGTATGAATTTTCCAATTTTCCCTTATAAAGCATTTCTCTAATTCATGTTTCTAATTTTTTTGTTAACTAGTGTTTTTTTTTTTTTGCATGAATTTTTTGAGCGATTCTAGGATGATGATGACCGTGTTGATATGCCACCACCCCCACCCCCATCTGGTCCCTTGGTTCCTAGGTTCCATGGTTCAACACCAATAGCAGGGGGTTCTTCTTCATCAGTTTCAGTGCCACGACTTACACAGGGACCATCTTCTTCATTGCCACCACGTGGAGGCCCGCCATCACGTTCTATTCGTGGTGGAAGGAGGAGAGATTAGTAGATATATTCACAATCTACTACTTTTTGTCATAGATTACTCATTAGACTTGTAGACTTGTGAATTTGAATTTTGAACCTTTTTGGCTTGGCGGTGACCAAGTGACATATTTTGTAAACATTATTATTTGAATTTTGGACATGACAAATGTTGACAGTTGCTCACTTGCTAGATAAATCATAATATGCTCTATGTTTTATGTTTTATAATATGCTTAAATGTTTTATGTTTTATAATATGCTTAAAAATTTGATGTATGTTTGTAATAGCTAGAATATAGATGATTGTTGTACATACTAGTAACTACAATGGAATCATGGATGCCATATCTATCTTGATTTATGCAAAAATATGCATGTTTTCATGTCTTCTACAATTAATTTGGTATTTGGGATGTTTGTTTTGAGTATAAATGCAAAAAAATATAAAAAAATATATATATATATAGCAGACGCTTCCGCGGACGCTTCGCTTCCTAGATTTTTGGAAAATGACGCTTCCGCGCTCCCGCTTCCGCGCTTCCGCTTCGCTCCCGCTTCGTGCAACATTGAGGAAAACTGAAATGTAACGCAAACCCTAATTTACCTATTAACCCTACTTTTGCAAGAACAGAGATGGAAACTGATGAAATGAGTGCCATTGACTACTGAAAAGGTAAATTGCATTTATTCAAGCTACTTTTGAAAAGAAATGAGAAGAAATCATCTTTTTGTATTTTTGAGTGTTTTTATGTGGAATTATTATGCTTGCGATTTATCTGGTTATGACTGTATAGAGGTTTGGTGGCAAAGGAAGATGGAGTTGGCTTTTGCAGATGGTGAAGAAGGTGTAGAGGGGTCCTAAGAAGCCCCTAGTACTCTTCTGAAGACTTCTATTGCGATCAGACTTCAAAAAATCACTCACAGGAAATTCTGTAGGAGGTTGCAGGGAATCTACAGGAGGTTCTACAGGAGGATCTATAGGAGGAGGCCGAAAGCTGTTTTTGGAGTTTTGAAGGTGGAAAAATGATGGAAAAAATAAATGAAGGCTGGATGAAGGTGTTGAGGTGTCTAGAATTTGTCAAAAAAGATCAGGGATGAACGTGATGGTTGGATTTGTTCAAATGGCAAGGAAATAGCTTTTATGGAAAAACACAAAAATTAGGGCAAATTGGCGAAATTTTGCGAATGAGCTGGGAAATCTATGAGGAGTGAGCTGGTGCTGGCTATTGCATGGATGGATGGTGAGCTGGAAGGTCCTGCAATAGATCTGCACAAAAACTGATCAAAGGAAGAACTACTATACCATGAAAACAGAGCTTTTTCTATCTTGACCTAATTTCTGATCTATAAACAGAAAATGCTAAATAGTACCTTGTGAACAGAAAAGCATGCGAGAGAACTATGGTAAATGAACAGGAAATGATCTAAGCAAGTGAATTTGAACCAATATCAACTTTTCCAAATCAAGTTATCACACTAGCAGTTGCATGGAAGAGCAAAAACCGTGTTTTTGGTGGCAGCAGTAGTGCCTTGACCTCAAATCATAGTCCCAAGAAGGGAGAAAGGAGATCAGGGTTTGTTGTGGCCTTTTTGAATCTTATTTTGTCACTTCAGCGACTTGTGTTGGGTGTGAAGCCTTATTATCTTCTGTATTGACAGGTATTGCCGCATTGGACCCCAGTTCGAAATGCCGCCCGTAAAATATTTGCTGCAGGGGGGGCGACTGCGACCTTTGGGGAGCCCCCCCCTGGCGGGGGGTTTCGGGGGTAGCGCCTCTGAAGCTAAGAATAGATGTAAAATTTCCTTGTAAAAGTATAGTAATTTCTAGTCAATCTGGGCTGTTCATTAGGCAGAGATCTGATGGTAGAAGTTATGTTTAATTTAGGGTTTTTTGCCCTAGAAGGCAAATCCTCACTATATATGAGGGAATTGTATTGCGTCTATGCAGATCTGTATTCTGAGTGAGAAAGAGAGAGGAGATTAAGAGCGAAGAGGGTGTTACAGCGGATCTGCTGTAGGTTGTATCTCTTTAGTTTGTTGGATAATATAAAAGTAAGGACTTGTTGTTTCTCTGTGGACGTGTAGCCCAAACTGGGTGAACCATGTATATCTGTGTCTCCCTTGTTTTATGCGTTTTCTGTGTTTATATTTCTGCAATATTTTATGTGTTCCATTGCTCCGTAATATATAATTTTCTAACAACTGGTATCGGAGCCGAAGGTCTTTTTGGCTGAAAAACTCACAGGAGAGAAGGATTCCTGGTTCGAGTGGGAGCAATGGCGGAAGATGGTAAGTTTAAGGTCGAGAAACTTAACGGCCAAAACTTCTCGTTGTGGAAGATGTAGATGAAAGATTATCTGTATCAGAAAGATCTATACCTACCATTGGGCAGAAAAACAAAGATGCCAACAGGTATGATAGATGAAGAATGGAACCTTCTCGAGAGAAAGGCACTCAGAACAGTATGGTTGTGCCTCGCAACGTCGGTTGTCTTCAACATTTCGAAGGAAACAACGACAGAGGGTTTGATTAAGGCGTTGGCGAAACTATATGAAAAACTCTCGACCTCAAATAAGGTATTTCTTATGAAGCATTTATTTAATATGAAGATGTCGGAAGGTGGATCTATTGCAGACCATTTAAATGATTTTAATATTGTTACAAGTCAGTTAAGTTCTGTAGGGGTAAACTTTGATGATGAAGTTAGATCTCTGTTATTCTTGTGCTCATTGCCAGAAAGTTGGAATGGTTTAGTAATGGCCATTAGTAACTCTGTTTCTGGATCTAGTACTTTAAAGTTTGATGATGTTGTCGGTGCTATCCTTAGCAAGGAAATGCGATGGAAAAGCTCCGGTGAGACATCGGGTAATGCTTTGAGTGTAGATTCTAGGGGAAGAAAAATGGAAAGAGGAAAGAGCTCAGGATATCGCAGTAAATCAAGGAAAGGCAGATACAAGTCCAGATCGGGGATAGTCTGCTGGAAATGTGGAAAGAAAGGACATCTAAAGAAAGACTGTAGATCTCGGAAGGGAAAAGAAGGAGATGCACAACAAGAAAACAATCATGAAGCAAATGTGACAGGTGAGGTGTTACAAGATGCTTTAATTCTTTCCTTCAAAAATATTACTGATTCCTGGGTGGTAGATTCAGGGGCCTCATTCCATGCCACACCTGATAAGAAATACTTTCATGACTATGTTCAAGCAGATTTTGGACAAGTCTGTTTGGGTGATGATAAACCCTGTAAAATTGTTGGAATGGGTAAGGTTCTTGTAAAACAACAGAATGGGAACTAATGGCTACTAAAGGAGGTAAGGCATGTTCTAGATCTGAAGAAAAATTTGATTTCAACAGGGCAGTTAGGCGGTGAAGGTTGTGTGACAACTTTCACAGATAGAGCTTGGAAGGTCACCAAAGGAGCCCTAGTAATAGCAAAAGGCGACAAGGTTGGTACATTGTATTTATGCAATGGTATTTGTAACTCTGTTAATGTTTTAACTTCCAAAGGAGTAGATGCAGCATTATGGCATCATAGGCTTGGACACATGAGTGAGAAGAGGATGAAGATCCTTCACTCAAGGAATTTGTTGCCGGGTTTGAAGAATGTTGATTTGGACTTCTGTGAGAATTGCATTTATGGAAAACAAAAGAGTTAGATTTCTCAGAGTTGGGGAAGAAAAGAAGAGCGAAAAATTAGAGCTTGTGCATACAGATGTATGGGGACTGCTCAAGTATCATCTCTCGGTGGCTCTCATTCTTATGTTACTTTTATTGATGATGCAACTAGAAAAACTTGGATTTATTGTATTAAGAATAAATCTGATGTATTTGATACTTTCAAGAAATGGAAAGCTTTGGTTGAGATTGAGATAGGAAAGAAATTGAAGTGTCTCAGATAAGACAATGGAGGTGAATATTGCAGCAACGAGTTTGATAGGTACTGTTCAGAGCATGGAATTCGCAGAGAGAAGACAGTTCCAAGAACACCACAAGAAAATGGTGTGTCAGAAAGGATGAACAGAACAATCATGGAGCGTGCAAGGTGCATGAGATTGCATGCAGGATTGCCTTTACAATTTTGGTAGATGCTATAGATACTGTTGTTTATCTAATAAACAGAGGGCCTTCAAGTTCCTTGGATGGTGGTGTTCCAGAGGAAGCATGGACAGATAAAAAGGTAAACTACTCATTTTTAAAGCCTTTTGGTTGTGAGGCCTTTGTCCATATTAATAAAGAAAATAGAACAAAGCTTGAGGCAAAATCAAAGAAATGTACTTTTATTGGATTTGGTGTTAATGATTTTGGTTATCGCTTATATGATTATGAAAATCACAAAATCATTAGGAGCAGAGATGTAATATTCAATGAAAAGGTCTTGTATAAGAATCAGTTGCAGAAAAAGAAACAAGAAAAAGAAAACAAGGAATACATAGTTCTTGATGAGATCATTGAAAAAGTAAAGGTGCCTGAAAATAATAATAATCAATAACCACAACAACAACAACCACCACAACAGCAACAGGGACCCCAAACACCTGAAAGTGGTGTTAGAAGATCTACCAGGATAAGTAGACCCCCTGAACGATACTCTCCTTCATTATATTATTTATTGTTGATTGAGTCTGGTGAACCCGAATGTTATGAAGAAGCAATGCAGGTTGAAAGCAGGAAGAAGTGGGAGCTAACCATGGAAGAAGAGATGGACTCTTAATGCATAACCAGACTTGGGACTTAGTCAGGTTGCCTGCAGGTAAAACTACATTGCAGAATAAATGGGTTTATAGGCTGAAGGAAGAAGATGGAGGAAAACAGAGGTACAAAGCTAGATTTGTGGTGAAGGGGTTTGCACAGAAGAAAGGTATTGATTTTGATGAAATATTTTCTTCTGTTGTTAAAATGACTTCAATTAGAACTATTCTAAGTTTAGTAGCAGCTGAAGATTTGCATCTTGAGCAGTTAGAAGTAAAGACAACCTTTCTCCATGGGGTTTTGGAGGAAGAGATATATATGTAGTAGCCACAAAGATATGAGGTAAAAGAGAAGGAGAAACTAGTGTGCAAGTTGAAGAAGAGCTTGTATGGCTTAAAACAGGCTCCAAGGCAGTGATATCTAAAATTTGACAAGTTTATGTCTGAACAAGATTATACTAGATGTCACTGTGATCATTGTATTTATCTGAAAAAACAAAATGATGGCAGCGATATTATATTGTTATTGTATGTAGATGACATGCTTGTTGCAGGGTCTAACATGTAGGAAATAAATGTGCTCAAAAGAAAATTGGCAAATTCATTTGCAATGAAGGATTTGGGAGCTACAAAACAAATCCTTGGTATGAGAATAACTAGAGATAGAAAAAATCGCAAACTAACATTGTCTCAGAATGAGTACATACAAAAGGTGTTGAAAAGATTTAATATGCACAATGCAAAACCAGTTAATACACCTTTTGCTAGCCATTTTAAACTTAGTAAGGAATTGTGCCCAAATACCCAAGAAGACATGGATTATATGTCTAAAGTTCCATATGCATCAACAGTTGGAAGCTTAATGTATCCAATGGTCTGCACAAGGTCTGATATTGCACATGCAGTGGGAGTTGTAAGCAGGTACATGAACAATCCAGGAAAAGAACATTGGATGGCAGTGAAATGGATTCTCAGATATTTGAAAGGTACCACAAATCAAGCATTATGCTTTGGTGGTTCAAACATTTCTCTACAGGGATATGTTGATGCAGATATGGCAGGCGATAGAGATAACAGGAGGAGCAAAACAAGATATGTATTTACTGTAAGTGGAACAACTGTCAGTTGGGTTTCAAAAATCCAAAGTGTTGTTGCACTTTCAACAACAGAAGCAGAGTATGTTGCTGCTACAGAGGTTAGTAAAGAAATGATTTGGCTACAAAGGTTTATGGGTGAATTGGGTAAGAAGCATGATATGGGCACGTTATACAATGATAACCAAAGTGCCATTCATCTTGCAAAGAACTCAGCATTTCATTCCAGGACCGGAAAATGGAGAGTTGAAGCTGGAAAGGATACACACTGGCCAGAATCTTGCAGATATGCTAACAAAAGTTGTAACTAGGGAGAAACTGAGAATATGCTCAGTTTCAATTGGTCTTCAAGTATGATGAAGAAGATGAGAAACAACCAGGTCCAAAGAGGAGTCACTGTCCAGCAAATGAAGTAGCGGTGGAGTTGCTCTAATCAGTCTCCAAGTAGGAGATTGTTGGGTGTGAAGCCTGATTATCTTCTATATTCAAAGGTATCACTGCATTGGACCCCAGTTTGAAATGGGGTGGCAACGCCGCTTGTAAAATATTCACTGCAGGGGGGTCCAGGGTGGGCGGCTGCGACCTTTGGGGAGCCCCCCCCTGGCGGGGGGTTTTGGGGGTAGCGCCCCCGAAGCTAAGAATAGATGTAAAATTGCCTTGTAAAAGTATAGTAATTTCTAGTCAATCTGGGCTGTTCATTAGGTGGAGATCTGACGGTAGAAGTTATGTTTAATTTAGGGTTTTTTGCCCTAGAAGGCAACCCCTCACTATATATGAGGGAATTGTATTGCGTCTATGTAGATCTGTATTCTGAGTGAGAAAGAGAGAGGAGATTGAGAGCGAAGAGGGTGTTACAGCGGATCTGCTATAGGTTGTATCTCTTCAGTTTGCTAGATAATATAAAAAGAAGGACTGGTTGTTTCTCCGTGGATGTAGCCCAAACTGGGTGAACCACGTATATCTGTGTCTCTCTTGTTTTATGCGTTTTCTGTGTTTATATTTCTGCAATATTTTATGTGTTCCATTGCTCCGTAATATATAATTTTCTAACAACTTGAACAACTGAAACAAAAACGACTATGCTAACCATCAAAAGCAACCTATTCTAACAAAGCAAAATGAATCTATGCACAGAAATTAACTCATGAATGGAAGCAAGAAAACATATAAATACATAAAGAAGGTGCTGGGCAACTTGGGTTAGGCCCTAACCCAAGAGCTTCAGCCCTCTGAAAGAGATCAGTGCTAGCTCAAAAACTGTTTCATCTTCATTTATCAAAAAATAGCAGTTACATCACATAAACTGTTCTAAAAAAGAACTCGAAAATAAGCTGACCAATGTGCTGCACAAAAGTGCGAAAATCTACTAAGAACTGGCTAACCTATTGAGGCTCGAAGCCTTCTTATTTATACAAATGGGGACTTCCAACCATAGTTGCAAGAAGCGTCCCCCCCAGTTCCAAGGCCCAAAGTGCGTCCCGTGCGGATGCGTCCAGGAAGCGTCCTTGGAAGCGTGCTTCCAAAATTCGGAAGCGTGCTTCTGCCTGTTTTGGACGCTTCCGCTTGTTTTGGATGCTTCCAGGACGCTTCCGTCTGTTTGGGATGTTTGTTTTGAATATAAATGCAAAAAAATATAATATATATATATATATAGTAGACGCTTTTCTTCCTAGATTTTTGGAAAATGACGCTCCCCGCTTCGTCCCCGCTTCGTGCAACATTGCTTCCAACAGTCCTCCTAAAATCAAGGAACTCGACTTCCTAGAACTGAAGATAAACAACAATCCTACTTGACTTGCTCGGCTGCCCCTTGGAATCATCAATGTGGGCCTTTGTGCTCCGAGTTGCTGATGGAGGATTCGAGGAAAGGGGTCATTAATGAAGGAGACACCACCTCCACAAGTCCTCTTCCCTGTTTTCCTCGAGTTTGGCTGCCATTTGCTCATAAATTCCTTGTCTTTGTCCAAAATTGTCCAAAAAATCTGCATAAAACACTCATTAGACTACATGGCAAAGTGACTAACCCAATTCACTCTATTAGCATCAACATATTCAAAAACATGCATTAAACTAATGAGAATGGTGGATTAAGTCGAAATAAGAGGCAGAATGAGCCCATATAATTACCCATTTTTGGGGCTCATCAAGGGGCAGTGAGTACGAGGAAGAGAGGCAGAGACAATACTGAGAGACTGGCGTAGAAGCAGAGAGAGCATGAGCAATAGCCAATCCAGGCTACACAGAGCCCAACAGAGACAATGCAGAGGCCAGAGGGACTGCGTCATCCATTCAGAGGTTGTTGGAGTGACGCAGAGTGTCCCAGAGGTTGTGCAGTGCCTCAGAGGGCTGATGTAAGGGGTCCTGGGGTTGACACAGGTCAGCAGAAGGCTGACGCAGAGGTCAGAAGGGCCAACACTAAGCTTCAGTTGTGCTGGAGAGGGTTTCGTGGGATAGGTTTTCTGAATACCTGTTTTCGGATATAGAGGTATTGTTGCCATGTATTTTTCTCTGTCAGGTGAGTCGGTTAGACACCCAGTTGTACTCAGGTAGACTGCATAATAATATAACCCTCTGAATAGCTGCACCAGTTTCCCGCATTGGGTTTTTCCGGGGACATCTGTCAAAAAATAACGGTGTCACTTGTGTGCTCGTTTTCTTTCAGTTGATGATCTGTAGATGTTGTGACTGTATTGTGTTTATTTCGATATTTAAATGTATTAAATAACTTGTTCGAATTTAAACAAGTAGAAGAAATAAACCCGTAGAATACAGATTAATTTTCGAACGGATAGACTTAGAAAATTCAACATGGTATCAGAGCATGGTTGCAGATCACAGGAAAATTGAAGGCATCAGCTTAGCAGAGCATTCACAGCAGATTCAGTTGTCCCGAGTGATAGAGCTAATCCTTGCAGAAAGCGACAGAGGAAGGAGTGATGCAGAGGGACTGCGTCATCGGTCTGGGCTAGAGAGAGGCAGCACAGAGGCTGAATAGGGCAGAAACAGGTTCACGCAGAGCCACACAGAGGCTAGGTGGGCTGACGCAGTTGGCCGAGGGAGTTGTTTTGCTGGTTTTGGGATTGCGCAGAGCCAAGAGGCTCAATCCTTTAGTTGCCGGGGCATAGGAGGCTGTGGGTATTTTGCAAAGCGAAGCTGGTGGGGTATTGTGGTTAGAACAATACCTAACAGGGCAAGACCAAGGTAGAGGGAGTTGTTGCCGAGGCAAATTTCTAGCCAAGGAATCCGGATCAGTGTTGCAGTTGCACAGATGATCGGAGAGGAGCAACTTGACAGTTGGCAGAAGGATTTCCAGGAGGGAAATCGAGACTCAGAGGGAGTCCAGAAGAGAACTTCCAGACGGGAGTAGAGAGACTCAGCAGGAGTCGAACCGAGAACTTCCAAACGGGAAGTAGAGAGACTCAACAGGAGTCAAACCGAGAACTTCCAGGTGGGAAGTAGAGAGACTCGGAGGAGTTGACAGAAGAGCAGTGAGATGGCCATGAATGGACTGAGAGATCAGGACAAGCTGGACGGAGCATCCAACTTTGTGGTCTGGAAGGCCAGGATCTTGTCCATTCTAGACAGACATCGTATCAAGGGCTTCGCCTTGAGAGTAATGGCTATCCCAGTTGACTCGGTAACTAATGAAAGGTACAAGGAGGTAATGGCTAAGGCAAAGTGCATCATCCTTGATGGGGTCAAGGATCATGTGGTATCACATATTGTCGAGAAGGAAACAACAAAGGAGATGTGGGACACTTTAAAGACATTGTACCAGCATAGTTCTGTGCAGAGGAAGATGCTCTTGGAAAATCAGCTAAGGTCATACCAAATGCAGAAGGGAGAGCAGAGATGTTTTCCTTGAAGGAGATTCGTGACTAGCTAACTTCCATAGGGGCCACGCCGGATCAGGAGTTGATGGTAAGGACCGCACTTAACACAGTCTTCGAGGATTGGGAGACATTTGTCCAGAGCATACTGGGTAGGACGAGTCTTCCAGATTGGGAAGAACTGTGGGCGGCTCTTCATCAAGAAGAGATTAGACGGCTGACCAAGGCGGGGAGTAGCAGAAAAGGGGTCAGGATCAAGAAGGAAGAGGAAGAGGATGTGGCTCTAGCATCTGCGAGAAAGCAGGAGAAGAGGAAGAAGAAGGACTTCTCCAAGGTCAAGTGCTTCCATTGTGGGGAACTGGGTCACTATGCGAACCAGTGTCCGAGGAAGAAGAGTAAGGGAGAGGCTTCTGACTCGAAGGTAGCGCCAGCGAGGGTGGAGAAAGAAGTCGAGGAGGATGATGATTGTGCCATGAGTGATCATATGCCACTTGAGAAGAAGTGGGGAGACATCGAGTTGTAGTCAGGAGGACTATAGGCGATGAGGGGCAGGATCCTTGAGGTACCCAACCTCTTGGATTATACCTTACTACGGGAGCCTCGAAGAGGAGTAGCAAGACTGGCGGATGTAGGTAGAGATGGATGCGGATGAAGTGGCATAAGAGTGCTACAGTGCAGGAGTCCCCAGGCAGTGCGAGGCTAGCAAGCTACAACAGTGCGAGAGGCACGGGAGTGTTGCACCAGTGTAGGATGGCACAGAGAGGTGTGTAACGGTGCAAGATGTAGGGAGTTGTTGCAACAGTGCAGAGATCAGTAGAGGGAGAACTTGTTAGCGGCAGAGGGAGCTTCAACATCGAGAGTGTTTCTAGCCTGACAGGGATGTCAAAAGTTGGGTGGATCAGTTACTTACTTCTCAGTAACTGAGTTGCAGTGCAGTAGTAGTATGCAATAGCACGATGCAGCATGATGAGAGGGGGATGCAATGTTGGGAGGATTGACCAGCAACAGCACGAATGCAGAGGGAGTTGCTGTACAGATGCAGCAGTGGCAATGATAGGGCCATGGGCAGCAGTACAGGATGCAACAGTGCAGAGGATATTGGGCGGGGAGGCCTAGCATCAGCACAGGTACCAGTGCCAGATAATCAGAGTAATGCTCAGTGAGGAGTATTACTAGAGCACAATCCTCGCTAAGAGGGAGTGTTGATTTGGGGTAGCATCGGATGTGATCTAGCCATGAAAATTGGTGGAGAAACTAAAGCACATGAGATCTCCAAGACCTAGAAATGGTTTGGACAGACTGTACCCGGTTTGGGAGATATTAAAATAATTAATATTTTTAATGGAGTTCCTAAGTCTAAACTTAGGAAAAATAAAATATTAATGGGTATTAATATAACATTGGGTTAAAAGGTTCCAACAGTTGTGGATCAAGCCTAATCTAATCTTAGCTGTTGATTAGAGATTTAATCTCGGTCGTTGACAAACCAACAGGAAAAGTATAAGAGGAGGCTTGAGGGTCACTTGGAGAACACACTAGTGTGACCAGTCATTCTTTTTGTTAGAGCGGGCTTGCTAAGCGAAGTTGAATAAGTGATCAGCAGTGAGGGGCAGTGAGTACGATGCAGAGAGGCAGGGACAATACTGAGAGACCCACGTAGAAACAGAGAGAGCGAGAGCAACAACCAGTCCAAGCTACACAAAGCCCAACAGAGACAGCGCAGAGGCTAAAGGGACAGCATCATCCATGCAGAGGCTGTTGGAGTGACGCAAAGGGTCCCAGACGCTGTGCAATGTCTCAGAAGGCTGACGCAAAGGGTCCTGGGGTTGACGCAGGTCAGCAGAAGGTTGACGCAAAGCCCAGAAGGGCCAGCGCTGAGCTTAAGTTGTGCCGGAGAGGGTTTCGTGGGACAGGTTTTCTGGATACTTGTTTCCAGATATAGAGGTATCGCTGCCGTGTATTTTTCTCTATCGGGTGAGTTGGTTAGGCAGCCAGTTGTTCTCAGATAGACTGCATAATAATATAACCCTCTGAATCGCTGCACCGGTTTTCCCGCATTAGGTTTTTTCGGGGACATTTGTCCAAAAATAACGGTGTCACTTGTGTGCTTGTTTTCTTTCATTTGATGATCTGTAGATGTTGTGACTGTATTGTGTTTATCTCGGTATTTAAATGTGTTAAATAACTTGTTCGAATTTAAACAAGTAGAAGAAATAAACCAGCAGAATACAAATTAATTTTTTAACGGATAGACTTAGAAAATTCAACACAAGATGAGTGTGCTTTAAATGATAGCCTTCATTTCATGCCATAAAAAATACTCAATATCCACTAATTGATCTGATAGGGAAAGATCAGCACATTTTTGTGATAGGGAAAGATGAGGAGCTTGATCCCATTGCTTTGCACCAACTCAGTAATGAAATGATGATGCACTAAGATATGTTTTACTTATGCATGGCATATTGGATTCTTTGTCAACTTACAGTTTGATTGCTGCAATGAAATGGTGCTTGTTCATTCTGCAACTGCAACAACTGGAACATATATGAGTAGAAATAGAACAGTTGGCAGTGTAAACAATGAAAGAAACGAGAAAAGATATAGGGGCAAATGCAAATAAAATGATGAAGCTGCGTTTTGGCATGGCATGACTTGAACCTGCAACATCTTACTGGAACATCTTCTTTCTCATTGTATTTCTTGTCATGATCCTTCTTTACATGCTTTGCAAGAATTTTATCATGAATCTACGTCGGATCCTCTTATTAGTGCATGCACTAGTTTAAGTTTCTTTGTTTGTTATATGACAAATAAAATTGCAACTTGTTTCGATCAAATACACAGAAAAAGGAAGATACTTTTATTTGAGATATTGCTACATTCATGTTACGTCTCTAACATCAGAGTGGAAGTCGATGACCTTTGATTCAATCATCAATCTTCTAAACTAGTGAATAGTCATACAAATTTGTGATTTTAGCTGAAATACAAATAAAATAGAAAATCTTACCATCAGCATACCCGTCAATTATTGGTGACAATAGATGCATGAACATTCCAACAGATAGGAGCAATTCATTAATATCTCCAGAAAAATCTATAGCCCCTAGCCTTTTTACAACATCTCATAAAAATGTCCAATCTATCTGTTGCTACTGTGCAACTAATCCCTCAATTGGATCAACTGTTTCAAATTCTTTAGTCCTCGTGAAGCTTCAAATTTTCAGAAAATGGTATCATTTTCTATATCTAACTATTTTCTGATGAGAAGAGCTAAATGAAATGGTAAAGCACAATGAATCTTTTTAATTCCGTCGCAAATTTTTCTCTGCAGTCTTTCTAATATATATTTGTGCGTGGGTGGTTTTTAAGAGAGTATGCATGCAATCGTGCCAGCTATAGTTTCATTTTGGACAATAATCTAATTCCCTTTTAAATTTTTCTTTGCAGTCTTTCTAGTATTTATCTGAGAATGGGTGGTTGTTCAGAGAGAGTATGTATGCAATGATGGTGAGGCATAGAGAAGGGTTGGCCAACCCTTTTTCAATGTAGTTTTTGCATAATGGGGATCTGAGAGAAGGGTCAGTTGACCCTTTCTCTAACATAGTATTCTCATGGAGGGGGAGCACGGAGAAGTGTTGGTAGACCCTTTCTTGATTATGGTTATAATTTAATGATCATATGTAAACATTATATGACATCTCAAATTTTAATGAACGGTACATCTTAAATTTGATAAAAATAGAGACATGGTGTTTTCAAAAAACACTGACAACATTCCCTCCATATCCTCTAGACTCAAATGAGCATACCTGTTTTTTTGGGCATCTGAACTAAGGGTAATAGAGGAGGGAGGAAGGCTAGTAGTTCCTTATAGACCACTATAGGGTATTATTCTGATAAGAGTATGACAGTTTAATACACTATCTTTATATTTAGTAGTCTAGGAGAAATGTGCAATGACAGTTTAATTATACAACTAAACTGTCATTGGATATTTCTGTAACTGCCTTCGACATGGTAGACTGGGTTCCTGAAAGCCTTTAAAGACTTTGGCTAGCCCCCAAGTCAAAGTTGTGGGATTTTGGGGAGTTGGTTGCCAGTTGCCTGTAACAGATAGGACATCTTCACAGACGCGTTATGGACATTCATTTTATATCCAACTGTTATCATAGTCTGATTTATGAACTATTAAAAATCATTCAACATTCTATGTAAATAGAAACTGATTGCTGTTTGTGGAGTTGACTTCCCAAATGGTTTATTTTTTTTCAAATACTTGCTATTCTAAATTTTGTTATGTGCGGCACCTTTTGCATATGATGGGTGGAATCCCTTATGCATTGCTCTATAACTGTACCTCTATTTCATAAACTGATATCCTTTATTTGCTGATATGTTACGCGATCTTAAATTCCCATAATACATGCTTTGCATTTTAAAGTATGGTTTACAATCCTGCACGAAAACGTCTTGTTTTTTCTTGTTTTCAGGAAGCCTAATTGACATTCCATTTTGTATCTTTCTTTCCTAAACAGGTATGGGTGAAACCTCCTGAAGTTCTTGCACGAGATCGACTACTTGGTTCTTATTCAGTAAGTTTTGTACTCAATTTGAAAATTTCATAATCTTAAGACATTCTGTACGATGCAGCATGCAATTCATTTGAGACATAATCACTCATGGTTTGCCTCTGCACTTATGCAGGTGAAGCCAATTCTGAATAGGGTAAAAATTACCCTAATATCATTAGCTATGTCCTTGTTTGTATCTATTCTCATATTCATTACTCTTAAAAGCCCTAATATAGGTTCCTCCTCCCTTCCCGTGGAAGTAGACGAGCCATTTGGACAAAGATCATATGATGATGGATCAGCAAGATTGTTTGAACCGGAAGCATTCAACAGCAAGGGCAAAGAATCCCAACTCGATGATTACTGCCATTGAGAATTTGGAGTTGCATATTTGTCCTTTTATAGTTCACACTTGTATATTATATGTACACAACTTTGAATTGACTAAGTATTAATTATTCTTTCTGCTGTTGCCATTGAACTATATCTGTGTTTGCTGAACTTCTAAATATACAAGACAATATTGAACATCCCTTTTATGGATCTTGTGCAATATTATGGCATATAAAAACAATTATCAATGTGAGTTGTTTGCACTGTGGCATATAGTGTTGCCATCTGGTCTTATATACTACTGATAAAAATGTAATTTATGGGAACTGTTGACCCCACTTGCAACACGAAAAGCCAATGAGCTGCATGGTGCTCAGTTTGGCTACCTTTAAGACTCGAATTCGGTAAAAGCAGCAAATTCTGAATCTACGAAGCAAATGAGGGAACTAATTTGTTGAGGTAGCAGTAATTTGTCTCATCTAAACTTTCAACCATACAAACATGATTTAGATAGCTCACCCTCTTCATAGTAGTTTAATTTTCTCATTTTTTAGGTCAAATATCTATGGGTTTAAGGTACTTCAGATTTTCGGCACTATTATCCAAGGTTATTGTTTGAAATTATTTACTATAGAGCTAAAAGTGGCGTCATGCAAACTTTAAGCACAATGAGGATTATCAAGTGTATGTAGCCAATGCATGTGATCTTTCAAAGGGACAATTTTTTTGATAGTATTTATACTAGGTATTCCTCTCATATGCTTCGCAAACCATAAATGAAAGGAAATCATGAGAAATGTTCAAAACTGGATATTTCCTTTGCTTGAAGAAATGTTTATAGATTTTTTTTAAATCAAAGTGTTTTAGTTATGGGATGAATACCAAGTCAAATTTATATTACAATAGAGTTTATTCTTCTTTTTCTAATCAAGGTTAAGTATATTTTGTTACTTTATTATATTATGTTTTTGAAATAAGCTAGACATCTTGTTATGATATAAAATAACATATATAGATATAAGAACATAAGACTTAAGGGTATAATGTAAATCAAAAGTAGTTATAAAATGTACCATCAGTGTTCCATGGGGATGCATCACCTAGAGTGGGGTGTTGTGCCTTAATCCACACATGGGATTATTGTGGATAAAATATCGAACTCCACTTGGTGTGACCTTGGGGACAAGTCTTGATATCACTCAATTTCAACTCCTCTGTTTAGGTTAACTCTTAGCAAAACCAAGGGGGTGGACCCTATGAAAAATACTAAAGCTTAATTAATCTAGATGAGTTAAGTCCTAGGAGTTAAAGATATTAGATCAAGATATAGCCACAATATTAAATGCAACCAATAAATTCAACACATAAATTTCATAAGCATGAAAACACTGGCCATCCAAGATATTGCTAGATAAAACAAATAGACCAATGCCAATATATATGATACTTGCAAAGCAAAATAATCCAAGTGAGATGAAGTAAAGCATGTAAAACTTGGAAAGTAAATCCTCAATACCTATGATGTGAATGCATTAAAATAAATAAGTGTACTTGAAATAAATCACAATTGCTCCAAAACTAAATAGACTTTTTGGATTAAGGAAGCAAATGAATTGTAAATCCAAGCAATATATAGTGAAGTGCTCTTGGTTTGTTTTAGATTAAGTTAGTTGGTTAGTTGTAAGATCTAAAGCAAGTTTCAAATGAACTTCTTCCCTAAATCTTATTTTGCCAAGGCCTCGGTCTTGGAATAAGGAGTCAATAGGGGAGGAAGGATCCCTAAGTTGCTACTTCAACCAACAAAAGTTGGAGGTGAGTTAATTATTGCAAGAATGGACAACTAACTATTGAGAGATTGCTTGCAAAACAAAGTAGTGTTTGAAAAGTAAAGCAACGCAACCAAATTAGATGTCCAATGAGAGAGATGCAATTAAGAGATGAGCAAGTGAGTTGCATAAATGATCTGATTAAGAATATTAGTTTGTTGTGCTAAGATCCTCCTCAGATTAGAAACAAAATGCTATTCATGTGCTTAAGGATTCATGAGTTTTGCAAGTGAAAAATGAGGTTTTATGTTAATTTTATGAGCAATTTTAACATAAATAAGAGACCGAACATCAACATAAAAATGTACAAAACATCACCAAAAAAACATCACAACAGGAACATGATGAAGGAGTTCACCCCTCTTGGGCTACATCTCCTTGGTCCAACTTCCAATGGCTTCGACTTCTCTATTATACTCAAATGTGTAAAAAAATGTGTTTACAACGCTCAAATGCTTCTGAAACCTACTCCAATAAGTCCTGAATGTCCAAAAATGGCTACCTAGCCTCTTTTTGCACTTAATTTGGTCGAAAACTGGAGAAGTTATGACCTCTTCTAGTTTCCCCACTATTCGCTCCAAATATGTCGAAATTTGGGCAGTTGAAAAGTCCGCCAAGGCCTAAAAAGTGCGGAGAAACTGGTCATATGGGGCCATATGCCTCGGGGCTAAGGCCTTAGGCCCGCCCATGCGGGCTTGGCCCTTTTATCCTCGGCACGCGGTCACATTGGTCTAAGTGACCTGGGGTTGGTCCTTGATTCAAATCCCCGATGTTGAAACTGCTAGTGGTTAGCCCGACAGTCACGTGTCAATCTTTACGTGTTGCGGTTAGGCTGGCGGTTAGCTGGCCTAATCACTTACCTCTTAACTCCGGCGGTTAGTAAACTTTCGGCGCGCATTCACATGATTCAAACTTGGCAGTTAATGTTCATTCCACTGTTACATTTTATATGCTCATTTGCGTGTTCACATGAAACGGTTTTGGGACCGCCAGGCGAAGGCCTTGTGGTTAGCCCCACCCGTGGTCCCAATGAACTATAACATTAACTCATTCACCATATGTTTAAGACCCATGGTGTAGGCGGTGTGGTAAGACGTTGTGTTGTGCATTGGAAGGTTCTGGTTTCAAATCCCGTGGCCTCCGCTCGATCGTTGAACCAACTTTTAGTGGCCTCCTGGGTTGCCACATGGCGGCCTCTAGCTGGGCCATGTGTCAGCCCGTGGTTGGCCACTATTCCAACCAATAAAAACCATAAATTTCCGACCAATCGGAGTGTGCCACTTGGCACGATCTAACTCGCCATCAATAAACCATAAATTTTCGACCAATCGGAGTGTGCCACTTGGCACGATCTAACTCGCCATCAATAAACCCAGTCAACACCACGTCACCATGCCATGTTAGTGCCACCTTGTTGATTCGGGGTAGCATCGGATGTGCTCTAGCCATGAAAATTGGTGGAGAGGCTAAAACACATGAGATTTCCAAGCCCTAGAAATGGTTTGGGGAAGTTTCACCTGGTTAGAGAGATTAAAATAATTAATATTTTTAATGGGGTTCCTAAGTCTAAACTTAGGAAAATTAAAATATTAACGGGTATTAATATAAAATTGTGTGAGAAGATTCTAAATGACATTGATCAAGCCAAATCTAATCTTAGCCATTGATTAGAAATTTAATCTTGGCCGTTGAAGACTCAACATGAAAAATATAAGAGGAGGCTTGAGGGTCAGTTGGAGATACACCAAGATTGATCAGCTAGTTCGATTTTCTAGAGTGGGGTTTGCTAAGAGAAATTGAACAAGTGATTTGAGTTGCAGCGAGGGCCAGTGAGGGAATAACAGAGAGGTAGAGATAGTGGAAGAGGATCAACGCAGTGATTGAGGAGGCTATGCAGAGCCAACAGGAGCCACGGAGAATGCCAGAGAGACTGCGTGGAGGCTAACAGGGCCTGCGTGGGTGATGTAAAGGGCCAGAGAGCTGACGCAGAGGGTCTGAGGGCTGACGAAGGGGGTTTCAGAGCTACATAGAGGCTAGCAGGGCTGACGCAGAGCCTTGGAGAAGTGTTGGAAGGATTTTCGTGGGGCAGACTTGCGAATATCTTCTTCCGAAGAGAGGTATTACTGCCAAATAGAAATCTTTGTTGGGTGAACCAGTTTGGCACCCTAGTTGTACTCAAGAAAGCTGCTTAATAATAAAACCCTCATAACTGCTGCACCAGTTTTCCCAAGTTGGGTTTTTTCGGGGACGATTGTCCAAAAACAATGGTGTCCCTTGTGTGTTTGTCTATTATTTTAGTTGATGATCTGTTTATGAGTTGAGATTGCATTTGTGTCTATTTTCAATATTTATATGGTTAAATAACTTGTTGAGTAATAAACAAGTAAGTGAAATAAACCAGATAATGCAAGAAGAATTTCTAATGTGTTAGACTTAGAAATTTCAACATGGTATCAGAGGGTTGCAGATCACAGGAGGATTGAAGGCACCAACGCAGTCAGAAGTATTTGTAGCAGTAGCAGCTGTCTTGAGAGACAGAGTTCGTCTTAAGTAGAAAGCAGCAGAGGAGGAGTGACGCAAAGGGCCCGCATCATCATTTCGAGCCAGTGAGAGGGCCAGCGCAGGCGAAGAGAGAGGTAGAAGAGGCTCACAAAGAGCCATGTCATCCTACTTAGTCAGGTAGGCTTGACGGAGTTGGCCAGAAGAGCGATTCAGTCTTGCTGGGATTGTGCAGAGCTAAGAGGCTCAGTTTCTTTAGCTGAAGGGGCCTAGGGAGCTGTGGGCAGATTGTGGATTGGGAAGTTGGTGGGGTGGTGTTGTTGTCGAAGAAGAACAATACCTAATGGGACAGAACCAAGGTAGAGGGAGCCGTTGCCTTGAGGAATTTCTAGCCAAGAAATCCAGATCCAAATTGCAGTTGCAAAGAGGATCAGAGAGGAGCGGATCAACAGTTGGCGGGAAGATTTCTAGCAGGGAAATCAAGACTCAGAGGGAGTCTAGGAGAGAACTTCTAGGAGGGAAGTCGAGACTTAGAGGGAGTCCAGTAGAAGAGCGGAGATGGCAATGAACAGACTGAGGGATTAGGACAGGTTGGATGGGGCCTCAAATTTGTCATCTGGAAGGCCAACATCATGTCTGTTCTGGATAGACATCACATCAAGGGCTTCACCTTGAGAATCGTAGTTATCCTGACCCAGTTGATAATGAAAGGTATGAGGATACAAGGGCGAAGGAAAAGTGCATAATCCTTGATGGGGTCAAGGATCATGTGATACCGCATATTACCGAGAAGAACACGACAAAGGAAATGTGGGATACCTTGACGACATTGTATCAGGGCACCTCCGTGCAGAGGAAGATGTTGTTGGAGAATCAACTGTAGACGTATCAGATGCAGAAGGGGGAGAAGATTGATCTATACCTCAGCAGGTTGCAAGAGATTTGGGACCAACTTACTTCCATAGAGGCCACACCGGATCATGAATTCATGGTGAGGACTACCCTGAATGCAGTCTCCGAGGATTGGGAGTGTCCAAAGCATTTTGGGCAGAGTTGATCTTCTAGGATTGGAAGAAATGTGGGAAGCTCTTCCCCAAGAAGAGATATGTTGGAATATAATCCTAACATCTACATTTATTTTTTAGCCTAAGTATCCTTGACTTAGCCACATGCACTAAAAATCATGTTCACACTTGGTTTTTGGTAAATTAGCTTGGTGGACCAACTTTCCCTTGTTTTTTGCCTTTAAAGGCTTAATATTACGGAAATATTGGTCCAACCACTTTCCTAAACCATTTAGACATCTAAGTGCATGTTCACACCTAACCACACCTCATCCACTTGAGTTATTTGAGGATTGGCACCCCACATGAAGATTCCCCCTTAAATCAAGGGATTTGGTCCCCCGGACCATTTTAGCATGTTTTAAAGTTTACTTCCTTGGGAAATGCGGCCATCCTCATGATTTCCTCGTGGTTATTGTTGCTATTTTAGGCCTCCCTTTAGTTTTTCTTAGCCTTTTCTAGTTTTTTACTATTTTTTCGTAGTTTTCTAGATTTGGCAATTTCTATATAACCACTTCCCTTTGGGATTAGAGATTTTGTTGCTCATGTATTACTATCGTTCATTAGTTTAATACATTGATTTTATGGAGCAAATTCCTTCTCTCCTCTCTTGAATATCAACAAATTACTTGTGTTTAATTTAATTAGAATTCTAGATCTGTCAAAGTTTCTGCAGGAATTCTAGATGGTATCAGAGCTAGTTCGAATCTAGTGGATTGTACACGGTTTTATTTGCAGGTATAGATCATCAGGAGGCGCAGCAAGCAGCAATGGATCATCTCTCTCTGCCCACAAAATTCGTTCTAAATCCTTTCAATTACTTCGAATGGAATACAAAGATTACTCTGCTCCTCCGAAGCAAAGGGATTTACAGGGTAACAATGGGAACGAAGACTGAACCGACTTCTGCAGTGGAGAAGATCAAGTATTTCAATTAATTAGATGATGAAATTGGGCTGATATGCCTATCAATTTCTTGAGAACTCCTTTTTCATGTCAGCAGAGCCACTACTCCTGATGCGGTCTAGACCACATTGGAAGGACTATTCGGCAAGCAGGATGAAATGAGAGTGTATCAACTGGAGAATGAACTCATATCCCTCAATACAACTCATTTCAGCAACCTGCAAGAATACTTCACCAAGTTTAAATCCCTCCTCATTGAACTTGATGCATGTGGAGTCAAGAAAGAGGAAGATCAACTCATCCTTTTGATTCTCTCGAAATTAAGCCCTGAATATTCCGTATTTGTATCATCCTTTCAAGCATCTAAATTGACTCAGGAAAAATGGAAAATGCCTCCAATTAATGACTTCATTGCAGCATTGACTCAAGAGCAAGCTAAGTTAGTCCAAATGGGTGCCTTCAAGCGTTCAAAGAACCAAGCACTTGCAGCTACTGATGCTCCAAAGAGCAGTGGAAGAGACAAGCAAAAAGGGAAGGGTAAATTTAATGAATCGAAGGAGAGACCCGTACAATCTTCAAAGAGCTCTTCTTTGCCTAAGGGTAAGAAGAAGAAGGAAAGAACACTTTGCAGCTATTGTTCCAAAGGTTTTCATCCTGAAGAAAATTGCATGAGGAAAACAATCGATGAGATGGCTAAGCAATTGCAACAACACAATCTCACCGTGCCCAAGAATGCAAAGAAGAAGGATGATAATAGAACGAGAGATGGGAGAGGGAGAGCACGAGATGGTCATGCTTTAATGGCTGTCACATTCACTCCATCAGTTTGGATCCTTGATTCGGGTGCATCGAACCATATGGCTGCATCAAAAGATGAATTTTCCTCCATCGAAGAAAGCATCAGATCCCCAATTTACTTGGGAGATGCCACACCCGCAAAGGTTTACAGAGAAGGAATTGTAGACCTTGAAGGGCATTGCTTCAAAAATGTGCTTCATGTTCCCTCACTGTCTGCAAATCTTCTCTCGATATCTCAGATCACTCATTCCGGCTCTCGAAGGAAGGTGGAGTTCACTCCGGACTCCGCAGTGATTACCGACATTTCCACGGGCTCACAGCTTACACATGGAATTGTAGATCACGATTCTCGTTTGTATTTCTTCTCCCATTTTGTTCCTAAATCTATTAGCATTGTATTTCTGTCACAATCCAATAATATCAACAAGTTATGGCATGAAAGATTTGGCCATCTAAACTATAAGTACTTGTTGGAGTCACGATTGCCGTTACACCAAAACTCGCAGGTGTTAGTAAATAGACACCTCGCTAGTGTTAAGCACATGCCACGAAACACATGGGAGCGTTGGATCAACACCACCATTAATAAGGAGCACAACAATCTCCCCCCTCAACGCGAGCCAGGTGTGTTTCGAACTCGAGACCATTGGCTCTGATACCACTTGTTGGAGACAAGATTGCCGTTACACCAAAACCCGCAGGTGTTAGTAAACAGATACCTTGCTAGTGTTAAGCACATGCCACGAAATACACCGGAGCATTGGATCAACACCGCCATTAACGGGGAGCACAACAGTACTTGCATCAACTCAGCAAGGAAAACATGGTAGAAGGATTGCCCGCTGTTAAATTCGCAAGCGGTGTATGTCAAGGATGCATTCTTGGCAAGCATCCAGAGCAAAAGTTTGACAAAGGGAAGGCACAGAGAGATTCTTCACCTCTTGGGCTGATTCACAGTGACATCACAGGCCCATTCCCGCAGCCTTAAATCAGTAAGGCTCGATATGTACTCACCTTCATAGATGATTCCTCTCGCTTTACTTAGGTATTTTTATTGAAATTAAAATCGGAAGTATTTGAATGCCTTATAGGATTTAAAGCACTTGCTGAGAATGAGTCTGGGTGTAAGATTAAGATACTCCGTACTGATAATGGGGGGGAGTATGTCAACAAAGATGTGCAACAACTTTGTATTGATGCAGGTATATAGCTACAACACACAGTGCCATATACACCACAGCAGAATGGTGTCGTGGAGAGGAAAAACCGGTCATTAAAAGAGATGGCCAATTGTATGCTATAGTCCAAATCATTAGCTCCTAAGCTATGGGCTGAAGCTATTAATTGTGCAGCATACATTCAGAACCGCATTCCTCACAAAGCACTCAAAGGCACCACTCCATTTGAATGTTGGACCGGTAAGAAACCAAAAGTGTCGCACTTTCGCATTTTTGGTTCATGAGCATGGGCTTACATTCCGACAGATAAGAGGAAGGCTTTGGAGCCTCAAAGTGTTGAATGTATCTTTGTTGGATATCCTGATAGTGTCAAAGGATATATATTGTTGGAATCTCACACTGAAAAGTTCCTTGTAGCTCTAAGTGTGAAGTTTGAAGAAGAATCTCTGCATGATTTTTCAGTAGACCCTGCTGAGGAACCGCTTGTTGCCACTGATGAGGAGGAGTCCGAAACTTCTTCGAGCACTTCAGAGCAGCCATCAGAGAAGCCTCTTGGATCTGATTCAAAGGATGAGGAGCAGGTCATGGCTGCTCCAACTCAGTTGCCAACTTGGGCAGAGAAAACCCTGCAAGATGCGGTGGAACTAGTCGGTGATCTTGCGGATGCGAGAAGGACTAGATCATAGTTTTTGGGGCTCCTCAAGCCCTGGCTACCACCAACCATTTCTTCCCATACATTGCTTCCCATACATTGCTATATGAAACTTGGTTCAGATCCATAGTCACACTCTGAGGCTGCTAGAAACCCGCTTTGGGAGGCTGCCATGGATGAAGAGTACTCTGCTCTCATGGAAAACAATACATAGGACTTGGTTCCACTTCCGAAAGGAAGAAAGCTTGTTTAGTGCCGATGGATCTATCAAACAAAGATTGCTGTAGATGGTGAGATCAACAAGTAAAAAGCTCGACTTGTTGCAAAAGGATACTCACAGGTACATGGCATAGACTACACAGAGACATTTGCACCTGTTGCAAAAATGGACTCCATTCGACTAGTTTTAGCCATCGCTGCTTCTCGCAGATGGGAAGCTCATCACATGGATGTGAAGAGTGCATTTCTTCATGGAGAGCTCAAGGAGGAGATATATATGGAGCAGCCATAGGGATACATTCAGAACTCTTCCCTCGTTTGTAGATTAACGAAATCTTTGTATGGCCTAAACTAGGCTCCTAGAGCCTGGTATGCAAAGATGGATTCTTTCCTGCTTTCCATTGGATTCATTCGATGAAAATATGATCCGAATGTTTATTTTCTGAAACATGATGATTCCCTTTTTCTGATAGTACTTTATGTAGATGATTTACTGATGACAGGGAACCTTACCTCAGCTATTGATTCGGCAAAATCAACATTGCACGATCAATTTTCCATGACAGATTTGGGACTGTTGCACTACTTTCTTGGTCTTGAAGTTTCTCAGTTTACTTCAGGGATCAAGATGACACAGTCTAAGTATGCATCAGATCTACTTGTCTACTTTCAGATGACAGAATGCAAGCTAGCATCATCTCCCTTTCTTTTGGGGATCAGATTTGAGAATGCGGGTACTACACCTTTGGTGCACTGTACACTGTATCGACAGTTGGTTGGGAGTTTGTTGTATCTTACTCACACCCGACCTGATATATCTTTTGCAGTAGGAGTTTGTTCCAGATATATGCAAGAGCCCCATGAGCTTCACTGGAAAGCTACAAAGAGAATCCTTAGATATGTGAAAGGTACTTCCAGTTTTGGTATCTTTTATGCTGCAGATTGCCCACTTTCACTGATTGGGTAAACAGATTCTGATTGGGCTAGCGATGGTACAGACCGCAAGTCCACCTCTGGTTATGTTTTCAGCTTTGGTTCAGGGCCTTTTTGATGGTCTAGCAAGAAGCAATCCACCATTACTTTATCTATAGCCGAGGCAGAGTATAGAGGTGCAGTGAATTCAGCTACATAGGCTGTTTGGTTGCAGGGGCTTCTCTCTGAGTTTGGTATTCAGTATCCACTTCCAACTGTCATATTTTGTGACAATCAAGGGTCCATTCAGATATTGATTGATCCAGTTTAGAGGCATAGGACAAAGCACATCGAGATTCACATGCATTACCTCTGCGAGCTGATCCATGATCGAGTCATATCATTGCAGTACTGCCCCACTGAGCAATAGGTTGCAGACATCTTCGCCAAGTATTTCATTGAAAAGAAATTTTTGGAACTGAGAGCTATGCTTGGAGTGGTGGAGACAGCTGAGTAGGCCCTTTTGGCCACTTAGCCCTTTTTTCCTCTTTTTTTTTTTGGGGGGGGGGGGGGGGGGGGTTGGGGGGTTCCCACGAGGTTTTCCCTCTTTCTTCATTTTATGAGGATCTTTTATTTATTGTACCTGAGTACCTAACATGGCATCTTGGCCAGGACTTAGTTTAGATAAGTGAGTTAGGATGAAGGGGGGGTGTTGGAATATAATCCTAACATCTACATTTATTTTTTAGCCTAAGTATCCTTGACTTAGCCACATGCACTAAAAATCATGTTCACACTTGGTTTTTGGTAAACTAGCTCGGTGGACCAACTTTCCCTTGTTTTTTGCCTTTAAAGGCTTAATATTATGGAAATATTGGTCCAACCACTTTCCTAAACCATTTAGACATCTAAGTGCATGTTCACACCTAACCACACCTCATCCACTTGAGTTATTTGAGGATTGACGCCCCACATGAAGATTCCCCCTTAAATTAAGGGATTTGGTCCCCCGGACCATTTTAGCATTGTTCTAAAGTTTCCTTCCTTGGGACATGCACCCCTCATCATGATTTATTCATGGCTGATAGTTGGCATAGGTTGTCTTGAGTCATTGTTGCTATTTTAGGCCTCCCTTTAGCTTTTCTTAGCCTTTTCTAGTTTTTTACTAGTTTTTTCCTAGTTTTCTAGATTCGGCAATTTCTATATAACCACCTCCCTTTGGGATTAGAGTTTTGGTTGCTCATGTATTACTATCGTTCATTAATTTAATAAATTGATTTTATGGAGCAAATTCTTTCTCTCCTCTCTTGAATATCAGCAAATTACTTGTGTTTAATTTAACTAGAATTCTAGATCTATCAGAGTTTTTGCAGGAATTCTACAAGATCAGACGGTTGACCAAAGCGGGAAGTAACAACAAATGAGGTCGAATCAAGAAAGAGGAGGAGGAGGATGCGGTTTTTGCATCTGTGGGTCAATAGGGGAAGAGGAAGAAGAAGGACATCTCCAAGGTGAAGTGCTTCCATTGTGGGGAGTTGGGTCATTATGCAACCAAGTGTCCCAAGTAGAAGAATAAGGGAGAGGCTTCTGACTCCAAGGCAACTTCGGCTAAGGAAAATAAAGAAGTCGAGACGGATGACGACTGTGCCATGAGTTCTCATGCACCTCTAGAGAAGTGGTGGGGAGACATCGAGTTGTAGCCAGAAGGACTACAAAAGATAAGGGGCAGGATCCTTGAGGTACCTAAACTCTTGGATCATATCCGGCTACAGGAGCCCTGAGTGACAGTAGCAGGATGACGAATGTCGATAGAAGCAAGATGCGGATGGAGCGACAAGGCAATGCTAGAGTGCAGAGGTATGTAGTAGCATAGTGGGGGTTGCAGTAGTGCAAGAGGAACAAAGGTGTTTGCAGCAGTGCCTCCAACAGTGCGAGAGGCACAAAGGAGGTTGCAGCAGTGCGAGAGGCACAAAGGTGTCTGCAACAACGCAGAGGCAACATTGAAAGCACCTGATAGCAATAGAGGTAGCTTCAGCATCAGGAGGCTTCTAGGTTGACAAGGATGTTAGTACTTAAGTAGATCAGTTACTTACTTCTTAGTAACTAAGTTGCAGTGCAACAATTAGCAGTGGAAATGCTATGGGAAGCATGATGCAACATGTTGAGAGAGATCTGCAGTGTAGATGTAGTGTTGGGAGGAAGGACCAGCAACAACACGAATGTAGAAGGAGATGAAGTACAGATGTAGTAGTGGCAGTGGCAGAGCCATGGGCAATAGTGCAGTGGATGTTGGGCAGCAGGCCAAGCATCAACACAGGTATCGGTGCTAGAGGATTAGTGTGATGTTTAGAGTTGGAGCATTACTAGAGAACATTCCTCGCTAAGAGGGAGTTTTTATTTGGGGTAGCATTGGATGTGCTCTAGCCATGAAAATTGGTGGAGAGGCTAAAGCACATGAGATCTCCAAGACCCAGAAATGGTTTGGGAAATTCCACCTAGTTAGAGAGATATTAAAATAATTAATATTTTTAATGGAGTTCCTAAGTTTAAACTTAAGAAAATTAAAATATTAATGGGTATTAATATAAAACTGGGTGAGAAGGTTCTAAATGACATGGATAAAGCCAAATCTAATCTTATTCGTTGATCAGGGACTTAATCTCAGCCGTTGGGGACTCAACAAGAAAAGTATAAGAGAAGGCTTGAGGGTCAGTTGCAGATACAACAAGATTGATCAGTTAGTTCAATTTTCTAGAGCGGGGTTTGCTAAGAGAAATTGAACAAGTGGTCTGAGTTGCAGTGAGGGGCAGTGAGTGCATAGCAGTGAGGCATAGATAGTACTAGAGGGCCAGCACAGTGATTGACGAGGCTATGCAGAGCCAGTAGGAACCACGCAGAAGACCAGAGAGATTGCACAAAGGCTAGCAGGGCCTGCGTGGGTGACGCAGAGGGCTAGAGAGCTGACACAGAGGGTCTGTAGGCTGACCAGGGGGTTACAGAGCTACGCAGAGGCTAGCAGGGCTGACGTAGAGCCTTGGAGAAGTGCTGGAAGGATTTTTGTGAGGCAAACTTGCTGAATATTTGCTTCCGAAAAGAGGTATTACTGCTAGATAGAAATCTGTGTTGGGTGAACCAGTTTGGCACCCTAGTTGTAGTCAAGAAAGATGCTTAATAATAAAACCCTCAGAACTGCTGCATCGGTTTTCCCAAGTTGGGTTTTTCCTGGGACGATTGTCTAAAAACAACGGTGTCCTTTGTGTGTTTGTCTATTATTTCAATTGATGATCTATATATGAATTGAGACTGCATTTGTGTTTATTTTTAGTATTTATATGGTTAAATAACTTGTTGAGTAATAAACAAGTAGGTGAAATAAACCAGATAATGTAGGAAGAATTTCTAACGTGTTATACTTAGAAATTTCAACACACCTAGGTAGTTCAGCCAGTGCCACGTTAGTAGTACAGACTGTTGACTTGGTTTTTTTTTTTTTAATTTGCATGTTTGAGAAAGTGAAAATAACTTGTTTCTAGAGTCATATGGAGTCCGTTTTGTGCGAAATGAGTTGTGCCGGATTTAGGACGAAGAGCACTACGTGATCGTTCAGGTTGCACACCAATCTGACAACTTTCATTTTTGAACACCTGATCACTCCTCCCCACTGGAAGCCTTTTGGACCCCAAAAGATCACTTTTAGTTGTCCATCAGGTGAGGGTACAGTTCCCTCACCTTTCCAATCTCTATGCATTTGGATTTTGAAGGATTTGTTCCTTTGAACCCCACTCGAAGATAGTTGACACTTCCTCTTTTCGATGTCCTTATTCTTCTGTCAAGTATAGTGTCTTGCTGAAGCTCATTAAGGAATTCTAGAGAAAAGTCTTCAATAGATGGAATTTGAACATTATCTCCTTGATCTTCAATCAAAGGAGGCTCATACAACCTTAAATTCTCAACATTAACATCATAAATTTGCATATATGAAGGCAAATCCAACCTGAAGGCATTATTACTAATCTTTTCCAAAATTCTGAATGGACCATATATAATTGGTTTTAGATTTTTACCTTCTCCTTGGAGCCTCTCTTTTCTAATGTGAAGCCAAACTTCATCACCGACTTGGAACTTGTGATCTACATGATGCTTGTTGTGCATTGCTTTGTACTTGCCTTGGCTCTTTTCAGGTTGTTCTTGAACTCTTTGGTGTACCAATTTAATTTGTTCAATGAACTTTATTGCTTTGTCTATGTCACTATGACCATCAATAACAACATCCTTTCCAAAAATGAAATCCAAAGGAGATTTAGGCAAGTATCCCAAACATGCCTCAAATGGCGATGTTTGAGTTCAAAAGTGCTTGGCCCGGTTGTAAGCATGCTAAATATATTGCAAATGTTCATCCCACAACTTAGGATGCTTGCTGCAATACCCACGAAGAAGATGTATTATTGTTCTGTTCACCACCTCTGTTTGATCATCTGTTTGCGAATGAAATATTGTACTCTTTTTCAATTTGGTGTCCATGAATCCCCACAAGCTTGAGCAAAAATTCCCAACAAAGTGAGAATCTCGATCACTAACAATGGATGTGGGTGTTGGGACAGGGTCCCCTAAGGGTCAATTTTGGGGCAAAAGCCCACGTTTGGAACAGAAAGCCCAAGTTTTTGTTATGTAAAGTCTCTGCAAGTTGTGGTCGCGGAGCACGTAAATAGTAAGTGTCATAAAGGGATCTTCCCTTCTTTTATGTCAGTTGTGTCGGATTTAGTAGATCTACCATGGTTCGCGGACCATGGGATTGTATAAAAAGGAAAGTCTTAGAGAGTCTAAGGCATAATAGTAATGAGAGAAGAATGAATGTAATGGGTCATGATAAGTGAAGAGCGAAGAGCCTTAGAGTAGAAGAGAGGCTCTGCGGCTGTGTGCGCAGAGGCCTAGAGTAGAGTCTGCAACTGAGTGTGCGGACCCCTGCAGTTGAGTGCGTAGGGTAGTCTTGAGTTTGTAAGAAAATCTGAAATATAAATAAAGAGATTATTCTAGAAATATCTGTGTCTTTGTCCATTTACTTCTGTTATGAATAAACGTGTTTATATTATGATGAATGATGGGTTTATGATTTAATGTTGTATTGATGCGCGATTCTGCATGGTTTACATTGTTATATGAACACAAGTGCTAATATCTGTTTACGTGAAGAATATCTTAATACATGTTAAGGATATCAGACACTTAAGCCGATCTGGGTAATAACAGACTTAGGAGTAATTACAAAGGCGCGTAAATGGTGGATTTACCTATTTAGGGTCCGTGAAAGATAGTCATAGACCTTCGTGAAGGTCTAGAGGCCAGTAAGAGGGAGTTATATCGATAAGCCTGAAGGGCTTATCGATCTGCATGAAGGTAGATAAAGGGTATAAAAACAACATCACAACCATCTCTGGGTGCAGAAACTTGGTTCCAGCATCCCCCCATACTGCTTCGGGTGAGACTTCAGTATGCTCTCTGCGGATTGATGTCGAAAGGGCCAGTAGTGTAGGGATCTGTTTGGAAAACTTAACTCTAAACCTGGGTTAGGATCCACTAAGCCAACAAATAGTTCCATTGCCAGGACCGAGATCTGCATAAAGAGATGTGTGACGTCACATCACTGGAATCCAACGAAGAAGGAAATTGAAGATTGGTTGGACAAAAGGTTCACGAATTCGAGGCGCAAGAAAACAAGAATCCGCAATTGACGAAAGAACAATGGTTGGACAGGTACCTGTACATAGAGATCCACAAAATTTTCTTCTGTTCCTTCCCGATTGAGCTATACGAGTGGATTGCTAAATTAGCGGACCGACAGGGAAGGTGGAGGCTTGACGGTCCAATAGTGTGGACCTTGAAGTTAGTGTGAAGATTGGAAGCCTCTGAAAATAAGATCGCGTGTGCTGTCGATTACTGGCTTGATCGTGTCACCAGAGGGTTTGTGACAGAATTCACGGTCGATACATTGGTCAGCTACGGTGAAGCAGAGCTGCGCTTCTTCAATGGATCACAAGGTAAGTATTTAAGGTCTTTGAATACTTGGATTAAAATGCTCTTGTGTGAAAAGTGGGTTATGAAATTACCTTGATGTTTGGAGCTACGCGAAGTGGAAATTTATTCAAGGATAGAAGGGGAACAAGACCTGAATATAGCCTACTAATTGAGCCTCCTCTGAGTGACGACGAAGAAGCAACACAGGCTTCTCCGTGGAGCGCTGTCCAGTTAATAGGGCAAGGGTTCCCGCGAATACCCCATCCGCCCACACCACCTCCATCTTCACCTTAGCCGCATACACCTTTGCGCACACCGCCACCACCTCCACCGCTGTTCAATATGGCAAACACAGTGAAGTTTCTGATTTTCAAGGGCTTGGGAAATGAGGACCTGGACCAGCTCTGGTTCGTTGCGAAGGCTGCGTGGCAAGCCTAAAACATTACAGATGATTAGATGAAGAAAGCAACAATGGTCACTGCTTTACAGGATCATGCGCTAACATGGTACATTAAGTACTGCAATGATAACCCAACGGCTGCGTTGGCAGATATTCAGATTGCGCTGAATAAGGAATTTAGTAGGCCCAAGTCTGAAGTGCAATCAATCGTAGGATTCAAGGAAATCATGATAAAGCCTGGTGAGACACCCTGGGAGCTGGATCAAAGATTGAAGTGCAAGATCTGTGAAGCTAACATGAATCTTACGGATGGGCAGCACCACGAATGGCTTGTGGCTTTGCTTTTGCCTCATCTAAGGGTTGCTTTATCACAGCAAAACATTGGGACCTGAGCGGAAGCCCTAGAGATTGCGATGAGATTGCACGAGACACCGATTCAAGATGCTTCTTTGGGAGTTTATCAGATTCACGTGGAGTTGCAGAATCTTTGTCTATAATTCCAAATTCTGAAGAAGGATAGAGCAGCTCGGCCAGAGGTGCGCGAAGAAGTTTGGTGTTTGAAATGTAAGAGTCAGGGGCATGATAAAGATCATTGCCCTGTCTTTGTGAATTATGTTGCAGGAGGAGGGCCGATGCTTCTAAGGCTGGAAGCTCAAGCAGGGTCCAGTACAGGGCCCACACTATAGTATGCTATCTGTCAGGTAGTTGGAAAACATGTGACAGACAATTGTCATTTGCTGCAGAAATTTGTATAGACACTGTAACAACTCTTCTGCAACTTCTGCAAATCAGTGGGTCACGATGAGCGTAATTGTCATAGTTATGAGCTGATGATGGACAAAATGCCCGCGTATCGGATGCAGACTGAAACTCGGCCTCTGGACCAAGGCGCTGGGGGAGCACGAGGAGGATATTAGGGGCGTGGATGAGGCCGAGGCGGAGGAGGACCTGCGAGAGGTCGGGGACAAGTTATTTGCTACAATTGTGGAGGGTCAGGACACTACGCACGAGAGTGTACGAACCCGGCATGCTTGTCTTGCCGATACTGTGCTTAGTTTGACCATAAGACAGAAGTCTTCCCTGTGTTAATAGCTAAAATGCGTGAAAAAGGGACGCAGCCGCAACAACCTTCCCAGAACCTACAGATGATGAGGGCTTCGCGAAGAGGATCCTAATGTGAATATAGTGCTGCCTAGTGGAATGACGACTGGCGAAGATAAGGGAAATCAGCTTGAAGAAAGTGAATGGGTTCGCAAAGCTCCAGAGAAGGAGGTTGGCTTTGATCTAGAGCGCGCAAAAGAAATCTTCATGGAAGTGAAGAAAAGCTTTGCTGAGGCTTCTACCTCAGGAAGTCAGGATAAGCAGTCTGAAGAAATGGACCCATCCATGCTTACTACCTTTCTGGAGGCTTGTATGACGCTGCTACGTGATAGCAAGGCTGTAAAAGGATTACAGGAGTTGATCAATAAATGCACTGGTAAAGAAAATACTTCGGAGGGACCATGCGTGGTCAGGAAAATTGGTATGCATAAGGCAAGAACAGGGTGTGAGATGAGGCTCACCACACAAATAGGCGAATATGAAATGGACCAAGTTATTCTGGATCTTGGGTCAGATGCGAATTTTTTTCCAAAAAAAACATGGGAGAGAATGGGGAGACCTGTGCTGTAGTGGTCTCCTATTCAATTGAGGATGACGAATCAACAAAATATTATCCCCATGGGAAGATTGCAGGTAGTGACTGTAGATATTGAGGGCACAAGCACATTGGCTGATTTCAAAGTGATAGAGATTGTCGATGACAACAATCCCTACCTCGTGCTCCTTGGGATGATTGGGCTATTGACATGAATGGGGTGATCAATTTGAAGAAGCGGACGAGTCATTTGAAAGAAAATGGCTCCACGTAGTAGCACCTTTGGACCCTGCAGAAGGACCACGCTATACTGAACGGGTCCGCGATTATGAAAGTAACGATGATTTGGACCAGATTTATAAGATAACGGCACGATATCAAGATTGGGTGAATTCGATGGCTGATGGATGTATTGCATGGGACCACGAAAGCTCCTGCACATTAGATTCACATGAGGAATTGGAACACTGGCGGAATCGATTGCACGAATTGTCTATGCTACGATGTAACATGATGACCAAATCGTTGCATTGTGTATCATTGGAGGTAAGAAGTTTGCCTTATTATGATGGTTTAACTGATGTTGATAAATTTTTGGATGCATTTGTAAGGGAAGTACCAGAGAAGCATCACTTCCAAGCCTTGGACTTGGTGCTATGCTCTACACCTACACGATGGCGGGGTATGCATAAGGACAACTTTGATGGATGGCGCGAATATAGAAGAATGATGAGGGTGCGGTTTGGTCGCCCAAAAGTATGATTGACAAAGAAATACGATGGGAGGAGTGATCCGTGCGATCACTTAGAAAAATGGACTGATGCTTATGGAGCAGAACCGCAACCGGAGTGGGTGCATCTGTTCTGTCACACTTTGGATGTAATACCGATGAATTGGTACTTGGAAACAGAACTCCACCATGGCACAGACGAATGGGATATTCTGAGGCAGGGGTTCTTAATGAAATTTAGCTTTGAGGATGGATTTGAGTGCATCAATGAAGCGTTGTCGGAGGTCAAAGCATCGATCTTCAGAATACCGCAGGACCCCCTAGACTTGATTCAACCAGATTGGACCACCCAGCTGCGCCATGCACTGGAGTGTTACAATGTGACTACTAAAGAAGAAGAGGAGGATCCAAGGAACATTAATATCCCAGAGACAGAAGGTCACTGTGAAGTTGAGGGGCTGCAGATAGAGAATCCAGATATCACTGCGCCGTTGAAAACTAGACAAGTGAACATTGGAACAGAGGCAGAGTCGAAGTTTGTGAAGATAGGTGACTACTGGGATGATGCTACGGTGGATAAGGTCGTTGAGTTGCTCCGAAAATACTAGGATTTGTTCCCTACAAAGTTTTTAGACTTGAAGGGGATAATAGGCGATTTAGGAGTGATGAAGATAACGTTGAAACCAGATGCGAAACCTGTGAAGCAGAGGCCATATCACCTTAATCCAAAATATAAAGAAAAAGTCCTCTTAGAGTTGGATAAAATGCTTGCAGTAGGGATTATTGAACCAGTGGAGGAGTCCGATTGGGTAAGTCCCATGGTAGTTCAGTAAAAGAAGTAGAAGGATGAGATAGGGATATGTGTAGATCTTAGGAAACTGAATGACGCTTGCGTTCATGATCCCTTTCCAACTTCTTTCATAGATGAGGTATTATATAATGTTGGTGGATAGGAAGCATATTCATTTACTGATAGGTTCTCTAGATGTCATCAAATAAAAATTGTGCTGGAAGATAGGAGTAAGACGACCTTCACAACTGAGTGGAGATGCTTTCAGTATACTATAATGCCTTTTGGACTTAAGAATGCGCCGACAATATTTTCGCGTGTAGTCATTGCAGTGTTCAAAGAGTTCATTCACAAGTTCTTGGAGGTATACTTTGATGATTGGATGATGTTGGTACTGGTCAAACACCATGTAGCTAGTTTGCGTTTGATGCTGGATATATGCCGGAGGTATCAAATTGCACTAAACTTGAAGAAGTGTTTATTTCGCGTCCCTTTTGGAATCTTGCTGGGTCATGTAGTGTGCAGACAGGGATTAACAGTGGACCTAGCTAAGATCGCAGTTATAATAAATTTGGAGGTGCCAAGGAGTGTTAAACAGTTGCGTGCAACACTGGGTCATACTAGTTATTATCGAAATTTCATCAAGAGTTATGCTCATATTACCGCGCCGATGGAAAAGCTATTGAAGAAGGATGCTACATTCTGTTGGAATGAGGAATGTCAATGGAGCTTGGATGTGTTAAAAGAGAAGATGGTCACCGCGCTGGTCCTAGTCTTCCCAGATTGGAAGAAGGAATTTCATGTGCATGTGGATGCGTCATGTATCGTGTTGGAAGCAGTACGGACATAGGCCGGTGAAGGAGAACTTGATCACCCAATAGAATTTGCGAGTAGGAAGCTGTCGAAGGATGAAAAGAACTATTCGACGACAGAACACGAAGGGTTGGCTATGGTGTATGCACTCCAGAATTTTAGCCATTACTTGCTAGGCAGAAACTTTAAGATGTACAGACCATTCTGTGTTAAAGTACTTGGTCAACAAGCTTGTGTTGGGGGGGTGGGGGAATATGCAGATGGCTGCTGCAGTTTCAGGAGTATGATTTCGAGGTCATTATAAAGCCAGGGAGATTGAATGTCGAACCATATCATCTGTCGCGCATTGAAACAGGAGAGGAGCCTACTAATTTGGAGGAAGGACTGCTTGACACGTAGCTCTTTGCAGTGCGTGTGGCAGACAATCATTTTGCAGACATTATCCACTTCTTGACTACGGGAACGACTCTAGAAGGATACATGAGTCAACATAAGAAGGAATTGGTGGTGCGTGCTACAAATTTTACTGTTATTGTAGGTCACTTGTATAAAATGGGTATGTGCCTGATTTTGAACGTCACAGTATCCTAGCTGAAGCTCATGGAGGAGCTGCGGGAGGCCACTTTGCAGGAAAAGCAACAATGCAGAAGATTTTACGCACTAGGTTGTGGTGGCCGACATTGCATAAGGATTCCAAAGCGTATTGTAGGGCGTGTGATGCATTTCAGAGGATGGTCAGGCCATCGCGGAGGGATGAGCTCCCTCTGAATCCGCAAGTGTCATTGCAACCATTTGAGAAATGGGCGATTGATTTTGTAGGACCGATTTAGTCTCCAAGAAAGAAGACAGGTGTATGGTACATCATCATTGCGACCGAGTATTTGACTAGATGGGCAGAGGTGTAGCCTATAAAGGATTGTACATGGGCAACAACAATGAAGTTCTTATTTGAATATGTTCTGACCAGGTTTGGTTGCCCAAAGGTTTTGATGAGCGATCGCGGTACACACTTCCTTAATGAAACGATCAACGTGCTGACGAAAGAGTTCTAAGTTTATCTTCAAAATAGCACGCCATATCATCCTTAGGCCAATGGGATGGTGGAAGTGTTTAATAAAATATTGGAGAACGCACTGACAAAGATTTTCAATGCGCAAAGCAATGACTGGGACGTGCACGTACCAGCGTTGTTATGGGCTTATAGAACTACTTGTAAAAAACTGACTGGATAGACACCATTTAGGCTGGTCTATGGCGTAGAGGATGTGATGCCTATGGAGTATATTGTGCCTAGCCTATGCATAGTGGTGTTCATAGGAATGGCGGACCGCAGAGCCTTAGAAGAGCGTCTCTCGCAGCTGACAGAGGTAAAGGAAGATAAATTCTTAGCTGGATTCCATCAACAAGTTCATAAGGAGCGCGAAAATGCATGGCATGATTGGCACATCAAATTGCACACCTTCAAGATAAACGATTTAGTTTTATTATATGACAACAAGTTTGATAAATTTCCAAGAAAATTTCATATGCATTGGCTGGGGCCATATGTGATCAAGGAGATTACTGATGGTGGAGTAGTTCATCTCGTGAAATTGAATGGAGATCCATTTCCTGGAAAGGTAAATGGCAGGTGATTGAAGCCATACACCAGGGATCTGGCCAGATGACTATATGACAGTCGCAGAGTCTTAGCACTCCAGGAAATTGCAAGGAGGCACGAGACTATAAAATACAATGCCCAGGTTGTAGAGCTGTGCGATGAGGGGTTTGCGTGGAATAGAAGTGTGTCACAATGTTAGTAGACGCGCGAAGGGAGCTGTGCTACAGGACGAGAGATCGCGCAGCGTAGCCAGAAAGTGACCGTTACTGTCACTGTTCATGATTTGACTGCCAGAAGATGGTTAAGAGGAGTGGGTGATTGACATTTAAGGCATTTAAGGCTAAAATCAAGTGTGAAATCTTTGGAAATTTGCCGCCAATCTCGCATTTATGGACGGATTTTGGGGGGAACGGTTGAATTTGAATTCGAAATTGCCTATAAATTATAGATGGCCATCCAGTGAGAAACACTTTGCATTCTAAGAATTTATGAGTTTTGTTGTCTGTTGCGTGAGATCTTTGAGAATTTGCTTCCAAGCCCTGTGTCTAAGTCTAATCAGAACTTTATTAACAACATCATGTCTGCACCAGCTAAGACTGCTAGTACTGGGGGCGCTGTCGCCTCTGAGGGAGCTACCCCTAAGGTCGTGAGTATGGAGGTTCCCGTAGCAATGCCTAAGGCGCTAAGGTTGCCTAGGCTGAAGCCTACGCTGCTGAGAGAGACTCCCAAGCCAAAGAAGGATAAATAGAAGAAGACACTGCTGGTGCGCGAGTCACCGAGGAAACATGCAGCCACATAGGCTCAACGGAAACAAAAGCCAACCACGCAGGAGAAAGGAAAAGTAGTAGACCTAGACGCCAATGAGGGCACGAAAGACATAGATGTTGAGGGGGTAGACCCCATTTCGAAGTTGTCGGAGTACATCCCTCCACACCAAGGCAAGGTGAAGGTCCCGAAGGACCCAGATGAGGGACAGTTCCTCCTGAACACACCCCTGCTGCCAGAAAAAATCACTTTTGAAGGTCCGCACTTGGTGCGCGTCCCACATCTGAAACTTGAAGATTAGGATTTGGGAGACGTTGAGTGGTTCCCCACCTAGCTATTGATACATTCATTAAGCGAGTATTCTACAAGGAGTCTAGTGTCACTGCGCTGGAGCCGGTGGAATGGATTCGTGGGGTAAATAAGACTGGGTAGTTGAACCTGATATGGGTGCCTCACTACCACCGCACCCCTATAAATTTGACAGTGATTAAGAAGTTGTTGTGCCTTGTGCATGACAGGTGCTTGTGGTTGACTGAGCCCATACTGATCACTGATATGCTGATCCATAGGATCACATTGTTACCTCACTCTGGGATGAATCCTGTAAAGGAATTTGGTGGTAAGACGGGTGAGCGCGATCTCGCTGAGAAGATGAAGGACAAGTTCAAACTTGTCAAGAAAGCACGCGAGTATTCTATTTCCAGTATTACTGACCCCGCAGTGAAGGTGGCCACCCAAATTTTGGTTGGAAAAGTGATGAGGAAGTGTCACGCGGACGAGGTGCCGACACTAGTAGTTTCATTAGCGACTCAGTGCGCGGAGGGCGTACAGTTCAACTAGGCGTGCTACCTGTGCAACGAGTTCCTCACGAACTGCAGAGAGGCACAGGACCAAAGTAAAACTTTCCATTACTCATGGCTTTTACTATCAATTGTGCTGGTCGCATGGGAGTTTCCAGAGGACAACGAGTTTCCTCTAATTCAGACAAATTTACCAGAAGCAGCGAAGTTTTCTTCGCTATGGGCCATAAAGGATGTTGTGTGCTTTAGAGAAACTAAAGTTTTTTGGGTTTTAGGAGATGAGCATTCATATGACCATCAACTAAAATCCGTAGTTGTCGCCAACCATTTTTTAGCAGTTATCTGGGTATACGGAGTTCAAAGCAGACTTCCATCGCGTTTACATCTGGGTGCTGAAGGATCCGGACTAGAAGTGTTATGATCTACCCTACTTGGCTACAGATGGTGCCATCACAGAGGTCCTCAAGGGGCCCGACTGAAGGTGCAGTAGTTGGTAGAAAAGAGGAAGAAGGAGACTGAGGAGAAGGCACGTGCAGAAGCAGAGTGCGCCGCAAATGAGCAAGCAGAGATGGAAGAGTGCGAGTACAACCATTTCATTCTATCTTAATTCAATGTCTTATATTACGATAATGATTATTTTCTTGAATTATATCATGATGAGTACTTAAGTTTTCTTTTAATATGTTATTGTCACTTATTCTTGTTTCTTTTGAGTGCATGTTATCAAGGAGGATTTTGGAGTAGATAGACTTGGTTGGCGGATCTGCTTCAGTCATTGTTTTTTGGGTAAGTCGATAAAACCTTGGCAATAGTTAATAAATATTCTTGTTTTCTATTTGTGATTAAAGTGAGTGTTTCTTCTTTCACTTTGTTATGGTGCATAACCCTAACTATAAGAAGTCATTTCTATTAACATATAAGCAAGGAATTCTTTGTATAAAATGTGATTTGCTAATACATAAGATGGAACCAATTCTTCAAAATTACAAAAAAAAAAAATAAAGCTTAAAAAGGAAAAAAAATAAAAATCTTATATTATTCATATTATTTTCAATTTAAACATACTTCACAAATAAATATTCTAATTATGAAAAAGAAACGCTGAAATCATAAACATAAATATATAATAACATTAATTATGATTGTAAAAACTTGCAAGTGAACAAATTCACAACTCTATATTATTGTATTTAAAAATTTTGAAATATGGTTTTGTTTTTTAAATAAGTGAGGAAATTTCTTATTTCAAAGTTTAATGTTATTCTTATGAAAAAACCAAAACATGAATGACTTATAAATATTTAAAAACAAAAAACAAAAAAACAAAACAAAACAAAAAACAAAAAACAAAAAAAAAAACAAAAAACAACAACAACAATATAAATAATTCCTTATGCAGTTCCCTGTCGAGTTTGAAAAGGATGCCTCTTTCATATTACTTAATTATTTTATTCCTTTATCTTCAACCAGTTTTGGATTAAAGAAATGGTTTCCAAATTTAAACAAAAGTAGAAGTAGAAGCCAAATTTATTGGATAAAGCTAATTTTTCCTATTTGTATGCCTTATGCCTTGCTATGTGTTCTTGGTTGATGTATTGATATTGCTATGTGTTTTTGCTTTTATTTTCTTAGATATTAATATTAACATGGATGTTTACAAATTATGTTTTAACATAATAGTTTGGTGAAAATCGAGTTTTCACTACCCATCTATTCATTAAATTACAACATACTTCAAAATAATAATAATAATATATATATATATATATATATATATATATATATATATATAATAAAAAACAAATTTTATAAATAAATTTACCAAATTTATAATTTTCCAAAATTATTTTTAAATAAGATTTAGCATTCTTCAAAAAAATCAAACTTTTTTTTAAACACAAAATCAATTTAACAAACTACTCTCTCCAAAAATACATATTCTATTTTTCCAAAAAGCTAGATTAAATTTGATTTTTTTCCACTCAAGAGATAAACTTGAAATAATTCTAATCATACATTGTCTTGTCGAAATTAGATCATAAAATCTATATAGACCAAACCTCCCCACTTAAATATCAAACCACACCCGAAAAACTAAATATAACTACTTACATCATCCAACAACGATTATCGATTCTTCTTATGCTTTAGGGGGAACCAACGATTCGTGTTTCTAACACTGAAAACTACTCAACCAACAATCCGTCAAATTAGGGTTGCATGTACCCAACTAGAGCTGCACCACGGCCCACCGAAGTTCCCACAACAAAACCCACGTGAACATAACATGCTTATAAAACCTGTGGGGTCCGCAGCACACTTTCGTCCACGCTACTTAACGGGCGCTGAGAAATTATTGTCAAATGCCTAAACAAGTCAATCGAAACCAGAAAGAAATAAAGATTACAAGTTCGTGGGTGACAAATTTAAAAATTGCAATTATATATTATAGGTGTTGAGAAGTCAATCGAAACCAGAAAGAAATCACGATTGCAACTTGGTGGGTGATAAATTTATTAGAGGTGTTGAATAGGTTGTTAACTTTTTTTCATTTAACTATTTTTTAACTATTTTTTGCTAGCTTGCAAGTGGGAGAAGTTTTTATTTGATTGGTTTAGAGTGTATTTTTCAAGTTTTTTGGTATGATTTTTGTTTCTTTTTTATATCAGATTATGAATAGGTATATAGTTTGAGTAGGCTTAATTGTTAAGAGTATGTGTTTCTTCTTAAGAGGTTGTAGGTTCAAAATTAGAGGGGTAGAGTATGTATGCCTTTGTAGACTTAGTAGTCAAATCGCTATGCAGAGGTGGGTCCTTTGTCCCACATACAAGGTCTTAGAAGGTCTTGTTTTGGGTCTCTTGTCCCACAAATAGGGTCTTACAAGGTCTTGTTTTTACTTTTAAGTTGTTTGTTGTTATGTGTTTGATACATGCTTTAATGACTTCCATTTGCATTTGGGTATGCTTCCTCAAATTTTGTAGTGATAGAAGAGCAATTGTGTTATGAGGGTTTGGAAGAAAGAATGCTACATCTTCCAATCCTATATCCCCCCTACATTTATTTTGGGGTAGAAAGAGAGCATTACATTGCCTCCTTGGAGCCATTTCTTTGTGCACATATTCCAATTCAAATTTAGTTAAAATTCCAATCCAAAACATTTATAGCCTTCGGTTATTATGAGCCGCTCTCCATAGATGTCAATTTGAGGCCATGGAATTCTTTTCCTTCTAAGAGAAAACCTTAATATGGTTTTCTTCATGTTGACTCTTTACTATCTACATGCAACTAACTTCTAAGGCTCTAAGTTGTGCATGCATTTCTTTAGAAATGACTCTCACATCCTTTGTATAAAGCAAGGCCATAAATACGATTCTTACTATATTTCTTCAAAGTCATTTATTTAAAATCCAAACCCAAATTTATAGTCTTGGCCTTATTTCTAATACTTTACGTTAGTTAGTTTACAAATGTGTGTTTCCTTTGCTTTCAAACAACAACGTTACTACCTTGGTTTTCCATGTTCACTCACATCCCTATTTATGTGCAAAAAGCCTCTAAGCCTCTAAGATGTGCTTACTATATTCACCCACCCTATGTTTTGTGTTATCATTTTCTAGTTTCTCTATATAGATGCCAAAAAATTAGATGAAAAACAAGAGATGGTTCATTTACCTCACTATCAATATTGAATTTCTCAAAGAATTCCTTGTTATTCTATTTTTATTTATTTTCATATTTATATAATTATTATATCAAATTTCCTTTCATTGCAATGTCAAAGTCTTTATTTTATCTTTGTTTTAATTGTCCCACATCTAAATGTAAAGTAGTAATCTATAATTAAGTTCTTTAGAACAAAAATTTACATGGAACTTTAGTTTTTTTAACCATTACCTCAACATTATGGAATATTTAACAATATTGAGAGTGGGGTGAATCGATATTAGCACTTTCTAACTTCAAAAACTTTTAAATGCATCCATAGATATAAATCAAAGCACATAAATATATAGAGCACAAAGAATTTTATGTGGAAGTCCAAAGTGGGAAAAAACCACAAAATGTTTTCTTAATATATATAAAGAGTGTCCATTCAAATTATCAGCACCAACTCCCTAGTTTATAAGCACCAACTTAAAGGAAGCACCAACTACTTGGTTTATCAACACCAACTAAAAGAAAGCACCAAATCCCTTGTTTGTTGGCACTATGGCTAATGTGTTGTCCTTGATGGCAACCTACTTGATAACTATGTCAACATTATGATAACAAGCTGATTATGTAGGAGGATACATATGTGACATGTGATATGGACAAAAGAATATCAATTCAGAGACAAAAGAATGATAAAGATTAAGTTTGGGAAAGTATATGAGGATCCTATTCATAAGGGTCACGTACATACACAGGTATGATGAAGAAAAGTCACGTACAGAATCTGCACCATGGTAACTTGAATACTATGAGTCTTTACCATTGTATCAGATCATAGTAATGAGTGCGACAAAACTTATTTGATCCCATCAAAGAATAGTAATGTCTTTACTAAGGGACTGGCCTAAGGTATTGGCTAAGGGTAATGCTATATAAGGAGATGGAGATCAAAGTGTTAAGAGTGCAAGTAATCTGTTATACATGTGTGATATGATTTGGAATAGGTGTGCACCAAGGAGCAAGGAGAAGACTCAAATCTGAAAGATATGAAGTTTGGTGACATATGTGCTTGTTTGATGTACTTATTCAAAATTTCTAACAATGATAGATTTGTGGTTGTAATGATGTTGTAATATGAATGAAGTATTCTAAAAGTATGTAATTCTAATAGTAAGGGGTGCAAGGAGTACAATTGTGTTTGCAGCGGAATTTTTCAGATATATACGTAGGTTTCTCTTAGGTGAGTCGCATACATATGCTTATCTACTTCTGGGTAGTCGCGTATATATTCTGCGAAGTGTTTTCAGTTTGTGAAAAATTGTACGCAAGTGTTGTGAATGGAAAGCGTGTACATATGATGATACGCTTTATGAAAGTCGTGTACATATGCTTAGGGTTTTGCAGTATGGTTTGTTGATGATATTTGATCACCTTTGTTCTAATTGTTGTTGTAAGTTGATGATATCTCTATTATGATGATCTATATCTGATAGTGTTGACTAGGTTAAATGTGGAATGGTGTACTTATTGGTAATGATACATTATGGTGATCTATGTTTGTTTCAACAATATGTGTTTGGTTCAAGTAACATGTGACTGATGAAGTGATCTAAGCGTGGTTTAGTGATTGGTGGTTCCGTGTTTAGTATTATGAGAATTGTATGCAGGTTTTGTATAGAGGAAGCACGTACATACGTGCATGTTCTTCAGAATGGTAGCATATACATTTTGATGTACGTTTGACTAGGGTTTGTAGTGACAGCAATTGGTTTATGTGATGAACATAATATGACTTCATATATTTATGAATGGTTGTCCATTGGTATGATTTGGTTATAATTGGTTTGATTTGATTGCAGTAGATGGTTGAGATTCAATAATTGATGTGTTTTAGTTGGTTCAATGATTGGATGAGTTGGTTTAGTGTTTGGTTTTAGATTTGTTATTTGGTTTGGGCTTAATGATGAAAGTGGGTCCATTCTGAAAATATGATGAAAGGTGGCCTACGGGTTTGATGTTTTTGATTCAAGTGGATCCAATATGAAACATTATGAAATGTGGTCCACAAAAGGTGCTGAGGGTTGGAGCCTTCAGTGAGGGAGTCGAAGCTTCTTTCCAGTAGTAGCTGGTGAATTTGTGCAGGGGGGGTAGGTGCTCCCTTCTAGTAGGAGATGATAAACAAGATCATTGGATTGGAGCTCCCTTCTAGAGGGTGCTAGAGAATGAGAGAAGGTTTTATCCTTCTGCTAGTGGGTGCCTGCATAATGGTATGAGTTTGCACCAGTACATGACTGTAATATTTTTTCCTTTATAATAAAATAAGAAGTCTACAAATATGATGGCAAAGATGGTTTTCTCCCACATTGGGTTTCCACCTAAAATCCCAGTTTTCATGTGTGTTGATATGTTTCTTGCATGTTGATGATCTATTTGCTTCTTACTGCTTATGATTACTGTTTAATTAATGAATAATGAAATAGTGATGCATTGCTTAAAGATTAGTAGATGATGAAATACATGAAAAGTTAGTTTATTGGATGTACGCTATTTTCCTTTACTAAAATCACGTGCATACATTGGATGCATGAATGATAGTAGCATATGGAAATCAGAATATAAAATGAAAAGTTTAAAGTGAGTTTAAAATATTGATTCACCCCCCTCTCCCACACCCACCAACCCCCCCCGGCATTTTTCCCAATATTGTTTATCAACACCAACTGAAAGGAAGCACCAAATCTTGTACATTAGTTAATATTAGTCAAAGAAAATATTTCCTCTTGGTAGTTTCTCCTCTATAGGCTTCACACAAGCACTTAGTTTACGACATTCTTAGCAAAAAACATTCCCTCAACAAATTATCCTTGAACTCATCCCCAACAGGCTCCAAACCAAGACTAAAACTTGGACTTTAATTCATTTAAAAGGAACCCCCAATCAATCAGAACTCGCCTTCTAAAACTCGGCCTCCTCCATAGGGTTCATCCTCCTCAACAAAGAACAACATTATATATTCAAAAACAGACCTGAAACTTGCCTTCAAACATACCAAAATTTGGCCCATAAAATAGGCTTGAGTTTAGCCTTGTTTGTAGCAGAACTTTGGTCCTAAAATTCAACCTTAATAGGGATATGTCACGACTCTCAGAATAGGCATGAAAATCATCCTTCCAAACTAGAATTTGGTCCTCTACACAAATATGAAATTCAACCTTCAAAGGGGACAAAATTTGACCCTCAAGAAACAGTCTGCAATTAGCCTTCTAACTAAGACCAAAAACCTTTAAAAAGTGTGCTAAAAATCCTTCCAAAATAAGTCAAAAACCCTTCAAACATGTGCGAAAAGTCCTTCCCTGGAAAGTCTCTCCAAATCAGCTCCTCTTCACTTCTAGTTCATGAAGTATGAACCTTAGAACTCCTTTTCTTCACTTATTTGAACATATATGAACTTGCTTGAGTGAGTGACTCAAAATTCTCCTTCTCATGCCTATTTATAGTGCATTTAGGGTTTATATTGGGCTGACTTGTCCACTGGTTGGGCTTACTTTTCCATTGGCTAGATTAGCCTGTGCAACTAGTAGAATGTATAATGAATATTTGAAAAATCATTTTTCCTCAACCTTGAGGAGTTAGAGGGAGTAACATATACCTTTGGAAAGGTCTCGGAATAATATTTTCAACCATATATGTCATGCTTCCATTGGAGCTTGGTAAATGTAGTAAAAATGCATTCAAATATAGGCTGTCCAAATGGGTCATCAAAAATAATATTTCGAAATGTGCTATTTGAAAATGTAACTTTCACTTTCATTTGGAAAACCTTTGACATCAATTACATCTTCTTTCAACAATCTCCCCCTTCCATATTTCTCCTATCATGATCATGTTTGCACTGTATTCATGATTCTTGATATTTCTCTCCCCCTTTAACATCAATGGAAAAGGGTAACTCCCCCTAAAACTATATCTTCCCTTGTCTTTCTTTGCAGAATACTGTGAAAATCAATTTGGTGCATAAATTATTCCCAGTTTCTATCTGATACACTCAAATGTCTCTTTGGGAAGTGGTTTGGCAAATATTTCTACAATATGTTCCTTTATCCCAACATACTCTATCTTGATTTTCTTTTCAGTGACTTGCTCCCTTAGAAAGTGAAGCTTGATAGGAATATGCTTGGTCTTGGAATGCATCATTAGATTCTTGGAGATTTTTATTACACCAATGTTGTCACAAAGTATTGGAATAGGCTCATCATATTTTACTTGTATGTATTCCAAGGTTTTCTTCATGCATAGGGCATGAGTGCAACGTGTTTTTGTTGCAATATATTATAATTTTGTTGTAGAAAAAGATACTAAAGATTGCTTCTTTCTCAACCAGGATACTAAATAGTATCCTACATAGAAGGTTGTTCCACTTGTCCTTCTTCTATCATCTATACTTCCTGCCCAATCTACATATTTGTAAGCTACTTGTGTTAATTCCTTTCCTTTCGGTTACCATAACCAAAAGTCTATTATTCCTTTGATACATCTGAAGATCCTTTTCACTACTAGAGCATTAGTTCCCTCCGGTGCTGCTTGAAACCTTGCAACTTGTCCAACTACTTGTATACCATATGGTCTTGAATATATTACACAGAGTAGGTTCCCAATCATTGATCTATAGAGTATTTGATCCACTTCCTTGGATTCATCTTCTTTTCTCAACTTACATTTGGTGACCATAAGAGTGCTCACAAGTTTGGAGTCTTCCATATTGAACTTATTCAACATTTATTTGATGTACTTGGGTTGAGAGATGAAAATGCCTCCATCTAACTTATATCTTTGGAGTCCCAAAAATAAAGTTGACTTGCCAAAAAAATACATTTTAAATACATTCTACATATCTTTTGCAAAGTTATAACTTAATATATCATAATCACTTCCAAAGATGATTTCATCAATGTAGACTTCAACGATGATCATATTGTCTTGATATTCCTTTATGTAGAGATTATTGTCTACATTTCCTAAATACATTCTACATATCTTTTGCAAAGTTATAACTTAATATATCATAATCACTTCCAAAGATGATTTCATCAATGTAGACTTCAACGATGATCATATTGTCTTGATATTCCTTTATGTAGAGATTATTGTCTACATTTCCATTTCTAAATCATTTTTTCTACAAATACCTGTCCAATCTTGAGTACCAAGGTCCAAGGGCTTTCTTAATTCCATAGAGAGTTTTCTTCAATCTACAAACATAACCTTCTTCTTTGACAATAGGAATCCTCATAATTGTTCTATGTAGACTTCTTCTTCTAGATTCCCCTTAAGAAAGGATGAATTTACATCCTTATGATACACTTTAATTTTTTTGGAGAATCCATAAGCTAAGAGTGTTCTAATTTCTTCCATTTTGGATAGTGAACAAACTTTTTCTTCAAAGTCTATCCGTTCAACTTGGGCATAATATCCTTTGCACATTACCCTTGCTTTGTTTTTCATCACCTTTCCATCTTCAATTAGTTTGTTTATGAAGACCCATTTTGTACCAATCACATTTTTGTTCTTAGGCCTTGGAACAAGTTCCCATGTCTCATTCTTCTCAATTTGATTAGTTCATCTTCCATGACCTTGATCCACTATTCATCATTTCTAGCTTCCTCAAAGTTACTTGGTTCAATTGTGGACAATAGTGATATATGCCCTTGCTCCAATGTTTGTGTTTGTTTTCTTCTTCTAGTTTCTACTCTTGCACTCTTTGCCCTAATGATTTGTTCTATTGGATGATATTTTTTATTCCAACATTTAGGTTTCCTAGAAGGTGTCTAAAAATCTTGTTGATTATCTGTTTCTTCTTGTCTTGCCTTTGGTTTCTTCTCTTTTTGGTGTTCCTCTTCTTATTTTTCTTCCTCTTTCTTTGGTTCTTCCTCTTCCTATTCTTCAAATATGTGTGGATTTTTTCTTTCCTTCTTGGTCTTTAGTAAGTTTGTTTCATAAATTTTTACATTTATGCTTTCCACTATATTGTTGAGTCTAAGATTGTAGCATTTGTATGCTTACTTTTACATGAGTGTCCAAAAATTATGCCTTCATATATTCAAGAATCAAACTTTACTAACTTTTGGTCATCCCTCTTTATGTAACATTTGCTTCCAAATATCCTAAAATGCTTGACACTAGCTGGTCTTCCCTTCCATAGTTAATGGGGGGTTTTTTTCATTGTTACTTCTTATTAATACTATGTTCAAAATGTGAACAAATGTATGTACTTAATGTACCCAAAAGATATTACATAGCTTGGATTTGTGGAAAATGTTCTAGCCATCTCTTCCAGAGTTTTGTTCTTTTTTTCAACCACTCCATTTTGCTGCTGAGTTCTAGTTGTTGAGAAGTGTCTTCTTCTCCCATGTTCTTCGTGGTAGTCATTGAATTCATTTGAAGTAAATTCTTCTCCATTATATGATATCAAACATTTTATTTTCAAATCAGTTCCTTTTCAACAAGTTCTTTGAATATTTTGAAACTTTCAAAAGCTTCTGATTTCTTTTTAAGAAAACAAACATAGACCATACTTTTCTAGTCATTAACAAGCAACATGAAGTATTATTCACCATATATTCCTTTTGTTCTTCTTATCCCACTTAAATTAGTATGTACAAGTTTTAGTGGTGTTCCTTAGTTTTGAGCTTAACTCTTGTTTGCTTTCCATGATGACAATAGTTGCACATAATATTTGAAAGCTTTGTAATTTCAGTCATATCCCTTACAAATTCCTTCTTGTTGATCTTCACAAGATTTTTAAAGTGTATATGCCCCAATCTCCTATGCCAAAGCAAACTTTCATCTTCATTTACCAAGCATCATCTTTCCTTTCCAATCTCATATAGGATGTATATGTTTTTTGGAGTTATTATTGTTATTGTAACCAATTATGGCTTTGAATCATTGGTAGAGAAAGAATCTGGAAAGAAAATAAGGGCCTTGCGTAGCGACAATGGTGGAGAGTATGTCTCCCAAGTTTAAGGACTTATGCACAGCAAAAGGAATTAAACGAGAGTTAATGGCACCCCATAACCCACAACATAATGGGGTGGCTGAAAGGAAGAACAGATCAATTGTGGAAGCAACTCGGGCAATGCTGCATGACCAAAGCCTATCACTTCATTTATGGGCTGAGGCATGCAATACAACAGTAGACTTGCAGAATATAAGTCTACATCATATACTGGGAATGAAGACACCAATGGAGGCCTTTTCTAGGATGAGACCAGATGTAAGTCACTTCAGGATCTTTGGATCATCAATTTATTGCCATGTGACCAAAGATGCTCAGAAGAAGCTAGATCCAATAGCTGAGTTGGGGATACTTGTGGGGTACACTGATACACCCCACAAATATCAGGTGTTCTTGCCTACCAGTCAGAGGATAGTGGTACGCAAAGATCTGAAGTTTGACGAGCAGAAAGCCATGCGAGTATCACTTGAGAGGGAGCTCAAGTTGCATGCAGAGGAGGAACTTTTAGTTCTTAAGGATGAGGAGCCTCAGATTGATGCGAAGCAGCCACATGCAGAGGATCTAGGAGTGGAAACATCCACTCATGCAGAGTCTTCTAGAGATGGGCGAAAACGCTCAAGGGAAGCTGACAAATTTGTGATGGATGTGAGAAAGAATGTGGGACAACCATCCTCTCAACGCAAACAAAGGAGATCACCCAAGCGGTACACTGGGTTGATGTTATAGCTAGTGCAATAGCCAGTCTGGGTTGATGCTATGGTGGAGGAGTACGACTCCATCGTTCGAAACAATGTTTGGGATGTTGTCCCAAGACCAGAGGACAAGTCAATAGTGAGTTTCCAATGGCTTTACAAGGTAAAGCAAGCAGCTGATGGGAGTGTTGAGAAACATAAGGCAAGGTTTATTGCCCGTGGTTTCTCACAGGTCAAGGGGATTGACTATGATGAGACTTTTTCTCCTGTAGCAAGGTACTCGTCTATCAGATCGATGTTGGCACTATCAGCTCAGACAGGTTGGAAGATCCATCATATGGATGTGAATACTAAGTTCCTCAATGGAAATATTGAGGAAGAGGTGTACATTGAGCAATCGGAAGGTTTTGATACCTTCGATCGTGAGTCGCATGTGTGCCGACTCAAGAGAGCTTTGTATGGGCTGAAGCAAGCACCTCGTTCTTGGTACACCAGGATTGATAGCTATTTCACTGAGTTGGGCTTCACCAAGAGTGAAGTAGATGCGAACCTTTACCACATCATGGTAGAAGGTAAGCCATTGATCATTGTTCTTTATGTTGATGATCTGATATTGACAGGTGATGATCAGTTGATCCAGTATTGCAAGGAGGACCTTGCAAGAGAGTTCGAGATGAAAGACATGGGTCTTATGCACTACTTTCTAGGCATGGAAGTGTGGCAAAAGGATGGGGAAGTGTTTGTGTCTCAAGGCAAGTATGCCAATGAGATACTTAGGTGATTCCACATGGAGAAGTGCAAGCCCATGCAGACTTCTCTAGTTGGTAACTGGAGGAAGGAGGATGCTACTTCAGGTGAGGTAGTAGCTGCTACTGTTTATCAGCAGCTTGTGGGTTCATTGATGTATCTAGTGAACACACAACTAGATTTGTGCTTTGCGGTGAACCAACTGAGTCAAGCTATGGTTCAGCCTACCAAGTTGTTTTGGAAGGCAGAAAAGCATGTGCTGAGATACCTCAGAGGCACATAGCAGTATGGATTGTGGTACAAACGGACAGAGGGAGTGAAGCTTCAGGGCTTCACAAATGCAGATTGCGCAAGGATCCCATTAGACTGGAAGAGCACTTCAAGAGGAATCTTCAACCTTGGTTCAGCTGCAGTTTCTTGGTACAACAAAAAACAGAGGTTTGTTGCACTTAGCTCAGCAGAGGCTAAATACATGGCTGCTAGTCAGGCATCATGTGAGGCCATTTGGATGCAGAAGATTCTAGTTGGATTGTTTGGTCAGAGGATGGATCCAACTGTGATCTATTGTGATAATCAGAGTTGTATCAAACTCTCTGAGAATCCAGTATTTCATGACAGGTCCAAGCACATTAATATCCGGTATCATCATCTTCGAGACTGTGTGGTGAAGAGGATCATGTTGTTGCTGTATGTTTCGACCGAGGAACAAGATGCAAATATTTTGACTAAGGCATTGTCAAAATGAAAGTTTGAGTTCCACAGAGATAGGATTTGGGTGATAGATAACCCCTTTCTTGTTGAGAGGGAGTGTTGAAAATAACAAGAAGAAATTTTAGAAGTGCTAAAACTAACATTGCTATAAATAACATTTCGGGATACATTCCAATTTTAGTTAGTCCCTGAACTAAAATTCAAAATTAAAATTCGAATTTGATCTTAGCAGTTGTTTGAAAAATAATTAATTAATTCATCTTGAGTTAATTAGTTGAAGAAAATCAAACATGAAGTCTATGTGAAGACATGCAACAGTTCCCCTTTGATTGAGGAAGTTATCCCTTGATTAAGGAGATCAGGATGAGTTGTACTTTGAGTTGTAATTAGTCAGCTCAGTTAACTGAGTTAAGTACAGTTAGATTAGTTCCAATAGTTTGTGGGACTGATTGTGAGTTCAGCTAGTTAATGCATGCATGCATGTAACTACTGCACTTCAGATAACTGAATATTCTCTCATAAATAACTCATGCATGTCAATTCAGTTAGAGACCCAGTTGAGATCAGATGATGGGACAATGTACTATCAGTTGCAAGAATATTCAATTGAGGATATCTCTTGCATGCAGAAGGAATTCATTCCTTGGAGATTGCGCAATTACTTCTGAGTTTGGTGAGTTGTGTGAGACGTGAATTCACACAGGTGGCAGCCAATGGACCCAGGAGAAACTGTGCAAGAAAATAGGAGGCTTGGAGGATTGGAGGAAGGCATATGTTGTGTCTATTCAGTCTATGAGTAGTATTGAGGGATTGTACTAAGAGCTGGATAGCTTGTGAGCTAAAGCTTTGTGTAATCCGGACATATTTCCACTCGTATGATAATACATAGGTCGGGGTTAATTTTTAGCTGAGGCTTTCCCCAGAGTATTCTTCTATGTTCATGTGTGATTGATTTCTCATTCTCTGTTATATGTGTTCTATTTGATCTTGCTCAAAATTGATTAAGCTTCCGCAAGTTTGTTTGTAGAATTAGATCAAGAATTTTGCTTCAGTATATTGCATTATCAGGTGATCTATAGTGGGAAATTCTACATAGTTCTTGTCGTCATAGAGCTTGAAACTTATTAGTATTATTTTGTTTATATCCTAATCTAGACCTATCATTGAATGGTTTCCGATTGTTGATGATTTGATTCAGTATTTTGGTACTATTGTCAAAGTTTTACTAGATACCCTTCTTCTATAGTTCCTTCCTAAATAATATTATTTGATCTTCTAGATTCTCAATTATTCTCTTCTTCTCTTCCAACTGTCTCTGGAGTGTTTCTTCAATCACTTTGAATTCTTCTAATTCTACTTTTAGATTTGTGATAGTATGCTTGGTCTCTTCAGAGTTCTTGTTAATAATTTGTAAACACTCTTTGAGTTTCTTTACATGTTCCTTGAGTATGATATTTTTCTTACTTGTCCTCCTAAGGTCACTTAATGCATTAATTAATTTTGCCTCAAGATCCACTTCTCCTCCTTCTTTTTCATGATTCTCTTCATAGTTTTTAGGAGTTTCATTTTGAGTATCTAATGCCATGAAGAGAACTCTATTGAAATCATGGTAATTATCATCATCTTCATCAAATGAGCTACTATCTTCTCTTTGATAAGGACTTTTCTTTTTGAATAATTTTCACTTGTTCTTTCCTTTGTTTATTTTTTTATATTTCTTTTCTTTCTTATAATTTTATTCTTCATCACTATATGACCCCTTTGAAAAAGGATATTTAGAAACATAATGACCAATTCTAACACATTCAAAACAATTTAAAGAAATTTGACATTTATATATGCTAGTTCCTCTTTTCAAATTTTGCACAAAGTTGGCTTTGTCTTCATCGTTTGAATCATCACTACAACTAGATATTAATTTTTTTTCTTGTTCTTCCTTGCCTTCTTGGAGACCTTGAAAGATGCTTCCCTTATGGATTATCTTGTTATCTCCTCATTTCATATATTATAAGAATTCCATGTAGCTCATCCATACTCAATGTATCTAGATCTTGTCTTTCTTCTAAAGTTGTGATTTTAGAATCAAATCTCATTGGGAGAGATCTTAGTATCTTTTGAACAATGACTAGTATAAACGAGCCATAGTTGATAAATAAAGTGGTTAACCCGTGTTATGCAAGGGACCATTAGTAGTTAGGGTTTTTGATGTCATTAAGCTATAAATAGTCTTAGATAGTAGGAGAAGGATCATTGAGTCTTATTGTAATTGACCTCTGCTCCATTGGACGTTGCCCCCTTGAAGAGGCAAGTGAACATTGTATTCTTCTTCTGAATAATAAAATATCTTTGCAGCTTGTCTCCTTTTAGGTGATTTTTCTATGTTTCAGGCTCTATTGTTTCATATTGTTGGTATTCTAGTTTTCTCATAGGTCAAGACCATAAAAAGTGGTATAAGAGCACTTTCCAGGGCCATTTGTACCTCCAATTTTTGCAGAATTTTTTTTAGGCTAGAGATCTGTTCTGGCGTCTTTAAACCGCAAGATCTGTCATTGAGCACATAAACCTGAGGATTTGGGGAGTCGTGCGCGTAGGAACTAGAAGAGGTGGTCACGGTTGTTGGACTCCCTTGTAACTCCTGTGGGTACCCCTTCGAGTAGTAGCACATTAGATAGAACCACAGATGGACTGCACTTCCATGTACCCTTGGGTATATCGAAAGCCCCCTAGGGTAACCTAAAACCTAACCTTAGATAATTCGTCAATCATCTTGCTGCTACAGTGCACTGATAACAACACTCAGGAAGATTACTTGCGCATGAAATAGGGTAGTCTGGTAGTACAGCTAAGGGTATGGTCGATCCTCCTTAATTAGTGCCCTGAAAGATTGGGTCGAGTGCTATTCTTGGACCCCTTCATATATTGCGATTTTTAGCACCTGGCACTCCTTTGAGACCATAGTTCCCTTATAGTTCCCTTAGCTATCTGAAGATCACCCCCCTATATTTTCATCCAGATCAAATCCAAATGTTGGGGTTCGACTGTCATTGTCCAGATCAGATCCAGCAGTTGGGATTCTACCACTGTCGTACAAATCAGATTCAATAGTTGGGGTTTTCACAAGCGCATATCTGACTCTTTGTGTAGTGAGGTTTTTGGCTGCCATAGTCTAGATCAGATTGTTGCATCACATTCTACATTACCAATACCTTGGAGTTTCTATTACTATAGTACATGCCCGATTTTCGTAGGATATTTGGTAGTATCAACCTTTTTGGATTTTTTCCGCTGCAGTTTTGATCAACTGGGAGTAAAATTGTTTTTGGAGTAAATCTAGGAGTTTTGATCAAGCTTTCTGGAATTTGGCCACTCCAGTCTGAGGCCATCCTAGGATGCTTGCAAGAGACATAGCCCATAAGATTGAGGACGATGAGCTGGCCGCACTGGTACCATTCACTTGTAAGCCCCCAATTTTTTGGCAGTCCCAATTTTTTCCTAATGTGCTTCAAGTGACCCACGTCACTAGAATCCTGAGCTTTCCCTCTTTCCAAGCTTACTACTCTTAAGGAAGCTCAAAATTTTGACCAGGGCTTGTGTATGCTCGATACCAGATCTCAAGTTATGGTTGCGGGAAGTGTAGAAAATCATATAGATTCACAAGCTCATGCAATTTACTAAAGCATAGGACATTAATTTACTTCTACTTTCAACCAGCATAAGCCAATAGATCGAAGAAAAAAATAATAGAAAGAGGAAGACAAATCAATGGCACATAACACAATAAGTAGTTGGGGAAAGCAACAGCTCAAAACCCCTACTACCTAAATTGCATTAAATTAGAAATCCAAGGTGATAATACAATGCTTGTTCTCACAATAACAATCCTAGAACTCATTATGATCAATATCCCTGCTCACAAGCAAGCTCAAGCCAATCTCTAGCCTCTTCTGCTGCTCTCTAAGCCCCTATTTCCTTGTGCACTTCCTATGGATGAATAAACCATATTAATTGGAATACAGTGCATCCAAAACTGTGCAATCCGCACTAGGTTCAGTTCCTGATTACATGCATGATCTACACAACTCAGTAAATCATACAACTAATAGTACACTATCCCTGCACTCTAGTCTCAACTAGATCTTTCTCATAATCAACATGCATGAGTTTCTGATGAGGGAATCTTCAATTAACTGGAGTGCACTAGTGAATGCATTAGTGCACCAACTGGCTGTTAACTCTCTATTAGTTCCACAAACAGTTTGGAACTAATTTAACTGAACATAACCCAGCCAACTGCGTTATCTAATTACAACTCACAATTAAACTCATACTGGACCCCTAAAACTTAGGGAGAACGTATACATGACTTCAGAAAGACTTCCAACTCGAAATTCCTAAGCTACTTAAGTTAATTAAACTTAATTAACTATTTACAAGTTACTATGAGAATAGAATTCGATTTTAATTCTCAGTTTAATTCAAGGAAAAATTAAACTGGAATTTCTGGATTCTATTTTTAACCTTTCTTGTTGCTATTTTGAACAGAAAGGGCAGTCGAGAAGTTCAACAACCTTGATAAAATATTCAATGAATTCCAAGACAAAATTACCGTCCAACTCTCAAAACTAACGAGCATTATAAATACATCTCGCGAACTCATGAGGGAGGAGCCTAGTGTTAATGCACACATAGGAGGAGAATCCAACAGTCACATTCACTTCCATGGAGATCACCACTCTTTGAGCCATCGGAAACACAAGTTGGACACGTACAAATTTGATGGCTCTAACCTTGCAATATGGGTAGCACAAATGAAAAATATTTCTTCCTTAATGATATCTACGACGATGGAACTAAACTACATGTGGGAGCCTTTTACTTGGAACAAGAGAGATGGCAGTGGCATCATAAATGTTATCAATGGAGGGAAACTTGGAACATGTTCTCAAAATCCATATGTGACCGCTTTGATCGAGAATCTCATTTTTTGGGTCATCTCACTAAGCTCAAGAAAACAAGTACTGTAAAGGACTACATTGCAGCCTTTGAACAATTGGCCATCAAAACTGAAGGTCTAGGAGATGGATTTTACTTGGAATGTTTCATCAGTCACCCAAAGGAAGGCATCCAAGTCCATGTCTGAATGCATCACCCAACTACTTGGTTGGATGCATGTTGCAAGGCCTTAGATGTGGAATTTGCCTTAAATTTCCAATCCAATTGTCCAAATTTTGTTGCTAAGGCACATCCCCCCTAGGCTCTGGGCCCCACCCAAACACATAAGGTTCAAAAGGTGTCTTTGGAAGAAATGGCCAAAAGAAGGAAACAAGGATTATGCTACTACTGTGATGACAAGTACTCCCCATGACATAAATGCAAGGAACCAAAATTATTTCAAATTGATGCCACTGATAACAACTCAGCAGATGAAGCGCCATCCCCTAGGGTGTTTGAGGAAGAAGCAGGTCAAAGCCAAACCGACCCAGACAATGATTTCACAGCTATGCCAATGAGCCGATTATATCACTATATACCTTGGCTGGAATTTCTTTGCCCTGGATTCTCAAAATATGAGGTTTTATTAAACATCAGCCAATAGTGGTATTGATTGATAGTGGCAATACTCATAACTTTGTCCATAAGAGAGTCACAAAAGTTTTTCATTGCTTTGTACAAGGATATCTAATTTCCAATTCCTTATCGTTGATGGGGGGACCATGAAATGTGAAGGATGTTGTGAAAAATATTAATCTTCAGATGGGAGATTACTACCTAAAAACCTGCATGTTTCCATTGAAATGGGTGGTCGCGACATTGTCCTTGGTGTTGAATGGCTTCACACACTAGGCCCTATCATAATGGATTTTCATGAGTTATATATGAGATTTAAGTAGAATGACCACACACATACATTGAGAGGACTCCAGGAAAGTGCTCCTACTATCATCAACTCGCATCGAAAGGAGAAACTTTTAAAAAAAGGGCCATCATGGAGTAGTCACCCAATTTATTACCATCCAGGCCATTGAATCTACTACTCATATTCATACTAAGATGCAACAGGTACTAGATCACCACCAGTAGGTCTTTGAAAAACCTAAAGAGCTTCCACCGTCTAGGGGTGAACATGATCATAACATCCCTTTGGTCCCAGGTGCCAAACCATCAAATTTCCATCCATATCGATATCCTTTTTCCTAGAAGAATTAAATTGAAAAAATCATCAAAGAACTCCTCAAAGTTAGTGTTATTTGTCCCAGAACTAGCCCTTATTCATCTTCAGTGGTCATGGTTCTAAAGAAAGATGGATAATGGCGCATGTGTCCTAGCTTTCAGGCCCTTAAGAAGCTCACTATCAAGGAAAAATTTCCTATTCTGGTTGTTGATGATTTGCTTGATGAACTGCATGGTGCTAAATTATTTACCAAGCTAGACCTTCGCTCGGGATATCACCAAATACGCATGAAGGAAGTGGACATCCCCAAGAAAACCTTCCGAACTCATGAAGGCCATTATGAATTCCAGGTCATACCATTTGGTCTCTGTAATGCTCCATCCACTTTTCAAAGCCTCGTGAACCACCTTCTGAAACCATATCTCAAAAAAATTGTCTTGGTCTTCTTCAATGACATTCTCATCTACAACATAACATGGGACAAACATCTTCATCATGTTGACTAGATATTGTAATTGCTCCAAGATCACAAATTATTTGTCAAATTTTCTGTTAGAAAATTATATATTATAAAGCAATGGAAAACATAAAATACTACAGAAATATAAACAAGGAAAACGCATAAAACAAGAGAGACACAGATATACGTGGTTCACCCAGTTTGGGCTACGTCCACAGAGAAACAACCTGTCCTTCCTTTTATATTATCCAGTAAACTGAAGAGATACAACCTACAACAGATCCGCTGTAATCCCCTCTTCGCTCTCAATCTCCTCTCTCTTCCTCACTCAAAATACAGATCCACATAGATGCAATACAATTCCCTCATATATAGTGAGGGGTTGCCTTATAGGGAAAAAAACCCTAAATTAAACATAACTTCTACCATCAGATCTTTGCCTAATGAATGGCCCAGATTGACTACGAAATTACAACATTTTACAAGACAATTTTACATCTATTCTTAGCTTCGGGGGTGCTGCCCCCGATCCCCCTGCCAGGGGGGATACTCCAAAAGGTCGCAGCTTCCCCCCCTGGACCCCCCCTGTAGCGACGCCCCATTATGAGCTGGGATCCAATGTGGCGATACCTTTGAATACAAAAGATAATAAGGCTCCACACCCAACAATCTCCCACTTGGAGACTGATTATAGCAACTCCACCACTGCTTCATTTGCTGGATAGTGACTCCACTTTGGACCTGGTTGTTTCTCATCTTCTTCATCATACTTGAAGACCAATTGAAATTGAGAAGATTCTCAGTTTCTCCTTGGTTACAACTTTCGTTAACATATTTGCAGGATTCTAACTAGTGTGTATCTTTTCCAGCTTCAATTGTCCATCTTCCAACGCTGACCGTATGAAATGGTACTTGAGCTGTATATGTTTAGTCTTGGAATGAAATGAAGAGTTCTTTGCAAGATGTATGGCACTCTGGTTGTCACTGTATAACTTTCCCAACTCCTACTTCTTACCCAATTCATCGAAAAACCTTTGTAACCAAATAATTTCTTTACTAGCCTCTGTAGCAACAACATACTCTACTTCTATTGTTGAGAGTGCAACAACACTTTGCAGTTTTGAGACCCAACTGACAGTTGTTCCACCTATAGTAAACACATACCCTGTTTTGCTTCTCCTATTATCTCTATCACCTGCCATATCTGCATCAACATATCCCTGTAGAGAAATGTTTGAACCACCAAAGCATAATACTTGATTTGTGGTACCTCTCAAATACCTGAGAATCCACTTCACCGCCATCCAATGTTCTTTTCCTGGATTGTTCATGTACTTACTTACAACTCCCACTGCATGTGCAATATCAGGCCTTGTACAGACCATTTCATACATTAAGCTTCCAACTACTGATGCATATGGAACTTTAGACATATGAGCCATTTCTTGCTAAGTCTTGGGACACTCCTCCTTACTTAATTTGAAATGGCTAGCCAAAGGTTTACTAATTGGTTTTTCATTCTGTATATTAAATCTTTTCAACACCTTTTCTATGTACTCACTTTGAGACAATGTTAATTTGCAATTCTTCCCGTCTCTAGTTATTCTCATACCAATGATTTGGTTTGCAGCACCCAAATCCTTCATTGCAAATGAGTTTGCCAATTTTATTTTGAGCGCATTTATTTCCTGCATGTTAGAACCTGCAACAAGCATGCCATCTACATACAATAACAATATAATATAGCTGCCATCATTTTTCCTTTCGATATAAACACAATGATCAGAGTGACATCTAGTATAACCTTGTTTAGACATAAACCTGTCAAATTTTAGATACCACTGCCTTGGAGCCTGTTTTAAGCCATACAAGCTCTTCTTCAACCTGCACACTAGTTTCTCCTTCCCTTTTACCTCATATCCTTGTGGCTGCTGCATTTATATCTCTTCCTCCAAATCCCCATGGAGAAAGGTTATCTTTACATCTAACAGCTCAAGATGCAAATCTTCAGCTGCTACTAGACTTAAAATAGTTATGATTGAAGTCATTTTAACAACAGGAGAAAATATCTCATCAAAGTCTATACCCTTTTTCTGTGCAAATCCTTTCACCACAAATCTAGTTTTATACCTTTTTCTACCTCCATCTTCTTCCTTCAACTTGTAAACCCATTTATTCTGCAATTTTGTTTTACCTTAAGGCAACTTGACTAAGTCCCAAGTCTAGTTATGTGCTAAGGAGTCCATCTCTTCTTTCATGGCTTGCTCCCACTTCTTCCTGGTTTCTACCTGTACTGCTTCTTCATAACATTCTGGTTCACCAGAATCAGTCAACAATACATAATATAATGAAGGAGAGTATCGTTCAGGGGGACTACTTATCCTAGTAGATCTTCTAAAACCACTTTCAGGTGTTTGAGGTGCTTGTTGCTGTTGTGGTTGTTGTTATGGTTGTTGATCTTTATGATTTTCATGCGCCATCACTTTTTCTGTGATCTCGTCAAGCACTGTGTATTCTCTGTTTTATTTTTCATGTTTCTTTTCCTGCAGCTGATCCTTATACAAAACCTTTTCAATGAATATGACATCTCTGCTCCTAATGATTTTGTGTTTTTCTTAATCATAAAAGCGATAACCAAAATCATTAACACCATATCCAATAAAGGTACATTTCTTTGATTTTGCCTCGAGCTTTGTTCTATTTTCTTTATTAATGTGGACAAAGGCTTCACAACCAAAAGTCTTTAAAAAAGAGTAGTTTACCTTTTTACCTGTCCATGCCTCCTCTGGAATACCACCATCCAAGAAACTTGAAGGCCCTCTGTTCATTAGATACAAAACAGTGTCTATAACATCTACCCAAAATTGTAAAGGCAATCCTACATGCAATCTCATGCACCTTGCACGCTCCATGATTGTCCTATTCATCTTTTTTGACACACCATTTTCTTGTGGTGTTCCTGGAACTGTCTTCTCTCTACGAATTCCATTCTCTGAATAGTACCTGTCAAACTCTTTGCTGTAATATTCACCTCCATTGTCTGATCTGAGACACTTCAACCTTTTTCCTTTCTCATTTTCAACCAAAGCTTTCCATTTCTTGAAAGTATCAAATACATCAGATTTATTTCGAATACAATAAATCCCGATTTTTCTGGTTGCGTCATCAATAAAAGTAACATAATAACGAGAGCCACCGAGAGATGATACCTGAGTAGGTCCCCATACATCTGTATGCACAAGCTCTAATTTTTCGTTCTTCTTTTCTTTCCCAACTCTAAGGAATCTAACTCTCTTTTGTTTTCCATAAACACAATTCTCACAGAATTTTAAATCAACATGCTTCAAACCTGGCAACAAATTTCTTGAGTGAAGAATCTGCATCCCCTTCTCACTCATGTTCCCAAGCCTGTGATGCCTTAATGTCGTATCTTCTCCTGTAGAGGTTAAAACATTAACAGAATTAGAAATACCATTGCATAAATACAATGTACCAACCTTTCCTCCTTTCGCTATTACCAGGGATCCTTTACTGACCTTCCAGGTTTTATCTGTGAAAATACTTACACAACCTTCACCTCCCAACTACCCTATTGAAATCAGATTTTTCTTCAGATCTGGAACATGCCTTACCTCCTTCAATAGCCACTGATTTCCATTTTGCTGTTTTATGAAAACTGCACCCATTCCAATGATTTTACAGGGTTTATCATCACCCAATCAAACCTATCCAAAATCTCCTTGAAAATAATCATAAAAATGTTTCCTATCATGTGTGGCATGGAATGAGGCCCCTAAATCTACCACCCAGGCATCAATAATATTTTCTAATGAAAGAATCAAAGCATATTGCAACACATCACCTGTTACATTCGCTTCATGATTATTTTCTTGCTACACGTCTCCTTCTTTTCCCTTTCGAGACTTGCAGTATTTCTTCAGGTGTCCTTTCTTCCCTCATTTCCAGCACACTATCCCCGATATGGACTTGGATCTGCCTTTTCTTGGCTTACTGGGATATCCAAGGCTCTTTCCTCTTTCTATTTTTCTTCCCCTAGTCTCTGCAGTCAAAGCATTACCTGATGTCTCATCGAAGCTTTTCCATCGCATTTCCTCCTTAAGGATTGCACCGACAACATCATTAAACTTTAAAGTACTAGATCCAGAGACATAGTTACTAATGGCCATAACTAAACCATTCCAACTTTCTGCCAATGAACATAGAAATAACAGTGCCCTAACGTCATCAACAAAAGTTACCCCTATAGAACTTAACTGACTGGTAACTGTATTAAATTCATTTAAATGATCAACAACAGATCCACCTTCTGACATCTTCATATTAAATAAAAGCTTCATAAGAAATACCTTATTTGAGGCTGATGGTTTTTCATATAGTTTGGCCAATGTCAACATTAAACCCTCTGTTGTCATTTCCATTGAAATATTAAACGCTACCGACGTTGCTAGGCACAAACGTATTGTTCCAAGTGCTTTTCTGTCAAGAATATCCCATTCTGTGTTTGTCATACTCGTTGACTTCTTTGTCTTTCCACTCAATGGTTGGTACAGATCTCTCTGGTACAAATAATCTTCCATCTGCATCTTCCACAGCTAGTAGTTTTGGCCGTTAAATTTTTCGACCCTAAACCTACCATCTTCCGCCATTGCTCCCACTCGAACTAGGAACCCTTCTCTCCTGCAAGTTTATCAGTCAAATAGACCTTCGGATCCGATACCAGTTGTTAGAAATTATATATTACAAAGCAATGGAACACATAAAATATTGCAAAAATATAAACACAGAAAACGCATAAAACAAGAGAGACACAGATATACGTGGTTCACCCAGTTTGGGCTACGTCCACAGAGAAACAGCCAGTCCTTCCTTTTATATTATCCAACAAACTGAAGAGATACAACCTACAGCAGATCCGCTGTAATTCCATCTTCACTCTCAATCTTCTCTCTCTTCCTCACTCAAAATACAGATCCACATAGACGCAATACAATTCCCTCATATATAGTGAGGGGTTGCCTTCTAGGGAAAAAAAACCCTAAATTAAACATAACTTATACCGTCAGATCTCCACCTAATGAATGGCCTAGATTGACAACGAAATTACAACATTTTACAAGGCAACTTTACATCTATTCTTAGCTTCGAGGGCGCTACCCCTGATCCCCCCGCCAAGGGGGCTCCCAAAGGTCGCAGCCGCCCCCCCGCAGACCCCCCTACAACAAATATTTTACGGGCAGCATTTCCACCCCATTATGAGCTGGGGTCCAATGTGGAAATACCTTTGAATACAGAAGATAATCAGGCTCTACACCCAACATTTTCGAAGTGCTCCTTTGGCATGGAAGAAGTAGAGTATTTAGGAAACATTGTGGGTCGTGATGGAGTGATGGTTGATCCAAAAAAGATTCAGGAAATGTAAGGTTGGCCCCAACCAAAAAATTTGAAGAGTTTGAGGGGATTATTGGGTCCCACATGCTACTATCACAAATTTGTACACAATTATGGATGCATTGCTAGACCCCTCATTAATATTCTCAAGAAAAACCAATTTCTCTAGACTAATGCAACTCAACGGGCCTTCTTGGCTCTCAAACAGACCATGTTCTCCACTCTAGTATTGGCCTTACTAGACTTCACCAAATCTTTTGTGATTGAATTTGATGCTTCAGGTATGGGTATTGGTGTCGTATTAATGTAGGAAGGTATACCATTGGCTTTCACTAGTCAACAACTCATTGGTAAACATCTGGGTCAATCTACCTATGAGAAAGAAATGATGGCCATCTTACATGCAATAGACACCTAACGACCATACTTATTAGGTATACATTTCCAAATCCGCATAGGCCATCATAGCCTCAAATATTTTCTGGAGCAACATTTTTCGTCACTGCAACAAAATAAATGGCTTGCAAAAATGTTTTGATATGATTATGAGATAATTTACAAGAAGGGGTGTGGCAATGTAGTGGCTGATGCCTTATCGCGCCAATTTGAGGATGAGGGCTCCCTTCTATCACTCTCTCTACCCATACCAGATTAGATTGAAAAGGCCCACAATGAATGGTTCTTTGAACCCTCTCTGTCCTATCTCATTAATAACTTAAGAGCATATGTTAATTCCTTAGAAGACTACTCTTGGAAGGATGATATTCTTCGCTACAAGGATCAAGTAGTGCTATCCCTGACCTCCACCCTCAAAACCCGCATCTTGGATGAGTTTCACTCCTCTTCGATTGCAAGAAATTTAGGCTTTTAGAATACTTATGTATGAGCACATCGTTCTTTCTTTTGGACCGGCATGAAGAATGACATTCTTGCTTTTGTAGCTAAATGTGATGTATGCCTATGCAACAAAGGGGAAACGATCAAGCTATCAGGAACCTTAAAACCATTGCCACTCCTTTCTTCTGTCTAGATGGATGTTTCCATGGATTTCATTACTGGTCTCCCAAAGTCAGGCAACAAATTAGTCATCATGGTGGTTGTTGACAGACTTTCCAAATATGATCATTTTTGCGCTCTACCACACCCATTTATCCCAACATTGGTGGCTCAAGTTTTCTTGGACCAAATATTCAAACAACATTGCATGCCAACTTCCATTATGTCTGATTGAGACTCCATTTTCATCATCAAGCTTTGGCAGGAACTTTTCAATCCTCAGGGCACGCAACTCCAAATAAGTACAAATTATCATCCCCAAGCAAATGGTCAAAAGGAAGTAGTCAATAAATGTTTGGAGACCTATCTGAGGTGCTTCACTTTAGACAAGCAACATCAATGGGTACAGTGGAAACCTTTAGCCGAATGGTGGTATAATACTAACTATCATGAAGCCACCAAGATGATGCCATATGGGGCGGCATATGGCCAACTCCCACCTTCTCCAGTTCCTTATATCTCTGGATGTTCCAAAGTATAGGCAGTTGATCAGCTCCTACAAAGCCATACTGCCATGATCGCTCATCTCAAAGATAATCTACATCAAGCTCAGAACATAATGAAGCAATAGGCTAACCAACATCGTTCTGAGTGCTCATTTCAAGTAGGGGACCATGTATTCCTACGACTCCAACCGTATAAGAAAACCTATCTCAAACAAAAGGGTTTCCATAAACTAGCACCAAAATTCTATGGGCCTTATCATATACTTCAATGTATAGGAGCAATTGCTTACAAATTGGCCTTGGAAACCACTTCAAAAATCCACCCAGTCTTCCATGTATCGTGCCTCAAGAAAGTGGTGGGGAACAATTGCAGGGTTCAAACAAGTCTGCCAAAATTGGATGAGGAAGGCTCACTTTGGATCTAACCAGAATAGGTCCTCGAAACTCGCGAAATACATCTTTGCAGTTGAACGATCACGGAAGTCCTCATCAAGTGGAAAGACACCTCTCTAGAAAACGTGACATGGGAACTTTCCACTATTCTTCAGTAGTTTCTGTAGCTTCAGCCTTGAGGACAAGGTTGTTTTTGATGGGGGAGAGCATGTCAGGGTCCAACCCTAACCCCTTTATTTATGTAATAAGCCCAAGGGGCCTAGTCAGAGTCAAAGTTAGTTAGAGAGTTAATAAAACCCGTAAGCGATTATCCGCATTAATAATACTTGTAAGTGGTGGACCCATATTATAGAAAAAGGATCACAATTAGTTATAAACGAGCCATAGTTAATAAATAAAGTGGTTAATACTTGTTATGTAAGGAACCACTAGTAGGTAGGGTTTTGGATGTCATTAAGCTATATATAGTCTTAGATATTAAGGGAAGGATCATTGAGTCTTATTGTAATTGAACTCTGCTGTGTTGGAGGTTTACCCCTTGAAGAGGAAAGTGAACATTGTATTATTCTTCTGAATAATAAAATATCTTTGCAGCTTGCCTCTGTTCATGTGATCTTTCTATGTAATTTCGGGTTCTATTGTTTCATATAGCTGATATTCTGGTTTTCTCGCAGGTCAAGAGCATAACAATTTTTGTCCATCAAATAATGGCAGATCATGTTTGGTGTATTTTTCTTTCTTTTCCATGAATCTTACTTAGATCTAACTTCCAGTTGTTAAATTGTTTATGAAAGAACCCACTCTGGTTCTAATTGTTGAAATATTTAGCAATACTAAGAAGGGGGGTGAATCAACCACTAACAATTTTTAACTTCAAAAACTTGTAAATGTATTCATATATATAAAGAAAAACACATAAACATATAAAAACAAAGAGTTTTATGTGGAATCCCAAAGCGAGAGAAAACCACAAAATTATTTTCTTAATATATATAAAGAGTACATTCAAATTTATTAGCACCAACTGAAAGGAAGAACCAACTCCCTAGTTTATTAGCATTAACTGAAAGGAACCATCAACTCCCTATTTTATCATCACGGACTCAAAGGGAGCACCAAAGCTTGTACAAGAGCTAATATTAGTAAATGAAAGTCTGCCCTCCTGGTCGCTACTCCTCTATCCTTCCTATAGGCACTAAATTTATAGCCTTCTGAGCAACATAAATCTCCTCAACATATGATCCTTGAACTCAGACTCCTTATCAGCATAACTCAGCCTCAACAAGCCCCAAACCAAGACTAAAACTTGAACTTTAATTCACCTAGACTCAACCCTCAAGCAATCAGAAATCAACTTCTAAAACTCTTCCTCCTCCGTAGGGCTCAACCTCCTCAATAAAGAATAATGTTAGGTATTCAAAAATAGACCTAAACTTTTCCTTCAAACATACCTAAATTTGGCCCTCAAGATGAGCCTATGTTCGACCTTCTTTGTATCATAACTTTGATCCTAAAATTTAGGCTCAATAGGGATATGTCACCGCTCGCAGGACAGGCCTGAAACTTGGCCTTCCACACTAAAATTTGGCCCTCTACACAAATCTGAAATTTAGCCTTCAAAGGGGACATAATTAAACCCTTAAGAACAAGTCTTCAACTAGCCTTCTAACTTAGACAAGAAACCTTCAAAAAGTGTGCCAAAAGTCCTTTCAAAATAGTCCAAAAACCCTTCAAAAATGTGTCAAAAATCCTCCCCCAAAAAAGCCTCTAGAAATGAGCTCCTCTTCACTTCTGGTTCATGAGATATGAACCTCAAAACTCTTTTTTCACTTGTTTGAACAGTTCTGAATTTTCTTGAACGAGTGGCTTGAAATTCTTTTTCTTATGTTTATTTATATTGCACTTGGGATCTAGATTGGGCCGACTTGTCCATTGGTTGGATCGACTTGTGCAAATGACAGAATGCATAGTGAATTTAAAAAAAAAAATCATTTTTACGCATCCGTGAGGATTTAGAGAAAGTGTCATATACCATTGGAAAGGTGTTGGAATAAATTTTCCAACCATATATGTTATGCTTCCATTTGATCTAGGTAAATGGATTAGAAACACATTCAAAGATAAAGTATCTAAAAGAATTTAAAAATCTAAAAACAATATTTCGAAATGTGCTATTTAAATATATTTCCCTTTCATTTAGAGAGCTTTTGACATCAACGACAACTTATTTCAACAAACACAAATAAACAAAAAATAAATCATAATAATTTTGTAAATTATAATATTTTATATCGATTTTTTTTCCTCTAAATATAACAAAAATCATATTTTTAACCCAATTACTTCTACATCAATCTCAATATTAAATTTCTCAATTAATGCCTTGTTTTTGGTGATGCATTTGGAAAGACTTAGTGTTCCTTTCATAGGATGCATCGACAAACAAAGGTTTCTTACCTGATTCTTTTGAAGCTTTTGATTTAAGCTGATCTGTGAATGCTTCTATCAGGCGGTTCTTCATGGCTCCCTCTTCCATTGTCCTAATATGTGATAAAATCTTCATTTCTGCCTCTTCTTCAGCAGATGCCATTAGGACTTTTTCTTTAGGAGGCTTTGTTCTTTCTTCTTCTTCGCTGGAACTGTACAAAAATTCAGAGTCATCTTCATAAAATATATGACATGCACATTCTTCTGAATTAGAGCAAGAACATTCAGATGATTCAGAATCAGTATACTGGCCTATATTGACTTGAAATTCTTCTTCTGAAGTGCTAAAAGAATCAAGAGACGATTCCTCTAGTTGGTGCTGTTGGGCTGAGTCTTTGATAATAAGATTTGGGCACCTTTCTGTAGCATGGGTCAAATTTCTTTTCCTAACAATGTAAAAGTCTTCCTTTTATCTCTCTCTTAATTATCGCACGTCCAAAATCTAAAGTAGTAATCTATGATGAAGTGCTGGAGCACAAAACCTTACTTCGACCTTTAGCGTTTTGAACTTTACCTCAACACACTAATAAAGCATAAAGCATAAACTGATTACGATGACATTGTAAATTATAATATCCTATATTGTTTTGTTTTGCCTTTAAATGTGACAAAGATAGTGTTTTTAACCCAACTATTTAAAATTTCTTCTTCCGAGTATTTTGTTTGTGAGCTTTCTGAATTCCCTTACTTTTCATAAAAACGTCCTTCTTGATATACACATCCTCAACCATGCTGATTTACCGTAGTTGCTGTTTCACTACTCAAAACAATTATCACCAAAATCACGCTACATTTGCCCGTCACTATATATGGACAATTATCAAAAGCATGCTACATTTTTCGTTGTACGTAGACATATATACAACATATATCTAACGAGTGAATTATCGGTCCTATATATGGACAAATATCAAAAGCATAATATACAACAAATTGGCAACATACACCTAACGAGTGAATGTTCTATTGATGGCTGGATAACGTCATTAAAATAAAAAGAAAACATAAATATGAGTGGATTAAAAAGTTGAGGTAACTTGGAATCAGATGGGAGAAGATAAGTTAAAGTTGGAGGACAACAAGATTGGTTTAGGAAAGAGGAAAGTTAATACAAAGGATAGACTATATTATTCCGACACATGTCCACAGATCGAGGAACATGGCAGTAGATAGCTTAGCCAACTAGGGATGTGGACAAACCAGCAACAACCTTGATATAAGGGGCGGTGAGTTAAGTCGAATGGGAGGAATGAGCAGTCTTGAGGAAATCCTGAGAATAGACAAGGAAAAAGGAGAGAACCCCCGATCGAGGTGTGACGGGCAATGGAGGACAGAGGGAAGAGAGGCCGGACAGATGACATGGCGGGCAGAGGAAAGAGAGGCCGGACAGATGGCACGACGGGCAGAGGGAAGTGAGTTTGGACAGTTGGCATGGGAGTTGGCAAGTGGATGCGGAGAACCGGGCAACTCACGGCAGGAGCAAGCGAAAGTAGGAAGGCAATAATGAAGGGCATTAATTGGAAGGTAAGTGGGTGCTCATCCTGAGACCCACACGAGAAGGGAAGGGAGGCAGCCAGCGGAGCAAAGCAAGTGGCGGGTTTCTTGGAAGTGAGGCCAGGTAGGTGGAAGAGAAAATTAAAGGAAAAGGTGGCAAGGTTGAGGGGCATTTGCATGTAGGAAGCGAAGGTAGGACGTGCAGTTAGAGTTGGCAAGCGCCAAGAGTTGGGGGACGTTGAGCAGCATTCGGCCTTTGCCTGTAAAACTTGGTATGTGCTCCCAGCCTTCCCCTACGTTGGTAAGGAAAATATGAATTGGAATCTGAGACAAATTTTAACTGAAAGAGGAACAATAATGAGTCATGTTGAAGACTACTGGTTAATTATTATGGTTTTCCTAGTCGAATATAGAAATGAAGCATATTGGTTTCCTTGGGTTATTGGCCTATCAACCTGGGGTGGGATAGACCTGATAGCTATCTGGGGAGGGGGGGAAGGGATATCTGAACCTCGACTCAGGGTAGCTAGGTCATGGGGCAGAAGGAGACTGCTGGGCCAAATTGATTCTGCTAGTAGCGTCATTCTGAGCAGTTTCAACTGCATCTGTAGGAAGAATTTCTTTTGGTAGTTAAGGAAGGGTATATGGATTGGGAGGGAAGGAAATAAAAAGTATCGTGTGAAACCCGACCTTGGTGCAACCTTTGGCCCGATGGTCTGGATGCAACCCCTCAATACAACGTCGAAGCAAGACCTAGAATGGGCTGGTAGAAGTGGGAGCAGTAACTGGCCCCGCGACCGGGGAGGGGAGAAAGTCCAAATTTGGCTTTGGCTAAGTTTCACCGAGGGGATTGACTGGCGAAGGTTAGGACTTTCACGGCCTAGTGACATAATTGTTGTCTGGTGGGAAAGGGTAAAGCATTTTCTTGCTCTCTAGGGTGGAGAAAACTAGGAGAGAAAGACTTCTGGGAGACCGATTGGCAGGGTTGGTAGCATAGGATGCTAGAGGCATAGGGTGGTCTTGCGGGAGTCGGGCAGAGGGGCAATTCAACTGCTCAAGGGCAACAACTTGGAAGATGGAGTTGTCTCTATCTTGCAAACCTTTGAGGGAAGCGAGTGGAACCTAGGAGTCAACTGGGGAAAAAGCAATAAAGAGGGAATAGAGTGGATGAAAGAGACTGCACCAGAGCAGTCTCATCCTGAAATGGGGAAGAATGATGGGAATTCGAGAAGGAACAAGGCCAATTCTCAGGCCAAGTATCAAAGCAAGAATATAAGGAATTATGTCAAAACCAAGACCAAAACCCAGATCATAAATTACTATGTGTTCACCATGGAAAATTTCATTACGGTTCATAATGTCTTAATTCTGGTTTCTATTATAGGTAGCTTAAACACCAGTGTGCAAAAGACTCTGACAGCACGACACTTGAACCACGCCAGTGAGTACCAGGCCCTGGTCCAGGTGTGTCATTCGGATAGGAAAGAAAGGAGTAGCGAGAAGACTCAGATGGCAAAGGAAGGAAACCAACAGGGAAGGAAAGGGAACAGAAGATTGGGAAAGACAGAGAAAAAGATGAAAGGCTTGGAGCCATCTGCAAGCAAAGATCTGAGGAAAAGAGGAAGGAAAACAGGAAAGGAAAGTATGCAAAATCTCATCAACGCCTACTATGTAGGAATCCCAGTCGAGGTGAAAGTTGTCATCTCTAAATGGGAAAGAGAACTAAATGCTAACATCGAAAATGAAGAGATTCAGGAAGAAGAATGGGAGACAATAGTCAAAGATCCAGGCAATACCCGAGGCCGCCAAACTTTGTTTTGGCAGACCATCCAACAGTATTGGGTTATGAAAAACATCCTGGCTAGAGCAATGACCACCTACAAGGAAAGAGAAGAACCAAAAGAGGACAGACCAACAGAACCAAGTCTAAAGGATCTTTAGAAGGAGATACAATCTATCCAAATGCAGCTGTATCATAACAATCTCTGCCTAAATAGAGTCGAACAAAATCTCCAAACTATGATGCAAAGCGAAGTACCGGGGTCAAGTGCGAAAGCCCCAGCCCCAGTTGATTCTTCAGATGAATGAAGCAATCCTGCTAGTTAAATTTTGTTTTGATGACGGTTAGCATTTACTTTTCCAGTATGAAGCATATAGAAGATAAGGTAGCCAATGTAGCATGGATGATTAGAATCACTTTGTTTAAATTTTGGACAGTGTTTGATGTAGACAGGTGGCCAACAAACCTGGTTTCCTGCAGGCAGGTTGAGGCCACCAACAGTTTTTTGAAACCAAAAACATTATTATGAAATATTAATAGAAAAGGAGATCTACCAAGCTTACACACAAAGAAAAAGGTTGAGGTAATTCATCATGCAAGCAAGGTCTGACTATGTCTTAAAACCAATTTTGATTGGTTAAGATTTTGTTTTCCTTTGACTTAAGGAAATAGGTTAATAGCCCAAAATCCAGAGGCATCTAGCAGTAGTGAAAGCCTGCCCCTTTACTGACCACCAGTGGTAATTCTAGGTGGCATAGTTATCCTTAAATAACTATGATGATTCAAGTTCGGAGGATGTGCTCCAACCGTTAGGTGGGGAGGTTTGGTCTTTACCTGTGGCCCAATCTTGAGCAGGACAATGTACTCCTAAGAGCTACTCCAAACCTAATTTTTTCAGATGAAAAAATATTATGAGTCAATCTTCCATGATTAAGGATAATGAATCTATTTGCATTCTAGAATAACAACCAATAATAACTATCCTCCTAATTTAAAAACTAACATATAATATATTTTCCCACTCTCTAAAAAAAATTTCCCAACACGCTAAGAATCACTTTATCTTCCCTCCCGGTGAAAGAACCTTGATACATAATGCAATTGAACACTTCACAATGCTTGCTTACTTGTTCATTCGAAAGTACATGTTTCTTGCTCTCTTATGCTAACTATTTCATCCAAGGTAAATATTTAAGGTAATGGCAGCTAGACCATATTCTAGATGGGGCTCCTACCCAAATGGTGTGAGGTCTAATTGGGACTTAATATTGGGGAGACCTCTTATGTGTTGGAAGTTTCTAGTACCATCAATAGGTCTAGAGTCTCATTTAGTACCTTTGGGTTCGCAGTTATTAGTGGTAGATCCCTTGTTATCCAAAGCGAGAATACATCAATGTCCCGTGATTTATATATTATACAAGTGTTCAACTTCAGCACATTTATTCACACTTGATAAAATATACTAGGTACCTTGACTCTCATAACCATCAATGGTGGAGTTAGTGGAATACATCAATTATCGATAATCAAATGATTTCTCCCATTTTTGACTTTGATTCATATATTCACATGGTGTATATTTGTACCTTCGAAATCTGGTTTGAAGACCTCTAGATCATAACAACATCTTTCTTTGGCTGGAAACATTTTCAGATTCTACTAGTAGAATCCTCTTTGTTGTGTTTTTCACAATCTTAGAAGCATATTTCATGTCATTTCTTGATTTGTTGGACAATACCACTCCTACTCACATGATGTTAGTACTTCAAGAAGGATCATTTGTTCACTTTATTACACCATCTATCCTCTTTCTTTCTATACCAAGATATAACTCCATTGTGCATTGTTCATGGCTATGATATTTTGATATGGATCCACTATGTATTTTTTTATGGCCATGCTTGTCACTCTCATATATATTCATGGATCCCCATTACACTTACTTTGGTGGACATGCTTTTTTGTATCGGAGCATAGGTATTCCCACCTCGAGAAATGAGTTATCTTGACTTGGTTTATTGCTATAGGTTTTGGTATGTTATTTAGTGAACTCTTATTGGGCCGACTTGACAGTGTTATCCTATTCTTTTATAATGTATTTCAACCATCAGATACCCTTCAGACCTCACACATTAGGTGTCATCTACTATAGTATCAACTTTCACATTCACTATAAGATGCATGTTTGGCTTGAAGATATCATCCCCTTCCCATTTATAAACATTTTCCCTTTAAAGAACTCTTCAAAAAAAGTTTGAGTTCATATGTGCACCTTTTGTTCATGCATAATACATACATACATGACTTCTATTCTAGCAAAATTCATATAAATGCTAATCTTCTTCATGCAACTAGCATGTGCCTTCAATTTGCACTAACGTAAAATTAAATGTGCATATTATTATATGTTTCTAAATGGGATTTATGGGTATTACTAATAGTTTACCTTTTGTAGCTTGTCTACAATGACCCAAACTACTTTCAATGAGTATTTAATGATGACTTGGGTGGAGTAGACAAGAGAGTGCCCTTATGCTATAAAATTACACCCTTTTCCATGTCCACAATCACCTAATATTTTAATCATTCCTTCATGTTTTGGAAACACTTGTTTCCTTGTCATTCCATTATTCTTTTGGCATAGAAATATACTCCTTCTCTTTGATTATCTTTGTTTTGAGGAGGAAGAAATAATGGAGGAGACCTTCCATGACCTAGGTTAGAGGGAATTAATAGATGGTTCTAAGTAGTGTTTACAACAAAGGATCGAGTTTCTCAGAATCCCGTGGTATTGTTCATTCAATTTATAAGAAACACATTTCATTCTATCTCAGTTCAATGTCTTTCTATATAGACTATGATAATGATTATTTTCTTGAATTATATCATGATGAGTACTCAAGTTTTCTTTTAATATGTTGTTGTCACTTATTCTTGTTTCTTTTGAGTGCATGTTATCAAGGAGGATTTTGGAGTAGATAGACTTGTTTGGTGGATCTACTTCAGTCATTGATTTTTGAGCAAGTCATTAAACCCTTGGCAATAGTTAATAAATATTCTTGTTTTCTCTTTGTGATTGAAGTGAGTGTTTCTTCCTTCACTTTGTCATGGTGCATAACCTTAACTATAGGAAGTAATTTCTATTACCATATAAACAAGGAACATTTTGTATAAAATGTGATTTGCTAATACATAAGATGGAACCAATTATTCATATTATTCTCAATTTAAATATACTTCACTAATAAATATTCTAATTATGAAAAAGAAATGCAAAAATCATAAACATAAATATATAATGACATTAATTATAATTGTAAAAGCTTGAAAGCCAACAAATTCACAATTCTATATTATTGTATTTAAAAATTTTGAAATATAGTTTTTTTTTTTAAATAAGTATGGGGAAATTTTCTTATTTCAAAGTTTAATATTTTCTGTAAACAAAGAAGAAGAAAAAAACAAAAAAAATCTTATGAAAAAACTAAAATATGAATGAATTAGAAATATCCAAAAGAAAAAGAAAAGAAAAAAATGACAACATAAACAGCTCCCTTATGCAGCTCCCTATCCAGTTTGGAATGATGCCTCTTTCATATTACTTAATTCTTTTATTCCTTTTCTTCAACCAGTTTTGGGTTAAAGAAATGGTTTCCAAATTTAGACAAAAGTAGAAGCCAAATTTATTGGATAAACCTATTTTTTCCTATTTGTATGCCTTATGCCTTGCTATGTGTTCTTAGCTTATGTATTGATATTGCTATGTGTTCTTCTTTTTATTTTCTTAGATATTGATATTAACATGGATGTTTACACTCGAGGTGTTAGAAATAGATGTTAACAATATAGTCTTATTATTTATTTAGTATAGCATTTGTTGCTAATCATTTCTTAATAGCATTTTGATTCTTGTTGTTTTTTAATTAGCAATATCTAATTTGACATATAAGTTATAAATCATATGATACACGGTATATGTGAGAAAAAGATTCTCCAACATATTTTAGAATTATGTTTTAACATAATAATTTGGAAAAAGTCCAGTTTTCATTATTATATATACTTGATGATACCCATCTATTCATTAAATTACAACATATATATATATATATATAATTATAATTTTCCAAAATTATTTTAAATAAGATTTAACATTTAAAAAAAAATCAAACCTTTAATAAGATTTTCTTTGGTCTAACAAAAAAAATCATTTTTTTTGTTGGGCACAAAATCAATGTAAGAAATTACTCTTTTCAAAAATACATATTCTATTTTTCCAAAAAATTAAGTTAAATTTGATTTTTTTCACGTCAAGAAATGAAACTTGAACTAATTCTCAAATATACATAATCTTGTACCAAATTAAACCACAAAACATATAAAAATTAAACCTCCCCACCTAAATATTAAACCATATCCTAAAAACTAAATATAACTACTTGCCTCATCAAACAACGATTATTGAGCATAACTTGGCAGGCGCACAAACAAGCCGTGTTTCTAAAACTGAAAACGATTCAACCAACAATCCGTCAAATTAGGGTTGCATGTACCCAACTAGAGCTGCACCACGGCCCACCAAAGTTCGCACAACAAAACCCACGTGAACATAACATGCTTATAAAACGTGTGGGGTCGGCAGCACACCGTCCACGCTACTTAACGGACGGGCGCTGAGAAATTATTCATCTAACCAATAATGGTTCCATCAAATGACTAAACAAGTCAGTCAATCGAAACCAGAAAGAAATCACGATTGCAAGTTGGTGGGTGAATATGTTGTTCACATTTTTCTTTTAACGGTTTTTGGCGGGCTCACACGTTGGAGAAGTTTTTATTTGATTTGTTTAGAGTATATTTTTGGAGTGTTTTTATGGTTTTTTATTTATTTATATTAGATTATGAATATGTATACAGTTTGAGTAGGCTTAATGGTTAAAAGTATGTGTTTCCTCTTAAGAGGTTGCAAGTTCAAAACCAGAGAGAATAGAGTATGTATCCCTCTGTATACATATACATATGTATGTCTTCGTAGATTTAACAGTCAAATCACTTCGTGGAGGTGGGCCCCTTGTCCCACAAACAAGGTCTTGGTTTTACTTTTAAGTTGTTTGTTGTTATGTGTTTTTCTACATGCTTTAATGGCTTCCATTTGCCTTTGGGTAGGCTTCCTCAAATTTTGTAGTGATAGAGGGGCAATTGTGTTATGAGGGTTTCGAAGAAAGAATGCTACATCTTCCATTGCATCCTTGGAGCCATTTCTTTGTGCACATATTCCAATTCAAATTTAGTTAAAATTCCAATCGAAAACATTTATAGCCTTAGGTTATTATGAGAAATTCTCCATAGATGTCAATTTAAGGCCATGGAATTCTTTTCCTTCTAAGAGAAAACCTTAATATGGTTTTCTTCATGTTGACTCTTTCCTATCTACATGCCACTGACTTCTAAGGCTCTAAGTTGTGCATGCATTGCTTTAGAAATGACTTTCACATGCTTTGTATAAAGCAAGGCCATAAATACAATTCTTACTATATTTCTTCAGAGTCATTTCTTTAAAATCCAAACCTAAATTTGTAGTCTTGGCCTTATTTCTAGTACTTTACTTTAGTTAGTTTACAAATGTGTTTTTCCTTTGCTTTCAAACTACAATGTTACTACCTTGGTTTTCCATGTTCACTCACATCCCTATTTATGTGCGAAAAGCCTCTAAGTCTCTAAGATGTGCTTACTATATTCACCCACCCTATGTTTTGTGTCATCATTTTATTGTTTCTCTATATAGATGCCAAAAAATTAGATGAAAAACAAGAGATGGTTTATTTACCTTAGTATCAATATTGAATTTCTCAAATAATTCCTTGTTATTCTATTTTCATTTTTTTCATATTTATATAATTATTATATCAAATTTCCTTTCATTTCAATGTCAAAGTCTTTATTTTATCTGTGTCTTACAAATGTAAAATAGTAATCTATAATGAAATTCTTTAGAACAAAACTTTACTTGGAACTTTAGTTTTTTTAACCATTACCTCGACATTATGGAATATTCAACAATATTGAGAGGGGGTGAATCAATATTAACACTTTATAACTTCAAAAACTTTTAAATGCATCCATAGATATAAAGCAAAGCACATAAATATATAGAGCACAAAGAATTTTATTTGGAAGTCCAAAGTAGGGAAAAAACCACAAAATGTTTTTCTTAATATATATATAAAAAGTCTACATACAAATTTATTAGCACCAACTGAAAGGAAGCACCAACTCCCTAGTTTATAAGCACCAACTACCTAGTTCATCAACACCAACTAAAAGGAAGCATCAAATCCCTCGTTTATCAGCATCAACTGAAAGGAAGCACCAAAGCTTGTACAAGATTCAATTTTAGTCAAAGAAAGTCTTCCCTCTTGGTAGCTGCTCCTCTATAGGTTTCACACAAGCACTCAGTTTACAACCTTCTTAGAAAAACAATTGCCTCAGCAAATGATCCTTGAACTCAGCCCCAATAGGCCCCAAACCAAGACTGAAACTTGGACTTTAATGCACTTAAAATTAACCCTCAATCAATTAGAACTTGCGTTCTAAAAATTGTCCTCCTCCATAGAGTTCATCCTCCTCAACAAAGAACAACATTATATCTTCAAAAACAGACCTGAAACTTGCCTTCAAACATACCAAAATTTGGCTGTCAAAACAGGCTTGAGTTCAACCTTGTTTGTAGCATAACTTTGGTCCTCAAATTCAACCTTAATAGGGACAAGTCATTTCTGTTAGGATAGTCATGAAACTCATCCTTCCACACTAGAATTCAGCTCTCTACAAAAATATGAAATTCGGCCTTCAAAGGGGACAAAATTCGACCCTTAAGAAACGGTCTACAATTAACCTTCTAACTAGTACCAAAACCTTCAAAAAGTGTGATAAAAATCCTTCCAAAATAAGCCAAAAACCTTTCCAAAATAAGTCAAAAACCCTTAAAAAATGTGGGAAAAATCCTTCCCTAGAAAGTCTCCAAATCGGCTCCTCTTCACTTCTAGTTCATGAGGTATGAAACTTAGAGCTCCTTCTTTTCTTCACTTATTTGAACATATATGAACTTTCTTGAGTGAGTGACTTGAAATTATCCTTCTCAGGCCTATTTACCGTGCATCTAGGGTTTATATTTGGCTTACTTGTCCATTAGCTAGATTAGATTGTGCAACTAGCAAAATGTATAATGAATATTTGAAAAATCATTTCTCCTCAACATTGAGGAGTTAGAGGCAATACCATATACCTTTGGAAAGGTCTCGGAATAAGATTTCCAACCATATATGTTATGCTTCCATTTGAGCTCAATAAATGGAGTAAAAATGCATTCAAATATAGGGTGCCCAAATGGGTCATCAAAAATCCAAAAACAATATTTTGAAATGTGCTATTTGAAAATGTAACTTTCACTTTCATTTGGACAACTTTTGACATCAATGACATATTCTTTCAACAATCTACCCCTTCCATGTTACTCCCCCTATGATCATGTTTCCCTTGTCTTCATGCTTCTTGATCTTTCTCTCTTCCTTTAACATCAGTGGAAAAGGGTAACTCCCCCTAAAACTATCTCTCCCTTTGTCTTTCTTTGTAGAATATTGTGAAAATCAAGTTGGTACAAAAATTATTCCCAGTTTCGGTCTAAGATACTCAAATTTCTCTTTAGGAAGTGGTTTGGCAAAGATGTCTAAAATATGTTCCTTTATCCCAACATACTCTATCTTGAGTTTCTTTTCGGTGACTTGCTCCCTTAGAAAGTGAAGCTTAATAGGAACATGCTTGGTCTTGGAATGCATCATTAGATCATTTGGAGATTTTTATTACACCGGTGCTGTAAAAAAGTATTGGAAGAGGCTCATCATATTTTACCTGTATGTATTGCAAGGTTTTCTTCATTCAGAGGACATGAGTACAACGTGTTGTTGCTGCAATATATTATTCTTTTGTTGTAGACAAGGATACTAAAGATTTCTTCTAACTCAACCAGGATACTAAACAGTCTCCCACATAGAATGTTGCTCCACTTGTCCTTCTTCTATCATCTATACTTCCTTCCCAATCTAAATATGTGTAAGCTACCTCTGTTGATTCCTTTCCTTTTGGATACCACAACCAAAATTCTATTATTCCTTTGATACATTTGAAGATCCTTTTCACTACTAGAGCATGAGTTTCATCCTGTGTTGCTTGAAATCTTGCAACCTGTCGAGCTGCTTGCATAACATATGGTCTTGAATATATTACATCGAGTAGGTTCCCAATCATTGATCTATATTCTTTGATCCACTTCCTTGGATTCATCTTCTTTTCTCAACTTACATCTCGTGACCATAAGAGTGCTCACAAGTTTGCAGTCTTCCATTTTGAGCTTATTCAACATTTATTTGATGTACTTGGTTTGAGAGATGAAAATGCCTCCATCTAGCTGAGATCTCCGAAGTCCCAAAAAGAAAGTTGCCTCCCCAAAAAGAGACATTTCAAATGCATTCTACATATCTTTTGAAAATTTCTAACTCAATATGTCATCATCACTTCCAAAGATGATTTCATCAATGTATACTTCAGCAATGATGTTAAGTCATACCCATTTTTACCTACTTCCACCTATTCCTTTCCATCCACTTTATAGCTCTTATGAGGTTAATTTGTATCCCAATTAATGAAAGGTATAACACATTGGCATGTATTCTTGAATTGTTTATTAATGAAGTGGTAGTCATAGGGGAACAATACTTAAATGACTTACTGACGAGATTCCTTGCAGATTACTCAACAATTCGTATCGGACATCGTTTGGTGGAACGAAAGCCATCGTGATGCTGTCGATCATGAACTAGTGGCACTATTCGAAGGATTAGCCACCAACTGACCAACTCTATTAGTATCTTTTCATTCTGTTTTGTATTAGAGGAATTGTTGTATATTTTTGGGACAGTTAGATCACCACAAATTCTAGGTTTGTTAAGTTATGTTATTTCATGTAATGTCAGTTGTGTATAAGTATGGCACAACTAAGAAGAACTGGATCATATTCCTTTCGCTTGTAATATAAGAAATCAACTTCTAATATTTTTATGAATTAATAAGAGTAGCGACATATCGTTAACTTGGCGTGATCAGTAATTCTTTAGCCACGATCCTGATCGAAAAGTTGGGCCCACTCTTTTGATTAGGTGTTGTTGGAATATAGTTATTGTGGTATAGGTATGTATTTTATTGATATCATTAGTGTTTTATGATTTTTTTTCATTTCTTTATTCAGAATTGTTGTTACTTCAGATTGTTGTTACTCAGGGTTGATGTTATTTAAGATTGTTGTTACTTGATTGTTGATTTCTATTGGATTAATTTAGAATTCTCTTGGGCCAATGAATTTGTATTTCGTAATTGATCAATACTGAGTAAGGAACCTATAGTCTGCATAAACCTTGCATGATAACCTTGAAATAACCAAACATACCCTAGGTTGACAATAAATGTATAAAAGGACTAGATCTATAAATCGATATTAGGACCTCAACAACAAGTTCCTTGAATATTCTGAAACTTTCAAAATATTTTGACTTCCTTTTAAGAAAATCAACGTAGACCATGCTTTTGTAGTCCTTAACAAGCAACATGAAGTCTTGTTCACCATATAGTCCTTTTGTTATTGTTAGCCCATGTAAATTAGTATGTACAAGTTCTAGTGGTTTTGTCGTAATGTTCCTTAGTTTTGAGCTCAACTCTTGTTTGTTTTCCATGTTTGACAATACTTGCACGTAGTATTTTAAGGATTTTTAATTTTAGTCATATCCCTTATAACTTCCTTCTTTTTGATCTTCACAAGATTTCTAAAGTGTATATGCCCCAATCTCTTATGCCAAATCCAAGTTTCATCTTCCTTTACTAGGCATCATCTTTCCTTTCCAATCTCATCTAGGATGTATACGTTGTTTGGATTTCTTACTGTTGTTGTAACATATTTACTTGATCCTTCTTTCCTTATTTCACATTCTTTTGAATTGAATAGAAGTGTGTGCCCTTGATCACACATTTGGCTAACACTTAGCAAAGTATGCTTCTTATCTTCAACAGGTAAAACATTTTCTACCACCACATCTTTGCTTCCAAGGCTATCTATGTCTTTCTCTATAATTTTGGCAGAGTTATCATTCCCAAAAGTGATAGATCCTTCTTTTTGTTTCTTCGACATTACAATTTTTCTTTTGTATCTAGTCATATGCTTTAATCATCCACTATCAATTTACCATTGACTTCTTCTACTTTGGGCTTGTAGAGAAAGTTCACATTCCTTAACCTTCAAGTCTTCCTACTTCTTTTTCCAAGTTCTTGGTTGTTCCTCCATATGATGGATAAGAACCTTCCCTTTTTCACTAGAAGGAACTATAAAAAATTTTCTACAATTTTTGGTGTTGTGTCCAAAATTGTTACATTTGTAACATTAAGTTTTATAACTAAGAGCACCAACTATTATAATTTTTATGGAAAAACTCACGAGGTTTTTTACCATAATTTCCTTCATTGTATTTCTTGGGATTTTTGTAGCTATTTCTAGCATTTCAAACCTTTGCATAGGCTCTACAGTTTATATCCTCATGCCCAAAATTATTACAAGAATAACACACTCCAAGAGAAATATTATGGTACCTAAGTGTAGGTGGTCTTCTTGATGTTGTTTTCATTCTGAAGCCATGATCTTATTCATTTTGGTTGTTGTATGCCCTTCGTTAGTGGCTTGCATTCTTCCTTCTTGATAGGACCCTTGAGTGCATCAATGTAGCTTCCTCGCTTTGCTTTAGTTCTTGTCATCATAGAGCTTAAACCTTTATCGGTATTATTTTGTTTATATCCTAGTCTAGACCTGTCATTGAATGGTTTTTGATTGCTGATGATTTCATTCAGAGTTTTGGTATTATTGTCAAAGTTTTTCTAGATATCATTCTTCCATAGTTCCTTCCTAAAGGAGACTATCTGATCTTCTAGATTCTCAATTATTCTCTTCTTCTCTTCCAATTGTATCTTGAGTGTTTGTTCAATCAATTTGAATTCTTCTAATTGTACTTTTAGATTTATGATAGTATGCTTGGTCTCTTCAAAGTTCTTGTTAAGACTTTGTAAACATTATTTGAGTTTCTTTACATGTTCCTTGAGTGTGATATTTTGGTTCCTTGTCCTCCTAAGATCACTTAAGGCATTAATCATTTCTGCCTCAAGATCCATTTCTCCTCCTTTTTCATGATCCCCTTCATAGCTTTTAGGAGTTTCATTTTGGTTATCTAATGCCATGAAGAACACTCTATCAGAATCATGGTCACTATCATCATCTTCATCAAATGAGCTACTATCTTCTCCTGAATAAAAACTTTATTCTTGAATAATTTTCCTTTCTTTCCTTTGTTTACTTTTTTATATTTATTTTCTTTCTGTCTTCATCGTTATATGACCCCTTGGAAAAAGGACATTTAGAACATAATGACCAATTCTACCACATTCAAAACATTTTAATCATAAAGTTGACCTTCATATTTTCTAGTTCCTCTTTTCAACTTTTGCACAAAGTTGGCTTCTTCTTCATCATTTGAATCATCACTACAACTAGATCTTACTTTTGTTTTTTTCTTGTTCTTCCTCGTCTTCTTGGAGACCTTGAAATATGCTTCCCTTATGGATTATCCTGTTATCTCCTCATTTAATATATTGTAAGAATTCGATGCATCTCATTCATTCTCAACGTAGCTAGATCTTAGCTTTCTTCTAAAGTTGTGATTTTAGAATCAAATCTCAATGGGAGCGATATTAGTATCTTTTTAACAATGACTGTATCTATGATACTCTCTCCCAATCCTCTCATAGTATTCACGATCTCATCAACCCGGATAAAGTTAGTTGTAATGTCTTCATCTTCCTTCATCATTAGGTGTTAAAACTTTCCTCTATATGTTTGAATCTTGACCCCTTTGACCTTTTAATCTCCTTCATACACATTCTTGGGCTTATCCCAGATTTCATTTACTATTTCACAATATATAAGCTTGGAAAATTTTGATCTTGTTAGCCCTTCCAGAATGGCATACACTTTCAATTACTTTCATAGAGTCTTCTTCTAATTGGATCAGTTGGAGTAGAGGCTAGTACCTTGTATTCATTTAGAACAACTTTCCAAACATCAACTCCTTACTGTTGTAAGAAAAATTTCATCCTTAGGCTCCAAAGGAATAATTTTGTCCATCAAATAATGGCAGACCATGTTTGGTGTATTTTTATTTCCTTTCCATGGATCTTATTGAGATCTAACTTCCAATTGTAAAATTGTTTCTGAAAGAACGATCCTTCTCTAGTTCCAATTGTTGAAATATTAAGAAATACTAAGAGGGGGGTGAATCAATCACTAACAATTTTTAACTTCAAAAACTTATAAATGTATTCATAGATATAAAGCAAACACATAAACATATAAAACACAAAGATTTTTATGTGGAAGCCCAAAGTGAGAGAAAACCACAAAATGATTTCTTAACATATATAAAGAGTACATTCAAAATTATTAGCACCAACTGAAAGGAAGAACCAACTCCCTAGTTTATTAGCATTAACTGAAAGGAACCACCAACTCCCTGTTTAATCAGTACGGACTGGAAGGAAGCACCAAACCTTCTATAAGAGCCAATATTAGTCAAAGAAAGTTTGCCCTCCTCGTTTCTACTCCTTTTTCCTTCATACATGCACTCAATCTATAAAATTCTTAGCAACATAACTACCCTCAACAAATGATCCTTGAACTCAGGCTCCTTATTAGCAGAGCTAAACCTCAACAGGTGATCCAAATTGGATCCTAGAACACTCTCTAAGTTTTCATGAACTCTTCAAAAATCATGCCAAAGATTCAAAGTCTTATAAACATCAAGCTATTGGAAGGAATCCTCAGACAGTTTCGAATTGCAGTTAGTGCAGATCAACAAGGGCCATTGATCTAGCACACAGAGTGGCGGACCATGGTAATGCGCACTGACAACAACCAACAAATGCAGGGACAAAATGAAGCAGAGGAGGTAGTTTCTGATCGCTAATTGCATATTGTAGGGAAAACCTCTTAGTGAAGGAAAGACCCGAGCGCCCGGACCCAAAATAATTATAAAACACGGAAAATAATGCTTTGGTTCCGTCGGAGCGGGATTCCACAAAACCAGTAGAATATAGGAGGGGTTTCGAGCGGTGGTTTTGGCCGAGTGCCGCCCAATGCCATGCAGTGATTGCCACGCATCCCAGCGGGGAGAGAGAAAACCGCTCACATCGGACGGGTAAACGTCATGCTACTTAGCTGCCCGATATGAACGATGACCGTAGGATTTGGGGCCCCCAAATCAACGGCGGAGATGCGTTCTGATGGATGACCGGATTTGACAAGGTTATGAAGCAAGGTAACATATGATTTGAAGTCTGATATGGATGATGCAATAGTAGAACGTCGTGTTTCGCAGGCATTCTTGGAGTTAACAGTAAAAACGGTCGTTTCAAGTATGTCCAAAAGAATTGACACTCATCCATTACGAAATAGGTGGCCACCTCCCTGTGAGGTGTTATACGGTGAATGATGATGCAGGACAGAGGGATTCAAATGAACGGAGGCAGGGAAATGAACAATCAAGAAGCAGATTGGCTTTAAAGCCACAAACTGACAGAAAGCAATAAGTTAGAGGCAGAAAGTAGAGTCGAAGATAGAGAGAAGAAGTCGAGCTGACCTACAGAAGCAAAGGCAACATCGAGCCAGAGTTAGGATAGGGACAGAGAGGGTCAGAGAGTCTGTGTACTCCAGATAAAGCTTGAGAGGTTCAAGCGCACTCCTCTGTAATGTCTGTCATGTATGAGCCTTAGATTGGGCTCATACTATTGTGACCAATAGAGGTTGAAAGTCAGTAAGGAGAGTTTGTGTACAGTCTTGTTGATTTGTATCTGTTGTGTGAGACTCAAACTGAGCTCACTGTTGTAAAAAATCTGCTTTAAAAACATAATAGAGAGGCGACCACTGAAGGCTGGACTAGGAGACGTAGCCCAGGAGTATTGGGTGAACTCCTTATTAAACTTGTTGTGTTTATATGTGTTTCCTATTATGTTTTCTTTGACTACTTCATTGCCTGTGTATTTCGCAATCTTATCAATCCATTGCATAAAATAACATAGGCACATCCATGCACATGAGTCTATAATACCTTATTGTTTGTCCTAGATCAATTATACCTATATACTTTCCAACATTTGAAGATGAAGATTGAAGGGAACCAAGTGAAAGCTCATGCATTAGACTCCCCCCTTTGGCTTACAACTGGATGGTCACTTATGATTCATAGTCCATAAACATATACATGCAAGTTCCTTAGTCAATCATAGTCTCAACCATAAACGATGCCGACCAGGGATCAACAGATGTTGCTCTAAGGACTCCGCCAGCACCTTCTGAGAAATCAGAGTGTTTGGGTTCCAGGGGGAGTATGGTTGCAAGGCTGAAACTTAAAGGAATTGATGGAAGGGCACCACCAGGAGTGGAGCCTGCGACTTAATTTGACTCAACACGGGGAAACTTTGGTATCAGAGCTCTAGGTTGCTAAGGTTAGACAAGCTTGTGCTGGATTTTGTTGTTGAATGCTAACTAGGACAAAGCTCAAATTAGGAGAAGGAGAATTGGTTGAAGCTAACCCAGAAATTGAAAGAGTCTATCCTAAGAGGAAAATGGCAGAAGAAACTCCCTTGGAATCCGACTCCCAGTTCATGGACAGTTTCATGACCATGAGAGCCATGGTAGAGGAAATGTATAGAGAATTTAAGAAAGGTAGAGATGAAGATTCATCAAAATCCAAACAAGATAAAGGAGCAAAAGAATATCTCCTCAATGACCATTCTAAATGAAAAGGGAAAGAAGAAAAGTTTCCCACACCTCCTAATAGCCCTGAGAATAAAAAGAAAACAACTTTGATTAAATTAGATGTCAAATTTGATTTTCCGATATATGACGGAGAGTTGAATGCAGAGAAGCTGGATAATTGGATTAGACAGATTGATGTGTATTGCAGGGTGCAGAGCATTGATTCAGATAAAAGTAAGATTCAGCTGGCCAGCCTACACCTTGGAGGCACTGCCTTGGTATGGTGGGAAGGCGGGATACAAGTTGACATGAAGAAGCATGGTAAAATCCTTTCTGTCTGGAGTGAATTTGTTTATGCAATTAAAAAACAGTTCTATCCACTAGCTTATATGCAGCAAGCTATGATGAGTTGGAAAACTATTCGACAATTAAAAGGGAAAAGTGTACAAGGCTACACCCAAGAATTAAAAAAAAGAGCTTTTATTCTAGGAATTTCTTTAGACTCACCTGAAACTCTGCTGAAGTATGTAGGTGGTCTCCCCAGCCATTTAAAGCACACCATTCTCATGTTTAATCCCACTAGCATAGATGAGGTATCTGTTTAGGCTACACATCTAGAGGCTAGAGGCGAGAATGTGAACCCAGAAGTTGGGGGATCGTCAAAACCCACTGCAAGCAAGAACAAGGAAAGGAGAAAGAAGAAATGGAAAGAGAGGAAGAAAAATGTTGTACAAAAGACCAAACCTTCATGCACTCACTGCAAGAAGGATGGGCATGATGATGAACATTATTGGATTCTATATCCAGAGCTGAGACCTAAGAAGTTCAATGGAAAAAATAAGAAGACTGCTGCAACTATGCAAAAAGATTTGGGGTCAGACTAAGGGGATGAAACAACAATCACAACCACAGGTATAAAAGGTAAAAAATCTAAAGCATCTACTAGTAATTTTGCACAATCTACTGATAATGAAGAAAATGAGAGGAAAAGACATGAGATTTTTCATATTAGAGTTATTTCCAAGCATCAAAAGATTGATACTTTGTTTGATAGTGGCTCACAAGTAAACTTAATTTCTGAAGCAATTGTAAAGAAGATGGGATTACTAAACACACCTCACAAGAAGTTATATCCATTGGGTTGGTTATGTGATAAAGCAAAGCTACAAGTGACTAGACAATGTAAACTTAGGTTTTCTTTTGGGTCAACATTTGTAGATGAGGTTGAGTTAGATATAGTTCCCTTGGATATATGTGGAATTGTTTTAGGAAGTCCTTACGTGTGTGATAGAAAAGCTATTTTCTATAGAGCTGAAAACAAGTATCAACTCGTTAAAGATGGAATCGAATATATTGTAAGAGCTCATAAACTCAAGAATAATTATACTCTCATAAACTCAGGGCAGATGAAAAGAATTGTAAATTCATGCAAACAATTTTTACTGATGGTTGTAAAGGAAAAGAAACCACATAAAACCAATGTATTTGAAGGTTGTAATGCTAAACAACAAGTTGATTTAGAAAAAGTTGTTTCAGAATATGATATACTATTTCAAGAACCTAAAAGTCTGCCACCCAAAAATGAAATAGTACATGATATTAATTTGTAGCAAGATGCTCCATTGCCTAACATCGGAATGTACAGGTTGTCCGCTTTAGAGAATGCAAAAATCAAGAAGCAGGTGCAGGAGTTGCTTGAGAAAGGGTTCATAAGACCTAGCACATCACCATGTGGGTCTCCAATTGTCTTGGTGAGAAAGAAAGATGGCTCATGGAGAATGTGCATTGATTACCGAGCACTGAATAAGATAACGATAAAAAATCATTATTCCCTTCCTCGCATAGATGATCTACTAGATCAGTTGAAAGAAGTTGTTTACTTTTCCAATTTGGACTTGCATAGTGGCTACCATTAGGTCAGAGTTGCAGAGCAAGATGCATGGAAGACTGCTTTCAAAACAAAGCAGGGATTGTATGAGTGGTTAGTTATGCCTTTTGGCTTAACTAATGCTCCTGCTACTTTCATGAGAGTAATGAATGATGTACTCAGGCCTTTTATTGATGATTTTGTCATTGTATATCTAGATGACATTCTTATATTTAGTAAAACATGGGAAGAACATTTGAAGCATGTAAAGCAGACTCTAGATGTTTTGAAAAGAGAAAATATTTATGTTAAGCTATCAAAATGTGAATTTGGCAAAACATCTTTGAATTATTTGGGTCTGATTGTAGGGGGTGGTGAATTGAAGATAGATACTTCTAAGGTTGCAGTCATTGTAAACTGGCCTAAACCCAAATCTGCTACAGAAGTTAAAATTTTCCTAGGAGCCGCACAGTATTGGAGAAAGTTTATTGCTAACTTTTCCTTGATTGCAGCTCCCTTACATGATTTAACGGGATTGAACAAGGTGTTTCAGTGGGGAGGAAAACAACAGAAAGCCTTTGACACCTTAAAAGAAAAGATTAGTACAACACTAGTACTAGCACTGCCCGATCTTCAAAGACCCTTTGAGATTGAAACAAATGCCAGTGGCTATGCCATGGGAGCAGCGTTGATGTAGCATAGTAAACCCATATGTTATCATTCTGAGACATTTAATTCTGCAGTAGTTAATTATCCCACATATGATAAGGAATTGTATGCATTAGTACAGAGTGTGAAAAAGTGGAAACATTATTTAATGGGCAAAGAGACAGTTATACATATTGATCATCAACCACTTCAATATTTACACTCACAAAATAAGTTGCAGCGATTAAGACACTATAGGTAGATGGGTTTTCTACAACAATTTCATCTTGTCATTAGATATAAAAAAGGCATACACAATAAAGTTGCAGATATGTTGTCCAAACAAATCATAAATGCATCTATTTCAAAGATGCATATGCAACTTTAAGTCATGGCAAATAAGTAGAAGAACTGGATTATCATGTTAAGGACCGACTCTTGTATCATTTTGGAAAGTTATGCATTCCTCAAACCGAAAGAGTAAAGATAATTCGAGAAGCACACACTTCTCTAATATCAGGTCACTTTGGTGTAAGAAAAACAGTTGCACAACTGCAAAGATTCTGTTATTGGCCAAAAATGAATGAGACAATTTCTAGATATGTAAGAGGGTGTACCATGTGTGCTAAAAGCAAGCCCAGCAATAGAAAACTAGGCTTGTACACCCCATTACCAGTTCCTTATCAACCTTGGGAAAGTGTTTCCATGGAATTTGTTGGGGGACTGCCTAAATCTAGAAAAGGTCATGACTATTTATATGTTATTGTGGATAGGTTCAACAAAATGTGTATTTTAATACCTGTAACAAACAGATTACAGCTGAACAAACAACAAAGTTGTTCTTTCAGCATGTATGGGTTCATTTTGGATTACCCACTTCCATTGTATTTGATCGAGATTCCCGATTTGTTGGGAAGTTTTGGTCAAGTCTGTGGGAATTGATGGACACCAAACTGAAGAAGAGCACAACCTTTCATCCACAAACAGATGGCCAAACAGAAGTGGTCAACTGGACAGTGATCCAGTTTCTCAGAGGCTATTGTAGCAAGCATCCCAAGCTTTGGGATGGACATTTATGTTATGTACAACATGCTTACAACCATGCTAAACATTCTTCTACACAGAGATCTCCTTTTGAGACCTGTTTTGGTTTCACACCAAGGTCTTGTTAGGATATTCCGACACATAGGATATAGTTAAGTTCAACTTGGTCTAGTATAGAGTTAGGTTAGAGTTAGGTAAAGTGTGTTTCTTTACCGTTGTACATTTTGTAACTTACAATCCAACGGTCACGATATGTAGTGATCCGACGGTTCACTCTCACCTCGGTATTACCGACACTTGATCTGTGGCTTGACACCCGATTGGTCCATGAGTTCTATTTAAAGCGCATGGAGGGTCATTGTTCGGGTAATCCGTGCATGAGAGAAGCTTATGTAAATTTTCATTCTTTGATTAATAAATTGCCTGTAGTACCCACGTTGGGACAGGTCGTGGACTGTTTCCCTCCTTGCACTCTGAGGGTTTTAACCACGTCAAAAATACTGGTGTATTGATTTGAGATCTGGTTGTGAGCGGTGTCCTTTTGGTATTCTTTCTGTGGAACTTACCTTGTAAATTCCTACATGGTATCGGAGCTATTTGAGGGTCGCATCCGTTGGTGATCCAAATCTGAAGCCGGTAGAACTGCATGCGGCTGTCGTTTCCTAGATCTGCTGTTTCTGACTGCTTTCGGGCCGAGAGGACTGCTCTGTTGCGTTCGGAGCATCTGTTCCAGTGAGGAACCCTTTTCGTTTCACGCGAAAAGGTTTCCGGTAGCCCTAGCTGCGTCATTTTTCAGATCGGGAGGTATACAGTGTTTCTTTTGCAGTTTACTGTTATTTTCTCTCTGCTTATTTCGGTCTCAGTTTATTTAGCCTTTTTTTTAACCGGATCTATACCTTTCATTTCTGCGTATGCTCTTTGCCCTGCGACTCTGTACGATCTGGGCAAATCAGAAACAGAAAGGAAAGATTTTTCTCATGCGTATGCTCTTTTCCCTGCACCTTAGTGTGATCTCGGAAAATCAGAAACATTGAGAAAAATATTTAGTTTTTCGGCTAAAGCTAACTTTGAGATATTTTTTAAAAATTTCTAGTTTTTTGGCTAAAGCTAACTTCGAGCCGCAAGGTTCGTTTTTCTTTGCATATTCGTGTTGGGTTTTGTGTTTTGTGTTTTGTAGGGAAAAAGAGCTTTCTCAAGGCAAGCACGCAAACCAAGCCCCCCCCCCCCCCTCTCTCTCTCTCTCAAATTTTTTGTATAGATCAATTGGTTCAAAGCTATTTTAAGAGAGTAGAGGTCTTGGGTTCAAGTCTCCATTTTGTGGGGGCGGATTTTTTTCATTCCCGCACATTCGCGCACTTTGCCGGCAACGTCAACAATTTTTTTTCAAAAAGCCATAACTTCTTCATCCGGAAGCCTTTTTCAGAGCCGTTTTTTTTAAAACCGCCTATTTTTTCGAGATCTATCCATTGGAACACTTACTTTCAGCATCTTCAGCTTCAGTTTTTTTTAAAATGGAAAGTCCATGCCAAGTCATTCTTGACAGCACTAACTACTTCCAATGGGTAGAATACATGGAAGATTTACTTAGAAGTAAAGGTCTCTTCAGAATAGCCACAAACCAAGAGAAGAAACCAAAAGATGAAGACAAGGCGGCAAAATGGGAAAATAGACAAGATCAAGCACGTGGTTTGATAGGGATGTCTATTTCTCCTGATCTTAGATTCCACATTGCAGGACTTGAGACTCCTCATGAAGCATTAGAAAAACTTGCTAAAGTTTTTGGGATTAAAAATGAAATTAGAGCCCATCAACTTGAAAATGAGCTGCTTACTTTGGATCCTAATAATTTTTCTTGCATTGAAGATTTCTTGTCCAAATTCAAGACCCTTAGATATCTCTTGGAAGGTGTTAAAGTTAAGAAAGAAGATGGTAACCTTATTTATTCCATCCTTACTAAGTTGGGACCAACCTACTCTGTATTTGTTTCCACTTTCCATTCTACAAGGGAAGCTTTCATTTGTCAAGGACAAGACTACAAGGCCCCTTCCTTTGACTCCTTTTGTGATTCCTTAATAAGAGAACAAGAAAAACTCTTACACCTTGGTCTTCTTAATCTTGGAAACTCTTCCACGAAAGCGTTAGCCGCCCAGCAGCAACCAAATTCAAAGAATCCTAAGAAGTCATATCCTCAAAAGAATGGTCCTAAACCATCTCAGCCTCAAAATGAAAGATCATTTCAGCAAAATGATAAGACCAATAAAAACAAATGGAAGAAGACTGATAGACATTGTAACTTTTGTAATCGAGATGGCCACTTAGAATCTAAATGCTTTAAGAAGATGGAAGCCTTGGAAGCCGCAATGAAGAAACATAACATCCATGTGGAGCCTACTTCAACTTCAACTTCCGGAATGGCACTTTCTGCATGTCATTGTCAATCATCTCAGTCTGGTTATGCATTAAATGTATCTTCTTCTTCTTCTCATTCTCATGAGTGGCTCATTGATTCTGGAGCCTCTTGTCACATGGCCAAAAACCAAGCCATGTTTTCTTCTTTAAATGATTGTAACACCAAAAATATATATATATTGGTGATGATAGATCTCTTAATGTTGTAGGGACTGGAACTGTTCATCTAGACAATGGTCAGTTTAATGATGTATTATGTGTTCCAACCTTATCCTGCAACCTTCTATCTGTCTATCAGATAACTCACTCAGGTGAAGGTAAAATTGTTGAATTTTCACCTCATGATGTTGTAATCAAGGATCTAAAAGATCCTAAACAGATTCTAGCTACTGGTCTTGCTGATGATTCCAAAAGGTTGTATAAGTTTCACAACTTTGGGTCATCCAATCTTCCCTCAGTATTTGTTGCTCATAATGATGAAGTGAGCAAACTTTGGCATGAGCGATTTGGTCACTTAAACTATCGCTCCCTTCAGCATCTATGTAAAGAAAATATGGTGACAGGTCTTCCTATGGTATCTTGCAGAGATGGTGTTTGTTCCGGATGTGTACTCGGAAAACATCATCGGGACAGTTTTGACAAACGTGCCTCTTGGCACGCCTCAGCCCCTTTACAGCTTGTGCACAGTGATTTATGTGGTCCTCTTCCTGTTGCTTCATTCTCTGGCTGCAAGTACTTCTTAACTTTCATTGATGATTTCTCCAGACGCACTTGGGTATACTTCTTAAAACTCAAGAGCGAAGTATTTAACACTTTTTTGGCCTTCAAAGCCTTTGTTGAAAAACAATCTGGACATCAAATTCTTAAGCTAAGAACTGATAATGGTGGAGAATATGTTAAAAACACATTCATCAACTTTTGCACCGAAAATGGAATTCAAATGCAACATACTGTTCCATACACTCCACAACAAAATGGTGTAGCTGAAAGGAAAAATCGCACCTTAAAGGAAATGGCTAATTGTATGCTGCAATCTAAAGGACTCAGTCTTAGTTTTTGGGCCGAAGCAATTAATTGTGCAAATTATATAATCAATCGCACTCCTACTAAGGTTCTAGAGAATATCACTCCAGAAGAAGCTTGGAGTTCCATTAAACCAGATGTAAGTCACTTTCGTGTGTTTGGAAGTGAAGCATGGGCCCATATTCCAGATGAAAAGCATAAAGCTTTAGAACCTAAGAGTGAGAAATGTACTTTTGTTGGATATTCTGAAGATGTAAAAGGTTATAGACTTATTCCATTTAAGTCCAAAAATGTTATCATTAGAAGAGATGTAAAATTTGATGAAAATAAATCGGCCTGCGAGCCTAGTCCGGCGGATGTGCCACCTCTTCCTATCTCTTCTACTTTTGAAAACCTTTCTTCTTCAGATGATGAAAGCGAGGATGATAATCCTCCCCCACCTTCTCAGGATCCTCAACTTCCAAGATGGGTCCGTGCTACTCGGGATGCAGCAGGTGATCTTGCCGGTGATCCTACAGATCAGCGACGTACACGTTCTCAGTTTGAAAGAGCCTCTTCTTTACTGGCTCAAGCTCCAGTAAATCATGATCCTGACACTTTTGCAGAAGCTTCAGGCCATCCACATTGGGAAGCAGCTATGAATGAAGAATATCATTCATTAATGACAAATGATACATGGGATCTTGTTCCTCTACCAAAGGGACGCAAACTTGTTAGATGTAAATGGGTTTACAGAACCAAGTATGGACCAGATGGGAAAGTTGATAAACATAAAGCTCGTCTCGTTGCTAAGGGCTTTTCACAGGTTGAAGGCATTGACTACACTGAAACCTTCTCCCCTGTTGCCAAAATGAACTCTATCCGCCTTGTTCTTTCCCTTGCTGCCTCTTTAAAATGGGAAGTCCATCAGATGGATGTTAAATCTGCCTTCTTGCATGGGGACTTGCAGGAAGAAATCTATATGGAACAACCCATTGGCTTCATACAAACAGACTCCAGCCTTGTTTGTCGACTTAAGAAATCCCTTTATGGCCTCAAGCAAGCTCCTCGGTCTTGGTATGCCAAAATGGATAGCTTTCTTTTAGAATCTGGCTTTTCTAGGTGTCATTCTGACAATACTGTCTACACCAAGAAAGTGGGCAACTCTCTTATCATCCTTGTTCTTTATGTTGATGATCTTATTCTTACTGGTAGTGATCCCAACCTTATAAACCATGTGAAGTCCAGCCTTAAAAAGAAATTTGAAATGACAGACTTAGGACATTTACACTATTTTCTCGGTCTTCAAGTCTTGCAATCCCAAGAGGGTATTTTCCTTTCCCAGTCCAAGTATGCTTGTGATATTCTTCGTCATTTTCACATGGAAGACTGTAAGCCAGCCCCTTCTCCCTTTCAGTCTGGAGTCAAACTTTCAGTCTCTTGTACTTCTCCTGAAGTTGATGCTACCTTATACCGTCAACTTGTCGGAAAACTCTTGTATTTAACCCATACTCGTCCTGATCTTTCCTTTGCTGTTGGCCTTGTTGCTCGTTTTATGCAAAACCCCCGTGAAAGTCATTGGAAAGCAGCTAAAAGAATACTTCGTTATGTTCGAGGTACAGTACAGTTTGGGATTCATTACAGTGCCAAAGCAGCTCCTCTGTTAGTTGGTTTCACTGATTCTGATTGGGCTGGTGACCCTGATGATCGGAAGTCTACTGCCGGTTATGTCTTCACTCTTGGTTCAGGACCTATTACATGGGCTTGTAAGAAACAGGATGCCATTTCTCTTTCGTCAGCAGAAGCAGAGTATCGTGGTGTTGTGGAAGCTAGTAAGGAAGCCTTGTGGCTTCGTCAGATCCTATCAGAGTTTGGCTTTGAGCAGCAGCATCCAACCACACTTTGGTGTGATAATCAAAGTGCCATTCAGCTATGCAAAGATCCAGTCCAGCATCAGCGCAGCAAACACATTGAACTACACATGAACTTCATCAGAAAGCTCATTCATGACCATGTTCTTGAAGTGCAATATTGTCCAACAGATGATCAGGTTGCAGACATCTTCACAAAGGCTCTCACAGAGGCGAAGTTCACTAAACTTCGATATATGCTTGGAGTTCAGGAAGTTGTCACTAAGGGGGGATAGGCTCTAGTGCCTCCTTCCTTCTCCTATTGTGTCATATTTGTAAATCCTTCAATCCTATCCCAAGTTGTTCTTAAGGGGGGATGTTAGGATATTCCGACACATAGGATATAGTTAAGTTCAACTTGGTCTAGTATAGAGTTAGGTTAGAGTTAGGTAAAGTGTGTTTCTTTACCGTTGTACATTTTGTAACTTACAATCCGATGGTCACGATATGTAGTGATCCGACGGTTCACTCTCACCTCGGTATTACCGACACTTGATCCGTGGCTTGACACCCGATTGGTCCATGAGTTCTATTTAAAGCGCATGGAGGGTCATTGTTCGGGTAATCCGTGCATGAGAGAAGCTTATGTAAATTTTCATTCTTTGATTAATAAATTGCCTGTAGTACCCACGTTGGGACAGGCCGTGGACTGTTTCCCTCCTTGCACTCTGAGGGTTTTAACCACGTCAAAAATACTGGTGTATTGATTCGAGATCTGGTTGTGAGCGGTGTCCTTTTGGTATTCTTTCTGTGGAACTTACCCTGTAAATTCCTACAGGTCTCCCTTGGATTTTGTCTTTGGTAAAGACATAGCGGTTGATGGACACAACGATGTGGACAAAGCAACCAAGTTCATTGAACAAATCCAAGAGATTCATTAGGTAGTACAGGAACAGCTGGAAAAGAACCAAGCCAAGTATAACGCAAGGCATGATAAGCATTAGATTGAGCATAGTTTCCAAGTTGGTGATCAATTCTAGCTGTATATCAGCAAAGACAGAATGCAAGGTGAAGGTAAGAAGCTGAAGCCAATAAGGTATGGACCTTTCAAGATACTTGAGAAAATTGGTGAGAATGCTTTTTGCCTTGATTTTCCAGCTTACATGCACATCTATTCGGTAGTTAATGTAGAAATCTTGAGACTATTTGAACCTTCATTGATTGAAGATCCCGAAGAGCAGAGTCAATTTCCTTCTATTGATGATCTGTTACCTGAATATCTCAATGAATTGCAGGAAGATACAGTTCTGGACAAGAAGGTGAGAACTACGCATAGAGGGGATGTTCAGTACCTTAGGATTAGACTCAAAGGTTCAAAACCAAGTAGTGAAAAATGGATAGAAATTGGGCAAGCGAGGAATCTATACCCTCACTTGATTGATGCTTAAAAACCAACTTTTGGTGGTCCAAAAGCTTTTTCAGTGGGAAGGCCATGATCCAAATTGGATCCTAGAACACTCTCTAAGTTTTCATGAACTCTTCAAAAATCATGCCAAATATTCAAAGTCTTATAAAGATCAAGCTATCGGAAGGAATCTTCAGACAGTTGCTAATTGCGGTCAGTGCGGATCAACGAGGGTCATCGATCTAGCGCGCAGAGTGGTGAACCATGGTGATGCGTGCTGACACCAACCCGAAAATGCAGGGACAAAATGAAGCAGCAGAGGTAGTTTCTGATATGCGATTAGCGACAAGTCGCTAATCGCATATTGCAGGGCAAACCTCTCAGTGAAGGAAATCCCCAAGCACCCGTACTCGAAATAATTATAAAACGCGGAAAATAATGCTTCGATTCTGTCAGAGTGGGATTCCACAAAACCGGCAGAATATCGGAGGGGCTTCGAGCGGTAAGCGGTTTTGGCCGAGTTCCGCCCGATGCCATGCAGCGATTGCCACACATCCCGGCAGGGAAAGAGAAAACCGCTCACATTGGACGAGTAAACGTCATGATACTTAGCCGCCTGATATGAACGATGACCATAGGATCTGGGGCCACCAGATCAATGGCAGAGATGCGTTCTGATGGATGACTGGATTTGACAATGTTATGAAGCAAGGTCACATAGGATTTGAAGTCTGATATGGACGATGCGTTGGCAGAAGGTCGTGTTCCGCGGGCATTCTTGGAGTTAACGGTAAAAATGATCGTTTCAAGTATGTCCAAAAGAACTGACGCTCATCCGTTACGAAATAGGTGGCCACCTCCCTGTGAGGTGTTATACAGTGACTGATGACGCATGATAGAGGGATTCAAATGGACGAAGGCAGGGATACAAACAATCAAGAAGAAAATTGGCTTTAAAGCCACAAACTGACAGAAAGCAGAGTCGAAGGCAGAGAGAAGAAGTCGAGCTGACCTATAGAAGCAAAGGCAGCATCGAGCCAGAGTTAGGACAGAGATAGAGAGGGTCAGAGAGTCTGTGTACTCTAGAGAAAGCTTGAGAGGTTCAAGCGCACTCCTCTGTAATGCCTGTCATGTATGAGCCTCAGATTGGGCTCATACTACTGTGACCAATAGAGGTCGAGAGTCAGTAAGGAGAGTCTGTGTACTCGAGAGACTTGGGGGATACAAGTACAGTCTTGCTGATTTGTATCTATTGTGTGAGACTCAAATTGAGCTCACTGTTGTAAAAACTCTGCTTTGAAAACATAATAGAGGCCACCACTGAACGTTGGACCAGGAGACGTAGCCCAGGAGTATTGGGTGAACTCCTTATTAAACTTGTTGTGTTTATATGTGTTTCCTGTTATGTTTTCTTTGGCTGCTTCATTTCCCGTGTATTTAGCAATCTTATCAATCTGTTGCATAAAATAACATAGGCACATCCATGCACATGAGTCTATAATACCTTATTGTTTGTCTTAGATCAATTATGGATCAACAGGCCACAAACCAAGACTAAAACTTGGACTTTAATGCACTTAGACTCAACCATCAAGCAATAACAAATTGACTTCTAAAACTCTTCCTCCTCCATTGGGTTCAACCTCCTCAACAAAGAATAATGTTAGATCTTCAAAAAAAAACCTAAAATTTTCCTTCAATCATACCTGAATTTGGCCCTCAAGATGAGCCTATGTTCGGCCTTCTTTGTATCAGAACTTCGGTCCTAAAATTTAGGCTCAATAGGGATATGTCATCGCTCTCAGAACAGGCCTGAAAATTGGCCTTCCACACTAGAATTTGGCCCTCTACACACATCTGAAATTCGGCCTTCAAGGGGGACATAATTAAACCCTTAAGAACAAGCCTGTAACTAGCCTTCTAACTCAAACAAGAAACCTTCATAAAGTGTGCCAAAAATCCTTCCAAAGTCTCTCGAAATTAGCTCCTCTTCGCTTCTAGTTCACGAGATATGAACCTCAAAACTCTTTTTCTTCACTTGTTTGAATAGATCAGAATTTGCTTGAGTGAGTGACTTGAAATGCTCCTTCTCATGTCTATTTATAGTGCATTTGGGGTCTAGACTGGGCCGACTTGTCTATTGGCTGGATTGGCTTGTGCAAATGGAAAAATGCATCGTGAATATTTAAAAAATCATCTTTCCTCATCCTTGAGGATTTAGATGTAAGGACTCTGGACACCACATATCTCCACAATGGTATGATATTGTCCACTTTGGGCCTAAGCCCTCATGGATTTGCTTTTGGACTTACCCAAAAGGCCTCATACCAATGGAAATATTTGTCCATCCTTATATATCCATGATCCTCCCCACCTCTAGTCAATGTGGGACTTTGGTCGTATACCCAACAATCCTCCCCTTGAACAAAGGACCTTCGAGCCTCCCCTCAAACGATTATCCATCCGTCCACTCTCTACCAACCAGGATTCTCCGCTCCAATGCGTTGGAAGCACACGCCTTACATGGAGCACCACCTGCCTCGAGAGCTTGCTCTATCCCATGTCAACTCCTCTTCACCGTGTTGGGGCCAGGACACGTCCATGAAGAATCCGAAGCACACTGCCTGTCTAACCCACGGATCCCATCGTGATATTACCGGGGCCCACCACCTTCGTTCGGTATTCCGAGGATTCATCCACTTGGCTAACTTCGGGGCATGGCTCTGATACCACTTGTAAGGACTCTGGACACCACATATCTCCACAATGGTATGATATTGTCCACTTTGGGCCTAAGCCCTCATGGATTTGCTTTTGGACTTACCCAAAAGGCCTCATACCAATGGAGATATTTGTCTATCCTTATATATCCATGATCCTCCCCACCTCTAGTCAATGTGGGACTTTGGTCGTATACCCAACATTAGAGGGAGTGCCATATACCATTGGAAAGGTGTTGGAATAAGTTTTCCAATCATATATGTTATGCTTCCATTTGATCTAGGTAAATGGAATAGAAACACATTCAAAGATAAGGTATCCAAAAGGGGATAAAAAATCCAAAAACAATATTTCAAAATGTGCTATTTGAATATGTAACTCTCTTTCATTTGGACAATTTTTGACATCAATAACAGCGTTTTTCAACAAACACACAAATAAACAAAAAATAAATCAAATGATTTTGTAAATTACAATATTCTATATTATTTTTTTTTTCCTTTCCCTCATATTTTTAACCCAACCATTTAAAAAATAGAAAAAAAATTACATCAATTTCAATATTAAATTTCGAAGTATTTTGTTTGCGAGTTTTCTGAATTCCCTTGCTTTTTCTGAACACGTCCTTCTTGATATACACATCCTCAACCATGCTGATTTTCTCTAGTTGCGTTCTCACTACTCAAAACAATTATCACCAAAATCACGCTACATTTGTTGGTCGGTATATATGGACAAATATCAAAAGCATGTTACATTTGTCGCTGTATATGGACAAACATACAACATATAGGGAATATATATCTAACCAGTGAATCGTCGGTCGCTATATATATCAAAAGCATGCTACATTTGTGGCTGTATATGGACAAATATACAGCTTATAGGCAAATATATATCTAACCAGTCAATGTTTTAATGATGGATAGAACATTCCAAACCAAGACTATATACACTTTAGAGCGGAAGTTTGGTCTTTACCTGTGGTTCAATTCGGAGCAAGATTATATATAGAAATTTGGTCTTTACCTGTGATCCAATCTGGAACAAGACTATATACACTTTAAAATATATAAAATTATTTTAGGAATTATTTTTTTCAATAAAAAACTATAAAAATAATAAATCCAATATAATAATCTTGTCCATTTATAATAAATTTTCCCACTCTCTAAAAAGGTTCCCAAGCACTCTAAGAATATTTATGTGCGTGGCCCTCTTTTGCTGCGTCACTTTACCAACTCAAAAGCGAAAATTCTTCTGCGTCACGTTACCAAAATTTCCGCTACGTCACCTGCTCTAAGGCAAAAATAGTTTTGATATGTCTCAACCCTTTCGAATATGTGGGATAATGAAACTCAATATAGTAGTCAATCTGTAAAATCATCTGTTCTGACGATGAAATATTTTTGCTTTTCCGTGGCGGCCAAGAATATACCTAACATTTCTTTCTCTTTACGCCATTAATTAATTACTCTCCATCCTTGGAGGATCAGTGATTAAAATATGGATAATGAGGTCACTGAAAGGGCCAATACAGGCTGTTTCAATAAGACTCATCCAATAGGGTTTGTCGCCTTTCACTGTCAAAAGAATCATGTCTTCTTTCATTGCATATCATAGAAAAGCACCACATCTGACAATTACGTGCCCATGCGAGTAAGAAGAATTATAAGCAGACAGGGTTGGATCTTGAATCTTTTTAACTAATAATACTAGACAGAATCCAAGGTGCTCAATCGCTCAAAACAGTGGACCTCACAATTATTCTTCTGTCCGACTCACGTAGGAGAGTCAAACTAGTGCGCACCCAATATGCGTACATAGTATTAAAATTTTATATTTTAATGTGATTGTTTTATTGATTTTGATTGTATTTTAAGTGTTATTATGGAGAGAACTCCCAATATTGATGTGAATGAAAATTGTAGATTTGTAAATTATATGGAGTTAAAAATGATGTCCAATAAATTTTATAAAATAAAAAAATATTTTTATATCATTTCTTCCAATTTTGAAGATAGATTTATATATAAATAATAATATATATTTATTTATGTATTTTATATTATATGTTATAAATGTAATGAAGTTTAAAAAATAAAAAATAAAAAAATATAAGGAATTTTTGGGATATGGTAAATAATAAGTATCATGTAGTAAGTTAGTCATTGGTTTATTTATCAAATGAGAATAATATGATAAGAATATGGTATTTAATAAAAGGGATGGAAAGGTAATTTGGCTATTCCATGGTGTTTATTGTTTATTTTGTAAAGATAACTAAATGCTTTGTCTTCACAATTATAAATATTTTTTGATTTTGCATTCTCTCTAGGTTGACCACACCAATCTTTAGCATGACTAGATTTTTTCCACGAAGTTTTGTATGAGTAACCTTTACATCAGAGAATGCCTTAATAAAACACCTTATCACTGTCTATTCTACACCCTATAAGCTTTTTTATTAATTACTTTACTTATTTTTAAAATTTAATTTAATCTCTAAATGTTTATATATAAAATAGTTAATCTTTTAACAATATTAAATTCAATATTTGTAATTTATATTTACTCTTATTTAAATCTTATTTATTATTAATTTAATTCTTTTATATAAGTAAATGTGAAAATAAACTATTACATTTGATTTAATATCATTTAATATGTTTTTATTTATTTATTTTTAAATAAGATTTATATTTTCAAATATTTATTTTGACTTTGATTCAAAAATTAAGAATTAAGATGATGTATCTTTATGTTATCTTACTTTTATTATATAATTATGATTAACATCCACTAAGAATGATGTGATTTATTGGATTTTAAGAAGGTAAGAGATTGCTTGGATTTTTTTTAGCTTTTTATTTCTATGCTAAAAGCAATAATAAAAATGCTCCAAGGTCACCATAGTTTTGTTTGACTTAAAAGTTCAAGGAGGTTAGTAATGTGACAAATATTTTGAAAATTAGATCAAATGTGAGTATAAGACACACAATTTTGAGAGAAAGTGCTTTTCAACTTCAACCCTCTCATTGTCATAAATGTGAGAGAGTCTTAGATCCCATAGCATTTTTGAGAATAATGCTTTGATATAATATATGTTGAATTTTTTCAATTTACCTTTTTTAAATTATTATATTTGGTCTACATGGAAATTCTACTTAATGAATGGTTTCATCAATATACTTGAGAGATCAAATTCTTAAACCAACAATTTCTAGAAAATGATCTATTAGAGCCTCTTCTTTTGGACAACATATGATTCTATTGAACATAATCACATATGCAATGTTAGATCTTGTCTTACTACATCTTTTTCTTCCTTCGTTGTTAATACTCTTTGTACTAGACCTAACAAATCTTTGAGTCATAAAGGGAATCACACAAAGTGTTTGATTCGTAAACTATTGTGGATATTCAAATTGATAGCTCATCACAACAGATATAATAAAAATATATTGAAATTTGAAATCTATACGAAGAGGCTTAATTTTCCTTATATTTCTAGATTTATTATGTTATTGTTTAATATATACTTGTGCATCTAATAGATAAAATATGGAAAATAGAAAACAATGAAAAACAAACACACACCAATCACAATTAACACCATATATGGCCTCGGAAATGCTTTTGAGAGAAATCCTAGCAAGAAGGTGAGGTTTCTCTACTTTCTCTTTCTCTGGGTGGAAAATATGCAAATACAAAGGAGTGAGACCTGTGGCTTGTGGGATGCTACATAACACAACTGTGATTTATTCTTCCCACTCTCAGCTACTCTACTTTACTATGGAACAAAATGCACTTGAATAAAATGAGACCCCTTTCCCTCCTACTGGCCTAATTATAACACAACCAAATAGCCAACTAGTGGATAAATTTGACCCATTCAACCCTCAACACGGGTAACAAATCTATCCTTCTATATTTTTCTTCATAGGTCCCACATGGATAGCCCATTTTCCATGAGTAATGGGGGGTGCCATGCATCCTCTCGAATCATGATGGTCAAACATGATAGGTCAACTTTTGGGAGGCATAACTTTCACATTCAAACTCTAATTGGTGTGATTCTTGCACTGTTGGAAACTTATTCAAGTATAGAGTCATGCTAGGGATTGTATTTCTTAAGAAGAAAAACTTTACCCTTGAAAATTATCATTTAATACCTCAAAATGGCTATGTAATTATTTTCACCCCAGTTCTCCAAACTTGATCACGTTACTAAAATTTCTCTTGTAAGCTAATTTCTTTGATTTTTCCATCCTAAATGAAACAATATAGATGAAAAATAATATGATGATCCAATCCAAATCATACATCCCCATTTTGAGAGGGCTTTGGTTCCCAAAATATTTTACTAAATGAGGTGAGGAAATGCTTCATCTACCTTCTCCTAGAGTGCCATTTAGCCTTTGCATTGAAGATGCCCTTTCAACAGAATTTGCAAAAGGTTGTGTTGCTTTTGTCTTGTAGTTCTATACCACTTTTGTAGAACTATATCCTCTTTCAAATCTACTTGATAATTTGGTGATAAATCCTCTGTAAAAGGTAGGATCTATTCCTCTTCTAGATCTAGCATGGAAGAGTCAAAGAGTTTCAAATTTTCCACATTACCCATTAAGTAAATGTACATATATGGGGGTATACTGAGCCTATAGGTGTTATCTCTAACTTTTCAAATAACTTAAAAGGACCATATCATAGAGCCTTTATTTTCTTATCAGGACCCTATAACCTCTCCTTGTTCAATTATAACCATGCTTTGTCGCCCATCTTTAATAACTTTTTTGTTACATGTTGATCCAAAAATGGGTCCTATAAACCCTCTAAGTCTTCACAATCTCCAAAAAGGTCAAAACCATCACAAAAGGAGAAGTTTTGGAAAAGGTGGATAACACTATCGGGCCTTAAAAACATTGAGAAAATAGTGGAAAACAGAGTATCGGAGGCTTAAACCAAATCTGCACAGGAGCTGCCGAATCTGGCCGATCAACAGTCTAGATCCGATCGGCAATCGTAATCGGCGGTGGCTATCGGAGGATATCAGATCATAACATAAGATTATTGCGATCGCGACATCACAATCGGCGATGCCACGGGGCAGAAGAGGAACCTTGCGATGCGCGATGTGCCGATCGCCGATATCGGTAGATCACAATCGATGTTGGCATCACTCATGCCATATGGGAACCTCGGGCCAATGCGATGCACGATTGCGATATCACAATATCACGTCGGGGTCATGCGATGGAGCGGGCCACATGTATATGCGCCAATGTGATGAAACCAGACCTGAAAGGGTTTCTAAATGCCACTATATATTATTTCAAGTTCAATAAAGCGGGATTTTTCCATATTTTAATGTATTTCTAAAATACAAAGGGACAGGCCATTTGCGACTTGCAACAACGATTTGTGGGCGGACCCGATAGGAGTATAGACCGGATTTAAGGGCTTTTGAAGTCCGAAAGACTGTGTTTTGGCAGATTTCACAATTTTTAATACATTTCTCTACGTTAACAAAAAGCGGACATTTCAAGGATTTCAAGGGCCCGATGCACTCATCCATTGCAGAATAGGTGGCCACCTCCCCTTAATGCATTATGCAATGATTGTTTAACGCTAAAAGAGGGATTTGAGTGGACAAAGGCTGGAAGACAGAGAGCCTGAAAGGGAAAATGAACCAACAACGCCAATTTGGCTTAAAAGCCATAGAACAATAGAGACAGTTGTTGTTGTTGGTTGTTGTTGTTGATTTTTGGTTGATGAAAGTGAAGCCGAAGCAGGAAGCTAAGGCAAAAGAGGCAGCGCAAAAGAAAAAATGCAGCCAAGGGTGTCGCTTGGAAGTCAAGTGAAAAGTCAAGAGGGCTGTAAACTAATAGAGGGCAGAAAGAAGCCAGAGCCAGAGCCAGAGCCGAAGAGCCAGAGCCAAAGCCAAAGAGCTAGAACCAAGAGCCAAGAGCCAGAGCTTCAAGAGCCAGGGAATAACATGGTGCCTGAACCCACTGTTTCTGTGTAGAACAATAGGAGTTGAGCCAAGAGCTTGTAAAAAGGACTTATACCATAATCCCAAAGAGCCTAGTTGAGTTGACTAGAGCTCACGGAGATGTAGCCCAAGAGTTGAGGGTGAACTCCTAATTAAATTGTTGTCTTATGTGCTTGTTTTTATTGTTGCACCGTCTACTATTATATGCATTTATATATCAGTCTAAGCACATCAACTTATAGTACAGACAATAGATTTTAGCATATAATAAGTTAAAAATAAATATAAGCATACACTTATATTTTCAAGCATTTCTTAATTCCGCACTGGTTAATCAATAAGACTTGGGAATATTTAAGCTTTGAAAGTGGGAGAGGATCTTGTAAGTTGGACAAGAAGCCTAAGTGCCCCATTTTCAGATTAAGTGGTATCAGAGCTTAAGTTTGGTTAACCCCACCTTCAAAGAAGGTTATATCAGAATGCTTGATCGACAGAGCAAAGATTTCTTGTCTAAAAGGTGTTTAAACAGTCAGAGGTTGATTGTATGCTTGTGTTGTAGGCTGACTATTTTTTGAGTTTGCAGAGGTAAAGGGAAAGTTGTTGATAGCTCAGTCCAGGAAGGACAAGAAGGAAAGAGAGCTGAAGGCACTCCTCTTATCCCAAAGGACATCAAGGAAATCTTTGGAGCACAAGAGGTTTGTTGCAAAAGGTTGCTGAATAAACTCTATTTATCTTGTTGAATTTTTTTTTGTTCATTGACATAATGACAACTTCTACAAGTGGGTCCTCAAATTTTGCGTTCTTCATGAGATTCTTTAATGAAGACATGAAGCAAGAATTGTCCACCATGATGGATATGAAGAGAGAAATGTATGAGGATGGAAGGAAGAGCAGCATGCTTAGAAAGCAGCTGAATTCCATGAAGGAAGAGAAGCAGTTGCTTTCTGACAAATTGTAGGAAATGGAGAGGCAACTTCATATTGCAAATATGAACCTGAAGAGGATGCATGAGTTGGAAACACAACTCTTTGTTGCCCAAGAAGCCTTAGTCAAATATCAGCTTGAAGAAGAGGCAAACCATTCCAGTTTGTCTTCAAATTCCTCTAAGGATGCTTATATTGGTTCTTTTGAAAAACATACTAGAGACATAGGTTCCAAGCTAACGTCCAATATGGGCTATGAAGGGAAAGGCTTGGGTAGACATGCACAAGGTATTGTTGAGCCAATAATGATTGAGGAAAGGCCTAAGTATTTGGGTCTTGGCTATGGAGAGTCTTATGGAGATAGTTCCAAAGCTACCATGAAGGCCATTGAAAGAACTCCAAGAAGGGGTTGCATTACAGAGTGTGAATATTGTATTCAGGAAGAATGCAATAGCTTGAAACATCATTTTCAGGATGCGGGTGTTCATAAGCACACACTTGAACTGGAGAGTTGGGGAGACTCCAACAACCTTGAAGAGATTAATGGTGTTCCAAAGGGAGCCACTTCTTCATTTGCTCCACCTTCGCAGGAAGGCAATAAAGGTGAAAGAGAAAGGAATAAATCTGGTTCCAAACATTTTTCTTTTGATTTTGCAAAGCATGGTAACTTTTCACATAAGCATGGGGAAAGAGTGGCATGTTCCTTTTGTGGTTTGGATAACCATGATGTTTCTAGATGTTGGAAGAGAATGGCCACATACAGGAAAATTTTGAAGGAAAAGAAACAAGAAGCCAAAGGTCCATTGGATAAGGCAAATCATGTTATCAATAGGATGCACATGTGTTGCACTTACGGCCATAAGCAAGGACATCTTGCTGCAAAATGTTGGACTTTGAATCCAGCAATGCTTCCGCAAAACCTGAAGAAAGTGGAAAGAGAAGATGGCAGAAATGGAAGTGAAGATTCCATGAATGATGTGTCTCAAAATGATTCACATGATGATGTTGATGTGTAGACAAAGGTAGTACCTTTGAAAGGGATTGGTAAGGAATGGTTAGAGTTCTTATCCGATTGAGATTGCATGTCTATTGATGCATCTACATTAGATTTCATTTCAGCTTTGGAAGTACAGTGTGCTTAAGTGAAAGTTGAAGGATGAAATGCATGCATGAGCATGAGATGCATGAACACAGGGATGTTGATGATTTCCTTTTTTTTGAACATGTATGTGTAATTAACTTGCAGGGTTGATTGCTTTGACATGCATGTGATGCCATGTTGACTTGGGAGAAGTTAACTTGGTCTCAAAATGGAGATAATGATGAAGTGTTTCATCTTTTGAAAAAGAGTCCTAATGGTCTTTTTCTACATGCTTGACTTGAAGGGTCATTTGTTTAAAAGGCATGTTTTGTGGGCTTGTTGTCTAGTCCATCATTTGTATGCAGAGCTTGTCAAACAGGTACAAATGAAAGTCTTGTGGAGCAGATGTACTTCACATTTGTTGAGCCACCTTGGATCAATGATCAAGGCAGACAAGCTCAAACTACCTTCTATAACCATTTCAACAAGAAGGCAAGGAGGAAGAAAATTCTTCCCAAGAAGACCAACCCATTCAAGAAGGGAAGTGGTCAGAAACTATTGGTTCAGAGGCACTATGCAAAGTCAAGTGTAGGGAGGCTGAAAGAAGAGGGTGAGTCAGTCTCATTTACTGTTCAGATTAGTATATCAATCTTTTGGAGACCAAAATTTCTCTTAGTGGGAAGGCATGATCCAAAAATGGGTCCTAAAAACCCTCTGAGTCTTCACAATGTCCAAAAAGGTCAAAACCATCGCAAAAGGAGAAGTTTTGGAAAAGGCGGATAACACTATTGGGCCTTAAAAACACAGAGAAAACAGTGGAAAATAGAGTATCGGAGGCTTAAACCAAATCTGCATAGGAGCCGTCGGATCTGGCCAATCAACGGTCCAGATCCGATCGGAAATCGCAATCGGCGGTGGATATTGGAGGATATCGGAGCATAACATAAGATTATTGCAATTGTGACATCGCAATTGGTGATGCCATGGGGCAAAAGCGGGACCTTGTGACGCGTGAAGTGCTGATCACCGATATTGGCATATCACAATTGGTGTCAGCATCAGTCATGCCATATGGGAACCCCAGGCCAATGCGATGCGCGATTGCGATATCGCAATATCACGTCGGGGTCATGTGATGGAGCAGGCCACATGTATATGCTCCGATGCGATGAAACTAGACCCAAAAGGGTTTCTAAATGCCACTATATATTATTTCAAGTCCGATAAAGTGGGATTTTTCCATATTTTAATGTATTTCTAAAATACAAAGGGACAGGCCATTTGTGACTTATGACAACGACTTGTGGGTGGACCCGATAGGAGTATAGACTGGATTTAAGGACTTTTGAAGTCCGAAAGACTGTGTTTTGCAGATTTTCACAGTTTTTAATACATATCTCTGCGTTAACCGAAAGCGGCCGTTTTAGGGATTTCAAGGGCCCGATGCACTCATCCATTGCAGAATAGGTGGCCACCTCCCATTAATGCGCTATGTAATGATTGTTTAACTCTAGAAGAGGGATTTGAGCAGAAAGAGGCTGGAAGATAGAGAGCCCGAAAGGGAAAATGAACCAACAGCATTGATTTGGCTTAAAAGCCACAGAACGACAGAGACAATTGTTGTTTTTGGTTGTTGTTGTTGATTGTTGGTTGCTGAAAGTGAAGCCGAAGCAGGAAGCTAAGGAAAAAGAGGTAGCGCAAAAGCAAAAAGGCAACCAAGGGAGTCACTTGGAAGTCAAGTGAAAATCCAAGAGAGCTGTAAACTGATAGAGGGCAGAAAGAAGCCAGAGCCGAAGATCCAGAGCCAGAGCCAAAGCCAAAGAGCCAGAGTCAGAGCCAAAGAGCTAGAACCAAGAGCCAAGAGCCAAAGCTTCGAGCTAGAGCTTCAAGAGCCAGGGAATAACATGGTGTCAGAACCCGCTGTTTCTGTGTAGAACATCAGGAGTTGAGCCAAGATCTTGTAAAAAGGATTTATACCATAATCCCAAAGAGCCTAGTTGAGTTGACTAGAGCTCACGAAGATGTAGCCCAAGAGTTGAGGGTGAACTGCTAATTAAATTGTTGTCTTATGTGTTTGTTTTTATTGCTGCACTATCTACTATTATATGCATTTATATATCAATCTAAGCACATCAACTTACAACATAGACAATAGGTTTTAAAGCATATAATTAGTTAAAAATAAATATAAGCATACACCTATATTTTCAAGCATTTCTTAATTCTGCATTGGTTAATCAATAAGACTTGGGAATATTTAAGCTTTGAAAGTGGGAGAGAATCTTGTAAGTTGGACACGAAGCCTAAGTGCCCCATTTTCAGATCATGTGTTGATCATGTTTGGACTTGTTCTTTTGTTGTCACTTTTATAGTTTCTCATGTACTCACAAATGGATATGCTTGATCTCCTCAACAAATTTATTTTCCCATAAAGCAGCCCCTCTGAAATCCTCCCTCACTCCTCTTTATTTCCCACATGCAATATCCAAAGGTGAAGGTGGAAAATATACAAGACAAGTTTTAATAGGGACTTACTAGTAGAGGTGTGTACTATCATGTTATAAGAGCATTATATGTATACTAGATTTGCATCCCAAGTCTTTGAATGTATCTAATTGTAACCCATGAAAATTTGAACCAAAGTCTTATTGTCTACTTCTATTTTGCCAACCATTTATGGATGAAATGTTGTATACCTCTTCAATTTTGTGCCCATATTCATCCACAATTTAATCCAAAATGCATTAAGAAATCTAGTGTCATTATCTAAAATGATGCTTCTTGGTATCCAAAAGTGGAACTAAACCAATCCGAAGAACAATTTTTATTTTTTCTTTCCCACTAATGGTCTTTTTGTAGGGCATGAGAAGACCATCTTGCTAAAACTATTAACTACCACAAAGAGGCAGTCATGTCCCTTCCTAGTTGTTGGTAAACGTCCCACAAAGTCCCAGGAAATTATTTCCGAAGGATGAGTTGGTGCAGATTAGGGATGTTTTATGTTTCATATTGCTAGGCTTTCTAGTGAAATAAAGCATACATCCTCTTATGAACTTAGATACATCTTCTTGCATCTTGGGCTAGTACATATACCTCTTCCAGTTGGCCATTGTTTTCCCTACAATAAAATGTCCTTCAACCTTAGAGGTGTGAGCCTCTTTGATTAGTTGTAGTCACTTAACTTTAGGAACACATAACTTGTCTAGCATGTATAGTAACCCATTCTAGAGATTATAGTCAATTGCGTTGTTGCTAATATATACATGACTCTAGCTCTGCAACTACTTAAATAGCTCCTTGAAGTCCTCATCCTTTGTATATGGTTCTCTATATGTATCATGGTTGAAAGGATCGATGTTCACAAAAGTTCATCAAAATTTGATCTTTAATGTGAGTAGCATTAAAATTTAAAAGCATGTCGGCCAACTTGTTTACGCTACCCTTCATGTTGATCCTCAACTGCCCTTCCTCTAAAATCCTCATCCACTTTCAATGTTTGGTCTATTGTAACATAGTATAGGCTTTCAATTACTATAGTAGATGGTGATTTATATGGATGGCTCAGTCCTTTCCCAATATATTTTGTTTCCAATTTTTAACAACTTGCACTAGAGCATAGAGTTCCTTGTCATAGGTAGGGCAGCTGAGAACCACCCCATGAACGGTGAAGAATGGTAATGTAACACCCTCCTCCCACATCTACCCAATTAACTGACCAACCGAGGTAAAAATGTGACGAGAGGCTACTATGATCATATTCAACCTACTATGTGACCTTAAGGAAGTGGAATCGATGGAAACACAATATACAGACCTTCCACATCAGCTACAAGACTCCCAGGAACCATCTCAACCACTCAGGTAGCTAGCCCTTGGGTCCCACTGAGGTTTTAGACCACTTTATCCCCAAACGCTCCCATGATATGGAGCTAACAGCATCCAGGAAGCTCTGGACGCTCTCATGCCAAGGCATTCCAGCATCCATTGACTATTTTTCTTAGTGTTGTGCCAACATCCCCAGGATTTGAGCCACTTTTTCAGGCCCAGATCCCAAGTCACTACCCAGAATTGAATGACACCTTTAGAACAGAGAGATAACAAGGAAACAATGGTGCAAATGTAAATACTTGAACAAGCCCTTAACTAGACCCCTACTAGCCATGACAGGCGTTCATCAAACATATCAAGAATATGTAATCTACAAGTGTAAACAACAGATTTAAGCATAGGTGTCTCATACTTATTTCAAAATTGCTATGAAGCATTTTTCCCTTATATCATTTGTTTTATTATCATCTATTAGGTCATAGATACATTGTTCATTGTTATGAAACCAGCTCAAGAAAAGATAGAAAAGATAGATCAATGCCTTAGAATTCAGCCTCTTCGAGGGGGCAACCTCCTTTACATTACATAAATGAACAATTCTTGGATGATTCAAATGACAAAACCTCCTTTCTATATATAGGAGTCTAAGGAGTCACAATATAATCCAGCCGACCTAACAATAATAATATAAAGCCACAAAAATAACAATAGAGGGATTCTATGGGGCACAGTAATAACAATATGGGGGCAATAGGGGCACAACAATATTAATAAGGGGTATAACTACAATAGTAATGGGGTAATCACTAGTATTATAGGGACCCAACATGCCCCTCTCCTTCAAAAAAGTGTTGTCCTCAACGCTTGAGTAGTTCTAGATACTTCTGCATAAAATTTTCATCCTCCCATGTGGAATCTTCAGCGGATAAGTTCTTCCACTTGATAAGATACTCTGAAATTGATCGATTTCGTAGCTGTCGAGTTCTTGTTTCTGTGACTGCTTCTGGTTCCAATATAATTTTTCCTTCCTCATCAAGTTCTGGCAATATTGTTTGAACTGGGAGCTTGTCACCTATAACCTTCTTTAAACATGAAACATGGAAAACTGGGTGCAATCGAGAAGCTGCAGGAAGCTCCAATTTGTATGCCATAGTACCAATCTTTTGCAACACCTTGTACGGACCATAATACTTTGGTGATAATTTATTATCCTTCTTAGCTTGCTTGAGGGACATTTGCTTATATGGTTGTAGCCGTAGGAATACCCAATCACCTACATCAAAACTTCTTTCACTGCGATGTTGATCTGCCTGTTGTTTCATTCTATTCTGTGCCAACACGAGGTTATCCTTTAAGAGTTGGAGGACTTGTTGTTGATGTTCGATGTGATGTTCCACTGCCTGAACCTTAGAATTTTCTCTTAAATATGATGTGATGGATGGTGGTTGATACCCATAAAGTGCCATAAATGGGGTCATTTTTGTTGTTGTATGGAAGGAAGTGTTATACCACCATTCAGCCAGAGGCAACCATTTGACCCATTGTGTCTGTTTATCAGATACAAAGCAACGAAGATATCCTTCCAAACATTTGTTTACTATCTCAGTTTTCCCATCAGATTGAGGATGATAAGATGAGCTATGAGCTAACTGAGTACCAAGACAAGAAAATAATTCTGTCCAAAAATTTCCAGTGAAAATGGGATCTCTGTCACTTACAATAATCTTTGGGTTTCCATGTAGCTTTTGAATTGTTTCCATAAATGCAGTAGAAACTGTACTGGCTTTAAATGGATGTGATAATGCACAAAAGTGTGCATACTTGGTAAGTCTGTCAACTACCACCATGATGACACTCTTTCCCTCAGACTTGGGTAAACCTGTGATAAAATCCATTGAAACCTCCTCCCAACGTTGGCTTGGAATGGATAAAGGTTGTAATAGACCCGGTGTCTTAATTGTTTCAACTTTATTTTGTTGGCAAACCAAACATTCCGCCACAAACTTTTGAATATCTGATTTAAGGCCATCCCAAAAAAATTCCTTCTTAACCCTGTGGTAAGTTTTTAAAAATCCTGAGTGCCCTCCTAAGGGAGAAGTGTGCAATTCCATAAGAATCTTTTGTTTTAGCTGGGAATTCTTACAGAGGTATAAGCGATCTTTGTACCATAACGAATCATTTTTCCAGCTAAATGTATCAGACGTACTGGAATCTTGTTGTAACTTTCGAATAAGTGCCCACACTTCTTCGTCATTCTTCCATTCCTCCCTTGCTTCGTTTATCCAATCTGGTTGGATAATAGAAATGGCGCACAACAATGCTTCCACATCCTCATCCTTTCTTGAGAGTGCATCTGCCACCACATTTTGCTTCCCTTTTTGTAGATGATTTCAAAGTCATAACCCAACATCTTTGTGACCCACTTTTGTTGCTCTTCAGAGGATAATCTTTGTTCTAAAAAGTATTTAAGGCTATCATGATCCGTTTTTACCTTGAAGTGTCTTCCCATTAGGTAGGGTCGCCATTTCTTAAGTGCATGGAGTATTGCCAACATTTCCTTCTCATAAATAGCTTTGCTTAAAAACTTTCCCTTGATTGGACGACTTTCAAAAGCAATGGGTCTTTCATCTTGCATTAGAACAACACCAATTCCATTTCCTGAAGCATCACATTCCACAATAAAGGTTTTTGTGAAGTCCGGTGTAGCTAAGACCGGTGCTTGGCACATTGCCTCTTTAAGATGTTCAAAGGCCTTTGTTGCTTCCGGAGTCCATGAAAATGCATCTTTCTTCAATAATGTTGTTAGAGGTGCTGCTATTCTCCCATAATTCTTAACAAACTTGCGATAATACCCTGTCAACCCGAGAAATCCTCGCAGATGCTTTATGGATGTGGGGATTTTCCATTCCTTAATGGCTTTAATTTTGCTAGGGTCTACCTTAACTCCTTCATGAGATACAATATGACCCAGATATTCCACCTCCTGGACTCCAAAGAAACATTTGGATCTTTTTGCATATAATTGTTTCTCCTCCAATAGTTGTAGCACCCTGTCAACATGTTCAACATGATCCTTCCAAGACTTGCTGTAGATTAGTATATCATCAAAAAATACTAACACAAATTTTCTAAGGAATGGTTTGAAAATTGAATTCATCAAACCTTGAAATGTTGAAGGTGCATTGGTAAGGCCAAAAGGCATGACCAAAAATTCATAATGACCCTCATGAGTTCTAAATGCTGTTTTCGGAATGTCTTCAATCTTCATTCTGATTTGATGATATCCTGAACGAAGATCCAACTTGGTGAAGTAAATTGATCCATGCAATTCATCCAGTAATTCATCAATGACAGGAATGGGGAACTTATCTTTAATAGTGAGCTTGTTGAGCTCCCTATAATCTGGACACATGCGCCATGATCCATCCTTCTTGTGCACCAATACTACTGGAGCAGAGAAAGAACTTTGACTCGGTTGAATTATACCAGCCTCTAGCATTTCTGCAACCATACGTTCAATTTCACTCTTTTGGACATAGGGATATCTGTACGGCCTGATGTTTGGAGGAACACTTCCTGGAATCAGATGAATAGCATGATCATGATCACGCATAGGTGGGAGACCTTTGGGAGTCTCAAATACCTTGGAATGATTGTCCAGGACTTTTTGGAGATCTGGAGAAATAGATGATTCCATGTGGAAACATCTAGCGAACATAATTGTGCAATTACACCTCTTTGCTCCTTTTTTAGAAGCTTTGTCATACCATTAGAGCTGATTATCTTTCCTGGTTTCCCTGCAATACCCCTTAATTCAACTTCCTTTCCTTCCATAGAAAATTTGATGAAAAGTTCTTGAAAATTAAAAGCTATTGTACCCAAGGATTGTAGCCATTGGACTCCTAGTACAACATCAGCACCTCCCATTGGAATGGAAAGCATTGGGCTAGTCAATACATATTCTCCCATGGATAGCTTGATATTATGGCACTTTCCAGAGCAATTTATTGTTCCTCCATTTGCAATCATCACTTGACACTCTGGTGCTGGATATAGGAAGCAATTCAATTCTTTTGCTACCTTACAATGAATAAAATTGTGGGTGCTTCCTGAATCAATCAACACTATTACCTTTTTCTTCTTGATTTGTCCTTCTATCTTGATGGTTTGAGGAGTGGTAATTCCCACCAATGCATTACAAGATATGGTCGGATTTATTTGTTCTTCATCTAGGCTTTGTTCCTGGAGTATATCCTCTTCTTTTGACCTTTCTTGCTCCTTTTCTTCTTCCTCTTCACAATCTATGTAGAATAATTTCTTCTCAGCACACTTATGACCTTTAGTGTATTTGCTATCACAACTGTAACAAAGCCCTTTTGCTCTTTTTTCTTCCAATTGTTGTGGTGTCAACCTTATAGGTTGTGGAAGACTAGGGGCAACAACACTTCCGTCTTTATAGTTGTGAGTGGTATGCTTCCTGGTTGCCATAATTTTGCTTTCCATTTTTCTTGCTAACCTGAATGCCTTCTCTAATGAATCAGGTTCCCAAAGGCGAACATCATGTTGGATATTATCCTTTAAAGACCCTATGAACACATCAATCCTATGCTCCTCTGGAATATCTTTTACCCTTATGTTCAATTTTTGGAACTCCTCAATGTGCTCCATTATTGAACCCTTTTGTTTGAGACTTATCAATTGGCTAAAAAAAGTGTTGCTTTTTGTATCCTCATAATGTGCTATCAATTCTTCCGTAAAAATTGCCCAAGTGATAAATTTTTTACGAGAGCAAAGCCATTGATACCATACAAACTGATTTGGTTCCAAATATAAAGTTGCCATACGTACCTTTTGTGTGTTTTGCACATTATTGAGATCGAAGAATTGCTCCATCTGTAATATCCATGTTGCGGGATCCTTGCCATCAAACTTCCTCATATCGATTTTTGGAATATGGTGGGTCTTCGATCCAACATTAGAGTCTATGGAATCATGATTAACATTTCTTTTGTTCTCATCATGAGTTTCCTTTACTACCCTTTCACCATTAGTGACCCTTTCTTGTAGCAACTTCTTCAATTCTTCCATGTCTGTCTTCAAATCTATCTTCAAATCGTCCATCTTAGCTTCTACGCCTTTCTTTAAACAATCCATCTTAGCTTCTATGCCTTTCTTTAAACCATCCATCTTAGCTTCTACATCTTTCTTTAAACCATCCATCTTAGATTCTGTTCCTTTTTGTGCAAGTGACACTTGTTGCACTTGGTCTTGTAATTTTGATATATCATGTTGCATTTCTTCCTCTTCTTCATGAGTCATGCTAGAGCTTTCAGGTTGCTTACTAGGTGTTTGCATTTTCTTTCCTCGGGCATCAATTACCGATAATAATGCTTTACTATGCCCTTTGAATTCCTTCAAACCAAGCTTACGCAAAAATTAAAAAAAAAAAAAAACTACACACTTTTTTCACTTTGTAGAAGCCTGATATTGAATCTGATGTATCTCTGTAATTTTGAATCATCCAGTTCTGAAATTGTGACCTGTAGTAGCCTTCTGTGTCCTCTTTCCAATGCCACTAGTCTGATCCAAATTGGATTCTCCAAGAAAGAGTTATGCACAATCTCCCGCAGTGACGTGATTATAGACTAGTTCAGTAGAGTGAACTTGTATGAAGTGCCACGTGTCACTGTTTCGACCTTTGACTCTAAAAAATATATACAAGAAAACTACAGTCCGTCCTCTTTCTGTACCTTCTTACGAAATTTCAATCCGATGCTTAGAAAGAAATTTATGACGATTTTCCCCAGGTCACCTGTTTGGAATGTAATTCAGGAGTCTGCAAAAAGACCAACTTCCTCAGATCATATCTCCGTAAATATAGCGCAAAAAGCTCTAAAATTTGGACCCGAGGTTCAGCGCGATTTCTTCTCAAATGGGTTTTTTTTGCAACTTCTGAAACGTCGCAGAAAAAAATTTATAGCGAAAATTCCACGATGACCTGTTTGGAGCAGCGAAACCCTAGAATCCAAAGCTCTGATACCAAATGTTATGAAACCAGCTCAAGAAAAGATAGAAAAGATAGATCAACGCCTTAGAATTCAGCCTCTTCGAGGGGCGACCTCCTTTACATTACATAAATGAACAATTCTTGGATGATTCAAATGACAAAACCTCCTTTCTATATATAGGAGTCTAAGGAGTCATAATATAATCCAGCCAACCTAACAATAATAATATAAAGCCACAAAAATAACAATAGAGGGATTCTATGGGGCACAGTAATAACAATATGGGGGCAATAGGGGCACAACAATATTAATAAGGGGTATAACTACAATAGTAATGGGGTAATCACTATTATTATAGGGACCCAACATTCATTCATTTACAAGTAAAAAAATGATGAGAGCCATACATAGCCACTTTCATAACACACATACATAACCAGCATAATAGCAACAAAAATACCAAGGAAATCATAGCCATATAATCCACATATATACTGCTATAATACTCATAGAAATACAAGGATAAATTACCTCATATTGATGATGCAAAATCCAAAACCAGTATGGGACTACCACATTCCACCCGACCATAGAATGGCTCAGCCAAATCTCTCTTCAACCATTCACCCCGATGTCATATTCCAAGCATGAATGTGGGACTCAAACCAGGGCATCCCGAGGCTAAACCACCTCACCCTCATCAATAGAAACTAGGCTTTACAGTAATCTATCCCAGATCACTAAGCTAACATAATGAATATGTAATAATAGGCTTTACCATGATCTCTACCTGATCACTAGGCAAAACAAGCATGGATACCACTGGATTTCTCCACCTACACTATGAGGAATTTTCTTGTCTTCTAGTATCTCAAGCTTTACTGCAATCCACACCGGATCACTAGGCCCTTAACCAAGACCCACTCTCCAAGCTTTACCGCATATCCCAACCTAGATTACTAGGCCCAATGGAGAGAAGTCCACCTTTTGGCTTTACTGTATATCCTGCCATTCACTGGCAAGGATTCCTAGGCCCACTGAGGCAACACAATCCTGGCTTTCCCGCAGCTCACAGTTTGTCTCAGGGGTTACTAGGCTAGTGGATTTATCATGATCCAGATTCTGGTTCAGGGACCACTAGGCCATGTGCTCTGTCATTCGAAGATCCATCTCACTCAACTTCCAATCCATCCGAAAATCTAGCTCAACCAAAATATGAGAACCTCATCACACCATGGCTATCCGGAAATGGCAAGGCTAGGTTGAAAACACTATCACACTTGGAAAAACCCATGCAATAACAACAAAAGAACCACAAGTAATACCATGCATGCCAAATAAAGCAAGGAAAATACACATGCAAATCGATACCTGCAAATAATATTTTTGTAGCTGCTTGATCCTATTATTCCTTGCTTGATCTCTACTTCCTCTTGCCTTCTTTGCCTTTCTTGATCCAATGCCAAAATTCTCCAAGAAAACTCTAAGTGTCCAAGAGTGTGAGAGAGAGAGAGAATAATGAGAGAGCTCCAAAACTAAACTAATAAAAGGATACAAACTGATCCTCAGAAGCCTTTTTCTCAATTAGGCCTCTATTTTCTCCATTTTCCATTATTTTCCTCCTCACATGCAACCTGTGACCTTTCACCTTCCTTTTCTCCTCATTTCCATTATTTTCATAAATAAATGTGCCAAAAATGTCATTTTCCCTTTCCAAAGCCTTAGCCATTTCCTTTGCCAAATTCCTTTAGCCATACTAAACTGATGAACACACACACTAGGATGTTTTGCCCAACATTTAGCTTGGAATAAGTGTCCCATCAACTGTGGTTATTATTTTTTCCTTTATTAACTTTTATTACATGGAATTTTCACTAGGGATATTACTAAACCCTCCCCCTTGTGGGACACAATACTTGGTGTTCAACCACACTTATACCTCAGAAAAACGATTGAAAAACAAACATATTGCCCATGGAGCTTTATAACATAGCTCAATGCAGTATTTGCAATGATAACCCTGCTAAGAAGCAAACCAACATGACAACATAACAAGCATAACATCATAATGAAATGAAACCCATACTGCTTATTGGAGCTTTATAACATAGCTCATGGCGGTATTTACATCCATATACATATGTACATATACCAAAACATCACCAAACATGTACCAAAACATATACCAAAACACCATACTAAAACTGCTTTGCCTCAACCAACAAACAATGAAGGATACATAGCCTGCATTTGATCTGCCATCTCATATGTAGCTTCATCGGGCCCAAAGTGCTTCCACTACACTTTAACTTGCTCGATTTCTTGGTTCTGGACAATGAACACATTTTGCTACAATATACACTGAGGCTTCAGCTAGAATTCTCCATCTAGTTCCACCTACAATACATACTAGTCAATCACATGATCAACATCTTTAACATGCTTCTTAAGAAATGACACAATGACACATGGAAAAAATCATGGACTTTCACTCTCAGAGGAAGTGCAAGCCGATAGGCTACTGGCTCAATCCTCTCAACAATACTGAAGGGTCCACAAAAAAATGGTGCCAACTTGGCAATTGATCCAATCTGTAAGGAGCTCTTCTTTGGTTTGATGCGCAAGTACAAATGTTCCCCAACCTAGAACTCGAACAATCTGTTCTGATCTACATATCTCTTCTGCCTATCCTATGCTAATTTCATATTCTTCTTGTTTACCTACATTTCTTGTTCCATGTCTGTTATAGACATTTTTGTGCCTTACAACTCTAAGCATGAAATGTCCATAAACCAAGGGATCCAAAGTCCCTAAAAGTGTTGTTCCGACCCCTAAAGGAACAAGGTCAACAAATTACAGCTTCTCCCAAAATTTCTCCACCAGAAACTGCTCAGAATCAGTCAAATCAGGATCATTTCAGCTGCTCCACTGGCTAGCTGCGTTGCATAGCACCCAAATACACTAGCTAGGTGCGTTGCAACGCACCTAAATGCACTACCAGGGTGCATTGAGCGGGAAATGACAAATGGCAGTGCCATTCCGCGAGGTGGAAAGACAATGGAAGCTTCCAGAATCTTCTCCAATGACACTTGCCTCACTGAGTTCGACCAAGGATGAGTAAGAGGCTCTCAGTCTCCAAGTGGAAGCAAGAACTGACAGAGAGAAGCCACTAGTCAAATCATAAGCTGACTCATCCTCCTTGCATACATCTATATATGGATCCCTCATCCTAGAGATCCAGAGGCTGGAATTTTGTACATTGCAGAGAATTGCTGTTGGTTTTGAGATAGATATCAGAGTATTGGGTGATTTATGCTTTGTTGGAGGTGAAGAGGGGCTTCTTTGCTGGGAGGTTGATGCGGGATCAGGAATCATCGGTTGTAACTCCTCCTGGATCTTCTTGTTATATCAATAAAACTATTTGAGTTTCTCCTACATGCTTTTGTATCATTGATGTTTGTTACATTTGTATGTTTAGCTTAAATCTGATCCTAAGATTTTTATGAATATAAACCCATGTCTTTGTATAGTTTCCTTCTTCTGTGATCTTGCAGGTATTTGGTGAAGCCGGGCAAGCAAGGGAGCAGGTAGCTGGAAGCTGTCAAAGAGGAGAGAGATTGGATCAAAGGACTAGCGCAAGACACAGGTTGGTTCATCCTATTCCTCTTTGTTTATAGTTCATAAAGAAGAATACAAAAGTAGTTTTCTCTGTTTGTTTCTAAGGTCACTGTCACACCTTAGTGGGATAGGGTCGTTCTGAATAGACACTTTTCCCGTTAACAAAATGGCGACCCCGCTGGGGACGATTGTCTAATTAGTTTGTTTGTGTTTCTCTTGTTGTTTGTTTCATAAACTTAGAAGTAGCAATCGAACTGCATTTGCCATTAACAAATGCAAAGTAGACATCTGCTACTTCAATCCATTCACTAGATCTGTTTATGATTTGAACAGCTGATTCACAAATGATCTGATTGCCCTTTGTGATAGCTCTTAGACTTCTTTAAATATGCCCTCTGATTGTGCATTACTGATTGCTTTTACTCGGCCAAAAACCATAGATTAAACTGCAAACCGTGACCCAGAACCCGGATAGAATTCTCGTTTCTGCCCCAGCGCAGGCTCTGTGAAGAGGTTCTGCATTTCAACGCACTTCCCGAGAGGGCTACCTGCGCTGCAATGCAGTTTCTTTGTGTAACAGGTGCGCTGATCAGCCTAGCCTTGTGCAGTTGAGGTTCTTTGCTTCATTTTTTCAGTTTTGTCTCTGATTTTTGCAGCCTGTGATCAGTGTATGTGTCTGTTTAAAAACCCCTTTTCCTTGCTGTAATTCCGCCTCCTTTGTACAAAAATACTGTAGATGTTTTTGTGTGTTTGTGGCATCATTTATAGTTTTCCATTGCAAAAGTAGAATAGTCATACTGTCGTCCTTTGATTTAGATCTGTCGCAAGTGTCGATTTTGATCTTAGGAGAAAGTTTATTTTCTGTTGACAGTAGATTATGCTTTTACTTTTGCCTTTGGTTTGAATTTGTGATTTTCTAGTGTCGAAACGAGTATTTATTTCAAAATCATAAAGTGTCGTAATCATCTCTACCTTTTGATTTCGAAAAGAAGCTTGTTTGTGTTGGTCACTTGAAAGCAAGTTCAGATTTGTACATCAATTTTCTTTTTAGGCATCAATATTAAGAAAGTGAAAAACAAATACATGCACATGTGCATTTGCATATTGATAGTCTGTTTGGCTTGATTTAGGAAAGTGCATTTACAGTGTGCTCTTTGCTCTTTGTGAAAAGATTGTGTCTTTCTTTTCCCCTTGTAGCTAGGATTTTCATTGCTGAAAAGAGATAAAAGTTTGCTTATCATCTTTAGATTGAATTTTAGGAATTACATCTACATCTCGTGGTGATCCCAAAAGGCAAACTTCTAAGAAAGATCAACTTAAAATAAATTCAATGAAATTAACAATGCTTTGGAACTTAACGCACAACATTTAGAGGTCTAGGCTAGAGACGTATTCCGGCGTCGTAAAGCCTGGTAACTGTTGTCCTCACTGATGGTTGGGTGATTCCTCCACTTTGAGACGATAAGTGCCAGTATGGACTTGTGCTCCCACGTACCGTCGAGTATATATTGGGAGACCCCTATAGGCTTAAAACCTTTTATCCATAGGAAGCCGTGTCGGCCGCCCTACTGATCGCAATGCACCGAACACAGCATTCGGGAAGATTGACTGCCGTACCGTAAAAAGTATTATGCAGTTTTGCGATTGGTTTGGTACTCCCTCTACCTAGATCTCCAGAGCAGTCCCTTTCATTCCTTTTCAGACTCCTTAACGGAAAAGGTCCATCTGAGCACTTGTCACTTCAGGCTCATTAAAAATCGAAGGAGACTAGAGTCATCCTTTGTTTTTTCTCGACTCTTAAAAACTGAAAAAACAAGTTGTGTCAAAAGCGTCTAAAATTCATTTAATTCGGAAACATACTTCCCCTTTTTATTTTAGTTGATCGAGTAATCCACCATCGTGGAAGAAAGTCAATTGAAACCCCGTCGTTCGCGGAGGCTTACGAGTCAACCGTCTTTGTCTCCGGAATCGAAACTAGTACGGACAAAGCAAACTCGTTTAACCGGTTCCAAATCTCCTATTAAAGTTAGAACAAGTGTTCCAACGACATCAGAGACTCCGGTTACTCCAAACATTTCTAGAATCCCTGCCTCTACAGAAGAAGTTCAACAGCCACAGAGGGACAATGATACTGATCCTAGTCTGAGAGTAAACACTTGTGTTACCGAACCAGTTCCATCTACAACTGGTTCGGAGAGTCTTGCTCTTCAAACATCTATCGCTGTCGATTCCACACCTTCTTCGGCACCAGAAATATTTTACGGACCTGACGGTCTTCCCCTTCCACCTGGTCTGATTGCAATTGAAGAAATTGTAGAAGATCCTCAAACAAGTACTCCAACACACTTTGGAGTCGGGATCACTCTATATCCTTCTTCATCAGAAGTTATTCTACCACCAACAGAAGCTCCTGTAGAATCGCTAGGTAATCTTTTGGATAGACTACAAATGTCTGAACAACCGTCAACATCTAGGACTGTGTCATCCGACACAGCGACGATAGAACTCCCTGCTGTCACTCCGACAATGTTCGCCGGCATACCATCTGTCCCGACTAGCTCTCAGTCGCTAGAAGGAGCCCACTCAGGGGCTATTTCAACAGTCTGGTCCGTTCCTGTTTGTTCATCCGGAATAATATCCGGAAACTCTTATGTTGAGTCTCAACAAATTGATCCATTTGGAGGTCAATTTGGGCAGTCCGGTCCCCAAGGGCAAACAATTCCCTTGAGTTCTCGATTACCACCGTATGGGGGGCAGTATTCCCTTTCATTATCCCCTCCAGGAGGATATCCATACGGGAGTTCACAAAAATATTCAGGTTATACTGGAATTACCTCAAGTGGTTGGGTACCTATACTACCTCAACAACCAAGAGTTGTGTATTCGATGCAAAAATGTGTACCTATGTCGAATATCCCGACTACACCAGCTATTGTGACGGTGTCACAAGTTCAAACGCTGCCTGTTGTATGCCAACCTTAGATTTCTCAGGTTGTAATGCAACAACCCCTTGACCCTGCGACTCAACCACAATTGCCAACTAGTGGGGTGACACAGGTCCAGACGGGTACAATTACCCCACACCTTGGTCCAACGGTTAGTATAGCGCAACAGCACATGGCTTCACAACCATGGTTGGTGCAATACCAACAACCACAATTCCAACAAGTATACCAAGGTTCTGAGCAGCAAATCTTTGCGAATAGTGGACAACCGTACATTCAAAACGGTCAAAATCAACCATTTTACAATGGTCATGTCCACCAACCTTATCAGTCATACCAGCATCAAATGCATTATGCTGGCATGCAAAGACCAACTGCTCAAGCAATCCCATCTTACCCTGGGTATGCTTCACCTAATCTGAATCAACAGTTACCATTCGTGGCAACTTTAGAGTTACCTGATTTAAACTGGTTAACAAACGATCCAATTGCTTACGCCCCTTGGTGGCCAGCGATTCCGCATAAGCTTCCATCAGATATTCCTAAATTTAATGGAAATCCGAGTGAAGATCCATCGAATCACGTGATGACATTTCATCTATGGTGTTCGTCAAACACCCTAAATGATGATTCGATAAGACTTCGCCTCTTTTAGAGGACGTTAACATGTCCAGTGGCAAAATGGTACATTGAATTGCCTAGAGCTTCGTTCGACAACTTCAGTACCTTAGCCACAACCTTTTTAACCCATTTTCAATTACCGATAAGGTACGAAACGGGAATAGAACTCCTTACCAACTTCAAACAGACAACGGCCACTCACATATCTGATCATATACATGAGTGGCGACGTCGTCGTAGGATGGTAAAAACGTACGTCCCCGATCAGCTATTAGCTGAATGGTTTATCAAGTCATTACTACCTTCCATCACGGAAGATGTGGCAAAGGGGGGAGTCGTAACGGAAGAGCAAGTTATCGCTTGTGCTCAATATCTGGACTTGATCTATACTCAGTCCGGCACGCTCTACGACAAAATACCTGACGCCCCTAGACCGGAATTCTCAATTCCTCCTCCTCCTAAATCAAACAATGACTCTCACGCCGGCGATGGCGTGATTGGCACAACAGACACGAAATCGACAAAGGCTACATCCAAGAAGGCCCGTAAGATTTCAGGTCAAAATGCAAAAGACGAACTTCTTGCTTCGGAAGTAAATGCCATATCGATAGATAAGGGCAAAGAAACCAAACAACCAGGAAGCAAGAAGAAAGGCAAAGGGAAGAAGAAGAAACAGGATGAGTCATCTCCTGAAAAACCTTCTACAAACCCTTCTGGGCAAAGGAAACCCCCTACGGGGTGTCATATATGTGATGAGGATCATTGGACGAAAGAGTGTCCATACAAAGCTGAGCTTAAAAAATTCTTTAAAAGTTCGAAAACCTCAGCAGTGTTAACTGATCCATTTCCAAACCCAGGAACGAATCTGGTTGAAAGTGGAAATGCTTCCCTGTCTCAAGTGCTGATGTTGTCGATTTCAAAACAGAAGAATGATGCTTTGATTTCGACAAGGAACAAAGATTATGGGAATCCGCAGCTGTCGAACAACAAGGATAAAGATCAACCAAGTAGTTCGACAACAACTTCGACAGAAGTTGTACCACCCACCATCCCTGAATTGACGATAAAACCGCCGAAGGGAGTAGTACACAAGTCGACATTTAATCCCCACGCTAGAGCGGCGCAGCATTATAACATAGTGGAAGATTTGGCCCAATCGCCATCCGCTATGTCGACTCTTGAAGTACTACAAAATTGCCCATCCCAAAGGCAGGCTTTGTTATCAGCCATTGGTGGGATTGATCTGAAGGATTCCAATCTTGTATCCTTCGACCACAAAGGATACAATCCTCAGTTACCGGCTCAACTAGCTTTCCTTGTTCAAGTGAAAGCCCTCAACAAAACTGTTCATCGAACAATTATTGATGAGGGGGCATCTACATGTATTATGTCGATGAGTTGCTGGAAAACTTTAGGATCTCCAACCTTGTCGCGGTCAGTGACGACATTAAAAGCATTCAACGGAAGGACATATACCCCATACGGTATCCTAAATAACTTGAAAGTAGAACTGGGAGGGAAAACAGTAGAAATAGATGTTGAAGTCATCGATGGGAATCTTGATTACAACATCCTACTAGGAAGACCATGGATTTATGCCATGGCAGCTGTTGTGTCGACCTATTTTAGAAAGATTGCATTTCCCTTTCAAGGAGGGATTACAATCGTCGATCAACAAAATTTCTTCCCCAATGGTTCTCAAGTTACAGGAAGCATTCCCATGATCCATGGAAGCCCCCATTCGCTTCAGAATATCGGAGTAGGCCTACTAAAAGATCCTATACTAATGGGAACTTTCGCTCTTCCACCTCCAATCAATCTGGCGGAAATAGCGTCAATAGGAACCTGCAACACGATATCTTCTACAAAGATCTCAGAAAACGATATCAACATGGATCATGCAATGGTTTTGCCCCCAAGCCCAATGGAAATATTATAGCAATCAATGTTTCTAGCATGGGAGGCAAACCCAAATCAACACTCATCAAGCGTTTGGATAGATAGGTCTAGAGAATATGGTACTCCTTTAGATCCTTGGTCGCGAGTGCATGTCACCGACGAAGGAATTGTCCAATCTATGGTAATTGAAGGAGCACCATGGAATGATTCCCACCATCGTTCACTTCTTCTGGATTGTGAAGAAGATACTCAAAATGACCTTTATCATCCTTCAGTCTTTGATTTTCTGTCAAATACTGTAAATACGGTGGATTCCGAGTGAAACTTATCCAACATTGAAGAGACTATAGCCATAAATATCTCGACCAAAACAGATGTCGTAGAGAATATTTATGTTGGCAAATTTTGTTCTCCTTCAGAACTGGAAATATATAACGCTCTTTTTCGCGAATTCAGAGATGTCTTTGCTTGGTCATACAGTGAAATGCCAGGCATTGACTCGAGTATCGTTGAACACGAAATTAAGATGTATCTAGATGTCAAACCAGTACGACAACGGCTAAGGCAGGTGCACCCCAAGAAAGCCGCTGCCATTAAGGCAGAAGTTGAAAAACTTCTCCATGCTGGTTTCATCTACCTGGTCCCTCTAACCGATTGGGTATCGAACATTGTCCCTGTTATGAAAAAACAAGGGACAATTAGAGTGTGCGTCGATTATAGGGATGTAAATCAAGCTTGTCCAAAAGACAACTACCCTACACCCTTCATTGACCAGATAATTGATGAATGCGCCGGATGCGAAATCTTTTCATTCATGGATGGATTCTCCGGGTATAATCAAATAAATATCTGCCCACAGGACCAGTCAAAGACTGCATTCATTTGTCCGTGGGGCACATTCGCATATCAAAAATTACCCTTTGGCTTAAAGAACGCAGGGGCGACGTTTCAGAGAGCAATGAATTATGCCTTCCATGACATCAAAAACATCGTTCAACCATACCTCGACGACCTTCCATCTCATTCGCGAAAGTGGACTGATCATCCGCAGCATTTAAGAGCGATATTTCTACGTTGCCGACACTACAAGATACGACTCAATCCGCACAAATGTGTATTTTGCGTCAGTTCTGGTCGTTTACTTGGCTTTGTAGTCTCCAAAGATGGGATTCGTCTCGACCCGTGTAAGGTCCAGGCAATCATAAATTTGCCTCCACCTTCAAATTTGCTTCAGATTCAGAAACTCCAAGGGAAAGCAAACTTTCTGAGGAGGTTCATTCCAAATTACACCGAACTTGCTAAAGGTTATACACGTCTTTTGAAAAAGGAGGTACCCTTTGTCTGGGATCAGGTTGCGCAAGCTTCCTTTGATGCTTTAAAAGATTCCCTAATGAAAGCATCATTAATGTATGCCCCCGATTATCAAAGAGATTTTAACCTGTATCTGGCTGCAGCAGATACGACCATCGCAATGGTTTTAGTTCAAGAAGTCGATGGAATTGAACATCCTATATATTATTTAAGTAAGAACCTAAATGATACAGAAAGCAAATATTCTTATGTTGAGAAACTAGCGCTTGCAGCTGTTCAAGCGATACAAAGATTTCGACACTATGTCCTCTTTCGGAAAACTACCATTCTGTCAGATTGCAACCCCATGACTTATATATTGTCGCGACAGTTGCTGGGGGGCAAATATTCAAAATGGATAGCGATCCTTCAAGAGTTTGATCTGGAATTTGTAAAATCCAAGTCAAAGAAAGCTCTAGTTTTTGCAGAATTATTATGCGATCTCCCATCGTCGTCCAACGATGAAACATCCGAAGAATCAATCGTGGATGAGAATTTGTTTCTGATATCTACAAGCAATGAGTGGTATGGAGATATAATCATTTATCTCCAAACCCAAAAATTTAGGCCAAACACCTCACACTCTGAACAAAAACGTATTCGATACCAAGAAAAAGACTACATGATCGTCGGTGATACACTTTACCGTCGTGGTATCGATACAGTTCTGAGAAGGTGCCTCACCCATGAGGAGGCCGAAAAAGCCCTGAATGAGTGTCATTCAAGCGCGTGTGGGGGGCATCAATCTGGATATGATACATCACAAAAAATATTACGAGCAGGATACTTCTGGCCAACAATGTTCAAAGATTACATAACTGCAGTCAGAAGTTGCCATGCTTGTCAAATTTTTGATAGCAAAACCAGAAGACCACCCGCACCTCTACAGCCAATAGTTGCTGTTGGGACGTGCGCCAAATGGGGCATCGATTTCATGACATGTAACCCCACCTCGACCGGGGGGCATGGGTATATCATAGTCGCAGTTGACTATTTTACCAAATGGGTCGAGGCGATGCCTACATTAGATAATACTGGTGAAACAACTGCCCTCTTCTTTTTCAATCATGTAGTCGCCAGATTCGGCGTAGCACAGGCTATAGTCACATATCATGGATCACATTTTCGCAATCACATGATGGTCGAATTAGCTGCCAAACTAGGGTTGTCTCACGACAGCTCTACTCCATATTATCCGCAAGCCAACGGACAAGTTGAAGCGATCAACAAGGTCCTGAAGCGCATGTTGCAAAGGATGATCGGAGCTCACAAAAGAAGGTGGCACCTAATCCTGTACTCAGCCTTGTGGGCTTACCGAACATCGGTAAGGAATGCAACCGGGTTCACACCCTTCCAACAGGTATATGGCCTGGAAGCAGTCTTACCAGTCCAGTGTGAAATCTTGTCTCTCAAACTCGCAATTGATCTCCTCCCTGGAACTTCAGAAGAGGAGGTTCGTTTCTTGGAATTAATCCAATTGGATGAAACTCGTCGTGATGCCGCTTTGGCTAACGAAGCCCATAAGAAACGAGTCAAGGCGCAGTTCGACAAAAATGTCAAACCCCGTGTCTTCTCGGAAGGTGACTTGGTCTTGCTTTACGACCAAGAATCCGATAAATTTGGAGCAGGTAAATTTAAGTCTTTATGGATGGGCCCCTATATTGTTAAGCGGGTGTTAGCAAAAGGAGCCTACGAGTTAATGGATTATGACGGAATTCCACTGGCGCAACCTCGTAATGGGTTGTACCTCAAGCGTTACTACGCATAGTAGTAACCAGTATTCTTTTGTTATATTTTTGTTTTCGCTAAAGTGTTTGGTTTGGTCGAGTAATCCACCTTTTTACATTTATTGCAGATGTCAAACCTATTGGAGCCATGTGTTGGATATGCCGATGGAGCGAGTCGTAGTTCGCGGAACCTGTCCTCCGCAGCCTGGGCCACTTTTGATCCAAGCGGCGAGTTAGTAAGTTTCAGAGGTGTATGTATGGTCGATCAACGAATAACATCGCTGAGTATAGCACGTTGATAGAACTTCTCTCTGATGCCATCACTCATGGTATACGCCGACTAATTGTTAGGCTAGACTCACAACTCGTAATACTACAACTCAATGGTATATATTCCGTCCGAAACCCAGCTATTTATCGCATGTTCCTAAGGGTTAAGATTTTGGAAAGACAATTTGATCTTATTCAATACCAACATATTTCCAGAAACTTAAACACATTAACCGACTCATTAGCAAACTATGTGTTAGATAGACATTTGCAACATTTATAAAAAGAAACACATCATCAATGTTTTACATGTGGATCATATAGCTCAACCAAAATAAAACCCCGAAAATCAAAAATGTATATAGTTGTTTATGGTTTGCACATAATGTTCTGTAACTAAGACAAAACCAGTCAAACGACCCAAAAACTCAAAATGCTAGGGGGCACCCTAGTCTAATGATGCTCGTGATAGCAAGTCACAGCCTGTGCGATCATGCGTAAGAGACGAGTCCATCTTCTGGGCACACCAGTAGTATGCCGCTGTAACTACAAAGGTAGCTCGTCAGTCCTCACATCTGGTATACCGAGAGTGAGGCCCTCAACCTGCTCCTGTAAAGCTGTGAGAGTCTGGGCCACATCGAGGTCGCGAAGAATAGCTCTTCCGACGGCATCTCCTGATGGAGAAACAGCTAGTACTCTCAGGCGAACTACTGGACGAACAGGACCAACATCTGCATGTGCACATGAGTTTGATTAAAGTCTTGATAGAATAAAGCACAAGGACATTATAAACAAAAGCAGTAAACAACAATATGGTCAGAGATTTTACCAATAGCACCCCACTGCTCGCCATCCAGCAGTACTAAATCTGGATCACCCCGGAAGTCCATGCCAGCATATGGATACTCGGCATAAACCATCTCCTGACGATCAAACCACCTGAAGAAGGTATCAGAAAATGAAATCTGAGATTGGCCAGCATGCCTAGACATATGGTCAACCCATCTCTGCATGCGTGGTTCAGTAGGAGAAGGTAAATCGAGTGAAATGTACTGTGGCTGCATCAGTGGTATCTTCTCCAAGGCAAAGGCGGTCAAAATAGAACCGAACCCAAAGTTCTTCAACCTCCCGTTCTATATCTTGGTCAACTGTTCTTTCATCACAAGAAGTACTGCGTCGCACCAGTTGAACACCTTCGGTTGGAGGCATTCCAAGGCATGCTGCATATAGGATCTGTTGGCTACATGAAGAGACGCACTACCGGCCATCCTACCAAAAGTAAACAGGATAGTCCTAAGGGACTTGTCAGTGACATCACGGATGATGATCTTGCCGTCTTTACTCGGCTGAGATCCTTCTTTGCAATACCGGAGGACATATTCTCTCACAGAATCGCCTCCTCGGGCCGAACCTGACAAAGAGATGGGGGCACCCCGCCTCGACAAGCCAGTCAAGAAATAGATGTCTACTGCAGTCAAGGGGATAGATTTGCCCCTAATCTGGAAAACCTGATTGATAGGATCCCAAGCATCGAGCAAATACTGCAGTAAGTTGATCTGCTGTCTCATGCTAGAAATGCGGAAGAACTTCAGCAAGCCACAATTCCGCAGCGCGTTCACTGTAATTGGATCATGTAGGGCAATCATGTCCTCTTCTTCATGCTCACGTTCTCGCCATGTAAGGGTCATTTTTCTCCCAAATCTTTGAAAAAACAAACAAGAGAGGAGTTAGATCCTGATTTTGGTGAGAAACAGGCAAAAATTCCATCAAAAATTGTGCGACAAATTCCCTTTCTGCGCCCAATGCACCTGCAGCAGTGTTCTAGGTGCGTTGAATGTCAAACTGCCTTCATACGAGCTAGCATTCAACACAGGTTTTGATACACTGGGGGTGCGTTGATGGCAGAACGAATCCCTCAAATACCAGGGGCTCAGAAAAGCAGGGAATCAGGGTCAAAAAGCAAAATGGAAACCATGAAATGAAAGAGCTCAGGTTTAGCTCCTACCTGGTCCAGACGGCGCCGAGAATCATCCACAGGATCTCCTGAAATCAACTGATGAAAATCGAGGGGGAAAAACACCTCCAAAGCTCCAACAAACCAAGTTCAAATGAAATGGTAAAATGAGAGGTAAAAACACTTTTTGATTACTTTTACGTAGTTCAAAGTAAAATATCAACGCTTTAATCTCGTTTTCAAGCAAATATTGTTCATTTCTGACTAGTTTGATGAAGGAGTTGAAAATACAGTACGATCTTTGGAAGGACAAAGCTATTTATGGTAAAAAATCAAAACAAGACCATCTGATCGAGCAGTTTTAGCACATAGTTCAAGCTCGTTAAAAAATAAACATAAGACATGAGCAAATGTTTCCACTCGCGTTTAAGCTCGTTAAAAAATGAACTATTCCCCGGTAAATAACCACTGTGAATGTAACATTTCAGCCATTAAAGCCTTGGTCGTGTTTGCACTATCGCCTCCACTTTTTCATTGGCCGATCATTCACCTCCATTTGATTGTTTACCCATTTTGAGGAACAGCTGTGAAGAGTGATTTCACTAGCCATCCTTGTGACACTGCCGTGATTGGAAAATTCCAAACCTTACCTGGAATCAGCTGCTACCCATTTTATCACTCGTTCCTCAAAAGACGAGTCTTCTTTAAGCTCTTTTCAACTGACTCGTAAAATATGAAAAGATTGTCGAGTTTTGGCCTTCCAACTCGTTAAAGCGACGGGAAGTGCTATCCCTCCTCTAGATTTTAATCTTTTTGGACCTGAGGGATTATTGCACAAAAAGATCGAGCGCTTGTTTTGTTCGGCTCGTTAAAACTATCGAAAATTCATCCCTTCTGTATTGTTTTATACTTTTTCGGACTTAAGGGATTAGATGACGAAAAAGGAATTTTGGAGTTACCTTTACGTACCTTTTCAGACTCTCTAAAAATGAAAAGGACCGAGTTATCTTTGTTGTTAAACTCGTTAAAAAGATTAATAGCGACAAACTTGTCTTTAGACGAGAACGAGTTTCACTATCGCTAGGCTCGTTAAAACATAGCGATGGGTTTGCCCGAAGGGAAAATTATAGAACAAGCATATGTTATCCTCCTCAAGCTTGAAAAAATAAAGAGGTACTGGTCAGCAATGACTGGGGAAAAATTGGGAAGAAAACTCAAAGAACCTTTATTGGTAGCAAGTCGCTCTTGAACATGACACTTCCACTCCGTGTCCGAGTCGGGTTGGGTTGTTTCATTCACCGGTCACATCACCATGGTCATGCCATACCATCCACATTTGGGTTAAATGCTACCAATCCATCACATAAGTGTCGCCGACATGTTCAAGAGAAGTCATCCAGAGAAGTCACCTGTGTCCCATCCACTACCATACATTATACTTCATTCTTTCATGACCGCCATCTTGAACCATATATCATCAGATCGTTTTCACCTCCATCAAAATCATTTGCTCCGTTTCGTGTCATTGATGTGGGATTCATTAAGGCCCTCCTTTGACGGATCACTTCTTGTCGACATCAGCTCATTATCCAAGAAGTTGATCTAGGAACACCCCATTCAGTACTTTGAAGCTTGCATGCCTCAATGGCAAGTTTCTCACTTCTGGCGACAGGTATACATCAATGACCTTCGACCAAAAGATTTTGCGTGGTGTTCGACGCCAAGTCCTTTATTCACACCACGTGAATTGTACTGCAGTACCTTGAGGGTCATCATCATTATTGGTGATTCCTCTCGCGCTTGTTAACAGTTTACATCATTGACTGGTAATCAAGCGATGTCTTTCCATGTTCGACTTCAGAACATTTCTCACATGGATCGACTTGTACTTCGAGTGAAGATCGGACGAGATTGAAAACCCCGGATCTAGTTTCATCCATCCGGGCTGTGATATATATTCAGGAAAATAAAGACATTGAAATGTACAGCATTGCAACACAGATAATCATCCTACCAAAAGGATGATGGCTCTATCATAATCATCAGTCTACCATCAGATGATTGTCTGTCCTATGTACATGAAAATGAGTTTATAAAGCTGAGCATGGGAATGCCCGCCTCAGCTAGATCATGAAAATAGTATGAAGATAATGTATTGTATTGTATCTTATTACAGGTCTCCTCCCAGCATTGAAAGAACTTCAGATCCTCCTAATAAAGCATTTCACCCGATAAACGGCCTCATACTTTAGGGGGCAACTGTTATAGACATTTTTGTGCCTTACAGCTCTAAGCATGAAATGTCCATAAACCAAGGGATCCTAAGTCCCTAAAAGTGTTCTTCCAACCCCAGCTTCTCCCAAAAGTTCTCCACCAGAAACTGCTCAGAATCAGTCAAATCAGGATCATTTCAGCTGCTCCACTGGCTAGCTGCGTTGCATAGCACCCAAATACACTAGCTAGGTGCGTTGCAACGCACCTAAATGCACTACCAGGGTGCGTTGAGCGGGAAATGACAAATGGCAGTGCCATTCCGCGAGGTGGAAAGACAATGGAAGCTTCCAGAATCTTCTCCAATGACACTTGCCTCACTGAGTTCGACCAAGGATGAGTAAGAGGCTCTCAGTCTCCAAGTGGAAGCAATAACTGATAGAGAGAAGCCACTAGTCAAATCATAAGCTGACTCATCCTCCTTGCATACATCTATATATGGATCCCTCATCCCAGAGATCCAGAGGCTGGAATTTTGTACATTGCAGAGAATTGCTGTTGGTTTTGAGATAGATATTAGAGTATTAGGTGATTTATGCTTTGTTGGAGGTGAAGAGGGGCTTCTTTGCTGGGAGGTTGATGCTGGATCAGGAATCATCGGTTGTAACTCCTCCTGGATCTTCTTATTATATCAATAAAACTATTTGAGTTTCTCCTACATGCTTGTGTATCATTGATGTTTGTTACACTTGTATGTTTAGCTTAAATCTGATCCTAAGCTTTTTATGAATATAAACCCATGTCTTTGTATAGTTTCCTTCTTCTGTGATCTTGCAGGTATTTGGTGAAGCCAGGCAAGCAAGGGAGCAGGTAGCTGGAAGCTGTCAAAGAGGAGAGAGATTGGATCAAAGGACTAGCGCAAGACACAGGTTGGTTCATCCTATTCCTCTTTGTTTATAGTTCATAAAGAAGAATACAAAAGTAGTTTTCTCTGTTTGTTTCTAAGGTCACTGTCACACCTTAGTGGGATAGGGTCGTTCTGAATAGACACTTTTCCCGTTAACAATGTCCACCAACATGTCCAGTCCAATCAACACCCTATTAACTAGATCGCTCCAATTGATGGGAGTATTGCAACTCCACCCATACAATGCCTAAAATGGACTCATCCTCAAAAATTTCCAGATACCCATTGTTTTAAGCAAACTCTACCAGTGGAAGATACTCTTCCCACTTTAATTGTTGATGCATCACGTACATCCTCAACATTTCCTCTAATATCTTGTTGACCCTCTCAATCTGTCCATCTATCTCCAGATGATTAGTTTCACTGAAGGCCAACTCTGTGCCCAAACCTACAAACAACTCCTTTCAAAACTTGGAAGTGAACTTTGCATCCATGTATGACACAATCTTCTTTGGAACACCATGCAATCTTACCACATCTCTGATGAATACCTGTGCTACATCGCTAGCTGAGAATGTAGACTTCATTGGAACGAAGTGTGAAACCTTTGTCAACTTGTCCACAACAACCATGACTGAATCATGTTGTCTCACTGTCCTCGAAAATCCTCTGATAAAGTCCATGGAAATGACCTACCATTTCCACTTTGGAATCTGTTGACGGTGTTGGACCCACCAAGGGGATCTCCCCGGTAAGAAGTCCCAGTTAGACCTCAGACCGTTTGGTGTAGGAGTCGCAGCAGTGGGTCGTAGGGTAATGCCTTGACCATGATGTCACACAGAGGCAAGTAAGATAACTCTGTTAGTAGCAAGGGTGTCACTGATGCAGTAAGTCAAGGAATGAGTATGAGAGGTTCCAACACTTCAAAGGGGGAGGAAGGTGAAGTTGAGTTCTAGGATGAAAGGTATCAGTCCCAACTCGGCTAGGAACACACCACACAAAGGACATGCACAGCTTCTGGCAGAGCAGTCGACATGGATGTGGCAGTCCCAACACACAAGGTAAGATAACACGAACAACACTCATGAATTAGTCCGAGACGAGTGTGACAGTTGATATAACCAGGTTCAAAGAAAGGTCTGTCTGGTGTCCGGTAGAGGAGTCGACATGGATGGTGACAACATTAACAACATATGCAACACATTTACAACAAGATTCATATTATTGCATGTGAATCAGTTCATACACAAGTACATAAGTTAAAAAACATATATCATTAAGGCAACCGGAGTAATCCAACTAAAATAACAACATATGCATGAAAATGTGTTGGCTTTTATTATATAAAGAAGTGTAAGTCACAATCATACAATACACCATGTAAACCTGCTAGCCCTATTAGTAGAATGTTACAGCCACATCCGCCTGCTCCTCCAAAGAGATGTACTAGCTCCGTGCAGTGGAGAAGCCAAGGCGCGTTACAATATTGTCCAAGCCTTCTTCAAGATAGTCTTAGTAGAATATTGGCTGACTAAAAGCCTATACAATGAGTTATGAGGGACTATTTATCGCAAAGGGTGGGATGACCCTTGACATTCCCCATTGTGACAGTTCAACTACCCTCATGATTCTTCACCTACTCTATGAATGTTACATCCAACTGTTGACACTTGACTTACACTTGACATGAATCAACATTACAATGCACATGTGCTCATGTGAGACAACGTGGCTTGAGTGAGCCTTGTAAGACATCACTGACACTTGGTCCGTTGTGATGAGACCAACTCTTTGACATGCTTGTGATGGTGAAGGTGGTGAGATGATGCCAAGCTTGGTTGTTCGTGATGATGTGCGTGCACCTCATGGTGACATCTTACTGAAGCGAAGTCCTACCTCCATTGATATCGGTGCATTGGTTTGACCCCTTCATCCAAGTCATCTGCTAACATGCGCATGGTCTTCTTGGGTATGGTTGAACTGGCAACACATTGATGCATAGTGTCTGTGTTGATCTCTAAGTGTGTGATGGTGGTCATGTGCATTAACTTGCCAAAGTACATGTTCAGCCCTAGTTGGACTTGCTTCTTATCTTCAGCTTGGTGAGTGTGTTGAATGGGTTGGATTACATGTGTGCGCTCAACGACATGCATTTTGTTGGATCCCTTGCATGCAATCAACAACACTGCTCACCATGTTTGCTCTATGTCAGCTGTTGGGATCGATCCTTAACTTGTATGTGCGTGTTGCGACCACTATTGTTTCTATTATTTCTCTAACTCATTGGACTGTCTGTGCAGCTTCATGTTCTTCCTAAGTTGCTGCTTCAACACATGTAACTCCTTCTTGGTCCCATCTTCTGTCTTCACTCGATCTTCATGTCACGCTGTCACTTCATAGCCTGAGTCTCCAAAGTTGTTTCATTATCAGTGGATCTGCTTGATCTTGCAATTTTTCTCAACCTCTAGGTTGTCAACAACCTTCCTCTTGCATTTGCTACATTCTTTGTGTTCGCTGCATTCGGTACGCTGCCTTCAGTTGTTGTTCATGATGCAGCTCACTATGATGTTGTTGCTTGATGTCCTTGTTCATGAACACCTTGATGTCTTCGTGAGAAGGTAAGCCCATGGACACTTGATCGACTGCATCCCCAAGCATGATCTGAAAAGTGTCTTCGTCTCTGCTCTCTTGGAAACCATTGTACCTATACTACTGAGAGGTAGATGAAAACCTGAGATACCTGGAGACATGGCAACACTCATAGCAAGCAATTTGTCAGTCGAAAACCAAAATTAACATGAGAACTGACTTGCAACATACCTGGGTGAATGATCATGAAGGTTGCACAATTTCGGCTGGGAGATTAGGTGACCGACTGCACATGGCACAGTCTAGGTTGTTGGGAGACTTACTGACTGTTGGAACTGTGCAATGCATAGTTCAGTCGAGCAGTTGGCTGCTGGGATTATGGAATGAGCAATCCCAACTGGGAAGGATTGCTAGCCCAGGGGGAGATTTGCATAAATTTTTGGGCTAAGTAGCCACTGACCTCCAGAAATGTGCAATTCAGTCCAAGAGGCTAGTGTTGGGCCAGAATGCACAAATGTGGAGAGGAAGGTGAGCCTTCCTTCTCCAGATTTCACAATGCAGCCTTGGTGAAGGCAGAGCCTAGGCCAGGGTTGGCGCGACTCACCGATGGGCAACTGAAAGCAAGCAGGTCAATGAATGCATGGTGACACTAAGTGATAATAGAATTGATTAATAGTGCATGCAAAACTTGAATGAAAGATTCGGCAAACAAATTAACATGCATGTGGGTGAGGCAGTTCGCTGGTTGGGAAAACGTCTGTGCAAAACAGTTTCATGCATGTGAAAACAGTGAGATAGCAATGAAAATTGAAACAGTGCTAGGACAAGCTAGAATATATGTAAATGATAGCAGGCGTTCAAATAAATCAAGAAAATAGCACTCACACAAGCAAATACACAAAAAGTGACAGAAATGCTGAAAAAGAGAAGTTGAAGCCACTTACTCGTGAATAGCTTAGCCGAATGTGTCGAAGAGTCCTAGATGTGTTGTGGGATGTCAGAGCTCTAAGATCTATGTGAATGAATGAGCTCTGATTCATCGAATCAATAAGTTTGGTCTCAATATGTGCATGCCATAAATCTAGGAAAAAGTGACACTTGGAGGGAAACTTCTAAAACAACTTTGCATGTAACCCCCGACTTCCAAAAATAGCTCCCTAAATCATGGGATTCCTTTTGCATGTTTCCTCTTGCTATTCCAGGAAGATCAAGTCATGCATGCATGCATGCAAGTCAAGTTTCCTCGGTCCTAGGTGGAACTGGTCAACTGAACTGTCCATGCATGCCAGTGCTCAATTGCTTAGGAAAAATGTGCATTGTTGACTATAAGATGGGCTGACTGCCCAAGGGGATTGTGCAATTTCTAGGCCCAACAGCTGACTACTGCCTAGATTTACGCAAATCCTAGGCTGAACTACCAGTTGATGGGAAAAATTGCGCAATTCCTGCTGGTAGGGTTGGATTGCAGGATTGCACAATCCTGAGCCCAACAGGTTGTCAGAGGGAATTGTGCAATTCCTGGAGAAAAGATTGGTTTTCCTCTAGAAATGAACAAATTTAATTGGGAAGTTGCTCAGCCTACAACTAGACCAAGTCCGGGTGAGTAGCCTGTGAAGGGAAAATATCAAACTGTGATCGACAGGCTGCCTTTGAGCAAGAAAGACACTGAAGGTTGAGGAATTGACAAAGCAAGGCAAGCTATTGTGTAAGGTTGGTAGGGAGGCTCCAAAACATGCTAAGGAAAAAATTTGGAGGATGGTTGTAGCCGCTACAACACTTGGCAACACACTGGTAGAACTCCAACTCTCTATATATACCTCATTCGTGAAAAGCAAGTCTAACACCTGTGGAAGTATTATTCAATTCTTAGCTCACCTTGCTTTCACACTAACTTGATTATAAGATGTAGCATCTACCAAGCCCTTGGTCGGTTGACACACATTCCAAGCAAAGGAAACATAGTTGTTTCAATTGGGGTTGAGGGGTATATAGGTGCACAAGCAGTATAGTTGTCAGAGTCTAAGTTTCATCTCTGGTGTTGCTCCACTGCCAGCAGGCCTGGATAGTACCTCGGTGGAGTCACATAGGAACACAAGCATGGCTCCGCTGCCAGTGAGCTTGGTCAGTACCCCAGCGGAGTTACTTGCATCACATCCCTGTGCATGAAGCCTTTCTCTTCTTTCGCCTTATTCATTTTTCATTTTGAATTTTTTGACTTTCCTTTTTTTCATTTTTTTCATTTTTTTCATTTTTTGTGTGCATAGCACTTATTCATTTCAAAGGTGGAAGAGGGATCCCAACTTATTGAGAGTATAGGAGGTTGTTCTAGTAGAGAATTAGTTTATTATATCTCTGACGTGCCTATTAAGGTTTTCCCTCTCACCTTACTATACTTGAATGAGCTGACAAGGGATAACCCAAAATCAATCGACTAGAGAAGGTGACACTAGTTAGCACGCAAGCATTGTGTTTACACCAAGGTTCACTTCGAACAGTACATATTTTTCTTCAATGTATCATGGACTAAGAGTAACAAGTTCATCATATAGAGGCAAGATGACAGATAACCAAGTAGTGATAGCTGTACAAACCCTCTTGTACTTTACCCAACTTGTTCCATGAGTCGCACAAGGTTTCATGCAAACTAACCTACGAACAAATGAAACAAACAACAAAGAAAAGCAAGAGCAGAAGTAAAACTGAAATAAAAACAAGTAAGAAAACAATCAAGCACATAAACAACCAAGAAAATCATGTAAGCAAACAAGCATGCAAGCAAATAACTGAAAGAAAACACTACTACTCCTATACTAATAGTGCATGGGCCTGATCACATGAAGTGATACTTCCAATGTAGCCACCGACGCATTGGTAGACCCATGTGGGTGAAAGCTTGGTCCATGAGTAACCCAATTCTGTTGACCAACATACAAGAAAGATATGACAGTGAAAACAGCCACACTTCATGTTTCAAAGTGCCCACGGGACATAAGTGAGTGCATATGCATGACCGAAAGTCCGTGGACTTATCATGGTGCTGTGAGACACTACATGCAACGTCGAAGCAAAATCACACTCTTGACTGAGACATGCAAGCAAAAGAAAGAAACAAAGATAACTTGCACCATGCACAAGTGCTTGCAATGTAAGACTCCTCCAATGCATAAGCAATGGGATCATACAGTTCGAGTGGAAGAAGTGTGATATGTGTGTGAGATGGATCTTCAATGCACAGATGAGTGATGAGGAGCCTTGGGTGATTGAACAATTTCATAATCGGAAGTGAGACTAACCCCAATAGAGTGAGGACTTGACATAACCATAAGCTCGGGTTGAAGTGCCTCGATAGTCTTGGGTGTCTCAACTTCATCATCAAGTAGATCATCATAAACTGATGGCTTCAAAATATCAACTGCGATAGATTCATGATCATGATAAAAAATGGAGGAAAAAAAATCGCGACCGCCACGATCAGAAAAATCAATGAATTCTTCGGCATCCTCATGATCAGATGAATCAAACAGAGGGGTAGATGAAAAGAAAATGAACTCATCCTCTATGTTTCCTAAAAAGACAAGTGAAGGATCAAGTGGATCTTCAATGAATAACTTATCCTCTCTCTTGTCGAATGATGGACTAGCATCCGTGAGTCCTGCGAGTGATCAACAATGGGTTCATCCGTAGATGAAGACACACATACAAAATCATGGATGGCATGTTCACCAAAGAAGCTAGGAAGGAATAGAGGGTGATCAGACAGAAGGGAGTCATCCTTCTCCGAGTATTAATGTTCAAGCTCCCACTCATACTCTTCATGAATGACAACACATGTTGGCTGTGCAACACCAACTCCATTAGTGGTTTGTTCCTCATTCACAACAAGTGAAGAGTCTGGAATGGACGAACACAAGGTAGCATCATCTGGAGGAACACCTGGGTGCAAAGATGGAGGTCGAAGAAAAGAATGCATATCTGAACTCGAAGGACTAACAACCAACTCTATGCGAAAATGAAGTGGAGTGATGTTGGGAGGGTGTGAAGGATGAACAGATGTGCGAACATGATCCTCAACATCACTGGGCGATGGTGGAACTGTTGAATTAAAGTGAGGCAGACAGTACATTGAGATAGTTCCTACTCCCACATGGGATTGTGCAGTTCCATCAAAGAAGAAGGTTGAGGGAGGCCAAACATCAAGATTTCTCTTGGGACTGGTAGATTTCTTAAGACAATACTTGAACCGGTCCCAAAGATAAGCGAACTTCATATGGCTCTTCGGAGCTTGAAACTGCAAGTCACGGAAGCGCTGCCAAAAATCAATAACAGATTCACGTGGAGCCCTCCGTTGCTGTAACAGTTTCCGGTCAAGATGGTTTGGATCAAAGTGATAGAATGTGCCTTCAATAAGATCACAGAAGTTCTTACATTAGTGCATGGTGTCAGCTGGTAAGCTAAGAACCCAATGAAATGGGGATTCGCGAAGTGTGAATGCAAGCAGCAGATCGGCATGTTCGTCAGTAAACTCATCTTCCTCATAAATCATGGAAAGGAGGTTATGTAAGTTCTCAGGCTAGGCCACTTCACCTTCACCATCATACATGTGAGTGGATAAGAGGTTGAAAAGCTTCCCTGAGATGGAGACATCTTCATGAGCCGAAAAACACCATGGGGGAAGAAGAATGCAAGATTCCATGAAAGATATGCAAAGGTTCAAACTGGGTGAGAGGAAACGGCTTGTCATCAGGCCCTCCTTCTAGCGCCAGAAATGTTGACGGTGTTGGACCCGCTAACATGTCAAGGGGATCTCCTCGGTAAGAAGTCCCAATTTGACCTCAAACCATTTGGTGTAGGAGTCCCAACAGTGGTTCGTAAGTTAATGCCTTGACCGCGATGTCGCACAGAGGCAAGTAAGATAACTCTCTTAGTAGCAAGGGTGTGACTGATGCAATGACTCAAGGAATGAGTATGAGAGGTTCCAACACTTCAAAGGGGGAGGAAGGTGAAGGTGAGTTCCATATTTAAAGGGATCAGTCCCAACTCGACTAGGAACACACCACACAAAGGACATGCACAATTTCTGGCAGAGCAGTCTACATGGATGCGACAGTCCCAACATACAAGGTAAGATAACACGAACAACACTCATGGATCAGTCTGAGACAAGTGTGATGGTTGATATAACCAGGTTCAGAGAAAGGTTTGTCTAGTGTCTAGCAGAGCAGTTGACACAGACAGTGACAACATTAACAACATATGCAACACATTAACAACAAGATTCATATAATTGCATGTGAATTAGTTCATACACAAGTACATAAGTTAAACAACATATATCATTAAGGCAACTGGACCAGTCAAACTACAATAACAACATATGCATGAAAATGTGCTAGACTTTATTATATAAAGAAGTCTAAGTCACAATCATACAATACACCATGTAAACCTGCTAGCCCTATCAGTAGAACGTTACAACCACATCTGCCTACTCCTCCAAAGAGATGTACTAGCTTTGTGTAGTAGAGAATCCAAGGCGTGTTACAATACTCTCCAAGCCTTCTTCAAGATAGTCTTAGTAGAAGCTTGGTTGACCAAAAGCCTATACAATGAGTTATGAGGGACTATTTATAGAAAAGGGTGGGGTGACCCTTGACATTCCCCTTTGTGATAGTTCAACTACCCTCATGACTCTTCACCTACTCTATGACTATTACATCTAACTGTTGACAGTTGACTTACACTTGACATGACTCAACATTAGAATGCACATGTGCTCATGTGAGACAACATGGTTTGAATGAGCCTTGCAAGACATCACTGACACTCGATCTGCTGTGATGAGACCAACTCTTTGACATGCTTGTGATGGTGAAGGTGGTGAGTTGATGCAAATCTTGGTCATCTATGATGATGTGAATGCACCTCATGGTGACATTTTGCCGAAGCGATCTCCTACCTCCATTGCAATCAGTGCGTTGGTTCGGCCCCTTCATCCAACTCGTTTTCTAAGATGCACATGGTCTTCTTGGGTATGGTTGAACTGGAAACACACTGATGCATAATGTCTGTGCTTATCTCCAAGTGTGTGCCAGTGGTCATGCGCATCAACTTTCCGAAGTACATGTTCAGCCCCAGTTGGAATTTATTCTTGTCTTCGCCTTGGTGAGCGTGTTCAATGGGTTGGATTGCATGCGTGCGCTCAATGACATGCATGTTGTTGGATCCTTTGCATGCGATCAACAACACTGCTCACCATGTTTGCTTTGTGTCAGCTGCTGGGATGGATCCTTAAATTATACTGGCTCAGTTTCATCCGTGAGTGTGTGTTACGACCACTGTTGTTCCTGTTCCTGCTACAATGCATTGGACTGTCTGTGCAGCTTCATGTTCTTCCTGAGTTGTTGCTTGAACAAATTAAAATCCTTCTTGGTCCCATCTTCTGCATTCACGTGATCTTCATGTCGCGCCATCACTTCATAGCTTGAGTCTCCAAAGTTGCTTTCATTATCAGTGGATCTTCTTGATCTTGCAACTTTTCTTCGCCTCTAGGTTATCAACAACCTTCCTCTTGCATTTGCTACGTTCGCTGCATTCACTACATTTTGTACGCTACCTTCAATTTTTGTTCATGATGCAACTCACTGTGATGTTGTTGCTTGATTTCCTTGTCCATGAACAACTTGATGTCTTCATGAGAAGGTAAGCCCATGGACACTTGATCGACTACATACCCAAGCGTGCTTTGAATGGTGTCTTCGTCTCTGCTCTCTTGGAAACCATTGTACCTATACTACTGAGAGGCAGATGAATACCTGTGATACCTAGAGACATGGTAACACTCATAGCAAGAAATCTATCAGTTGAAAAGCAAAATGAACATGAGAACTGACTTGCAACATACCTGGGTGAATGATCATGAAGGTTGCATAATTTCAATCAGGAGGTTTGACGACTAACTGCCAAGACTTCACAAGGCACAGTTTGGGCTACTGGGAGACTTAGTGACTGTTGGAACTGTGCAATGCACAGTTTAGTTCGGTAGTTGGCTGCTAGGATTGTGGAATGAGCAATCCCAGCTGGAAAGGACTGCTGGCCTAGGGGGAGATTGGTGCAAATTTTTGGTCAAGTAGCCACTGACCTCCAGAAATGTGCAATTCAGTCCAGGAGGCTAGTGTTGGGCCATAATGCACAAATCTAGAGAGGAAGGTGAGCGTTCCTTCTCTAGATTGCGCAATGCAGCCTTGGTGAAGGCAGAGCCCAGGCTAGGGTTGGCCCGACTCACCGACGGGAAACTAAAAGCAAGTAATTCAATGAATGTATGGCAACAATAAGTGATAATAGAAGTGATTAACAGTGCATGCAAAACATGAATGAAAGATTCGGCAAACAGATCAACATGCATGTGGGTGAGGAAGTTCTCTAATTGGGCGAACGTCCGTGCAAAACAGTTTCATGCATGCGATAGCAGTGAGATAGAAATGAAAATTAAAACAAAGTTGGGATAGGCTAGAATATATGTAAACAACAGGAGGATTTCAAAGAAATCAAGCAAACAACACTCACACAAGCAAATACACAAAAAGTGATAGAAATGCTAAAAAAGACGAGATGAGGCCACTTACCCGTGAATAGTTGAGCCGGATGTGTTGAAGAGTCCTGGATGTGTTGTGGGATGTTAGAGCTCGAAGATCAATGTGAATGAATGAGCTCTGATGCGTCGAATCAATAAGTTTGGTCTCAAGACGCGCATGCCACAAATCTAGGAAAAAGCGACACTTGGAGGGAAATTTCTAAAACAACTTTGCATGTAACCCCTGGCTACCAAAAATAGCTCCTTGAATCATGGGATGCCTTTTGCATGTTGCCTCTTGCTATTCTGGGAAGATCAAGTCATGCATGCATGCAAGTCAATTTTCCTTGGTCCCGGGTGGAACTGGTCAACCAGACTGTCCATGCATGTGAGTGCTCAACTGCTTGGGAAAAATCTGCATTCCTGACTGTAAGCTGGGATGACTGCCCAAAGGGATTGCATAGTTTATGGGCCCAACAGCTGAGTGCTGCCCAGATTTGTGCAAATCCTAGGCTAAACTACCAATTGATTGGAAACATTGCGCAAATCCTGTTGGGAGGGATGGCTGGCAGGATTGCGTAATCTTGAGCCCAGTAGGCTATCAGAGGGAATTGTGTAATTCCTGGAGGGAAAGGTTGGTTTCCATCCATAAATGTGAAAATTTCACTGGGAAGCTGCTCAGCCTATAGTTGGACCAAGTCTAGGTGAGCAGCCTGTGAAGGGAAAGGATCAAACTGTGATCGACAGGTTGCCTTTGAGCAAGAAAGACACTGAAGCTCGAGGAATTGACGAAGCAAGGCAAGCTACTGTGTAAGGCTGGTAGGAGGGCTACAAAATAGGTTAAGGAAAAATTTTGGAGGGTGGTTGTAGCCGCTACAACATAATCACAATCAACTGTAGCAGTTCACTTGGATGTTTACAATGTGCCTTCACACGTTGACAATTGAAACACCTAGCCACAAATTGTGCTACATCCTTCTTCATATTTAGCCAATAATAAAATTTCTTCACTGCAGTCAACATCTTCTGGCAGCCTAGGTGACTTGAATATGGTTTCATATGAAACTACCTCAAGATCACTTTGTTCAGCTTACTATTGTCTGGCGCATATATCCTCTCTCTAAATCTAACCAATATATATGTTGTAAGACAATAGTCCACATCCTGTGCACCTGCACCTGTACCTGTACCTGTACCACTACATGTACCTGTACTTGTACCACTACATGTACCTGTACCTATACTACTACATGTACCTATACCTGTACATGTACTTGATGCAACCTATGCACAATATTCATATACTTTATATCCTATGGACCTGCTTACAAGGTCTTGTCCTGTAAGTCTGTCCCATAGGAGCTCATAGTTTCTAAGTGATTTACCTGTACCCACTTGCTAAGAGAATCTGCCACCTTGTTCTCCTCTCCTTTGATGTCGCTGATCTCGAAGTCAAAATCAATGATCGTGTCCAACCATCTAGCCCATCAGGTGTTCAGATTTGGTTGGTAAAACAAATACATCAACCTAATGTGATCACTCATTAGCACAAACCTCCTGCCAAGAAGATAATGCCTCCACATATTCAATGCACGTATGATCCTTACTAACTCAAGATGATGTTTCAGGTAGTTCTACTCATGCTCATTTAGTTTTTGTGACTTATAACATACCACCTATCCATCCTGCATAAGGACCCCACAAGTCCTCTTTTGCAAGTATCTGTACATATTATAAACTCCTTGTCGGGATTTTCAATATTTAACACTGGTGCATATGTCAAGAACTGCATGAGCTGCTCAAAACTAGCCTCACACTCCTCTGTCCATTCAAACTTCTTACCTTTCCTCTGCAATGATGTAATAGGATAAGAAATCTGCAAGAATTCCCTGATGAACCTCCGGTAATAACCTGCTAACCCCATGAAGGATCTCACCTCATCTACATTTCTAGGAGCTACCCACTCCATGTCGACCCTTATCTTTTTTGGATCTACTGCAATTCCCTCCTCGGAGACAACATGTCCCAAGTAATGTACCTCAGTCTTGAATAAACTACACTTTCTAAGCTTAGCATACAACTGATGCTCTCTCAACAACGTCAACACTGCTGCTAAATTCTCGGCATGTTCTTCCTCATTTCTAGAATATACGAATATGTCATCAATGAACACAATAAAAAAATTATCCAATTACAAACGTAACACACTATTCATCAAGCACATAAATGTAGTTGGAGAATTAGTCACGCTGAATGGAACTACAAAAAACTCATAATGCCCATACCTGGTTCTGAATGTGGTCTTGTAGATGTCCTCTTCTTTGATGTGTACCAGGTGGTATCTGGATCTCAAGTCGATCTTAGATAACATTGTTGCTCCCTTTAGCCGATCAAACAAATCATCAATTCTTGGTAATGGGTATATGTTCTTGATGGTCACTTTGTTCAACTTCTTGTAATCAATGCACAATCTTAGATTACCATATTTCTTCTTCACAAACTATACCGGTGCACCCCAAGGTGATACACTTGGCATAATGTATCCCTTTTCCAACGTTTCCTTCAATTGCAACTTCAACTCTACCAACTAAGGTGTTCTCATCTTGTAAGGTGCTTTTGATGCTAGCGCTGCCCCTGGCACTAACTCAATAGAAAATTCTACTTCCTTGTGAGGCGGAAACTCTAAAATACCCTCGGGAAACACATCCTAAGACTGTTGTAGAACTAGGTACCTTCTCAAAACATCTGCATCCTCGACTTCCTTACCTTTTTCACTAGAAATATGTATGGCAAATAACACACACCCTTTCCTGTGACTGTGCATGCCTGCATAGCTATCATCATCCTAACTGATGTGTCTTTCTTCTTTCCATGCAAGACTCTTGGTTCCCCATTATCATCCACACAATCAATTGATTTGTCATGAAAATCCACCTTGGTTCTATGAAGATACAACCAATCCATACCCAACAACATACTGTATGATCCCAATGGTAATACATTCAAATTTGTTGCGATAGGAATACCTTTCAAATCAAATGCACAAGATCTTACCCAATGATGAACTCGCTTCTTTGTACCTATAGGCAACTGCACTAACCAAGATTCTGCATGCAATTCCTTACTCAAACCACACTAGTCAGGACTAACATAACTATAATTAGATCCAGGGTCAATCAAAATATAAATAACTTGATCATAAATATTATCGTCCATCTCAATGATAGATGTATGATGGTTTGCCTGTTTGGTATCTAATGTTGCTTAAATACGAGGAACGCTCTGACCAAAATCCACAAAAGTCTGTGCCTCTTGTGCACTATATATTTGAGGCCTACCACACTGATTATATGGACAATCTATCTTAAGGTGCTCCTTTCCGCATGTCCAACACTCCAACTAACCAGTACCACCACCTCTATTTTGTTACTGTGACCCATGTTCTTGTTTAGCTACACTGGACCTCTTTTGTGGTGCCACATTTTCTTTCTTATTTTCATTCTGAGGCCTTGTTTTTTTTACTGCCATTGACCTTTACCTTTGTCTTTTCCTTTCCATCCTTACTAGGATTCATTCTTACTCTTTGACTATTCATAACAATGCCTCAATTTCCCAATAACTTCCTCAAGTGACCAAGGCTCATCATACTCAATCCGATCTCTAAATGCTAATGGAAATCCACTGAAAAATTTCTGAACTTTGGCCTTCTTATCTTTAAGATATGGTACATACCTCAATAGCTCCATGAAATTAGTTATATACTCTTCATCTGTCATTCATCCCATCTTTAGCTCATAGAATTATTTTGCCTTAATTTCGTAGTACCTTTTTGACAATTGCTTCTTCTTGAAAAGTCTCTGGAACTCATGCCAAGTCAAGTCATTTTTATTGATGTATCTAAATCGCTTCACATCTTACCACAAGATGTTTTCTTTACCTCTCAGGTTGAATATAACTATTATGGCCTTCATATTATCTTTTTACTCATGCAACTCAAATAATTTCTTCATCCCAAGTATCCAAGCCTCTACATCTTTCAGATTCCTCACATCTCCATCAAAAGTAGGTGGCTTTTCTTTCTTAAACTTATCTGGAAAGTATCCCCTATCACTCCTCCTGTGAGGATGATAATGATGAAAATCATGCTGCCTATTAGAACCATAACTAAAATAATACATGTATTTATCACCTCTCCTATCCGTAGTATCCAAAAATCTGCCATCTCTAACTATGTCATCTCTATCCGACTTGTAACCACCATGAGAACTACTAATATATACTCCATTAGTTTTTTCCTCCTGTCCATGGCTGATCTGAAGTGGTCCTTGTCGTTGCAATTCTGACAAACTTTGAAGAAGTATTGTATTAACCCCTGCTTGTTTCTCTTCTGCTTGTATGATGCTATCATTGTCTGCCTTACAACACCTTATTTCTTCCTTCAAGCTTCTTAATGTGTCTGCCAAATCATAAGAGTGCCCAAAACCATGTTTCTTATCTAATCTCTTTCCTTCAAGGCATACTATGTCAACTAAACCAAATTACAAAAAAAACAACGTACCTTAGCATAATTCGGGGAGGATATCTCATCTGCAAGATCATCAAATCGACTTGATACATGTAAAACATAATCGTAATAGCATATAAACATATAATAAATACGCATATAACCATGTAACCATCAGTCTAGCTAGAGTCCAGGCATCAATGCATGACCCTATCAACTAAACATACCATGACCTTATGCATGACAACAACAACCATACCAATATATAATGAAAATACGCAAGCATAAAAAACAAGTAACCAATCATACACTCATGATGACATACTTCATAATAACAACATCCTCTTTCACATGGCGACATCACTACAACCACGACTAACACCATGCATATGAAACAAGCACATATACCAAAAGAATGATTAACACATGTGGAAATGACATGAATGCATGACCAACACACAGCCCATCCAGTCCGAGGGGTGAACCATGCTCTGATACCACTCTGTAACACCCTCCTCCCACATTACCCAAGTAATCGGCAGTTCGGGGTAAACATGTGACGAGATGCTACTATGATCAAATTCAACCTCCTATGTGACCTTAAGGAAGTGGAATTAATAGAAACACAACATACAGACCTTCCACACCAGCTACAGGACTCCCAAGAACCATCCCAACCACTCAAGTAGCTAGCCCCTGGGTCCCACTAAGGTTTTAGACCACTTGACCTGAGACACTCCCATGATATGGGAGGCTTTGGAAGCTCTCATGCCAAGGCATGCCAACTTCCAGGGACTATTTTCCTAGTGTTGTGCCATCATCCCTATGATTTGAGCCACTTTTTCAAGCCCATAGCCTAGGTCATTGCCCAAAATTTAATAACACCTTCAGAACAGAGAGATAACAAGGAAACAATGATGAAAATGTAAATACTTGAATAAGCCCTTAACCAGAAACCTACTAACCATGACAGATGTTTCGTCAAACATATCACGAATATGTAATCTACAGGTGTAAACAACATATTTAAGCATAGGGGTCTCATACTTATCTGAGAATCGCTATGAAGCATTGTTCCCTTATATCATTTATTGCATTATCATCTATTAGGTCATAGATACATTGTTCATTCATTTACAAGTAAAAACATGATGAGAGCCATACATAACCACTATCATAAAACGCATACATAACCATCGTAATAGAAACAAAAATACCAAGGAAATCATAGCCATATGATCCACATATAAACCAGTATAATACTCATATAAATACAAGGAGAAATGACTTCATATTGATGATGAAAAATCCAAACACGGGATCAAACTACCACGATCTACCTGACCATAGAATGCTTGATCCAAATCTCTCTTCAACCATTCAACCTCGTGCCATATTCCAATCATGAATGTGGGACTCAAACCAAAAGAACCAACTAGGGCATCCCAAGGCTAAACCTCCTCACCTTCATCAATAGAAACCAGGCTTTACTGTAATCCGTCTCAGATCACTTGATCGACATAATGATTTTTTTGAGAGTTAATTTTTCAATTGATGGTTATATGCTTCTTTTGGAGGAGGGTTCTGAATCACTATTATTTTTGTGACATATTAAATACTAAGTGTGTGTGACAACTCTTGCAAATATCCAAACACTCATCTATTATGTCATAGGCACTGGTCTTCGCTCCAACCTGAGGGTGTCTCTAGCAGGTTGATTCTAGCCACAACATCTTCTAGTGTCGTTTTCGGGGATTGAATTTGAAAATTAATTTTCCCCCGATAATGATTATTTTGGCATTCCTTTGATAGGTGAGAAAGTAAGTGCATGGTTGGATTTATCTCACCTTGGTGATTCCACATAAATAAAATTTTGACCGATTCCATTGGGGATCCCTCATTTTTTACAATGGATTTCAAGAGGCCTCATACTCACTCTGATACAAGCCAGCAGAAGACCCCTCCAGTGTTTGACCCAGAAAGAATAATATCAAGGAGGGAAGAGAAAACACTAGTCACTCCAAGTACTAAGATCTTTGTTCCAGAGATAACATCAACCAGCTCGTAGAAGGCCATAATAAACCATCCTGAATCCTTTTCCAAAGTCCTCAAATATAAATAAGAGCAACATTCATTGTTTGTCTTATTTTTCTCAAGAGGTCAAAATGAAGGAGCTCATCCTAGCCCTCGCTCATCTTCCTCTCTCATTTTTCCAGAGCTTGAAGAAGTTAAAGAAATACTTGAAGATAGCCCAACACCAAGTGTTAATAGCTTTCCAGTTTGGCCTCAAACAGCCACAACTCAACCAATCCTTTAGCAAAGACCTATGATAAATCTTTTACTACCTCCCCCTTTGCAAAATATGGTTGTCCCTAGTTTTCTTCTTAATAGGTATGCTCCTCTTAATCTACATCAACCTATGAATGCCATGCCTCAGGATTACCTCAAAAACTCGCCAAGATTTATTTGGGAGGATGAAATCTCTGCCAAAAAACATATAGACACTTTCTACCCATTTCCAGAGAATTGGAATGTGGAGCACCTATATGTGATTTTGAGGCTCTTTGGCCAATCTTTAGATGGAGAGGCTAGGCAGTGGTTCAATTCCTTACCCAATTATTCAATTAGTACATGGGACGAAATGGAAAATGTGTTCATGCAGAAATGGGGTGCGAAAAGATATTATGGATACATCCTCGCAGAGTTTAATAAAATGAAGAAGAAACATAATGAGGATGTTTCTCAATTCATCAAGAGGATCAAAATTTTTTATAATAGCTTGCCTATAGAAATTAAACCACCACAAGTTGTTGCCAAGGTGATTTTTGCTGGGACTTTTGAGTTTGAATTTGATTTTACTCTTAGGGAGAGAAAATCCTGCACCCTTGATCAAATTCAGATTGATTCACTTGAGGTAGAAGATAACTTCACCTCCACTAGCAAATCAAGAGGAAATCCTGATTATGTTGACATGAGGAAGGGAAAAGAGGAATCTAGCTCTTCAGGTCAAGGGAAGGAAACTCAAGAACAGAAGCTAGAAGAGATGAACAAGTTAATTAAGAGCTTGCCTAATAAGCTTGTAAAATTGGAGCTGGAAAATAAAAATTCACCCAGAAAAACCCTCCCAGCCCCAAATAGAAATTTCAATCCTCAATATAGAAGACCTCTGTTGCAAATTTTGCAGAGAGAAAGGAAGGAACAACAAGATCACATTCAACCTCCCTTATACTTGGAAGATGGACCAGAGGAGCTAATTGAATAATCTATGGAAACTCAGGATAATCACTTCTCTTTCCTCTCAAAAAGAGGAGTATGAGATTGAAACACTTGAGAAAGAAGTGTTAAACACATACATGGAAAACACAACCTTTGGCTGTTCATCTTCCACACCAACCCTTAGAGGATTAGGTGTCCAACATTCCCCCCATTAATCCGAAGGGGTATGTATGAGTCCAAGAAGAGAGTTGTAATACAAAATGTGCAAAAATGCATGACAGCACTAGGTTGAATGTGCTCTCTGAAATGTTGGTATAAGGGGGTTGGTTTAAGGATGACCACCAACACTGGAATGCTTAGTGCAGTTCCTAGAACTCTTCCAAGTCTGGCAAGAAGTTGAAATCTTCTGCAAGATGAAGTGTTCCTCATGTTTTGAAGAGGGAAAAATTCAACCTTGAAAGGGAGGTCTCACCCCGCATAAAAAGGGAGAACCTCAACCTAAAAAGGGAGGTCCCAACCTGTGATGGTTTAAGGATGACCAACAACTCTAGAATGCTTAATGAAATTCCTGGAACTCTTCCAAAACTGGAAAGAATTTGAAGTCTTCTGCTAGAGGAAGTGTCTCCAATTCTTTGAAGAGGCATCACCAACTGAAGGCATGCTCAGGGGCATCTTTGTCTCTGGCTACAACTCTGAATCTGGTATGGAAGTTTGTGGCTCAGGCTCACTTGATGTGACTTTGAAGCTTGTAGATGACCATCACTCCCCTTCTTGTCAGATACAAGGTGAGAAGATGAAGAGATCTCATCTTCAATACTTTTCAATATTCAAGAACAAATCGTGTTGTATGATCAAAATATCTTCTTGCATGTTGAAGCCCATTGCCAAGAAGCGATCCATCGAAGATGAATCTTTGTTCTTGCAGGAGGTTTGTTTTTAAAGAATTTGTGTGAAGAATGGGTATGCTAACCACAATGCTTGCATGGATGAAGATCAAAACAATGATCTTTCACATGGCCAACTCTTTCACAATGTTGGCATTTCACAATCTATTGTTGTAGAGGAGGAGGAACAGGTGAAAATGAACCATCCTGAAGAAATCCAACACTTTGAAATTGAATGAGCTTGGAATAGTCTGGAATGTGAAAAGAAACCTCCTTATCATATCCAAGGCTTGTTCTGTGCTTGTTATGGACAAGCTCTACCCAAGGCATGATGACCAACTTGTGTAGTGTAGGTTGAATTTCTACTTCTGTATGCAAATCTGCTTCTGAAATGAGCACTTGATCTGAATCAACATTATTGACTTGATGGCTTGTTGGCTGCTAGTAGGATTCAAAGTGAGATAGGGGATTGTTCTAAATAAGAAAAAGTTTAGAAAGATGCCTTTTCTACTGTAACTCATCTTGCTGAAGTTGAGACTCTAGTTACAAAAATTCAATGTTTTCTTGTGCATTTTGCAAACCGTTTTTAATGTCAAAAAGAATGTTTTTGATGATTTTGACTATATCATCAACATAACTGAGTATCTAAGTATTTAGTAACTCTAATACTATGTTAATTATGGTCATTTTTATTGAAAAAATATCAAGTGAATCTCACTCGTGCTGCTCCCAAGTATAAAGAAATTGTTTCAACTGTAAATCAATTCCTTGTCTATGACAATCACAATCTATGTAATCGGCTTCTTATGTTCTATTAACAACATGCCTCACCAGCATATCTTTTAGTGTTTTCTGTCCTCAAAATGTCAATGCACCAAGGGATGCACCAGAATTAGCTCCAATACATTTTAACGTACAAAGCCAATCAATGCACTCACTTCAATAGTCATAATAATCTTCACAACATGATCAACCTTCAATATTCATTTATTCTCCAATAATCCCTTCGAGATCATAGAATGCTAATTTCAAAGGAGTGTACTATCTCATCATGCACAACTATATAGCAACACTCATGGCTGATGTCATTACAATCCAAAGCAATTCTGAGTGGTGAGCTAGCCAATATAATGAAAATAGATTAACAACCTTAGTCCAACACATATATTAAAATGGCTCTTTTGCCTCTCTTCACCATCTTATTCCATCATGGTTATTCAGACTTTAGAAGTGGTAGTAGCCATAAATATCTCCAGGAGATTAGAGAATACTAGGATAGACACCACTCAAACTGGGACCATTGAAGATTCTCCTATCAAGATGCCATAAAAGACTGTCATGGCCAGAAGGGGAAAGGAACTCTTGAAGGTCTTAGTGGAACTTGATGATCACTTCCTTTCGGCGTCCGAGAGTGGTTATGAGGTCTCAAAGATGTTGGAAGCCAATCGCTTGCATTATCACTCAAATTTCGCAGATAATAAAGGTACAATTAATCATTCAAAATAGGTAATGCTCATTATAACATGGAACAAGTCATTTAAAGGCCTATATGGCTCAGAAGATGAGGTCGATTCCCATAGGGCACGGAGGCAAAGAAGGTTTGGAGTTCGATGCAACAATAGTATGTGGGAGTTGATGCTTTGCAGTTCTTGCAGCCTAGAGTATGGATCCACATTCAAGATGTGGGCAGTATTTGGAGTATTAACGCATATGGGTAGACAAATTTTGGAGTTATTATTAGGTCCATATACTACTAGTGCAACCCCTTATTGTTATTAGTGAAACCCCCTTATTATATTGTTGTGCTCATGTAGTCCCCATATTTTTATTATTATGCCCTATAGAAACCCACTATTGTTATCGTTGTGCCCTTACATTAATATTGTTATGTCAGCTCTGATTACATTACGACCCCTTAGACTCCTATATATAGAAAGGAGGACTTTTCATTTGTATCATCCAAGAATTGTTCATTTGTGTAATGTAAAGGAGGTTTCCCCCTCGAAGAGGCTAATTTCTAAGGCGTTGATCTATCTTTTCTATCTTTTTGTGAGCTGGTTTCATAAGATTTGGTATCAGAGCTTTGGATTCTAAGGTTTCGCTGCTCCAAATAGGCCATCGTGGAATTTTCGATATAACATTTTTTATACAAAGTTTCAGAAGCTAAAAACAAAACCAATTTGAGCCGAAATCGTTATGAAACATGGGTCTGAATTTTAGATCTTTTCATGCTATATTTCCGTAGATACGATATGAGGAACTTAGGGTTTTTGCAAGCTCCAAAATTCCATCTCAAATAGGTCATCATGGAATTTGCGCTATAATTTGTTTTCTATGAAGGTACAGACTTTGAAATTAAAACCCATTTGCGTCAAAATCGCGATGAAGCTTGGGCCCCAATTTCAGATCTTGTTTCACTATATTTTTGGAGATATAGTCCAAGAAATTTAGGGTTTTTTGCAGGCTCCCGAATTACATCCCAAACAGGTGACTTGAGGAAAATTGTCATAACTTTATCTATGAGCATTAGATTGAACTTTAGTAAGAAGCTAAAGAAAGAGGATGGACTATACTTTTCTATGTCTCATGTTTAGGTCCAAATGTCAAAACAATAACACGCGGCACTTCGTACAAGTTCACTCTACTGAAAAAGTATATAAGCAAGTCATCTTGGGAGATTGGGCATAACTCTTTCTTGTTTTTTGTTATATTAAGCTTCCACACCAACCATTAGAGAATTAGGTGTCCAATAAGAAGAAATGGAATTGAATGCTCCTTTTGATGATGGATATATTGATGACTATTGCAGATAGTTTGTAGATTTCATGCAAGCTTAGCTTAACAAGAAATATGACCTTAGGTCTTCCAGAAAGAGATCTAGGGGATAGAACCAAGGAGAAGAGCCTCCCACCTTTAACCCTACCAAACCAATAGAAAAATGAAAGAAGTCTCTAGATCAGCCTTCACTTAACAAGAAATATCCCTCCACCTCTCTCCCTCATAAGCCTAAAGTGTCAAAATCAGAGAAAATCCTTCCATCATCCCAACCAGTCTGAAATAAAGTGAGAGAGCTTGCTGGCATTATCCCTGCTGATAAGAGTCCCTCTATTTTTTTTTTTTTTTTTTTAACTAAAACGGTTATGGATTTTATTTATATGCTAAAAAAAGAGAGGGTTTTTGCCATAGTGACCCCGCGTACATGGCTGTTATCCTTCTTATGCTGCCTTTGGAATGTGGCAGTTTCACGGATTTTGGAAAAAGCTTTCCCCATTTACAATTAAGATCCCTTTCATGAGAGTGCAACCTATATTCGCCATCCAATCTGCTTCCTTGTTGGAATTTCTGAGGATGTGATAAAACTTGTACGAATCAAAGCCAAGAAGGACTCTCTTTAATATGTCCATGATTTTGTTGAGTCTAGCATTGTTGAAAAGATCCTCCTTGATTAGTTTTTTGATTGAAATTTCTGAATCTCCGAAGACTTGGATATATTTAGCACCTTTCTCTCTGGCAATAAGACAAGCTTTGAGCAGCCCAAGGATCTCCGCTTGATTGTTTCTTTTCAGACTAAGGCCCCAGGAAAAAGAATCACTAAAAGACCCTTCTGAGGAGTAGATGATCCTACTAGCACCTGCGGCTTCGGGGTTCCCTTTGGACGCCCCATCAAAGAATATGGTAGTTAGTTTTTGGGCCCTCCACCAGCTTTGAAAGATGTCATTTGGCTCTCTTTTTCGCCATTCCGGATTTGCTTTCAGGGGTGTAAGGAGGTACTTTCGGGGATGTGGCTCAAGGGCCAGCCACCTCTTTTCTTCAGGCATGAGCAAAGGGTCATCTTTGAAATACTGCTGCTGAGCCGCTTCCAAGAGAAGAGCCTTAGCTTTTGCTGCTACTTGAGTCGGAGAGTGCTGCATATCATTGAAAATCTACTGATTTCGAGCTAACCACAGCTGCCAGCAAACAAATTTGGGAAGCGCTATCCATACTTTGCGCCAGAAGGACTTAGGAGGGATACTTCGGGGGTAGAAGGTACTCCATGACGCGAAAAGATCCGGGACAGAGGTTTGATGAGGGAGAGAGATCTGAAAATCATGGAGTAGAAGCCCCCACACCTCCTTGGCAAAGAGGCAGTCCAAAAAAAGGTGCTGGGTAGTTTCTAGATTACATCTGCAAAGCACACATCTATGAGGCCCTTCGATCTTCCTTTTTACCAGATTGTCTCCTGTTAAAAGTTTATTGTGTGCCAAGGTCCAGAAAAAAAAATAACTTTTGGGAGGGCTAACGGCTCCCAGACCTGTTTCCAGAAGGTGGGAGTTTGGTTGCTGTTCTTAGATCCCTGAAGAGCCCTATATCCCTCTGCTGATGTATAAACTCCAGTCTGGCCCCATCCCCAACTGTCCTTCATGAATCTGTTGACAGGAGCAGCTTCTTCAAGCAGGTCCTCCAGCAAGATCAGTTGGTCTCTTAGGCGCGCGGGGACTCCATGGAAATCCCATCTTACCCAATCACCACGATTGTCCCAAATTGACAGATCATAAACGCTGTTTACTCCCGCTCTTTCAAGCCAGTTTCTGAGATCAGCGATTTCTTCGCTTTCTGCAAGAGGATCACTTCCCATTATTCGATCTTTCCACAGGTGGGTGCGCTTACCATTACCAGGGATTCTGTACATGAGTTTTTTGAAAAAATCGCTGCTTTTGCAACAGAGCCTCCATACCTGTGAGCAAGATGCTGAATTCTGCAATTGCATTTTCCTGAGAGCGTCATTGTCTGCATATTTTGACTGTAAAATGACGCTGACGGGATGAGTGGGGTCGTGGATCATTTTCCACAAGAGTTTACCGCCCAGCGCTTTGTTGACAAGGGAGGGATCCCGAATTTGCAGTCCGCCCTCAGCAATCGACCTCTTAACCATGTCCCAGTTGACTAAGTGCATTTTTTTATCATTTCCTTTCCCACCTTTCCATAGGAAATCCCTAAGGAGGGTAGCGATCTGATCTGTTACATGTTTGGGGGCAGGAGAAACGCTGCTTGATAAATGGGCAGAGCTGACAGCTGAGATTTAATTAGAATGATTTTACTGCCTTTTGTTAACCATTATCCTCCCCAGGCAGTGATTTTAGATTTGATTTTGCTGATGATGTGAGTCCAGAGGGACCTCTTGTTCACCCCTGAGGAAATGGGAAGACCAAGATACCTGAAGCTGTCCCATTGTGCATGTCCTTTGAACCCGAGAATATTCGAAATATTAGTGATCTCCTGCTGCTCAATATTCCAGCTAAAGATTTCACTTTTACTCTCATTAACTAGAGCGCCAGACACCCTGCAATAACTTCTCAGCACAGAGTCGAAGGCTTTCGCAATTCTGGTGGAAACGCCTCCAAGGAGCAGAGAATCGTCCGTGAAGAGGGCGTGATTCAGGGGAGCTGAAACATTAGAGGGTTTGAGGCCCGGGAGGGAGCCAGCGGTTCTTTCAGCTGCTAGTTTTCTACTGAGGGAGTCCGCCATGAGGATGTACAGGAAGGGAGAGAGAGGGCATCCCTGCCTGATACCTCTCCGAGCTTGAAAGAAATTGGTTGGACGACCGTTGATAAGGGGAGCAATCCATGGAGATTCAATACATGCTTTTATGAGCTGGACAAAGTGTTGAGAGAAGCCAAAGGAAAGCAGAACTTTGCATAGGAACAAGCGGTTTACTCTATCGAATGCGTTCACCATATCAAGTTTAATCAACATACCTTTCTCCCCTCACTGTTTGCTTGAATGAATGGTCTCCTGTACTTGAATGACATTATCCATAATGTACCTGCCTTCCACGAATCCGCCTTGAGTACTGGAGATCAATTTTTTGAGCAGGGGCTTGATTCGATTTGCTAGGAGTTTGGCTATAATTTTGTAAGATGCATTACACAGCGAGATAGGCCTGAATCTTGCAAAGGTGTCGGGGTTGGTTTCCTTGGGGATTAAAGCTAGATAGGTGGAATTGGTTCCTCCTCCTATCTTAGCTTTTCTCATAAAGCCTTTTATCATTTTGAGGAGAACAGATTTGATAACTTCCCAGTAGGATTGATAAAAATGGATTGTGAATCCGTCAGGCCTAGGGGCCTTATCGGCTTCCATTGACCAGATTACTTTGATAATTTCCTCATCAGTTATGGGTCTGCAAAGGGTTGTATTTTCATTAGAGTTAACGAGGAGGGGAATATTGGAGAGGAATTCAGAGGCTTCCTCTTCATTGCCTTGATTTCCATCATTGTATAAATTCATGTAGTGAGCTTCAGCAGAGCCTTTCACCTGGTCGAAACCTTTGCAAACTTGGCCCTCCGAGGTTTTGATTTCAGCTATATGGTTTCGGGACAGTCTAACTCTGTATTGTCTGTGGAAAAAAGTGGTGTTCCGGTCCCCTGCCTTTAACCATAGACTTCTGGACTTTAGTCTCCAGTATTATTCTTCAGCTCGGAAGGATTGGTAGGTGGAACGTTGTGCTTTTACTTCCTCGTCCAAAAGTTCTGCTGTAATATCTTTATTTTCCATTTCTGTTTGCATGGAGTGCAGCCTCTGAACTGCCTCTTTTCTTTGATTGGTTGGAGTGGGGTCTAGATTTTTTATCCTTTCCTTCAATGCGTGTTTTGTGGCCTTCAACTTTTGTTCCCAGGTGTAGCTAGAGGAGCCTGAGAAGGATTTAGCCCAGGCAGATTTCACAGTCTCGATGAAGCCCACTTTGTCAATCCATAGAGGGCTGAAATGAAAGGGAATGGGGCCCAGATCTTCTTCATCTTCCAATAGTAGCTATATTGGCTTGTGATCAGAAGTCAATTTGGGTAGAATTTTTGTGGTGATGATCTTTTTATTCATCAGAAGGGCGCTTTGAACCAGGAACCTGTCTAGACGGGCAGAGATATGATCCGACCCAGCACGATTATTTGACCATGTGAACAACCCATGGACTGGAGGGAAGTCTAAGAGATCCCAATTCTGAACGAGCTCCTCCACAGAGGCCAACATGGAGTCTCTGATGCTGGAGCCACCCCTCTTCTCTTTTAGTTTTAGAACTATATTTAGGTCTTCTGCTATGATAATATTATTTGGGGAATGTTGCTCTAGATAAAATGAAAGCGAGTTCCAACATTCTCTTTTTTCAGAATAATTTACAGGAACATACAGATTGAAGAGAGAGACAGTCAACTTACTAACTTTATGCGTCAATTCTGTGAAGATCCAGTGCTGAGATTCTTGAAAATTATTGAGCTGGAATGTGCAATCTGACCAAAGAGTAGCCAGTCCTCCGGAAGTGCCCCTGGCGCTGACTGCCTTACCTATATTTTTATTCCACTTTGACTTGCTGATATCTAGAAGGGTTTGCCCTTCAATCTTGGTCTCTTGGAGCATGAGGATGTCTGAGGGTTCTGCTTTAAGAAGATCCTTGACTGCTTCTAGTTTGGAGGGGTTCCCCAGTCCTCTGCAGTTCCAAGAGACAAGCTTCATTATTTACTTAGTGGAGGGGTGGGACCTCCCTTGGAAGGTCTCGGTCTAGTATTTCGCCCAATGGACATTTCTATTGTGGCTTGACTCCCTTGAGTTTTAAGTCTTTCGGCCTCTTCTTCTCTCATTTCTTTACGGGATTTCCTTCCAACTCTTTTAGAGGGGCACTCATAGACTTCATCCTCTGATGATCCTAAGCTTACTATTGCTTTTTTCCTTGTGACTTCTTCATATGAAGGGTTGGATGGGCTACCCTATGTGACTTCGATCTGCTTTCCTTTCTCTCCTTCTTTGCTTGGGGGGATGATTTCTACATGCACCAGATTTTCCTGCGTAGGGGCTGCTGGGTTGATATGAGTGCTTGCTGTCCCTTGTTCGGTTGCTTCGTCTTCCTGATTGGGCTTAGAACTGCTTGGAATCCCTGTCGTCTTTCCTTTGCTAGAACCTTTTTTTAGGTGTGTTGTTTTCTGAACTAGAGTCCATTGATCCTCTTTTTGTTTGTCTGGTTGCTCTTTTGCCTTCTTCTTGCAATGCTTGGTGAAGTGTCCATGCCCGTGACAATGTCTACATTTGAAAGGGAGCTGTTCGTAATCCAGTTCCTGGACATGCACCCATCCAGTGACAATGAGTTTGATTGCTTCCGGTAACCCCTCCTCTAGATCAACTTCAACGCATATGCGAGCACATGAGTACTGATCTTTTCTTGCAGCTTTGTCGATGTATTTACCCAGCGCATTGCTGATGTTCTCAAGGGATTTTTGATTCCAGCAGTGGAGAGGCAGATGGGGGAGTCTCACCCAAACCAGGATAGTAGAAGGGACATCCTGGGAAGGGTCAAAGTCTGGGGACCATTTGTTCAGATACAATCCCTGCGGTCCCATAAAGTATGGGCCATTTCTGAATATTAAGCTTCTGTCTTCCGGGCTTTCAAACACAAAGACAAAGAATCCTTTACCTACAAAGTAGCTTTTAACGCCCTCTTTGATCAGAGGGTTCCAGTTTCTTTGTGTCCAGTCTTCTACTGACTTCGGAGAAGGCCAGAGGCCCGTGAACTGACCGATGAGGCCTCTCTCTGCCAGATTCAATGCTGCTTTGCATGTCTCTTCTTCAGGGAGGGCCACTAAGGGAATCGTTTCCATCCTCTTGATAAAATTTTGTTGGATCACCGTAGGAGCTCGCTTCGGACATGCTTCAACCATTGCTCGGAACGCCAAAACCTCTGGAGGCGGAATGGAAGAGCCCCCGTTAGTTTCCATGATCACTGAGGGGTGCCTCAGGACTGAGTGCAGGGGCGCAGCAGCCACAAGGGCGCGTGATGAGGCACTCTTCAATCAACAAAAAAGAAATGGAACTCTCCGCGGTAGTCAGAGGGCCGAGATGGCCAGCGGCCTCAGGCGCAGGGGGAGGGCATCGGCTAGGTCTGAAAAAATCCCCTCTATTTTTGACCTGCAAAAGGAATTATAAAAAGTTAAAATTATTGTCCCCTTATCTGAGCTATTAAGAAAAAAAAAGCTATAACGCACAAGTTGCTACCATATAGACACTTTCTACCCATTTCAAAGAATTAGAATGTGGAGCACCTAGATGTGATTTTGAGGCTCTTTGTCCAATCTTTAGATGGAGAGGCTAGGAAGTGGTTCAAGTCCTTACCCAATTCTTTAATTACTACATGGGAGGAAATGGAAAATGCGTTCATGCAGAAATGGGGTGAGAAAAGAGATTATGAATACATCCTCACAGAGTTTAATGAAATGAAGAAGAAACATTATGAGGATGCTTCTGAATCCATCAAGAGGATTAACAAAGTTTATAATAGCTTGCATGCAGAAACTAAACCACCACAAGTTGCTGCCAAGGTGGTTTTTGCTGGGGATTTTGAGTCTGAATTTGGTTTTACTCTCAAGGAGAGAAAATCCTACACCCTTGATCAAATTCAGATTGATGCACTTGAGGTAGAAGCTAACTTCACCTACACTAGTAAATCATGAGGAAAGCCTGATTATGTTGACATGAGGAATGCAAAAGAGGAAGCTAGCTCTTTAGGTTAAGGGAAGGAAACTCAAGAACAAAATTTGGAAGAGATGAACAAGTTGATTAAGAGCTTGTCTAATAAGCTTGTAAAATTGGAGCTAGAAAATAAAAATTCACCTAGACAAACCATCCCATCCCCAAATAGAAATTTCAATCCTAAATATAGAAGGCATTTGTTGCAAATTTTGTAGAGACAAAAGAAGGAACAACAAGATCACATTCAACCTCCCTTATACTTGGAGGATGGCCCAGAGGAGCTAATTGAAGAATCTATGGAAACTCAGGATAATCACTTCTCTTCTCTCTCAAAAGAGGAGTACGAGGTTGAAGCACTTGAGGAAGAAGAAGGGGAATTGAATGCTCCTTTGGATGATGGAGAGATTGATGACTATTGCAGACAATTTGTAGATTTCATGCAAGCTTAGCTTCACAAGAAATATGACCTTAGGTCTTCCAGAAAGAGATATAGGGGATAGAACCAAGGAGAAGAGCTTCCCACCTCTAACCATATCAAACCAATAGAAAAAGGAAAGAATTCTCTAGATCAGCCTTCACTTAGAAAGAAAGAGCCTTCTACCTCTCTCCCTCATAAGTTTGAAGTGTCAAAATTAGAGCAAATCCTTCCATCATCCAAACCAGTCTGAAATGAAGTGAGAGAAACTGTTGACATTATCCCTGCTGATAAGAGTCCCTCTATTTTTTACTTGCAAAAGGAGTTATAAAAAGTTCAAATTTTTGTCCCTTATCTGAGCTATTAAGAAAACCAAGCTACAAAGCACAGGTGTCTCAGTTTATTGACCCACCTACCATAGCCCCTGTACAAGACAAGCTAAATGTATAAGAAGAGAGGCCCATGGTAGTTTTTCGACCCCATGTTGAAGAGAAAGACTCTTCTACGTCCCCCTTTTATGTGACTATGGTGATCTAGGAGCTACAGCTGCATAATTGCATGCTTGATTCAGGGGCCTCCCATAATTTTATGTCGTTGTCAGTAATGGAACATTTAGGGTTGCAAATAATGCATCCATACAAGGATATTTACTCATTTGACTCCAAAAGAGTGAAATTCTTGGGATTGATCAAAGATTTGGTGGTGAATTTGGCACAGATTCCTGCAAAGAGTGTAGTGATGGATATTGTGGTTGCAGACATCCCTGCAAGGTTTGGGATGCTCTTATCTAGATCATGGGGGTCTAAAATTGGAGGATCCATTAAATTGGATTTGACTTATGCCACTATCCCTGTTTTTGGTGGAAAAGAACATAGGCTATATAGAGAATCAAGGTTTGTGAAGACTGTCACAAAAGATGAATGTTCTAAAAATGCACCTCTGTATGGGAAAGAGATAGACCTCTCTTGTCTATTATTAGAGGAGAATGATTTGATCTTGGAAGATACATAAGTCGAATTTTTTCATAGCTAGATCAAGAACCCCTGGAATGTGTTATGGTTTGGAAATTGTATTTAGATGACGCTTGTTCCAAGGAAGGAAAAGGGGCAGGGGTATTGTTGATGTCTCCTAAAGGCAGTCTAATTCCTCTTTCTTTCAAACTGGAGTATGAAGCCACCAATAATGTTGATGAATATGAAGCTCTGTTGTTGGGACTACACAGAATCATAAATTTAAATATTGGGTGCCTAAGTGTATTTGGAGACTTGGAATTGGTAGAATCAATGGCAGGACAAACATCCATGACTAAGGACTTATCTGAATAAGGTATCAGATCTAATTGATAACTTTTTCCTAGATTTTAATATTCAATTTCTCCCCAAAGTGGGAAATAGGATGGTTGAATCTTTGGTTGTAGATTCAAGTAACTTTAAGCATCCCAAAAATCCATTACTGAAGTATGAAGTTGAGGTTTGGTACAAACCTTCAGTACTAGACAACATCAAACATTGGCAAGTGTTTGAGGATGAAGAACAAATAAAAATCTTTATGGAAGTGGCAGGAGAGTTCTTCAATTCAGTGATCGGCCAAGAGGATCAGGAGATGATAGAGGAACAACTGAAAAATTGGGAACCATTGGTGGGCACATAATCCTATAGCTAAAAGGCAACACTATCCCTAGGGGACTGGTCCCACTGGAGAGGCTTTTCAACCTGAATGATGTGGAAGCCAAGTCAGCCAAGCAAGAAGTTGATGAACAAGTAGAATACCACAAAATTAGCACTGACCAAGTCCCAAGGGTGATAAAGCTAGAAAAATGAATCCCTAGTGTGTATAAACATAAATACCTTGACCTTGATTTTAGAATTTTGTGATCTATACTGATTTTGATAAAGTCTTTTGGATTAATCACATCATGAGTTGTTGGTCAACAACAACTCATGATGTGATTAACCTGAAAGACTTTATCAAAATACCTTGACTTGTTTAAGAATTACATGGATGTATTTTCTTGGTCTTATGAGGATCTGAAAACTTTTGACATCACTGTCATCCAACACAACATACCTTTAAAGGGAGGGTTGAAGCCTTACAAACAGAGGCTTAGGCAAATCAATCCTTTAATACTTCCATCTTTTGAAAAGAGGCGAGGAAGTTATTACAGGCTAAAATCATTGTACCTTTGGGGTACTAAGCTTGTTAGGGTCCAACCCTAATCTCCTTATTTATGTAATAGGGTCAAGTCATAGTTATAGTTAGTTAAAGACTCAATAAAGTCCATATTAATAATTGTAAGTGGTTGACCTGCATTTAAAGAAAGGGGCCATAGTTAGTTGCAAATGGGCAATGGTATTGGATAGATAATATTAATATAACCATGGTACTGACCCATGGTATTACATGTATGAATCCTATATAAAGGATAGAGACTCCTCATTGAGGAGCGTCATGTCTTATTCTGTAATCTAGCATTGCTCTATTGGAAGTTGCCCCATCGAAGAGGCAAGTGAACATTGCTTTCATCTCTGAATAATAAAATACATGCTGTTATTTCTCATTTTTTTCTATGTTCTGGGTTGTATTTCTTCACATATTTTGTATCTTGACATCTTCTCGCAGGTCAAGAGCATAACAAGTGGTATCAGAGCACTTTCCAGGGCTGGTGGTATCTCCATTTGTAGCAGAGTTTTTTTTTGGCTAGAGACGTGTTCCGGTGTCTTTAAACCATGGGATTTGTCGTTGAGCGCATAAACATGTGGATTCAGGGAGGCATGCACATAGGAAATACAAGAGGTGGTCACGCTTGTTGGACTCCCTTGTAACCCCTATGGGTACCCCTTCGAGTAGTAGTGCATTAGACAAAACCATGGATTGTATTCCACATACCCTCTCGGTATATTGGAAGCCCCCTAAGCTCACCTAAAACATCGCCATAGATAAAGCATAAGTTATCTTGCTGCTATAGTACACCGAGAACAACACTCAGGGAGATTACTCACACGTACGATAGGGTAGTTGGGTAGTACAGCTAAGGGTATGGTTGATCCTCCTTAGTTAGTGCCCTGAAAGATTGGGTCGAGTACTACTATTGGACCCTTATGTATATTGCGATCTGTAGCACCTGACACTCCTTGAGACCATAGTTCCCTTATCTCTCTGAAGATTGCCCATCATCTTCTTTGCCAAATCAGATCTAGCAGATTGGTTTCTGTGTCACCGCAACAATCAGATCCACCAGAATACCATTTAGATCTAGTAGCCGGGGTTCAGTCGCTGCCCCATTCCTACTCACACTCTGCAGTTGAGGGTTTCACAGACATAGTCTGAGGCCCTCCTGGGACGCTTATACGAGACTTAGCCCATCAGAATTAGGACGATGGGCTGAGCGAGGTGGTACCATTCACTTGTCAACTTCAAGTCCCAAATTTTTTCACAGTGACAACCAGATCTGTGTATGGTAGAAAACAAAGCTCAAGCTATGGCCAATGAGAAGATGGAATCCATTGAAAACAGGTTGGATGAATTAACGAGGATGATCCAGACATTGAATGACACATTCACAAAGGGCAAGTTGGTGGCACAACCAGAGGTATATGATTTTAATGCAGACCGTGAAGGAGAATCTAGTCATTCTCTTCACTTCTAGGGAAACCACCAACATTCCCACCCTCGACCACCCAAGCTGGACATTTACAAATTTTATGGCTCTAATACGGAAATATGGCTATCACAAATGGACCAATATTTCATGCTTAATCACATCAGAGATGATGAGACTAAGCTATGTGTGGGAGGCCTTTACTTGGACCAAGAAAGATGGAAATGGTGGCAGTGGCATCAAAAATGCTATGCAAGGCCAATTACTTGGCAGGAATTCTCAAAATCCCTTTGTGAACGCTTTGAACGAGAATCCAATTTTTTGGGTCATCTTACTAAGCTCAGATAGACAGGCACAGTACACGACTATATTACAGCCTTTGAGAAATTAGCCTTCTACACAGGAGGTCTGGCAGATGAATTCTACTTGGAATGTTTTATCAGTGGTCTCAAAGACACCATCCAAGCTCACGTCTGGATGCACCACCCACCCACATGGCTGGAAGCTTGCACAATGGCTTGCGAAGTGGAATGAGCGTTAGTGGTCCAGTCGCCTCGTCCAAATTTCATAGCCAAGGGACGCCCCACCCAGGCTCTGGACACTACCCAAACACTTAAGGTTCAAAAGGTGTCACCAACAGAAATGGCAAAAAGGAGAAAGCAAGGATTGTGTTACTACTGTGATGATAAATACTCCCTGGGGCATAAATGCAAGGAACCAAAATTCTTTCAAATTGATGCTATGGATCACAGTTCATTTGAGGAAGCCCCATCCTTTGAGGGACCAGAGGAAGAAGATGAGGACAACCAGCAAGAAAATGAGCTCCCAGCTACACCAGAAGAACCAATTATCTCACTCCATGCTTTGGTAGGCATTTCTTCTCCCCAAACTCTCAAAATCAGAGGTTTTATTAAACATTGCCCTGTAGTAGTCTTGATTGATAGTGGCAGCACACATAACTTTATCCATCAGAGAGTCGCAGAAGCTGTGCATTGTTTTGTCAGAGCAGTCTCTAATTTCCAGGTACAAATTGCTGATGGGGGGACAATGAAATGTGATGGCCGCTGTGAAAATATCAAACTTCAGATGGGAGATTACCACCTAAAGACCCACATGTTTTCCATCAACATGGGTGGGTGTGACATTGTCTTGGGTGCTGAATGGCTTCACACACTCGGCCCAATCACAATGGATTTCCAGGAGTTATATATGAGCTTTACGTAGAATGACCACACACATACCCTTCGCGGACTCCAAACAGGTACTCCTTCTATCATCAGCTCACATCGGATGGAAAAGTTGTTAAAAAAGGGCCACCATGGAGTTATTGCCCAATTTAATGCCATTCAGGCCTTCGAGGCCCCTACTCTTCATATTCATATTGAGATGCAATAGGTCTTAAACATCCATCTGCAGGTCTTTGACAAACCTCATGAGCTTCCACCATAGAGAGGGGAACATGATCATAGAATTACTTTGGTCTTAGGGGCACAACCACTAAATATGTGCCCATATAGATACCCCTTCACCCAAAATAATGAAATCAAAAAAATCATCAAGAAACTCATGGAAGCTGGTTTCATTCGTCCTAGCATTAGTCCTTATTCATCACCTATGGTCATGGTGCTAAAAAAAGATGGGGAATGGCGTATGTGTCCAGACTTCAGGGCCATCAACAAGCTGATGGTCAAAGATAAATTCCCCATCCCTTTTGTTGATGATTTGGTGGATGAACTAAATGGGGCTCAATTCTTTACTAAACTAGACCTTCGTCCGGGCTATCACCAAATTCACATGAAAAAACTAGACATTCCGAAGACTAATTTCGAAACTCATGAAGGCCATTATGAATTCTTGGTCACGCCATTTGGTCTCTGTAATGCTCCATCCACTTTTCGGAGTCTCATGAATCACCTACTCAAACCATATCTCAGAAAATTTGTCCTTGTTTTCTTTGATGACATTATCATCTACAACCTCACCTGGGAAAAACATCTTCAGCATGTAGACATGCTCTTGCAACTGCTCGGGAAGCATAAATTATTTGTCAAATTGTCCAAGTGCTCTTTTGGCATGAAAGAAGTCGAGTATTTGGGCCACATTGTGGGGCGTGAAGGTGTCAGGGTGGATCCCAAAAAGATCCAGGCAATGCAGGATTGGCCCCAACCAAATACCTTGAAGATTTTGAGAGGATTCTTGGGTCTCATCGACTACTATCGCAAATTTGTCCGCAATTATGGTCGCATGACTAGACCCCTCACCCACCTTCTCAAGAAAATTTCATTCCTCTAGAATGATGAAGCACAACGGCCATTTATAGCTCTCAAACATGCCATGTGTTCCACTCTAGTATTGACACTACTCGACTTCACCAAATATTCTGTGATTGAATGTGATGCTTCAGGTATGGGTATTGGGCTATCTTAATGCAGGAAGGTCGACCCTTGGCCTTCACTAGCCAACAACTAAGTGGGAAACATCTGGGAAAATCTACCCATGAGAAGGAGATGATGGCCATCTTACATGCAGTGGATACTTGGCGAACATACTTATTGGGGGGGGGCGGTTCCAAATCCGCACAAACCATCAAAGCCTTAAATATTTTTTGGAGCAACGCCTATCCTTGCCACAACAAAATAAATGGCTAGCCAAATTGTTTGGATATGATTATGAGATAATTTACAAGAAAGGGCATGAAAATGTCGTAGCAGATGCTTTATCACACCAATTTGAGGAGGACAGCACCCTGCTAGCAATTTCTCTTCCCATTCTAGAGTGGATTGAAGAAGCTCGCAAGGAATGGTTTTCACATCCTTCGCTCTCCCAACTAATTCATAACTTGCAAGCAGCTCCAAATTCCATAGAGGGCTACTCTTGGAAGGATGAGATTCTTCGCTACAAGGACAAAGTAGTGATATCACCAACATCCACCCTCAAAAGGCACATTTTGGCAGAGTTGCACTCATCTCCCATTGCAGGCTATTCAGAAGACTTATTCTCGCACTCGTCGTTCCTTCTTTTGGACAGGAATGAAAAAGGACATTCTTAATTTTATAGCGGAATGTGATGTGTGTCAGCGCCATAAAGGAGAAACAGTCAAGTCCCCAGGCACTTTACAACCATTGCCCATACCTGCCTCAATCTGGACAGATGTTTCTATGGATTTCATTACTAGGCTTTCGAAGTCAGGCAACAAGTCAGTCATCATGGTGGTTGTGGACAAACTTCCTAAGTATACTCATTTTTATGCCCTACCCTACCCTTTTACACCCACTTTGGTGGCTCAATATTTCATGGACCAGATCTTCAAATTGCATGGCATGCCCACTTCCATTGTGTCTGATCATGACCCGATCTTCACTAGTAACTTTTGGCAGGAAATTTTCAAGCTACAAGGCACCCAACTCCAACTCAGTACTTCCTATCATCCCCAAACTGATGGACAAAATGAAGCAGTCAACAAATGTCTAGAGACCTACCTCAGGTGTTTCACTTCAGAAAAGCAACATCTATGGGTACAATGGTTACCTCTAGCCGAATGGTGGTATAATACTAACTATCATGCCGCCACCAAGATGACTCCATATGAAGTAGTTTATGGTCAACTCCCCCCTTCACCTACTTCTTATATCCCTGGATGCTCTAAGGTACAAGCAATGGATCAACTCCTACAGAACCGTGCAACCATGCTCGCCCACCTCAAAGATAATCTCCATCAAGCTCAGAATCACATGAAGCAACAGGCAGACCAACATCGTTTAGAGCACACATTTCAAGAAGGGGATCAAGTATTCTTGAGGCTGCAACCATACAAGAAAACATCACTCAAAGACAAGGGTCATTAGAAATTATCTCCAAAATTCTACGGACCATATCAAATACTTCAGCGCATTGGAGAAGTAGCCTACAAGCTAGCCTTGCCACCCACTACAAAAATCCATCTCGTCTTCCATGTCTCATGCCTCAAGAAAGTGCTAGGGAACAATTGCAGAATTCAAACCAGTCTATCGGAATTGGATGAAGAAGGTTCAATCTGGCTCCAACCTGAGCTGGTTCTTGACACATGAGAATGGTACCTGCGTGGCCGCACGATCAAGGAAGTCCTCGTCAAGTGGAAAGACACCTCTCCAGAAGATGAAACCTAGAAACCAGCCACTATTCTTCAGCAGTTTCCGCAGCTTCATCCTTGAGGACAAGGTTGTTTTTATGGGGGAGGGCATGTTAGGGTTCAACCCTAACCACCTTATTTATGTAATAGGGTCGAGTCATAGTTATAGTTAGTACAAAAGTCAATAAATCCTATATTAATAATTGTAAGTGGTTGACCCGCATTTAAAGAAAGGGACAACAGTTAGCTGCAGATGGGCCATGGTATTAGATAGATGGTATTAATAGAACCATGGTATTAACCCATGGTATTGCATGTATGAATCCTATATAGCGGATAGAGACTCCCCATTGAGGAGTGTCGTGTCTTATTCTATAATCGATCACTGTTCTATTGGTTGTTGCCCCCTCGAAGAGGCAAGCGAACATTTCTTTCATCTCTAAATAATAAAATACATGCTGTTATTTCTCATTTTGTTCTATGTTATGGGTTGTATTTCTTCGCATATTTGTTATCCTAGCATCTTCTCGCAGGTCAAGAGCATAACACAGATTGGGTTTCCAAATTGGTCCTAGTTAGAAAGATGAATGGGGAAATAATGTTGTGTAAGGATTTCAGGAACCTAAACAAAGATTCCTTGAAAGACAACTACCCTCTACCCAAGATGGACCACATTTTATAGAAAGTGGTTGGGTCAACAAGAATGTCCATGATGGATGATTTCTCCGGGTATAATCAAGTTGATGTACATCCAGATGACCAGAAGAATACCATCTTTACCACACCCTGGGGGACATTCATGTATGCAAGAATTCCCTTTGGTTTAATTAATGTTGGAGCCACTTTTCAGAGAGCCATGGACATTTATTTTGTGGGAGAAAAAGATAAGTTTGTAGTTATATATTTAGATGATATCACTGTTTTTTCAAATACAGATGAAGAACCCCTTGAGAACCTAAGGCTTACCTTTGAGAAATTCAGGAAGTATGGGTTGTCTTTGAATCCCAAAAAGTCTCAGTTTTCTCTAAGCGAATGAAAGTTTCTTGGACACATAGTGGCCAAGGAGGGAGTGAGGATTGACCTTAAAAGAGTGGAGGCCATTCACAGTATCTCATTACCTTGTAATAGGAAATAGATTCAAGTGTTCTTGGGCAAGATAAAATTCCTGAGAATATTTGTGCCAAACTATGGTGAGATAGTCAAGAAGATCATTGAGATGTTGAAGAAGAACAAGGAGGTAAAATGGAATCCAGAAGCCCGAGAATCATTCCTCAGGATCAAAAAGGCCTTAGCTGAAGCACCTATGTTAGTCAGTCTAGACTATCTAACACCCTTTTTTATATTTTCTTTTGCCTCCCCTGACATAGTGGCAATTTTTCTATTGCAGAAGAACAATGAAGGACATGACCAACCCATGGCATTTTTTGGTCAAGTGCTAAGAGATGTTGAACTCAAATATAACATATTGGAGAAACAAGCTTATGCCCTAGTCAAAGCCTTGAAATATTTCCAAGTGTATGTGTTGTAGTCAAGAAAAATAGCCTATGTCCCCATGACCTCAGTGAAAGATATATTCTTGTGCAAGGAGACAGTGAAGGCAAGAGGGGCAGATGGATTGCCAAGATCCAAGAATACAACTTGGAAATCAATCCCACTAAGCTGATAAAAGGACAGGGGCTAGCCAAGATGATGTCTGAATCTAATTGCAAAGCATTGGGAATTAATATGTTATTAGAGGGAGAAAAGAAAAACACAAGTGAAGAGGAGAATCGAGAGGTTGAGAACCCAATTCAAGAAATTGAAATGACGTTTACCCTATCTCACTAGTACAAACACATAGTTCACTACTTGTTGTTCCTAAGATGCCTAGTGAATTTTGACAAAGGTAAATACCATGCCCTGAGGTTGCAGACCCAAAGATTTGTCATTTCAAGTGGCCAGTTGTATTGGAAGGACCCTCTAGGTGTTTTTCTATTGTGCCTAGTTGAAGAGGAAGTGAACAAAGTAATGGATGAATTTCATGGCTACATTTGTGGAGGGAACTATGGTTGGAAATCTATCGCACATAAAATCCTCAAGGAAGGTTTTTATTGGCCCAAGATGTTTAGTGAGGTCTATTCTTATGTCAAGGCCTGTGATAAGTGCCAAAGGTTCACTGAAAAATAGAAATTGGCCCCTTTCCCCTTGATCCCTGTCTTTGTGGAGGATCCCTTTAGACAATGGGGGTTGGAATTTATTGGAGAAGTACACCCACCATCTAGCGGTCAACACAAATGGATTCTCATTGCAACTGACTATTTCACTAAGTGGGTGGAGGTTATCCCAGCCAAGAATGAAACAGATGCAGTTATCATAACATTTATGGAAGATAACATTCTGGCCAGATTTGGGTGCCCAAGGAAGGTAATCACCGATAATGCGCAAGTGTTCAAATCTACCAAGTTTTTGAGATTCTTCTAGAAATAGAACATCCTTGTGGGCCACTCTACTACCTATTACCCATAGGTGAATGGATTGGCCAAATCCTCCAACAAGACTCTTATGAGAATCCTAAAAAACACAATATCAGAGAATTAGAAAAAATTGGAATTCACAACTAAACTTTTCCTTGTGGGCAAACAGAGTCAGGAATAAGAGGTCGACTGGTAAGTCTCCATTTGAATTAGTGTATGGGAAAGCTCTGTTTTTCCCATATAATTAGTAATTCCAGTGGAGAAACTACTGCGAGAGGTTGAAGAAGAGACCAATTCTTAACTAAGAGAATCAATCATCTTGTGGAACTTCAAGAAACCAGGGGAGAAGTGACTCAAAAATTGGTTAAATACCAAGAAAAGATGAGGGGCATTTTTTACAGAAGGGCCAAGGATAAAATTCTATAGCCTGGAGACCTAGTGCTTAGGTAGGATGTGAGAAGAGAAGACGAATGGAAGCATGGAAAATTTGATCCCTTATGGTTTGGACCCTTCAAGATTGTTGAGGCAAAGAGAAAAAATACTTTCTTGCTGGAAAACTTGGAAGGTGAGGTATCTGAGTTGCCTGTGAATGGGTAGTACTTCAAGCTTTACTTCTAGAACCTTTTCAACACATTGTACATATCGGTGAGCCAATATAAAATAGCAGTAGTACTTTCAGTTCTTTATGTATTTTTCTTTTTTCTTTTATATACCTTAATAAAATGACTCCATGCCCAATGGAGAGATGACAATAATCTGTAGTTTCTCAATGCATTACTGGCAATACATTGTCCCCAGTTGGATCCGAGGTTGTCACCTACTCTGCATCTATTTGCATTCATGCTTAAGATACCTTATTTTTTACAAAGGTAAGGTAGCAAGTTTCATGTTTGGAAAGGGGGACCTAAGAAGAGCTTAAATATCAAAATGGAGGGGAGAAAACTGCAATTCGAAGGCCAAAGATGAGCTCTCAGAGACCTGGAATTCATCCTTCGCTTTATTTCCCCCCCTTGCGACGCGTAGTGGAAAGTCATAGGTGCTTAAAGATCTTGTTAGACCTCGTGACCTTAGAATAAACTTATGGGTAAAGAGAGCGCAACTTCTAGGTAGGTCGTCGTTCATCTTCGCCTTTTCGCTTTACGAAAGTAGTCTGGAGGGGCAACGTGCATGGAAAATAAAGCTCTCCACCCCTTCAGAGTTGAATAGTCAACTTCTAATCCAACGATGGAGATTCATTCCGGGGGATTGAGAAGATCTTTGTCCTCCCATTGTTCAAACTCCGGAACCAGGTGGGGACCACGCCAGCCGGCAGGTTTCACTCCTCAGCGCTGTAAAAGGTAAAGTTCACATTTTATAATGGCAACCCCATGCCTCCCTCCCCCCCCCCCCCCCGCCCACTCCTGTCCTCCACCCCACCTGCCATCATTGAATCCTGTCATGATGCATGTCCGACCTCTGTTACGTTGTCATGGTGTCACCCAATTGTTGGCCCCACTACCCATAAAAAGTCCCCCCCCAAAACCTCCGCTCAAATTTTTAAAATTTTCTTCGATGTTTCTCATTGCTCCTCCCATCTGCAACCTACTTAGAACGTCGTTTTCATACCCCATCATCTTGGTAGCTCATCTCGGTGTCATTTGTGTCCTCCTTTGTGGCGACCAGGTAACCTTCTCACCTATACTTTGTTTTTTCCACATGATAACCATCTAAAAATCAATAAATTACAGCCTTTAGGTCCTCCAAAGCCCCAAAGGATGCAAAAATATGCGATCCCAAGCCCTTGTTGATCGTTGACCCCCTCATGGACATGGAGTCACAAATCACTAACCCAACCTGCCCTTATGACCCGACCAACCTATGAGTCCACCTATTTGACCAGTATATCATGGTAGACCCTTTTCAAGTGTTGGAATTGGGTTTGTACTACCAAACTGCACCCTCCATGCATTACTTCACAGAGTTTGTCTCCTAGATGACAGCGCCTGCGTTGACAAAAACAACTACTTCATTTCCTCCCAAGGGGTTAAGATCTTAGAAATCACCCTAACACTGATTCAAAAAGCCTTGATGTACCCATCTCCTATGGAATTAATGTAGTTCATTAACACTACCCTGATGTATTATTACTCTACTCTCCCACCCACTAAACAGCAACCCTTCTTGCAAATGATCCTAGCCCCTCGGCTAAAAACCTTTCCTGTTGTTGATAGTTTACCCCTCTCCCTCTTTGCAGAACCCATTCAACCTATCTTGTCCATTATTACTCATTTACTGGGAGAAGAAGATGCCACCATAGCCAATAAGGTCACCTTGGGCTTCCTCAATCAAATTTTATAGCCTGGTTGTGTGCCTCACATCCCATCTTACCTGGTTGAAGCCATCAGGTTCTAGACGCATCACTTCTCCACCACTTCATACTTCAGATACTACTCGTTTTTTATCTTTTTCTATACTCTCATGTTGAAGAATTTGAATGTCTGGGCCTAAACTTGGTCTCTAGGGATAAGAAGAGGAACTCAATTTTTGATTGGGATGTGGCTGTTAGAAAAAGACCAGATTCTCAAAACTATTCACAATTCATCTCCACCTATATGGCCATTTCCTATAGGATCATTCATGGTGTACCTCCTCCTAGAGTTCTCCCCCAGTAGAAAGAACTCCTTCAGCTTAGCAAGAACACCAGGGTGGGGGACTAGTATTTGTTTGAAGACCACATAGAGATCAAAATCTATGGGTGTGAAATTCCCCCCTACCACCTACCTATTTTCATGTCTATGAGGATATTTTATTTAGAATTCATTAGGCAGAGTCTAGCTACAGATCAACTCCACTTTGTCCCTGCAAAGAAGGGGCATTTGTTCAAATTGGAAATGCATGTGGGACCTTTTTTTGTTAATGTCAAGCAGGCCTTCGGGACCATTGAGGCCTTGCTCAAGGAGATGAAATTTGACCTAGGATAGATCTAGCACTATGACCCTCATGGTGTCATTTCTTAAAGGAGAGAAAAGATAAAGGCTTCAACTTATTTGCATGAGTCTAAACTTGAGGTAGAATGGAAAGCTAACATTGAATCATGGTCTCTTGACATATAGATGGAGATTGACACTCTGACTCATAAAGGCAAAGCACAAAAGAAGCTCATGGGTTAGATTACAGATATCGAGATGGTAGGGACTTCCTATTGGCTTGTTGGGGCCTGACCCAGGTTCGGAGTTAATTAGCCAAACAAATCCCTATACTACTGGCCCTTTTGGCAACAATCCGTGGAGTGCGGACTTAGGTATCACCCGAAGTAGTATGGGAGGGTGCTAGAACCAGGTTTCCGCACCCTTGAGATGTCTAAGAGGTACAACTGGTCTTCAGTTTGTTCGTGCGCGTAGATCGCTTTGCGCACTTTCCGTTCCTTGTGGCCTGATACACTACCTTCGCATAGCCCTAACCAAGGGTTGTGCCACGCTCTATGCTATTACCTGAGATCTTACTTATCTTCCAGTGTTAATTAATTACCTTCACCTACTTGAATGTCTTAAGTTATAATTAGCAATACAAAACATTCATACATAATCGCGCACTAAATAAATAGTATACTTGTAAATTATATCCAATCATGCATTAAACCAGGAAGATATACACAGAATTATAACAAAACTTCTCTTTATTGATTCTCCCAATGGTTACAGACTCGACCTGCCCTTCTTACTTAGCTGTAGGGGTCCGCACACTCAGCCGCAGACTACTAGGCCTCTTGCACACTCAACTACAGAGCCTTCTCCTACCCTACGTTCCACAGACACACTTTATAATTTGACCCCATCACTTAGACTTCTTATGCTTCCCTTATATTCCTTCTCTTCTTTATTTTCTACATTTAGAGCCTCGCTCTATTTATGCAATCCCATGGTCCACAGACCATGGGTAAGTCTATCCAGCTAACATTACATTACAAAAACTAGGGTGGACAACCCTGTGACTCTATTATAATTTTGCGCCCCGCACCCACACTTCACGGAGCTTTTACAAAAAGATTCGGTCAAAACCTGGGCTTTAAGCCCCAAAAAATGCCTTGGGGGGATTCCATGCCCAACAGGCCCCAACACAAACATCGTGACTCGCCCTCGAGTCACTCTATTGGCGCGAAGATCTTTGCGCGAAGTCCCTCCAACTATTCTCGAACTGTGGCAAGGTTAGCAGTGCACTGAGCTACTTCTTGTTGGATCTGCTGCATATGTTGTTCCGAGACCTTTGTGTCGGAATTCCTTCTATGCATCAGTGCATGCATCCCCTACATGTTTGCGAGCTTGGCTTCAATTTCTATTGTGATGGTAAAGGCTTCATCGATCCAAGGCTGAACGTACGCCTTCAAGACTGCTTCCTTGTGTCATGCTGCGTCCACCTACTCTTTCAGCGCTTTAGCCTGTTGCATTCATGCGAGCCTCTGAGTGAAGGCCACCATATGCACAGTTCCTTTGACACTATTATACTACTGTTGGAGTTCTCCAACCTCTCTCTCTAAGCACTGGATGTTGGGGTCCTCCTGCAGATTTGTGAGGACCTCAAATGATTCTTCTAACATGTTGGTGCAGTCTCGCACTACACTGCTAATTTCGTCCAGTCCCGCTGTGATAGCACTAACGCGCTGTTCTTTAACTTCCAGAGGGGTGGAAGACTACGCCTTTAATTGTAGCTTGGTGATCTAAAGGTTCAGCTCCAGCTGAACCTTTGTCATTTCTTCCAGTGCCTCACGCACCCCTGTTGCTAACCTGTGGATGCGCGCCTCTGCTGGTATGTCTGTTGGGATGGCTAGCTCTGGGACACTTTGGCAAGCTTCATCTATTACCTATACCAGTTGTTGATTCTGCGACACCACTTCGTCGCGCTGCAAGCTCAATTGTTCCATATTGATTTTCTGCTCGCTGAGGACTTGCAGTGCATGGCTCTCCCTAGCTCACAGCTTTGCAGTTATCCCATCCTGCAAAACATATAAGGTCTCTTGCAGGAGTGCAACCATATTGATACCGAGACCTTTCAATGCACTAACCGTAGGCCTGTCGGCATCATTTGTTGTCACTAGTGCCCCTTCCGGTAGCACTATGGTATTCATCATCCGCGCGCACAACATTTGTTCTGTTGTCGTTGTTCTGACTGCGAGGCTGGTCGAAAAGGTACCAGCCTGAGGAGGGTGCACCTGTAATTCCTATAGCTGCGCTCTGAGGGCCCCCAGCACAATCTAGTTCTCCTGCATGAAATTTTGGAGGGCCTCGGAGGTGACATCATGCACTATCTCGCTGTTGTCGTGCAGATCACCCTCAGTTAGGGTGATTTGGTCAATAGACAACTTCGATGCCTTGACCTTCTTGTGTGACCCTGTCCACTTGGTTGGGTACTAGCGCTTCAACTGTGTGGACGTGGTTTGTGGGTCTGCAACCCCCTCTTCTTCCTCTTCTTCCTGCCCATGCGAAGGCAACATCTGGCCCTAGCGTGTTTTCGAGGCTTCCTCCTGTGTTGTTGCTACTGCTACTGCAGCCTTTTCCTGCTCAGTTGTTATCTATGCAGCATCCCGTGCCACCGACACTTCTGCTACAGTTGCGTCATTCCTTCTCTTTTTTGCCAACTGTGTGATGCGCAGCTTGGCCTCATATTTCTTCCTTTGTGCCGCCGAATTCTTTATCTCCACAATGTCTAGAGCACGCCACTCTGGGGCCATGTCTCTAAGACATTAAAGATGACGTCATCTGTGGCTGCAAAGGGTAGGTTCCCCCATTGTTTGGTCGGGTCCTTGTGCGCTCTAATGTAAATGCTATGGATGTCCGCTTTAAATTCTGCAAAGCTCTGAAGGCTGTTATAGACAGTGGGCGACAACTGCGGCTTGTGAAATTGATTCCCATTCTGAGGTTCATCTCCATGAACACCCAGAATATTTTGCTGTCGCGGATCCTAGTGGCATCCTTTGTGGTCGAGAGTGAAGCATACTTCGCAGCCTCTGGCAGATCTCTGTAAATTGTAGGGAATTGACCATCCTCCAATAATTCCTCTGCCATGAGCACTATGGATAGTAGAAGCCATGCATAGTGGAACATTTTTCCCTGTTCCTGAGCTTCATGGAGATTCTCTAAAAACTCCTTGCAGAGGAACTCAGACCAGTTAAACTGGACCCCCTCCGCACACTGCTCAACCAGTGCTACCACTAGCGCAAGTACCTCGTCTACGCGGCACTTGCGCATAACCTTACCAGCCATTATTTTGGTTGCCACTTTCACTGCTTTGTCACTGATGTTGGAGATGGCGTAGCCCCTTTTCTTCTTCGCCAACTTGTATTTTTTCTTCATGGCCTCTGTGATGGCCAAGTCACTGCTCTTCCCCTCCGAGATGTCCGCAGGGTCCTCTCCTTTTCATGGATGTTTGGAAATGCGGTGAATCAAGTCTGTCGTGATGGGGATGGGCTCCTCCAGCCACAAATACCCATCATGCACCAGGCAGAGCAGCTACCTAATGATGAAAATGGTTATTGAGGCATGGTGGAAATGTGGCACCCAAAGCAAGTTCAGTAGCCCAGCCTTTTCCACTCCGTGCAACCACTTTCGTGGCACTAATTTTGTAACCCCTGCTGCAGTGTTTTGCTTGGGCTTCATGAGGTGCGAGGTCCCAAGGTGAGGGAAATTCTTATGGTCAGCGAGGTCCCAATCTTTAAATTTTAAGATTGACACTTGTCCCAAGTGCGTGTATTCAAAAATAATATTGTCTTGGAGGAGTGGGGTCTGGAGCGAGCTCTTGGTCTCATCAAGGTCCTTGGGCACTCTAGCCTTGCCTTTCCACGGGGGGACATAGGTGGGAAACTTTGTTGGGGGGTGCGCAGGTTGAGTTTCCTACTTCATGCCTTCATCCTCGTCCTCTGTGATGATAAGATCCTCCAGGTCTTCTTCTTCTTCATCGGTCTCTATGGTGACGACTTTCCCCTTCTCCTCCATTGACAGTTTGGTGTGCAGCAGGTTCCATGGGGACATGCGTATGGAACCATTGCTTGTTTGTCCTTCTTGGGTCTTGGCATGCGTGGTGACTTCAGTTGCTTCAATCCCGGCACCTTCTGGAGCATCCCCCCCAGTCAGGGCCTGCGTGACCTCCTCGTCGATCAGTTTTGTTATCTCCATAACATCCTCCATTTTTGCCATCGTGTCTGTCAAGGAATCTAGCACTCACGAACTAAGGGGTTCAATCAACGCTCCGCACACAACAATCAAAGCTCTGCTCAATAGCTCAATTCACAAATGACAAAGTGTTGTTTTTTGGGTAGCCCTTTGTAATTTATATCACTTTTTGAATTTGAATTCGACCTTTCCCCCCAAATCCAGTTCATTAATGCTCCCTTGGCGGCAAATTTTTCCAAATCTTGCCCATAAATCATGTCTTAAATGCCAGCCGCCTACTCCATTTGGTCTCAAGTTCAGCATCCCATCATGAATAGTGACTTCAACGGTCACTTTCTGGCCAACCTGCGTAGCCCCTCGTGCACGGTCACAGACCTTGTGACTCTTTGCTTCTGTGCGTAGCACCAACATCGTGCAGCTCCCAAGCAGAGTAGTTTATAGTCTCGTGCTTCCTTTCAACTGTCTGGAGCATTGTGACTGTACTTCCCTCGGCTAGTCAGGTGGTTGCACCACTTGTGTGAAGTTTCATCCTGTCATCCATCATGTTTCCAGGAGAATACCCACCTTTTATTGTTACGGTCGACATCGCGCACTTTACCATCTGCAACACGCTAGCCTAGTCAATATGCTTAGCAAAGTGCGCTCCAAGCCAAGGCATCAGAATGACCAATCCATGACGATAGGCCTTAAACCTGCCATCACAATCGTACACATCCTGACTTATCACCCTAATCTTTTTGCCAAGAAAATCCTCCTTTATCTTGTCCTCCAACTTCTTGACTTTCGCGTCCACCAGAGCGCTTTTCTTACTTAATCGTACCCTTTCTTCTTCAAGTTCTTGGAGTCTAAAATTTCCCTGTTGGATTTCTGCTTCTAAGGTTCTGCGAACCGTCATATCTACTTGATCCAGGTCGGGTTGTGAAGAAGGACCCTTCCAAGACCTTTTACTTTCGTGATGTGTTAAAATTGCTTTTTAAAAGAACATTAACGAACACATCTGTATGCAGAAAAGAAGAGGAACATAACAATCATCAACACATGAAAACATAAGCGTTGATAACGGAGTTCGTCCAGGAGGGACTATGTCTCCGGGCCCCGGTGTCAAGATGGTGTAGGCCGCTGCATTAAGTGTTGTCAATAATGGTGATGTACACAAAGATGATGTCTCGATCATACAAGGAAAAATTCCCTCATGCAGGAGTGGATCTAAGAGATGTTCCACAACTAGAACTCTCAATCAAAAGACTCCTATCAGTATGATACAAAAATATGCATGGTGAGTATCCCGCCAACACGGCACAAAAGGGATGTCAAAACAAAACACATCCATGCCGACAACAAGAGTATCCCAGCAACATACAACAAGGGATCTCAAATAATAACATGAAGAGTTATGATAACAAGTACATCATATGAAAGATTCTGCATAACATGAAGCAAGGAATCATGACAACATGAAATAAACAAGATCCTGCATCAATATCAATCAAGGATCCATGCAGCATAATGTAAAAGAAGAAGTACATGAATAACAATCATATACCTCACACCATGGGCCATCTGAAGAAGTGGATGTCACATGGCTGACGCTGCTTGGACCATTGCTCTCAAGGCATCGATCTTGATGAAGATGGTTGCTTTCACAAGAAAGTGGACCTTTGAAACATAGCTATCAAAAGTGCTAAAGCTTGCTGAATATCGATTTCACAACATCGATTTCAAGAAGAATCGATCAAAGAAGAATCAATCAAGAAGAATTGATCAAAAGATGAATTGATCACACGAAGAAGAATCGATCACAAAAAAGAATTGATCACAGAAGAATAACTGCTATGGACTTCTCGCTCTGCAACTCGATGGCGATATGGTCCTATAGCGCTCTGGCTTATCACTGCAGCTCCGCGATCTGCCAGAATTTCAAGTGCCCTCTGGCTTCCATGCTTCTTTGTAGCTCTACAGCTCTGTGGATTTGAAGCGCTGCTCTGGCTTCATGCTTCTCTACGTACTCAGGCTCTCGGGCCTCTCTCCACGCAGCCTCTCCCTGGAGTCTCTCGGGCTCTTTGTTTCACCGCTCTCGCCCTTTGCTTCGCAACCTTTCGCCTCCCTCCTCGGCTCTCTATCACCATCATGTTTAATATTACGTTTGGATCAAAGCCACGCTTAATAATCAAAGGTCGGTTGTGTTCAGGAAAATAATGTTGTTGAATGGAAAGATCGGCCGGTGTAACAAAATCATAGGAATGCCTTTTTTCTATTAAATAGACAAATACACTGAAAAACTGACAAATTTGACCAAAATCCAGGCTTCAAAACATTTAAATCGGCCCTACAGACCCTATCAGGTATGCCTTTAGACGCTTATCACAATCGGTGGTTGGCAGTTGATATCGGTGATTGACATGGGCACTAATCACATTTATCGACGCGATTCCCGGGTTGTCGGTGATATTTATATCAATGATATTACAATCGGTGATTGGCGCGGCATTGTTATCAGCGCTTTTATCGCGGCTTCGCTGATATAAATATCGACGATATTATATGGGCAACATATATTTCAGGTCGGGACGATATATGTTATGCGGCATATAACATATAAATCAGTGCATATCTATATATATATATATATATCTATATATGTATATGTATATATACATATATATATCTATATATCTATATCTATGTATATATACATATACATATATATATATATATATATACATATCTATATATATATATATATATATATATATATATATATATGGTTTACCGTTGGGGTTTGGGCCGGGTCCACCACCAATGGCCCGTGCCCGCCCAATAATACATTGTTTAAACAACATATATATAGATATATGGTCGGACATATATGCGGGATATGTGGAGAAGGGTTCGGTGGGGGTTATTGCCGCCGATCCCAATCCCATATATAAATGCGTTTATTACTGCGATGAGGTGGTTTTAAAGGGTTCGGCGGGGTTTGTTGCCGCCGATCCCGAAACCATGTGTTGTATTGTTTTTATATAGTTATTGTAATAACTATATTGACACATTTCATTATATGGTTATTTATTAACCATAAAAATATGATTTTGTCCCTTATGCAAGTTTTAGGAGACAACTGAGAGAATGCCAAGTGTCAATGGCTGATGGGCTGCCATGTGGGTCCCACCTTCTTATGGGGATGCCATGTGGCACACTGTGGGCCTCACTTTTCCCCTGTCATGCCAAACTTTGAAGAGCTCTATCTTTCGCACACAAGCTCAGTTTGACGAACTGTCCGCACCACCACGATTAGGACGATAAGTTCTTCGATCTGGTCCTAGTTCGAGCACAATCCAAACACTTTGATTTTTGAGCCATCTTTGTCCTGTATCTCTCTGGAGCCACCTAGATCAATCCTCCCCACTGAGGAGCTTTTGGTCCTCCAAAAGCATGGAAAATAATCTGCATCTTTCTCGGTACCCTGTCTGCATCACAAATGTCCTGAAAAGGTCTCACTTCCATCTCCTTCACCTTTGTTCTTCAGAGCCTTAAGCGATGAGCCGACACCTGCTACTTTTGCAGCTTGCAGTACATTGTTTTCAATTACATGCTTGAATTATAAGACCAACCAAAGAACCAAACATCCCATACTTTCCACGAGTTTATGACACATACTTGGTGGTCAAGTTTACAACAAGCGGACATAACATCCCAGCTATGACAACTAGGCCAAACTATCACGGCTGCTTCAAAAAGTGATGGAAAACACATCATCACTACAACACATGATTTACATTCATAATGCCAAACACTATTGTTTTGACAAGTGACAGAAACATAACATCACTTTCAAAGTTTTAACATGCAACTCAAAATATGACTCAAAACATGACCAGACATCATTGCTGTTGACCAAGTGATGGGAAACGCATCATCACTTTTACACTTAAAAAATGCAACAAATGATTTGCAAAGAATGACCATGAAATGACATCATGTCAAGAAAACCACTTTTCACTGATCAATGTGAATGGGTCACCTCCTTGAGGTGGGTTTTCTTGTCAAACAACTGCTCTTCCTGGTTCACACACCGACGCTTTGTCTTTAAGGCGCTGCTCTGGAAGGAGCTTCCAGCAAGTGGCTCTTTGATGGCCATTTCTTTCAAAACGACTACAGTAGGCTTTCTTCCTCCATATCTCCTTAACCTGCTTCTTTTCATGCTGTGGAGAGGGTCTTTCACACCTCATGAGTGCTGCCATCCTTTTCCAACACTTAGAAAAGGTATGGTTAGGTAAACCACAAAAGGTGCATTTTTTTCGATGCCCTCGTTTTCGTTCATTATTAACAACATGATCAAAGGGAACATTCGAAGATCGAAAGTGGTTATACCTTTCTTTTTTGTCTCTGATGTCAGTATGGCGATGAGAGCTTACCTCAGCTCTCTCCCTACAATGGAAACTGCCATGTGATGATGGGGATGTTTTCCCATCATTCTCCTTCCTCGACGAAGTCTTGGAAAAATTAGACACCTTTGAGCACTCTTCTCTGATGTATCTCGAGCCTACAAATCAATGCTCATGCACAACTTCCAAAGGTTGAGTGATGCCTTGGTTATTAACACCAAGTTATTTCTCCTCGTGCCTTGTCTTTGTAAGGAGCCTCATGTTTGTCCCTATAATTGGGATCTCCAAATCTCCAACAAACATCATACTATAATAAGATGAAACCAAAAGGAAATCAACATCTTTTACCTTCTCTTTCGATTTGGAAAAAACTGATGAGGGCTGCTCATCATTCCTTGTCGGTGGTTCACTAACTGTCTCAGTGCCTTCCCCAACTTCTTTCTTGACATACCCAAGTCCTGCTTGGCACGGTAATTCCTCTAATTAGATGGGATTGACACTGCCTTGGCCATTAATGCCCAAGCCTTTTCTTCATATCCCATTCTCTTCAGTAGTTTGGAGCCAATTCCTGTGGTATTATTTTCAAACATAGCAAAATCATCATCAGGAAACATACATGAAGATGGAGAACTACTTTTTACCTCACATGGGTCTCGCTGTAGCTTTTCCAAGGCCTCGTCCTTTGCTTGCAGCTATCGTAGCAAACTTTGTTTTTCCTCTTTCTCTTCATGTAAGCGCATCTTCAATTCATCATTCTCTATTTGAAGATTATGTTTGTTTTGCTTCAGTTCCTCCATGGCCTCTTTTGTGGCTTTCAACTGAAGTTGTAACTGCTCCTTTTCCTCTGTTTCTTTCTGTAGAGTTTCATACACAATTTCCACTTTCTTGGAGATGTTGAGCATGGTCTCGCACATCGCTCTTTCATCCTTTGTCATTGCACGTTCCATTGTTCACACTACAATTTGCATACACGTAAAGACCACTCTGATACCACATGATCCAGGTCCAGGTGTGAAGAAGGACCCTTCAAAGATCTTTTACTTTCGTGATGTGTTAAAATTGCTTTTTAAAAGAACATTAACGAATACATTTGTATGAGGAAAAGAAGAGGAACATAACATTCATCAACACATGAAAAAATAAGCATTGATAATGGAGTTCATCCAGGAGGGACTACATCTCTGGGCCCCGGTGTCAAGATGGTGTAAGCCACTGCATTAAGTGCTATCAATAATGGTGATGTACACAAAGATGATGTCTCGATCATACAAGGAAAAATTCCCTCATGCAGGAGTGGCTCTAAGAGATGTTCCACAACTAGAACTCTCAATCAAAAGACTCCTATCAGTATGATACAAAAACATGCATAGTGAGCATCCAACCAACATGGCACAAAAGGGATGTCAAAACAAAACACATGCATGACAAAAGCAATAGTATCCCAGCAACATACAACAAGGGATCTCAAAGCATAACATGAAGAGTTATGATAGAAAGCACATCATATGAAAGATTCCACATAACATGAAGCAAGGAATCATGACAACATGAAATAAATAAGATCCTGCATCAATATCAATCAAGGATCCATGTAGCATAATGTAAAAGAAGAAGTACATGAACAATAATCATATACCTCACACCACGGGCCATCTGAAGAAGTGGATGTCACACGACTGAAGCTGCTCAGACCATTGCTCTCAAGGCATTGATCTTCATGAAGATGGTTGCTTGCACAAGAAAGTGGACATCTGAAACATAGCTATCAAAAGTGTTGAAGCTTGCTAAATATCGATTTCATAGCATCGATTGCAAGAAGAATCGATCAAATAAGAATCAATCAAGAAGAATTGATAAAAGATGAATTGATCACATGAAGAATAATCGATCATAAAAAACAATTGATCACAGAAGAATAACCACTCTGGACTTCTCACTCTATAGCTCGATGGCGATCTAGTCCTATAGCGCTCTGGCTTATCACTACAGCTCTGCGATCTGCTAGAATTTCAAGTGCCCTATGGCTTCCATGCTTCTCTGTAGCTCTGCGGCTCTGTGGATTTGAACCGCTGCTCTGGCTTCATACTTCTTTGCGTACTCAAGCTCTCGAGCCTCTCTCCACGCATCCTCTCCCTGCAGTCTCTTGGGTTCTTTGTTTCACCGCTCTCGCCCTCTGTTTCGCAACCTTTCGCCTCCCTCCTCGGCTCTTTATCACCATCATGTTTTATATTACGTTTGGATCAAAGCCACGCTTAATAATCAGAGGTCGGTTGTGTTCAGGAAAAGAATGTTGTTGAATGGAAATATCGGCTGGTGTAACAAAATCACAGGAATGCTTTTTTCTGTTAAACAGACAAATACACTGAAAAACTGATAAATCCGACCAAAATCCGGACTTCAAAACATTTAAATCGGCCCTACAGACCCTATCGGGTCTGCCTTTAGACGCTTATCGCAATCGGCAATCGGAAGTTGGTATCGGCGATTGACATGGGCGCTGATCACGTTTATCGGTGTGATTCTTGGGATGTTGCCGATATTTATATCGGTGATCGGTGCGGCATTGTTATTGGCGCTTTTATCGAGGCTTCGCCGATATACATATCAGCGATATTATATGGGCGGCATATATTTTGGGTCAGGGCGATATATGTTATGCGGCATATAACATATAAATCGGCGCATATATATATATATCTATATATATATATATATATATATATATATATATATATATATATATATATATATATATATATATATGTATCTATATATATATATATATATATATATATATATACTTCATCCTTTCACCCACTACGGGAAGACGGAGCTAAGCAACGTGACCTTACCTTGCTTCTATCTTCGGTCGAATAAGAATACGCATAATTGGCACGTCTATCTACGCGTTCCTCGGGCCCGGATACATCGGTAAGAAAGAGAGGTAAGACCGCAGTACTTATTTAGTTAAGGGGCCACCAAATAAGTAAGTGCTTGTAGGCGTGGTAAAGAATCTTTCCTTAGGCGGTGCAGTATAAATACCCTTATTTGTACCCCCCCCTTGCTTTATGGCCGGTACCAGATCTAGGGAACGACCATGTTCCACCCTTTTTCTGTAGCCCTTAATCTTTCCTTTTGCTCGGATTGCCCCTGATACTCTCGTATGCGAGAACTAGGTTAGCGAGGTGACAAACAGATTGGATTAGATCCCTATATCTCCCGTCTGCGATACATATACATATGGTTGACCATTGGGGTTTGGGCCGGGTCCACCACCAATGGCCCGCGCCCGCCCATTAATACATTGTTTTAAACAACATATATATAGATATATGGTCGGACATATATGCGGAATATGTGGAGAAGGGTTCGGTGGGGGTTATTGCCGCCGATCCCGATCCCATATATAAATGTGTTTATTGCTGCGATGAGTTGGTTTTAAAGGGTTCGGCGGGGTTTGTTGCCGCCGATCCCGAAACCCTGTGTTGTATTGTTTTTATATAGTTATTGTAATAACTATATTGACACATTTCGTTATATGGTTATTTATTAACCATAAAAAGATGATTTTGTCTCTTATGTAGGTTTTAGGAGACAACTGAGAGAATGCCAAGTGTCAATGGCTGATGGGCTGCCATGTGGTTCCTACCTTCTTATGGGGATGCCATGTGGCACACTGTGGGCCTCACTTTTCCCCTGTCATGCCAAACTTTGAAGAGCTCTATCTTTCGCACACAAGCTCAGTTTGACGAACTGTCCGCACCACCACGATTAGGACGATAAGTTCTTCGATCTGGTCCTAGTTCGAGCACAATCCAAACACTTTGATTTTTGAGCCATCTTTGTCCTGTATCTCTCTGGAGCCACCTAGATCAATCCTCCCCACTGAGGAGCTTTTGGTCCTCCAAAAGCATGGAAAATAATCTGCATCTTTCTCGGTACCCTGTCTGCATCACAAATGTCCTGAAAAGGTCTCACTTCCATCTCCTTCACCTTTGTTCTTCAGAGCCTTAAGCGATGAGCCGACACCTGCTACTTTTGCAGCTTGTAGTACATTGTTTTCAATTACATGCTTGAATTATAAGACCAACCAAAGAACCAAACATCCCATACTTTCCACGAGTTTATGACACATACTTGGTGGTCAAGTTTACAACAAGCGGACATAACATCCCAGCTATGACAACTAGGCCAAACTATCACGGCTGCTTCAAAAAGTGATGGAAAACACATCATCACTACAACACATGATTTACATTCATAATGCCAAACACTATTGTTTTGACAAGTGACAGAAACATAACATCACTTTCAAAGTTTTAACATGCAACTCAAAATATGACTCAAAACATGACCAGACATCATTGCTGTTGACCAAGTGATGGGAAACGCATCATCACTTTTACACTTAAAAAATGCAACAAATGATTTGCAAAGAATGACCATGAAATGACATCATGTCAAGAAAACCACTTTTCACTGATCAATGTGAATGGGTCACCTCCTTGAGGTGGGTTTTCTTGTCAAACAACTGCTCTTCCTGGTTCACACACCGACGCTTTGTCTTTAAGGCGCTGCTCTGGATGGAGCTTCTAGCAAGTGGCTCTTTGATGGCCATTTCTGTCAAAATGACTACAGTAGGCTTTCTTCCTCCATATCTCCTTAACCTGCTTCTTTTCATGTTGTTGAGAGGGTCTTTCACACCTCATGAGTTCTGCCATCCTTTTCCAACACTTAGAAAAGGTATGGTTAGGTAAACCACAAAAGGTGCATGTTTTTCGATGCCTTAGTCTTTGTTCATTATTAACGACATGATCAAAAGGAACATTCAAAGATCGAAAGTGGTTATACCTTTCTTTGTTGTCTCTGATGTCAGTATGGCGATGAGAGATTACCTCAGCTCTCTCCCTGCAATGGAAACTGCCATGTGATGATGGGGATGTTTTCCCATCATTCTCTTTCCTCGACGAAGTCTCGGAAAAATCAGACACCTGCGGTTGGATTTACCCAGTCCTGCTCCCATGCAGTTATCTTGTAGATGCAGTCCAAGTCATCGTTGCTATCGTAGTGACGCACTGGCTCCGTGTAGCGCAATCCCTCTACAAGTTCTAAAGGTACCACTACGCGCAAAGACTTTTTCTCAAAAATCATCTTGCGCTTCCTCAGATTTATCACTCCATTCATGTCAGTGGCCCAATCTATTGCCAATAGTGCGGGGTAGGGATTGATGTCATCAACAATCTCTATTACCTTGAAATCTGCTAGCGTGCTTGCTCCTTCGATATCTACTATGATTCCCTGCAATCTCCCTATAGGTAGGATCTTTTGCTGGTTCGCCATCCATAGTTGGATAGGAGACCATTCCAGTGCAAGCCTTCCCATGCACTCCCATGTCTATTTTGGCAGGATGTTCACATCCGATCCTAGATCCAGAATCACTTGGTCCATATCATATTCCCCGATCTGCGTGGTCAATCTCATTTCCCTTCCTATTTGTGTTGTGTGCTTCCTAAGCTTCTGGATTATGCGTGGTTCTCCTGGCATGGGCCCAGTGCATCTAGTTATGATTTCTTGCAGCCCCTTTACAACCTTGTTGTCACGCAGCAGCTTCATGCATGTCTCCAAGAACGTAGTGAGCATCGTTGGGTCCATTTCTGGCTCCAGTTTGTCTTTACTTCTTGAAGTGGAGGCATCAATGAAGCTCCTCTTAGCTTCCATGAAGGTCTCCTTAGCACACTCCAAATAAAATTTGGGTTCCTTTTTTGGAGCCTTTCGAACCCAGGTACTTTCTTCAGGTTACTTTCCTTTTTCATCCCTTTCGTAATACCACTCTAGAGCATGATATTTACATTAGGGTCTTTCTCGTGTGGCTAAGACCTCATCATTTGCAGGTTCTAAGTTGGGGGAGGTTGGAGTGTTCCTTTACCGTTCAACCACGTTATCAGTGTGGCACAATGCTCTGTCCCATGGTCAAACAACGTACAATACAAACATGATGGTCACGTTGGATTCATACAATCGTGAGCATAATGCCTTGGCCCTCCGCAATTGTAACATATGAGTTGTCCACGACCTCTTCTTGGTCCCCCTCCACCTCGACCTCGTCCATGCCCTTGAAATCCGGTGTGTGCCATTCCTGTGTTATGATCGAGGGGTCGCATTCCGGCTTGAACTTTGGAGGTAGGAGTTCAATCCATCATTAGCTCATAACTTCTACATGTGCACTCATCATGTCCTACTGACCTGCAAAAAGTATAGAACAACTGCTGTGAATTCTGCGTATACTTCTATAATTGATGGCGGTTATCTGTAGCATGCTTTCCTCCTATCTGACAAATCACGCACCATAGTGCAGGCGCCGCGCTTGGTCCTACTTGTGCCTTCGGTCTTAGTGGCATTGGCCCTCCTCCCACAAGATAATTCACGAACACTGGGTAGTGATCCTTGTCGTGCGCCTAGCCCTTGCATTTTACGCACCATACCTCATCGCGCATCTATGGGTGGGTTGTCCTGTCTTGTTTCAAACTTTGCATCTCCATGCACAAGTTTTTCAACTGCGCGTGAATCTATTGAACTCCCAGGTTATGATCTTGAACTAGGGTCTCGTGTAATCTCATCACAGCCTCCAAAGCCTTAGCTTGAGTGGTTAGCCTTTTTTGCGATAGCGCGTTCCGTAGATGCAGTGTTAACGATGCTACGAACCATTCGCGGTGTTGCCCATCTGTTAATGTCATGTTTTCTTGGCGAATTGTGCACTTTAGTCTTTGGTCCAACTCCCACGGGGTTTCGCCTAGTAGCATTGTGATTTCCTTGAATTCAATGATCGACTATGCCTCTAACTTTGGTCTGCTAAATTCTTTGTTTAGCACAGCTTGGATATCCGTGATTCTCGCATTCAGATTATCATTGGAATGCTTAATGTACCAGGTCAGCGCATGATCCTGTAGAGCGCTGACCAACGTTTCCTTCTTTATATTGTTATCCATGGCACCTTGTGCTTCCCATACAACTTTTATCATGAACCAAAACAGGTCTGGATCTCCATTCCCTACTCCCTTGAACATTGGTAGCTTTATCGCACTTTCCATACTACTTCGCGGTGGTGGCGGAGGTGGTATGGGTGAAGACAGGGGTGAAGACGGTGAAACTGGTGGTGGTGTGGGTGGGGGTGGTATGCGCAGAATTCTCTGTCTTATCAGATTGATCGCACTTCTTGGCGAGACCTTTGTGAGCTCTTCTTCACCCCCTCGTGGAGGTGAAATCAAGGGGCTAGTCTCTAGTTCTGTGCTACCTTCATTTTTGTAGATTCTCCCACTTCGCGTAGCCCCAAACATCAATTTATTCACATAACTCGCTTTTCACACAGTAGAATTTTAATCCAAGTGTTCAAATATTTAACGTACTTACCTCGCGGTCCCTTGAGGAAGCGTTGTTTTGCCTCGCTATAGCTGACTGAAGTATCTACCACGAATTTGGTGATGAATCCTCCTATGATTCGATCGAGCCAGTGATCGACAACGCGCGCGATCTGATCTTCTGATGCTTCCAGTCTACGCACCAATTCTGGAGTCCACACAATAGGTTTGTTGAGTTTACACCTTCCTTGGCTATCTGCTAGCTTCGCGATCCACTGATACAACTCAGTGGGGAAGGATGCAAAGAAAATTGCATGGATATCTGTATACAAGTAGCAATCTAACCACTCTTCCTTTGATAGTCGCGGATTCCTGTTTTCCTGTGCCACGAACTCGTGAATCTTTCTATCCAACCAACCTTCAATTCCTTTCTTTATCGGATTCCAGTGATACGAGGTCAGACATCTCTATGCAGATCCTGGTCCTAACAACAGAACCATTTGTTGGCTTGTTGGGGCTTGACCCAGGTTCGGAGTTAATTAGCCAAACAAATCCCTATACTACTGGCCCTTTCGGCAATAGTCCATGGAGCGCGGACTGAGGTCTCACCTGAAGTAGTATGGGAGGGTACTAGAACCGGGTTTCCTCACCCTTGAGATGTCTGGGAGGTACGAGTGGTCTTTGATTTGTTCCTGCGCATAGGTCGCTTCGCACACTTTCCATTCCTCGCGGCTTGATACACTACCTTCGTGCAACCCTAACAGGGGTTGTGTCGTGCTCTACGCTATTACCCAAGATCTTACTTATCTTCCAGTGTTAATTAATTACCTTTGCCTACTTGAATGTCTTAAGTTATAATTAGCAATACAAAACATTCATACACGATCGCACAATAAATAAATAGTATACTTGCAAATTATATCCAATCATGCATTAAACCAGGAAAATATACACAAAATTATAGCAAAACTTCTCTTTATTTATTCTCCCAATGGTTATAGACTCAACCTGTCCTGTGCACTCAGCTGCAAGGGTCTGCGCACTCAGTTGTGGACTACTAGGCCTCTGTGCACTCAGCTGCAGAGCCTTCTCCTACTCAACGACCCATAGACACACGTTACACTTCAACCCAATCACTTAGACTTCGTATGCTTCCCTTCTATTCCTTCTCTTCATTATTTTCTATACTTAGAGCCTCACTCTATTTATACAATCCCATGGTTCGCAGACCATGAGTAGGTATATCTAGCCGACATTACATTAAAAAACTAGGGTGGACAACCCTGTGACTCTATTATACTTTCGCGCCCTGAGCCCGCAATTTGCGGAGCTTTTACAAAAAGGTTCGGTCAAAACTTGGGCTTTAAGCCCCAAAACATACCTTGGGGGGATTCCATGCCCAACACTTCCTCATCTAAAAAGGCTAAAACTCAAGAGACAAAGGAAGATGATTTGGAAACAAGCCTAGTGGAGAAAGGTCCAGACCAACTAGTTTTTCATATCTCATTAGAATATCAGTCACAACCACTGCCACGTATTCTTCACATGTAGCTATTTTAGGTGCAACTACTAGGACATCAATCACAGGATCAAGTTGGTCTTCATTCAATGCCATCGAAGAAAGAAATATGAAAGTGAGATAAGAGATGCAACAACAGGTGGAATCTTATTCATCCCCCTATCACATTAGGTTACTAGCTGCAATGGATTTGGAGAGGAATCAAATAAAGTTTTCCTTGCATCATCCTCGAGCCCAGTCCTTGTCCTCAGGTTCACAACTCAAAACTCTACATGTGTCTTTGGATATGGCAAGTATTCCCCTCCCAGAAAAAATAAATTTCCATAGATTTGGGGAAATGCTATATAACAACCTGAATAAGAACTCCTTGACCATCATCAAGGCATAAACCCTACTGGAGAAAGCTTCACATAGGCTGAAGAAAGAGAAAGCAAACTCTTGTGCTCTTCACATACATAATGAAAAATTCATGGAGCTGTTGGTGAAGCTTGGGGTAAATCCTAAGGACATTTCAGCTATCGAGACTCTACTCAAGGGTTCTCAAGAATATATTCAAGAGATAAGGCATAAGCTAAAAATGACAGGAAGATAACATGTCCAGACCAAGGAGCTAGCGCAAGTAGAGGCAGAAAGAGAGATCTTGGTCAATGAGATCATTGATAGGAAAAATGAGGTCATAGCCCTGAAGAAGATGATAGCTGAGATACAATAGAAAATTGACTCACATATGTGCATAGTCATCATCCCTAAGGATCTCCAAAAACCTACTAAGTAACTAACAAAGACCCTTACTAAATTTCAGCTTTCAGAAGGGGAGTTAAAAAAGGTACGAAGAGATATAGAAGATGCCTAGAAAAACTTAGCCCAGAAGGGGAAATAATTAGAGATCAACATGACTAATGTTGAGATCCTCAGCGAGGACCTACAAGAAGCTAAACAACAAATATCAAAGATGAATGGAAAGTTAAAAGGGAACATCACTGCTGTAGGCCAAACAGTTAGTGTTGGATGAGATTATTGAAGAAATGGAGAAGAACTGGGAATTCATAACCATGACGCATGAGAAGAAAATAATAGTTAAAGATTTTGAATACTCCATCATAACAACTAAGGAGGATGGGGTAAATAACTCCCATATTTCCCAAAAGTTCATCAAGTTTGTGAATGAGAGGCCACTCAGTGAGTTGAGGCCTATTGATGTGGTAGACAAAGTGGGGGCCATCATGGAGATTACTAAGATGATCTGAAAGGAGGAAGCTAGAGTGAGAGCTGAAGAATGCTTAGGGGGAATGGCGAGGAAGATAGATGCTTTCAATCAGGATTTTGAAGCACTGATAAGGGCAGGGTTTCCCAGCTGTTGGGAATTGGGTGAGTTAAGCCCCTAAGATCAGTATAAACAATGATGGGTAGAGGCCAAAAGCATAACAGACTTCTCCCATGAGAATACAACCACTCTAAAGGGGAGAACATTGGCAAATTATCTCAAGAAATACTTTTAGCTTCTTGGATTGATAAAAATGCTATTTAGGGCAAATTTTGACTACTCATACTTAACTAGTTTGAAGATCTCACGCCAGTTTTTATTCCAGTCTCATCTCTCAAATTTGGTACTATGGCAGAGGTTTCAACAGTTCATCGATCCACCCACACTCCAGATCATCGACCTCACGATGAAACCTCCACCTCCTTCCTAACAACATTGAAGATATTGTAGATTGTGTTAATCATGAAACTTTTACTTTTACTTTTATGTAACTATTTTATTTCCCTAGTCAGTTACATTTTATGTTATAAATAGTTGTGCTACGAGGCATACTTAATTTTGATATGATGACTCTCTGAAACAAAATCAAGAAGGAATATTTTTTTTAATGGGTTCTCCTTCAGAAGCCCTATAAAGACAATGAGAAAAAACTCTAAAAGGGTTCAAAACTTTTTGAATTTTTTCTTACAAATAGAGAAGCATTATGTATTGTTTATGTATCATTTCTCTGTGGAAAATTAATACAATATTTTGGCATCCCCTCTCACCTGAGTTTATAGTATGTGTTCTTGCTATGTTTCCTTCATATGTGTTTCATTTTCTTCTCAAATTATATCATAAGTAATGTTGTATGTTTTTCTCATGAATGTATGGATTCATTCAAGTCAAATATTGATGTATAATGCCTGTATGGACATGGAAATCAAATCCTTAAAGTGCATACTATGTATCTTTGCACCCCATTCTTCATCTTTTCTTCATCCATTTCATTCTGATTTTTATTGCATATGATTCTTAAATATAAGCCTTGTGTATTGAATTTCCTTCTAAGTTTAATTCTTCTATTCCATATACTAAAATGGTTTATTAAGCTACAAACCTAGGTGATGAAGGTTGTTGTATAGTGGCGTTGATGTTTCTATGAGTTAATTTTTTATTTGATAGTTATATTCTTCTTCTAGAGGAGGGTTCTGAATCATTGTTCTTTTTGTGACATATTAAATATTGAATGTGTGTGACAACTCTTGCAAATATGCAAGCACTCATCTAGGATGTCCTATGCACTGGTCTTCCCTCCAGCCCATGGGTTGTCTCTAGGAGGCTCATTCTAGCCACAACATGCATTATCACCCACCTTTTCCAGTATCTCAAAGGGACCATACCTTAGAGCCTTGTTTTTCTTACCAGGCCCCTGCAACTTCTCCTTGTTCAACTATGGCCATACTCTATCTCCCACCCTGGATTATTTCTTTGTTATATGTTGAACATGTCTACCCTTATACTTCTCCTGCTACTTCTACAGTGTTTCATGTACCTGTAGATGGATTTTCCTAATCTTCTCTATAATTTTTCAGCCCTCAAAGAATCTCCTGTAAGATCTTCCCTCACTCCTCCTTGCTACCCATATGCAATATCCAAAGGTGAAGGTGGAAAACATCCAAAACAAGTCTCAAATGGGGACTTTCCTGTAGAAGTGTGGACTGCTCTGTTATAAGAATGTTATATAAATACTAGATTTTCATCCCAGGTCTTCAGATGCTTCTGGTTGTATCCCCATAGAAGTTGCAACAAAATCTTGTTGACTACTTATGTTTGCCCATCTGTCTATGGATGGAATATTGTAGATCTCTTCAAATTTGTGTCCATATTCTCCCACAGTTTAGTCCATATTGCACTAAGAAATATTGTGTCCCTATCTAAAATGATGTTCCTTGGTATCCCAAAGTGCACCTAGACCTATCCAAAGAACAAATTTTATGCTTCTTCTTTGTTGATGATCTTTTTACAGGGAATCATAACACACATCTTGTTGAACCCGTGAAATACCATGAACAGGTAGGCATGTCCCTTCCTGTTTTTCGATAAACCTCCCACAAAGTCCATGGAAATTCTTTCCCAAGGATGAGTAGGTACAGGTAAGGGATGATATAGACCTTGTTTCCTGTTGTTAGGCTTGCTGGTACAACAAAGCATGCATCCCCTTATGAACCTAGCTACCTTCTCTTGGATCTTGCGCCAATACACATACCTCTGCAAGTTAACCATGGTCTTCTATACACCAAAGTTCCTGGCAACCTTGGAGCTGTGAGCCTCTCTAATCAGTTGCAAATTCTCACCTTTAGGAACACATAGCTTATCCAACCTGTAGAGTAACCCATCCTGGAGATGGTAGTAAATGGTGTGATTTCCATCATGCACATGACTCTGACTCTACAATTGTTGATACACCTCCTTGAAGTCCCCATCTTCTGAATATGCCTCTCTATATGCATCATGGGTGAATGGCTCCATGTGCATAAGAGTCCCCAAAGTTGTAATCTTTGATGTGGGTGGTCTTGAAATCATATCAGCCAACTTGTTTGTTTTTCCTTTCTTATACTTAATCACCAAATGAAATTGTTGTAAAAACCCTATCCACTTGTAATGCATGGCCTGTTGTAGCTTACTTCGGACCTGCAAGTACTGTAATAGTTGTTGATATTTTTGGATTACTGTCTCCTTTCCCATGAGATAGAGCTTCCACTTCTTCAAAACTTGCACCATGGCATAGAGTTCCTTATTTTAGGTAGGATGGTTAAGAACTTATCCATGAAATATTTCAAAATGGTAGCAAACGAGACTTCCTCGTTGCATCAAGACAATTCCCATAACATACCCACATGCATCTGTCTCCACTTCAAAGGGCTGTTGAAAGTTTGGTAATGCCAGAACTAGTGCTTGATTGGTCTTCTTCTTTAGCTCCTTGAAAGCCTTCTGTTGACATTTTCCCCACTTGAAACTCTTGCCACTTGTTTTTATGGTGTGGAGCGGTGTTTCTACCACTAAAAAGGAGGCTATGAATTTCCTCAAGTACTATGTTGCCCCAATGAAACTCCTGAGCTAAAAAAAATTGGTAGGCACTGGCCATTTCATGATGGCCTCCATCTTGAGAGGAACTATCTTCAACTCTCCTCCATCGATCACATACCCCATATACACCAAAGACTGTTGTGCAAACTCACACTTCTTAGGTTTTTCTAGAAGCTAATGCTTCTTCAATGTTTCCAGCACCTGCGTCAAATGTGAAATATTCTCCTCCCAGGTAGCACTATATACTAGTATATCATCCAGATAAACAATAACAAATGAATCTATAAAAGGATGCAATATATCATTCATTAATCTCATAAAAATAACTAGTGCATTACATAGGCCAAATGGAATAACTAATCACTCATACAAACCTTGTCTGGTTTTGAAGGTGATTTTCCATGTATCTTCTTCTTTGAATCAAACCTGGTGATATCTAGACTTAAATTCCAACTTAGTGAAATAATTTTCTTGCTGCAGCTAATCTAGTAGATCATCTATCCTAGGAAGGGAGTATCTATTCTTGAGCATGATTTTATTCAACACCATGTAATCTATACACATCTACCAAGTCTCATCCTTCTTTGGAACAATCATGATGGGTGACCCACATGGTGATGTACTCGGTCGAATGACACCCTATTCCAACAGTTGGTGTGATTGTCTCTTCACATCACTTGCTTCTATAACAAAATGCTTTTACAACCCAATATTTGGCAATGGGAGTCTGGCAATAGCTGGATCTCATGCTCCACTTCTCTCTTAGGTGGTAACCCTTTAGGCTCTCGGAACACATCCTTATATGCCTATAACAACTACTCCAATTGTTGTTTTTGTTTCTTAGTACACCCCTCCAGGGATGTGTTTCCTCTTATTGACTCCCTTCATAATGACTTTCTCTTAAAATCAATAAAACATACTTCTTGCTAGAACTAATCAATTTCTTGTCTTGGTTGGCACTTACCAGTGAAATTTTTTACTTGCCTTTGTACGCATTAATGATGAACGATTTTCCATCCTTGATGAGCTGGTACTAGTTAGCTCTCCTCATGAATATTGTATCACACGTGTACATGTATGGACTCCAAAACACAACTACTCATACATCAAGGGGAACCAAATCCATATCTACTTCATCAATAAAATCAACACTGATAGAAAATCTAATTTTGCATTGTGTTGTTACCTTTAGCTCTGGATCCTTATTTATGCATCCCAATGGATATGGGTTTGGATGATCACGAACTTCCAACCCCAACTTCTTGACCAACTCTTCTGCAATGAGATCCGTCTACAATCTTGAGTCAAACAAAGCATCATTCTACACTAATGTATAGACAATATTCTCATCCACATTCGAGCTACTTTAACATTCGTTGCTTGAATCAGTGGCCATGAGATTCTTCTTCTTATTATCTTTCTTCTTATTCTTTGGGTTTAGCTCTGGATGCAACTTCCAACACTTCTCCTTTGTATGGCCATTAATGTTGCAGTTGTTGCAGTGGTTGCTAGGATCTTTTCACTAGTGTGTTGTGGCTACCATATTTTTATCTTTTCCTGCTTTTTGCTTCTTCTTCCCCTCCTTAGAAGCTTCTTGTTGTTCCTTCTACTTCGATCCACTTGATTGTGCTCTTTTCAGACTTGCGTTCTCAAGGTATTGTGCATGTACACAAGCCTTGTCCACTTATTTGGGCTTGAAAAACATTACTTTCTCATGCAGATGGCGTTGCAAACCCCCCAAATACTTGAGGAGTACATCTGGGTTCTTTGGCGAGATACCCAACATTATAGCCATATTTCTGAATTTTGTGGTGTACACTTGCACGCTTTGGCCTGATCTAATAATCACCCTATGAGTGATCTCAGTGAAGATTTATTACATGAAGGTTTACAGACTCATGTGCTAGTGTGTGTCTATGTTATTTAGGCAATGGATTGATCAGATTGCAAATGCACAGACACTTGAGATGGAAAACAATAGAGAAATACAGTGAGCAAATATAAGGACACAAGAATTTAATAAGGAGTTCACCCTATCCTCCAGGGCTACATCTCCAGTCCAGCTCTCAGTGGTGGCCTTCTTTTATTGTGTCTTAAAGTAGAGAATTACAATGAAGGAGCTCAATGTGAGTCTCCTGAACAGAATTTGCTTGGCAGGGTGGTTCTTGGATGCCCCAAGCCACTAGAGTACACAGACTCTTTTCCTTACCAGCTCTGTGACCTTTCTGGTCTTCAATGGAGAGAGCCCAATGTGGTGCTCAGTCCAGATAGATCCTCTCAGGGATGGCTTGAATCTCTCAAGCTCTCTAGTGCTCGATGCTACCTTTGGTCAGCTCGGCCCTCTGTCTTCCATTCTGCTTTGCTTCACTATCTTTCCTTTCTCTATTCTTCCTTTCTGTGTTCGGTCTTCCTTTCGGTGTCCCGTCCTCTTCCCTGTTCTCTTCTCCTCTCTACTTTTCCCATGCATGGCTTTAATGCCATTGAAGCTCATGGCTGTTTGCTTCCCCTTCCACTTTCGTCGGTTCACCTGCTACAGCTTCGCTTGGAGTTCCTTGTTCCAGCGTCATCATCAGGCTCACAGGGAGTGGCCACATGTCCTCCTACAGCTGCACCAACTCGCTTCGTCAGTTTGGTTTTTCCGTTATGTCATGGAATGAGTCTTATGCCACCTTGGCAGTAAAATTGGACGTCAAATTCTTATAAATCATGGCTTAATCCCCTGTCGATTCTGCTTTTCCATCAGGCGTGATCTTAGCCATTAGATCTGAGGCCTCCAGATCCAACGCCATTCGCAAATTTCACGCGGTTGACTTGCTCGACCATTAGCGCACGATTAGAGGTGGTTTTCTCTCTCCTCCACTTGCCATGCATCAGGCACTGAGTGGAATCACTCGATTTCCGCTAAAACTGCTTACCGCTTGAGGGTGCCCCCGATCAATACCGCCGGTATTCAAAGCGCGGGTCCCGCCTTGACCTTTAGCCTTTTCCCCATGGTTTTCCTGGCTCTCTATGCAATCGAGCACTCGGGGCCTCTCCTTCTCGAAGGGTTTTTCCCAGTGATGTGCGCTAATCGCGGATCAAATCTGCCTTTGTTTCCCTATCTGGGCTTCCCAAGGGCTAGTTTTGCCTCCTGCACAGTCTCCATGGGCCTTAGTTAGCACGCTTTGACCGAGATCCTCGTCACTCCATGCTGGCTGCTAACTACCACTGTTTAGAGGTGTTTTTTATCGTTGTTTCTTAATTCTTTGATGTTTGTCCCAACCTGATACAATGATGCTCCTTCTGAAAATTCTTCATGGGTCCAATTTGAATCACGGCCTTCCCACTGAAAAGCTTTTGGACCACCAAAAGTTGGTTTTCAAGAATCGACTAAGTGAGGATATTGTTTTCTCACTTGCCCAAGCTCAATCCACTTCGCACTTCTTGGCTTTGAACCTTTGAGCCCTACTCTGAGGTACTCAACATCTCCCCTGCGTGTCGTCCTCACCTTCCTATCCAACACTATGTCTTCCTGCAATTCATTAAGATATTCAGGTAGTAGGTCATCAATAGAAGGCAATTGACTCTGCTCTTCAGGATCCTCAATCATTGAAGGTTTAAACAATCTCAAGCAATCTGCATTTACGACTGAGTAGATGTGCATGTAAGCTGGTAGATCAAGGCGAAAATCATTCTCACCAATCTTCTCAAGTATTTTGAAAGGTCCATACCTGATAGGTTTTAGCTTTTTACCTTCACCTTGCATCTTGTCCTTATTGATATACAGCCAGACCTAGTCACCAACTTGAAAACTATGCTCCATCTGATGCTTGTCATGCCTAGCCTTATATTTGGCTTGGCTCTTTTCTAGCTGTTCCTGTACTGCCTGGTGGATCTATTGGATTTGTTCAATGAACCTAGTTGCCCTGTCCACATCACTGTGTCCCTCAACTGTGGTATCTTTACCAAAGACAAAATCCAAAGGAGACCTCGGTGTGAAACCAAAACAGGTCACAAAAGGAGATCTTTGTGTAGAAGAATGTTTTGCTCTGTTGTAAGCATGCTGCACATAACACAATGTTCATCCCAAAGCTTAGGATATTTGCTACAATATCCTCTGAGTAACTAGATCACTGTCCTGTTAACTACTTCTGTCTGGCCATCAGTTTGTGGATGAAAAGTTGTGCTTTTCTTTAGTTTGGTGTCCATCCGCTCCCACAGACTTGACCAAAACTTCCCCACAAATCGGGTGTCTCGATCAGATACAATGGAAGTGGGAAATCCAAAATGAACCCATACATGTTGAAAGAACAATTTTGCAGTCTGTTCAGCTGTAATCTGTTTATTACAAGGTATCAAAATACACATTTTGCTGAACCTATCCACGACAACATATAGATAATCATGACCCTTCCTAGATTTAGGCAGCCCTCCAACAAAATCCATGGAAACACTTTCCCAAGGATGAGAAGGTACTAGTAAAGGAGTGTACAAGCCTAGTTTTCTATTGCTGGGCTTGCTATTAGCACACATAGTACATCCTCTTACATATCTAGAAACTGTCTCATTCATTTTTGGCCAATAACAAAATCTTTGCAGCTGTGCAACTGTTTTACTTACCCCAAAGTGACCTGATATCAAGGAAGTGTGTGCTTCTCTAATTATCTTTACTCTCTCAGTTTGTGGAATGCAGAGTTTCCCACAATGGTATAAGAGTCGGTCCTTTACATGATAATCCAGTTCTTCTACTCTTTTTCCTTGACTCAAAGTTGCATATACATCTTTAAAGTCTATATCTTGAGCATATTGTTCAATGTAGCTTTCATGTAGCACAAAATTATGCTTAAGTATAGTAGATGCATTTATAATGGGTCTAGATAACATGTCTACAACTTTGTTATGTATGCCCTTTTTATATCTGATGACTAAATGAAACTGTTGTAGAAAACCCATCCATCTGTAATGTCTTGATTGCTGCAACTTAGTTTGGGAGTGTAGATATTGAAGTGGTTGATGATCAGTATGTATTACTGTCTCTTTTCCCATTAAGTAATGTTTCCACTTTTTCACACTCTGAACTAATGCATACAATTCTTTATCATATGTAGGATAGTTAACTACTGCAGGATTAAAAGTCTCAGAATGATAACATATGGGTTTACCGTGCTGTGTCAACACTGCTCCCATGGCATAGTCACTGGCATCAGTTTGGATCTCAAATGGTCTTTGTAGATCAAGCAGTGCTAGTACAGGTGTTGTACTAATCTTTTCTTTCAAGGTGTCAAAGGCTTTCTGATGTTTGCCTCCCCATTGAAACACCTTGTTCAATCATGTTAAAGCATGTAAGGGAGCTGCAATTGAGGAAAAATTAGAAATGAACTTTCTCCAATATTGTGCTGCTCCTAAGAAGCTTCTCACTTCTGTAGCAGACTTGGGTTTAGGCTAGTTTACAATGACTGTCACTTTAGAGGGATCTATCTTCAATTTACCACCCCCTACTATATGAACCAAGTAGTTTAGAAATGTTTTACCAAATTCACATTTTGAGAGTTTAACATAAAGTTTTTCTCTTTTCAAAACATCTAGTGTTTGCTTAACATGCTTTAAATGTTCTTCCCATGTTTTACTAAAAATCAGAATGTCATCTAGATACACAATAACAAAATCATCAAGAAAAGGTTTGACTACATCATTTATTAATCTCATGAAAGTAGCAAGAGCATTAGTTAAGCCAAAAGGCATAACCAGCCACTCATACTATCCCTACTTTGTTTTGAAAGCAGTCTTCCATCCATCTTGTTCTGCAACTCTGACCTGATGGTATCCACTATGCAAGTCTAGCTTGGTGAAATAAATAGCTTCCTTCAATTGATCTAAAAGATCATCTATGTGAGGAAGGGGATAATGATTTTTGATTGTTATCTTATTCAGTGCTCGGTAATTAATGCACATTCTCCATGAGCCATCTTTCTTTCTCACCAAATGATTGGTGACCCACATGGTGATGTGCCAGGCCTGATGAACCCCTTCTCAAGCAACTTCTGCACCTGCTTCTTGATTTCAACATTCTCTAAAGTTGACAACCTATACATCCCAATGTTAGGCAATGGAGCATCTTGCTGCAAAATAATATCATGTACTATTTCCCTTTTGGGCGGCAAACCTTTAGGTTCCTGAAACAAGATATCATATTCTGAAACAACCTTTTCTATATCAGCTTGTTGTTTAACATTACAGCCCTCACATACATTGGTTTTATCAAGTTTCTTTTCCTTTACAACCATCATTAATAATTGTTTGCATGAATTTATCATTCTTTTCATCTGCCCTGAGTTTATGAGAGTATAATTATTCTTTAGCTTATGAGCTCTTACAAAGTATTTGATTCCATCTTTAACAAGTAGATACTTGTTCTCAGCTCTATAGAAAATAGCCTTTCTATCATACAAGTAAGGACTTCCTAAAACAATTCCACATATATCCAAAGGAATTATGTCTAACTCCACCTCATCTACAAATGCTGACCCAAAAGAAAATTTGAGTTTGCACTGTCTAGTCACTTGTAGTTGTGCTTTATCATTCAACCATCCTAATGGGTATGGTTTCTTGTGAGGTGTGGTTGCTAATCCCAATTTCTTTACAATTGCTTCAGAAATTAAATTTACTTGTGAGCCACTATCAAACAAAGTATCAATCTTTTGATGTTTGGAAATAACTCGAATATGGAAAAGCTCATGTCTTTTTCTCTCATTTTCTTCATCAATAACAGATTGAGCAGAATTACTAGTAGATGCTTCAGAATTCTTACCTTTGATACCTGTGGCTGCAATGGTTGTTTCATCTCCTGAGTCTGACCCCAAATCTTTCTGAATAGCTGCAGCAGTCTTCTTCTTCTTGCCCTCGAACTTCTTAGGTCTCAGCTCTGGATGCAGAATCCAACAATGCTCATCATCATGCCCATCCTTTTTACAGTGAGTGCATGAAGCTTTTCTTTTCTATGCAGTGTTAGCCTTCCTTGCCTTCCATTTATGCTTTCTTTTCTCCTTGCTCTTGCTTGCAGTGGGTTGGGATGGTCCCCCAACTTCTGGATTTCCACTCTTTCCTCTAGCTTCTAGATGAGTAGCTTCTACAGACAACTCATCTATACTAGTGGGATTGAACATGAGGATGGTATGCCTCATGTAGCTATGTAGACCACCAATGTACTTCAACAGAGTTTCTGTTGAGTCTAATGATATTCATAGAATCAATGCTCTCTTTATAAACTCTTGAGTGTACCCTTGCACACTTTTCCTTTTCAACTGCCAAAGAGTTTGCCAACTCATCATGGCTTGTTGCATGTAGACCAATGGGTAAAACTGCTTTATGAATGCAGAAACAAATTCATTCCAGACAGAGATAGTCTTACCATGTCTTTTCATATCAGCTTGGGTTCTGCCTTCCCACCAAACCAAGGCAGTGCCTCCTAGGCGTAGGCTTGCCAGCTGAATATTGCTCTTGTCTAAGTCGATGTTCTATACTTTGCAATAAAAATCAATTTGTCTAATCCAATTGACCAACTTTTCTGCATTTAATTCTCCATCATATATATGAAAATCAAATTTAACATCTAGTTTGATTAAGGATGCTTTCTTGTTATGCACAGGGATATTAGGAGGTGTGAGAAAGCTTTCCTCTTTCCCTTTTCCTTTGGAGTGGTCATGGAAGTGAGAGTCATCTTCTTCTTTGTTTTGTTTAGACCCTGATGTGTCTTCATCCTTATGTTTTCTAAAGTCCCTATACAATTCTTCTACCATGGACTTTATAGCTAGGAAGCTTTCTATGAATTGAGGGTCTGGCCCCACAGAACCTTCTTTTGACATGGTCTTCCGAGGATAGACTCTCCCAATTTCAAGATTAGTTTCCACCAACTCTCCTTCTCCTAATTTGAGCTTTGATCTAGTGAGCATTCAACAGCTAAACCAACACAAGCTTGTCTAAAATTTACAGCCTAGAGCTTTGATACTACTTGATCTGATAATCACCCTATGAGTGATCTCAGTTAAGATTTATTACATGAAGGTATTACAAACTCATGTGCTGGTGTGTGTCTATGTTATTTAGGCAACGGATCGATCAAATTGCAAATACACAGACACTTGAGATGGAAAACAACAGAGAAATACAGTAAGAAAATATAAGGACACAAGAATTTAATAAGGAGTTCACCCTATCCTCCAGGGCTACATCTCCAGTCCATCTCTCAATGGTGGCCTTCTTTTATTATGTCTTAAAGTAGAGAATTACAATGAAGGAGCTAAATGTGAGTCTCCTGAACAGAATTTGCTTGGCAGGGTGGTTCTTGGATGCCCCAAGCCACTAGAGTACACAGACTCTTTTCCTTACTAGCTCTGTGACCTTCCTGGTCTTCAATGGAGAGAGCCCAATGTGGTGCTCAGTCCAAATAGATCCTCTTAGGGATGGCTTGAATCTCTCAAGCTCTCTGGTGCTCGTGCTACCTTTGGTCAGCTTGGCCCTCTGTCTTCCGTTCTACTTTGCTTCACTGTCTTTCCTTTCTCTATTCTTCCTTTCTGTGTTCGATCTTCCTTTCGGTGTCCCGTCCTCTTCCTTGTTTTTCTACTTTGCCTGTGCATGGCTTTAAGGCCATTCGAGCTCATGGTTGTTCACTTCCCCTTCCACTTCCGTCGGTTCACCTGCTACAGCTTCGCTTGGAGTTCCCTGTTCCGGTGTCATCATCAGACTCACAAGGAGTGGCCACATGTCCTCCTACAGCTGTGCCAACTCGCTTTGTCGGTTTAGTTTTTCCATTACGTCGTGGAAAGAGTCTTCTGCCACCTTGGCAGTCAAATCAAATGTCAAATTCTTATAAATTGCGGCTTAATCCCCTATTGATTCCGCTTTTCCATCGGGCGCTATCTCAGCCGTTAGATCTGGGGCCTCTAGATCTGATGCCATTCGCATGTTTCACGCGGTTGACTTGCTCGACCCTTAGCGTTCGATCAGCGGCAATTTTCTCTCTCCTTCGCTTGCCACACGTCGGGTGCTGAGTGGAATTGGTACGTTTTCGTTAAAACTGCTTACTGCTTGAGGGTGCCCCTGATCAATACCGTCAGTTTTCGGAGCGCGGGTCCCACCTTGACCTTTAGCCTTTTCCTCACAGTTTTCCCAGCTCTCCATGTGACCGAGCGCTTGGGGCCTCTCCTTCTCGAGGGGTTTTGCCTAGAGATGCGCTATTAGCACTAATCGTGCATCAAAATCTGCCTCTATTTCTCGATCTGGGCTTCCCATGGGCTAGTTTCACCTCCTGTGCAGTCTCCATGCACCTCGGTCAACGCGCTTTGACCGAGGTCCTCGTTGCTCCATGCTAGTTGCTAACTACCACTGTTCAGAGGTGTTTTTGATCGTTGTTTCTTAATTCTTTAATGTCTTTCCCGACCTGATACAGTCATGATCCTTCTGACAAATATTCATGGATCCAATTCGGTTCATGGCCCGAATTTTTCCTAAAGTAATGCCATTGGATCCACTGGTCCTCTATGTACTTAAGGGGATAAAATTGCGACTTAATGAGGTTTTTTAATTCCTCCCACTTAGCCACTGGAGGTTCTCTCTCCAACCTCAAGGTTTCCGTGTTGCTTTCCCACCAAGTTAGTGCATGGCCCCCTAATTTCAGCCGCGCGAATGAGATCTTTTGCCCTTCCTCGATTTGATGGATGTTGAAATAAACTTCCATTTGATGCAACCAATGGTTCAACTTCAGAGCATCGATCTCATCGTGGTATGAATTGATATCGATTTTTTCTTTGATTTTGAACATGGATTGATTAACGACACTCAAACTGGGTTGATTTTTTACGAGTTCTTTCTTTGGTTGGTTCTCCGTGTCTTCTTGATCTCCCGATCCCCCCTCTGATTTTCCCTCTACATTTGAACCACCATCTTTTCCAAATATCCCTGTCGGGCGAATAAATATTTCTTGCGGACAAGACCGATCTCCCTAGTATCTAATGATATCTAGTGACAAGCAAACCAAACAAATTCTATCTTTCTCTAAATATGCAATTTATAAATAAAGGCCAATAGGTGTTTTAGGCCTACCTTAGGTTTAGTGCTAGTTTGTGGAAGCCACGCTCCGTTTGTCCAAATGAGCTCCCTTTTAAAGAATCTGCAAACACAAACAAGCACACATATCAAATAGCTCATGCATAGCCAATATAATAAACCATATTTATCATGATGATCAAGGAATTCATGAAATAAACCATAGAAGACAATTTATTGAGAAAAATGAATCTGATTGTATTAACTTTAATCAAAGAAGAACTTTACAACCTTGGTTCCTTGATGCTATACAAGCTCCTCCTAGGGTCCAGCAAGAATCTCCTCTACCTTGACAAGTTTCACTCTCTTCCCAATGAAGCCAAAAGGTATGTAATCTCTCCTCCCAAGCTTAACTAGGAAGTCTTAATTCCAATAGCATTTACCCTAAAAAATGTTCAGCTTTCAACCTCTCTAGCAACCAGCCCAATGCCTCAATTTATAGTGTAGAGGAGGGAAGTTACTAGGTCCACCTTCAAAGGGATAGAGCCTTCCTTCAAAGGGATAAGCTCCTCTCATCAAGGGGTTAGCTCCTTTAGTTATGGGATGCATGAACCACCTAGGAGCGAACCAACCACATCAAGATTCCTTCTAGAAGTGTCCAGAATTAACCCAAAGTGAGTTTTTAAGAATAAACTTGCGCCTTTTTGACTTTCACAGGGGTCCACACACACTCCTTTAGAGACAAAGCGGGCAGGTCCGCAGGTAACATGACCAAGGGGTGCGGGGCTGCAGGTAATGGTAAGAGAAAGTGCGGAACCAGAGTTTTATAGATTTTCAAAGACTTACTCTCATTTTTAAAGCTTGACATGAAGAGCTGAGGTTTGAGACTTGCAAAGGAGGATAGTATGAGTGGTGATAGACTCACACTGACTGCAGAAAGTCATGGTGACAATATTTTGTGTAACAGATTACCCCCTAAAGTGCAAAGTCTGTAGTAGATGAGGATTTCATTTATCATCTAAGAAGAGTGAAGTACTTTATCATTTCAAGGATCATCTTGTGGAGAGCCTGGTTGGAACCTATAAAAATATTCAAAGAAAAATATATATATGAGATCATATCATTGCTGAGGTAGGCATTCCCATACTCAGATCAAAACTGACTAGAAAATTGACTAAACTGCTCTGATATAGGAATGATCTTGTAATACATCACAAGTATAGACACAGTATGGGCGCAGCCATCTGTTTATGAATAGTCCACTGTATAATGAATACAAAATTCCTCGCAACCTGGATGGTGGAAACTAGATCCAGGGTCTTGATTTCTACTTCCCGAAATAGTACGATTTTATCCATGTGAATGAATGTGTTGAAGTCGAACATGGTAGAAACCACTTGATTACCAGTCAATGATGTAAACTGTTAACAAGTGTGAGAGAAACCACCATTAATGTCAATGGCTCTCAAAGTACTCAATACAATCCATGAAATGTGAATAGATGTGTTGACGTCGAAAATGTCACGGAATCCTTTGATCGAAGGTCAATGATGCAACCTATCATCGAAGGCGAGAAACCTGCCATTGAGGCATGCAGATCCCAAGGTACTGACGATTTCTAGATCATCTTTCTAGATAATGAGCTGAAGTCGATAGAAAGCAATCCGTCGTAGGCAAGCCCACAACACGAAATCATAGATCAAGTTTGAAGAAATATAGTTGCAAGGACTGACTCAGGGATGGTCAAGATGGATGACAGATATTTTGCAGATGAATGGTTTATTTGCACTTACCTCTTGAACACATAACGACACTGCAGATGGCTTGGTGACAATTGACCCAAAGTTAATACCCAGAAACCGGCTGAAGACTTTCAATATGGTTTGATTAACTGTTAGGCAAAGGATTTCCCAACCCAGGAGAACAAAAAGTGTCGTGTTCAAGAGTGGTTAAATGTTTTCTGAGACACAAAGTATGACAAGCAGGTTCATTTTTCTCTCTTTTCCCCCACCATTTCTAGCAAGTACCTCTTTATTTTTGAAATGCTTGAGGAGGATAACATTTTCTTGATTATAAGCTCATCCTTTGGATGAGTCCAACTTAGTTTAAATTCGAACCCTAAGAAGGAGTGGTCCGTTCCTGTTTGTAATTGAACAGGTCCTTTACTATTAAATTTTAATGAGTCCAATATAGGAGAAACTCGGTGTTTTTCAATTTTAGGGAGTCAGAAGAAAAACTTAAGAAAACTCCATGGTTGTCCTTTTTCGTAAATTTGTGTCTCCCAAGCCCGAAAAAGTATAAAATAATACTTGAGAGAACCGCTTGACCATTATGATCAAGGAGTACTTTTCATAATTAGTGTTTCTGATCCAAAAAAGTAAAAAAGTATTCAATGACACGTCGTTTTATAACTAATATCGAATTTGAAACGACAAAAATCCGGCAATCTTTTCATGTTTTTACGGTCAGAAAAGAGTTGTAAGTGGACCGTCTTTTTAATTCCGTTTTAACGAGCTTAAAAAGAAAAACTTGGCAATCTTTTCATATTTTAGGAGTCAGAAAAGAGCTTAAAGGTGACTCTAATGTTTTTTGTCGAAAATGATCAATTTTGCCTGAAAAATCCGTTATCCTGCACAAAAACTCAAACATTACTCATACCTGTTTAAAATAAATAAAAATGCTTCAAAAGTTACCTCTTTAAAGTGAAAAATAAACAAATTAAAATTTCATTTATTCAAAAAGGCTTATAAAAAGGGCTTTTGTAAATTCATTTTTACCGTTTGACTTCAGAGTGAGAAAGAGAGCTTTTGGGTAAGAAACTTCCCGTGAAGATTGCGGAAAATCTGTCCGTTGGAATCGAACACCGTCACCTCCAGGTAATCCACATCACCTTACTCTTGCATTTCAACCATTTGAAATTTTGTTTTTAGGTTTATATTTTGATTTTTTGGAAAAATTTTGTTTAAAGGTCCGCTCGCAGGGGTTCGCGGGCACAGCATGCAAAACCTGTGGACCCCGACTTTTTCGCATGCAGAAAAAAGTCAGGGGCCCGCATCCACTATATAGGCAGAGTGCGGACCTACGCACTATCTCTAACTTAGAGGGTGCGGTCCCCGCGGCATATGTTCTAAAATTCCAAATTTTCCAATATTTGCCCAAAAACTTTGATTTAAGATGTTCTAATCCGCCTTTTCTTTGAATGTAGGGTATACATTATGCTTAGCTGGTGGGAACGGGAGCACGAGGATGTGGATGCTGCCACACTAAATCATCAACCCTCAATATATGCATTGAAGGCATGCGGGCTATATAAATTCTGGGCCATACCTAGCATGAGGGCCCAAGTAGACTTTCTACAGTGGCTGGTGGATAGGTGGAATGTGCAGGACCAGTGTTTCATTATTGGTGGCCACCAGCTCGAAATGGAGCTGGAAGACATTTACTTTTTGACTGGTTTGCCTAAGAGAGGTGAACAATTGACTCTATTCGGGACTAGGCCAAGTGGCCAGTCTGTCGATAGCCTCCGGCTAGAGTTTTGTAACGACCAAACCAAGGACAAAGGGATTGATATCAAAACCATTTCCCATCCTGAACTCAAAGTGATTGCATTTACTATCACCAGGCTCTGCGAAAGTGCAACACTACATATGGCCACTGGATCCCAAATACAGATGGCAGTAGACTACTTTCGAGGCACCGTCTTCAACTGGTGCGAAGCTGTGTTAGCTAATGTAAAAGGCCAACTGACTAGAGCAAAGAAAGAACAGCTGAAAAACTTTGGATATGGTTTCTTAGTTGTGAGCTTTGGTCTAGAGAGGGTCCCAATGTTGGTCCCATAGCATCTTTCTGTTGAAGCTGGACTTCCCCGAGAGCCCAAACTGATGTGTTGGGTTGCAGTTATGGCCCGCCATCCTGAGGAGGGAACAGAGGTTGTTCGATTTCCTCCTAAGTATTTTCATTGGTTGGAGAACCAAGTTTTTGCTATTCAGGATTTTCCTTATGCTGTGATGGATTATCGTGGTGACCCAGACATGGCTCTTCCACCAGGAGAGCAATGGGATGACTAAGGTAAAATCATTTTCAACATTTTCTAATTTAATTTTTTTTTTTGTTTTTAAATCATCCCAAAATTGATAGTAAAAAGTTTCAAATGCAGATGTAGGTCCACGGCGACTAGCCACTCTCCGACCCTATGAGAGGAAACAGCTAGCTGCAGCAGCACCAGCCCCACGGGACGAATCTACAGAGACCCTGGCCGAATTGGAAAACCATCTAGAGCGTTTGACAGTAGACATTCCAGAGACTAGCATAGATGACATTCCTCTTAGGCTACAACGCTATGTGATTGGGGTCCCAGGACCTTTCAGGAGGTTCCTTTGTAGGGTGGCCCGTATAGTGGTTTCTTATCGTGATCATCACCAGTGATAAGATGATTGCCTGTTGTAGACTCATATGACATTTTTGCTTTTTGTACTATCATTTTTGCCGAACTTAAGGTGTTTTTCAACCTATGATCGAAGACGATGTATATATGACACACTTCTATGCTATGCTATATCACTATTACTAGTTATCTTGTAAAACATGTTATGGAATGTTTTTAAATTTACTGTTTGATTATTGCAAATGTCTACTTAACATTCGAGAAGAAATTGCATCTGCTAATGTATTTAAATATCTTGGAATATGCTGATATTCAATATAGTCAAATTCACATTCCAAGAGACGAACTCTAAAAAATAATCTCAATAACACTGGATTTCTAATGGCATACACTCTATTAAGCTGTAACACAACGAGTTCAGAATCTAACCTCACAATCAAACTCCGAATCTCAAATGAGATGGATTCAGATAATAACTCAATCACTGCACTATACTCTGCAATGTTGTTCGTTGTTTGACCGAAGCTTACCCCATGCATAGATACCAACTCATCAGAGAGTGAATAGATAACCCAAGCTGCGGAAGAAATGTTCCGTGTACTACGACAAGCACCATCAGCAAAACCAATGTATGTTTGGAGAGACATCGACATCTGCAATATCAAGAGTAGAATCAAGATAAGCAGGAACAATGACAAAAGCACTCTCTAAACTAAGCACACTTTTCTAATCTAAAACACACCAGCTAGAAAGAAAACTAACCTAACTAAAAATCTCCACACCCAGATTTAAGCATAATATCTCTTCAGGTAAAGACCATTTGTGGGTTTACCTAAAGAGACTCCGTCAAAGTCTACCAATTCATAGGCCCCTTTTGCTAGCTTTCGCTTAACAACATAATGACCATGCCACATGGGTATGAATTTTCTAGCGCCTAATTTATCATTTGCTTGATTGTACAATAAGACTAGGTCTCCTTCCGAAAAATTACCAGGTGTAACAGTTCGATCATACTGAGCTTTAATACGTTTGGCATGAGTTTCGATTGCTAGTGCAGCATCACGTCGGTTCTCATCTAGCTGAGCCAAGTACAACAAATGTTTCTCCTCTTCGGAACTGGCTGGAAGTAATTCTATGGCCATTTGCAATGACGGGATTTTGCATTCAATGGGTAACACAGCTTCCAAACCGTAAACTAGTTGGAAAGGAGTGAAACCGGTTGATGTTTTTACTAAGGTTCGATACGCCCAAAGCGCTGAAAATAACATGTTATTCCAATTCGACCTATGAATCCCAATGATTCGTCGGATCATAATGACTAGAACTTTGTTGATGGCTTCAACCAGACCATTAGCTTGTGGATAATATGGAGTTGAACTATCGTGACGCAGGCCAAGTTGGTCTGTTAGTTCAGTCATCATAATATTTCGAAAATGACGCCCATGATCAGTGATAATCACTTGTGGAACACCAAACCTAGCAATTATATGATTGAAAACGAAAATCGCAGCAGTTTTGCCTTCTGTCGCAAATGTAGGCATCGCCTCGGCCCACTTGGTAAAATAATCTACTGCAAGGATGATATACGCATGCCCCTCGACCGAGTGAGGGTTACATGTAATAAAGTCGATACCCCATTTCACAAAAGTACCGACGGCAATTATAAGGTGGAGAGGAGCAGGTGGAGAGCACATCTTTCGATCAAAAATTTGGCAGTTGTGGCATTTTCGGACCGCGTTAATACAATCTTTAAACAAAGACAGCCAGAAATAGCTAGCGCGCAATATCTTTTTGGTTGTGGCAAACCCAGACATATGACCGCCACATGCTCCAAAGTGACATTCATTTAGAACCCTTTCAGTTCCTCATGAATTAAACAATGCCGGAAAACAGAGTCCGCCGCACGACGATAAAGAGTATCTCCAATAATTTTGAATTGTTGGGATTGGAATCGTATTTTCCGACGCTGAGATCTTGAAAGTTTAGGCTAAAAGGATTGGGTTTGGAGATAAATGATGATATCTCCATACCATGGATCAAGAGTGCTGATTAGAAACAAGGATTCGTCTACAATGGGCTCTTCCGCCACAGTTTCAGTATCAGCACGCGGGAAGTCACACATCAACTCCACAAAAACTAAAGATTTCTTTGACTTAGATTTTTCAAACTCCAAGTCAAATTCCTGCAGGATAACAATCCATTTGGAATACTTGCCCCCTAGCAATTGTTTGGTCAAAATATAGATCATAGGGTTGCAGTCGGAAATTACAGTAGTTTTGCGTAGTAAAATGTAATGATGAAAACGTTGGACAGCTTGAACAGCTACCAAGGCCAATTTCTCCACATGTGAATATTTTAGCTCAGTTGGATTCAAAGTGCGACTAAGGTAATATATCACATGTTCACTACCGAATTCATCTTCCTGAACTAACACCATTCCGATGGTGGAATGAGAGGCGGCGAGATATAAGAAGTAGTCCTGGTTGTAGTTGGGAGGATGCAATAACGGTGCATGGGTCAACGCGTGTTTCAGTGCATCAAAAGATTTTTCAGCTATCTCATCCCAAAAGAATGGAGTATTTTGTTTCAACAACCGGGTAAAACCCTTTGTTATCTCGGCGTAGTTAGGAATGAATCGGCATAAAAAGTTTGCTTTTCCTTGCAAACTTTGGAGTTGGCGAAGAGTCGAAGGAGGAGGCAGTTTGACAATAGCTTCAACCTTTGAGGGATTAACATGAATGCCGGCTTTTGAAACAACAAATCCCAGTAACCGACCTGTTTCGATACAGAAAACAAACTTGTGTGGATTCAACCTAATTCGATAATGCCTACACCTCATAAAGATTGCTCGTAAATGGATGAGATGATTGGCTCGATGTAATGAATGAGCAGGTAAATCATCGAGATAGGGTTGCACAATGTGCTTGATGTCATGAAATGCGTAAGACATGGCTCTTTGAAAAGTTGCACCGGCGTTCTTGAGCCCAAAAGGTAATTTTCAATAAGCAAATGTTCCCCATGGACAAATGAAAGTCGTTTTTGGTTGATCAGTAGGTAGAATGTTGATTTGATTGTAACCCGAAAAACCATCCATGAAGGAAAATATTTCACTGCTGGCATAATCATCAATGATTTGATCGATATAGGGAGTTGGGTAATTGTCTTTTGGACAGGCTCGATTAATATCCCTATAATCGATACATATTCTTATTGTTCCTTGCTTTTTGTTAACAGGAACGATATTCGATACCCAATCCGTTAAGGGAATTGGATAAATGAAACCTGCTTTAAGTAATTTTTCAACTTCTTCTTTAATAGCAGCAGCTTTTCATGGGTATATCTGACGCAAATGTTGCTAGACGGGTTTAGCATCCGGGTAAGTTTTGATTTCATGAACAACAATTGCTGGGTCAATTCTTGGCATTTCCTCATACGACCAGGCAAACACGTCGCAGAATTCTTGAAATAGGGCCTTATATGTTTGAATTTCATCTTCCGTACAAGAGGCACCTATATGAATGTTTTCAACAATTCCAGGCTTAACCGAAATGTCAATAGGAATAGTTCGAGAAATATTTCCCAAATTTAACTCAGAATCAGGATTTTTCAATGGATTCTGAGGTTCCTTGACATAATCAGTCATAAAAATAGTTGAAAAATCATTTTCAAAATGATCAATCTCAGGTAAAAACAAAGATCTATGATGAAGATCTTCCCATGGTAAATCATCAACAGACAAGATTTCACGAATTTGCTCATCAGTGTGAACAAGTTCGGAAAAAGTTGTTGAATCTGAGTTTGATGTTGAAAGTGATTCTTCATGGACCACATTCATTACATCAATTTCGGTTGAGGGAGGGTTGGAAAACGACTGTACGGCCTGATACGCAATTTCATATGGACTCAAAGGCATAGCATCGCCAAATGAATCTATCTTAGATTCGGAAGGTACGATCCAAGGATCATCATAAACAATGGTGTCTGATGAAATCATATGAATGGTTGCAGTAGAAGGCGATACATTGGGAGGAGGAAAGGAAAAAGTTCCTAGTAAAGCAGAATCTTTAACTAGTCCTACTCCAACATCCTTATAAGGAATAGTTGTTTTGCCGACATGCTGGATACTCTCAGAAGAGGCTGGGTCGGATGAAAAGTAAGTTAGCTGGTCTATAGTTACGATCTTTCCATTATGAGGAAACTTTATAAGTCGAAAGACTGATGAAACAACAACAGTCATAGCATAATACCAACTACGACCCAAGAGAAGGTTGTAATCTAGAGTGGCATCAACCACCTCCACATCTAGATTAACAGTTTTGCCTTCAACCCCTATAGGTAAATCCTGTAGAATGCCAAAAGGATGGAACCCATGGCCATCAAAGGCCTTTAGAATCGTCAAGGATTGATTAAGTGTAGGAGAACCAAGCGATCTCCAACACTGGATCGACATAATACACGTTGAATCTCCTTCATCAATTGCAGTCCTATAGCAAGGTTTGTTTTTTACTAACATTGGAATCTGGAAAGCCATTTGATGAGGTAAGCGAGGTGTACTATTTTCTAAATCGAAAATTATAAGGTTCGAGTCCTGAATATCAACAGCTCCTATAGCCGACAATAGCAATTTACGCTATCCTGGACATAATTGCAGCACCTCCAAAGCCGACATTGTTGAAGGTGAAATAGCCAAATCTTCAACAATGTTATAGTTATGAGCAACTCTCGCATGTGGATTGAAAGCTGACTTTCGAAGTATACCCTTGGCGGGCGGTTTGATTACTAAGTCTTGGTTAGGTTTCTCGATCTGTAGTGGATCGGAACCGAGAGTTGAAGTTGATGGGTTTGAATTAGAAGATTCTACTTCCTTGCCACCAACAGGACTTTTACTTCCATAATCTTGCGATCGTGTCGCAATCCTAACATGGGACATCATCATTATGGGTTCTTCTAAGGCATTTGAGGAAGAACCTATCATCTTATTGTCTTGACTAGGAAAAGGATCCTTCAAAATAGCAGGCGTTTGAGAACCTTTCACGATTTTTACAACCTCAGCGCGATGAGGGCAGTCTCTTGTAAAATGCTCTTCATCACAAATGAGACAAGGATAACGAGGTTTGCGTTTCTCATCAGTAGATTCCGTTTTTTATGGTTTCTCTTTCGAATTTTTATTTGATTTATTTTTCTTCTTCCCCTTCTTCTTACCGCCAGATTTTGATTTGGCCGTAGATGACTCTACAACATGAATATCAGCAGAAATTTCTGCGGAAGAGTCTCTTGTCGGGGAATCTGGTAAAGTTATGATAGGAGAAGAATTCTTGGAAGATTTCTTCTTTATTTTGGTATTAAATGTACCAATCATACCATCAACGGCATGAGACCCTGAAGGAGCTGCAGTTATTTGATTTTGTTTAGGAAGGTCGAGGATTTTCTCGTGTAAGGTACCCGACTGCGTATAAACGAGGTCAAGGTACTGAGCTTGAGCAATTACTTGCTCTTCAGTAATGACTCCTGCCTTAGCTACATCCTCAGTGATTTTCGGTAGTAATGATTTGACAAACCATTCTGCTAAGATTTGATCCGGAATAAAAACTTTCACTAAACGCCGTTGGTGTCTCCATTCATGAATGTGATCTGAAATATAAGTGGACGTTGACTGTTTTAATAAAGTTAATAATTCCGTGCCATTGTCATATCTGACAGGCAACTGAAAATGAGTTAAAAACGAAGTAGCTAACTGACTAAATTTATAAAAAGTGGCTCACGGTAACTCAATGTACCACTTGGCCGCAAGACCAAATAGAGTGCGTTGAAAAAGCCGTAAACGAATTGAATCATCCGAAATGGAGTTATATGCACACTAGAGGTGATAACTCATCACATGGTTCGACAGATCCTCTCCTGGTTTACCTTCAAACTTTGGGATGTCACTGGGAAACTTATTCGGCATTGGCGGCCAAAACGGAAGATAATTAATCGGATCGTTTGTAAGGCGCGACAAATTAGGCAAGTCCAAAGTTGCAATGAACGGTAACTGACGATTAGGGTCTCGAAAACCCTGGGTCATGAGACCAGCCCCAGGAGGAGGATATCCAGGATAACTAGGAATTGGAATTGCATTTGGGATATTATATCCTCCCAGAAAACCAGGATTAACCGGACCGTACTGGGGTTGTTGAGGTTGCTGATAAGTATATCCAGGGTACGGTTGATACTGATAGACTGGGTTCTGCACAGCAGGACCGAATTGGTACTGTCCCTGGTACAGTTGATAAGTAAATTGAGGTTGACTTGTGACAACTGTACTTGGACCAGGTTGTCCTACAGGCATTTGAACCGAAGTCTGAATTGTGGGTCCAGACTAAGGTAAATATGCTTGAGGAATTGATGCAGGAACAATAGAAATCGGAGTTGTTGATACTTTGGAAGTAGGTGGGGTAGATGGAACAGATGTTGCAGCAGTTGCCACAGACATTTGAGGCGGAGTTTGAGGCGAACTAGGCCCAGGCTGAGAAACTACAGAAGGTGCAAAAGTTTGAATAGTAGGCTGAACAGGTTGCTGGGTTGAACCAAAAACCAAGGGTTGTCTAGATTGAGATGACAACTGCACGTTCAGTTGCAAGATCGGTTGGGATTGAGATGGATCCCACACTATGTTCATTCCGGGGTATGGACCCATAGAAGGTTGAACATATTGAGGACCATAACCGGGTTGAGGGTAGGGTTGATAATTCAAAGGTACATTTCCAATTCCTTGGAAAAATGATTGACCTGAAGGTGGTTGGAAACCTTGGGTTGGGTATTGACCTTGAGTTTGATAACCTTGAGGCACGTACTGATACTGGGGTTGACCTTGAGGTACATATTGATACTCGGGTTGACCTTGAGGTACATACTGAGTCTGGGGTTGACCTTGAGGAATGTACTGTCCCGAAGGTATGTACTATCCTTGAGGTTGCCCCCCAGGCGATAATTGGGTACCTTGAGGTTTCCCCCCAGGTGATAATTTAGGACCTTGAGGCTGCCCCCCAGGCGGTAACTGGCCACCTTGAGGTTGCGGATTTGGAATGGTACCTGACATCATAAGAATATCTTCTACACTCAATGGCTTAGTTCCGTTATTACCAGTTAATAACCCTTGTTCAACAGGTTGAGGAGATGCTCCCGAAAAAGTACCAGTAAGTGACTGATACCCAGAGGGAACAGAAGGACCGCCATATAAAAAAAATTTTGGAGATTGAGAAAACATGGATGACTGTCTCGACATATTCAAAGGAGGATAATAACCTCTAGGTGTTGGATGAAAAGGAATGCGAGGTGGTGAAAAACTTAGTCTCGGGTTTTCCAAAAAATTGGTCAATGAAAGATACCAAGCATCCCTCCTAGGTGGACTGTAAAATATTGATTCACGCTCCCTAAGTTCTATAGTTGGTTGATTTTCAGGGATAGGTATACCTTCTTCCGGAGTAACAAGTTCTTCAATAGCAATAAGTCCAGAAGGAAGATTTTGGGTAATGACTCTTTCTACCCTGGGTGAACCAGGACCACTGGAAGTTGGAGAGGCAAATCCTGATGATGGAGTAGCAGCAGGTTCAGTTTCAGGTTCAGAAATTTCAGGTTCCTCGACTAATTCACTAGTAGAAGAAAAACTACCAGTAACTTCGGAAAATGAAACAGGTTCAATAATATACTCTAGTGCTTGAACTTGATAATCAGGATGTACAACTAAAGAAGACTCTCCTTCTTCAGGTGACCCAACTCTACTGTCACTGGAAGTTACAAAGACTCGTAGCCCTTCAAACTGGCTTGGTGAAAACTCAGGAGGTTGGCCCCGAAGTCTACGAGACTTCCTCGGTAATTCAGCCATGATTAAATATTTTAATTACTTCACACGCAAACAAAGAAAAATCTCAATGAAAACCACCTAAAGTCTCTAAAGAACCAAACAATTTTGAATCACACACCTAAAGAATCTAGGAGGTCAAACCACACACAAACAGTAACTTTCCGTATCGAAAACACTAGTTGGTGATGAAATCCAACATCGCAGAATTCAATACAGAAATGGCGGTTGGAACAGTTACCCTGACAACCTGCTTAATGAATAGACTGGCACAAGTTTCTCCACTAAACCATCTCGAGTGAAGAGAACCCCCCAGAAAATCCAAGTGAGTCTAGTCGACGTCTGCTCCAGGTACAGTGGGATCTTCCCTCCACCGTCACCTTAGGAAAGAATCCTATAGAATATGGTCACTATGGTTACCAACGGAAACAAATATACCTAGGGGAACAGTCTGTGATCTGATACACACGCAAGGGTAGAGTAGCAAGCTCAATCCCCTTGAAGGCTCCTTGACATAATCCAAGGTTTACCAACAAGTGACCCCAGGCTCCTCGACAATGGTTAATCTGAGGTTTACCATTTTTAATACGTGTATATCTGCTATCATTCCCAATGAGGAAGGATTAATTACCCCACTGGTTCGGATATGACCTCGTGCTTGACTCCTTTAAGAGGAGCTTCCTAGAGCATAGATGTAACAATTGGAATTTATCTCCTACCGCAAGATACAACTACTTGTTTGTTTTACTATCTTGGAGAGTTAATTACTCCCTACTCCAAGATACTAGCCTAAGCTATGTTGGTGATAAAGAGCCCTAGAAATAAAAAGATTACTAGATAGATTTTACTTTAAGCGTTATTTTTATTGGTTTTTTCTTAAGTCAAAAGGTTCGGAGATGAGACTTTTTGGTGTGAAGACTCGACTCCAAAACACTAAAAAATGCACTTAAGATGATAAACAACCCTTTTTCTTCAATGAATTTCTAGCTAAAGAAAGAGTTGAGAATGCAATTGCTTGAAAAACAAATCTTTCCTTAACAAACAAATAAAAAGAAGAACTTTTTTGTCTTTTTCAATTAACTCAAAAACGAGACCGCTAATTATGCTCACGAAAAAATCCTTTTTTCTTCAACAATCAAAAACTACAGAAAACAAACTTTTCAAAAGAGATTTTTTTTTTAATTTTTATAAAACACTCAAAACTATTGAAAAATCTAACCTTGAGATCTATAAATTCTTAAAAAAAAATAAAAAAATTGAAGTAAAATCTTACAAAATTTCTTTTCAAGGATGTTTTACTTAGTTATGGGCAAACTAAGGACTAATTTGTCCAGAATCACAAATTAATCAAAAACAACTAGCTTGTGTTTTCTTTTTAAAAATGAAATCCAAAACTTTCAAAATAAGTTCTTTTGAAGCTTCGCAAAGAGAAAAACAAGATGTACTCCTCAACAAAGGCAGATTTTACGAATCGGTCAGACTCATAATAAGACCAGCAAAAACCAGGGTGATCTGAGGTTTATAAGGCTTCTAAGCTCTGAGTACTACAAAGACCAAACGAAAATCAAGCCAGGCACACAAAACTTCTAGGAATTCACCTAAAACCTAAATGCCAATGGAATTAACCTACGAAAAGTTTCTGACAAGACACGTGCAGATCTGGGTAGAGGCTAAAACACATAAACAAATCCTAAGCTTAACTGAATGAAAATATTTTAAGTTTTTCAAAATTTTGACAGGGTCCGCAGGCCCCTGGTATAACCAGGCGCGGTACCGCACTGTGTAGTAAAGGAACAGTGCGGGTATGTCCGCACTGTGTTACAAACAGCAGGTGCGGTCCACTCTCAAAAATATGAAAAACAAAAAACAATTCAAAATCTAAAAACCTACCCAATCCCACACAGCAAGCAAAAACCAGAAACAGAGAAACAGTTTCTCAAGTCAAAGTAAAAGCAAAGGCAAAAACCAAAAATTCAAGTCCCCAGCGGAGTCGCCATTTTGTCGGGTAGATAAATCATTCTTGCGGACAAGACCGATCTCCCTAGTATCTAATGATATCTAGCGACAAGCAAACCAAACAAATTCTATCTTTCTCTAAATATGAAATTTATAAATAAAGGCCAATAGGTGTTTTAGGCCTACCTCAGGTCCAGTGCTAGTTTGTGGAAGCCACGCTCCATTTGTCCAAATGAGCTCCCTTTTAAAGAATCTACAAGCATAAACAAGCACACCTATCAAATAGCACCTGCATAGCCAATATAATAAACCATATTTATCATGATGATCAAGGAATTCATGAAATAAACCATAGAAGAAAATTTATTGAGAAAAATGAATCTGATTGTATTAACTTTAATCAAAGAAGAACTTTACAACCTTGGTGCCTTGATGCTGTACAAGATCCTCCCAGGGTCCAGCAAGAATCTCCTCTACTTTGAAAAGTTTCACTCTCTTCCTCTCAAGCTTAACTAGGAAGTCTTAATTCCAACAGCATTTACCCTAAAAAATGTTCAGCTTTCAACCTCTCTAGCAACCAGTCCAATGCCTCAATTTATAGTGCAGAGGAGGGAAGTTACTAGGTCCACCTTCAAAGGGATAGAGCCCTCCTTCAAAGGGATAAGCTCCTCTCATCAAGGGGTTAGCTCCTTTAGTTATGGGATGCATGAACCACCTAGGAGCGTACTAACCACGTCAAGTTTCCTTCTAGAAGCGTCAAGAATTAACCCAAAGTGAGTTTTTAAGAATAAATTTGCGCCATTTTGACTTTCACAGGGGTCCGCACGCACTCCTTTAGAGACAGAGTGGGCAGGTCCGCAGGTAACATGACCAAGGGGTGCGGGACCGCAGGTAATGGTAAGAGAAAGTGCAGAACCAAATTTTTATAGATTTTCAAAGACTTTCTCTCATTTTTAAAGCTTGACATGAAGAGCTAAGGTTTGAGACTTGCAAAGGAGGACAGTATGAGTGGTGATAGACTCACACTGACTGCAGAAAGTCATGGTGACAATATTTTGTGTAACAATCCCTAGCTTATTGCTTAGAGAAACCATGAGGAGGTTTACATTGTGGTTTATATCCATGACTTGTTGATTGAGCCGCGAAAACCTCACTTCTACAAGATCACAAGGTTCATTTACAGATTTGTTGGCCATGATTAGGGTTTTATGATTTTTCTCCCCATTGGCCTAGATCCCCTACAAATATCCACAAATAACCAAAGAAACCTACTCTGATACTGTTGGCTTGTTGGGACCTGATCGAGGTTCAGAGGTGATTTATCTAAACAAATCCCAGTACTACTGGCACTTTTGGCAACAGTCCACGGACCGTAGACTGAGGTCTCACCTAAAGTAGTATGGGAAGGTGCTAGAACTAGGTTTCTGCACCCTGGAGATGTCTGATGAGTTCAAGTGGTTCACGATTCATCCCTGTGTGCATGTTGCTACGTGCACTTTCCCTTACCTTGCAGCCTGAGATGCTGCCTTTGCACAGCCCTACTCGAGGGCTGAACACTGTTATTACCCAAGTCCTTACTAGTATTCCACCGTTAGTTGATTAACTTAGCTTATTTGCATGTGTAAAGTATACTTAGCAATATAAATCATTCATACAAGTGTGCGTAGTAGATAAACAGTATATTTGCAATTAATATCCAACATGTAATAACTCAAGAACAGATACACAGAATTTGGATAAAACTTCTTTTTATTATTCTCTTCTTTGGTTACAGACTTGACTCCGCCCTGCAAACTCAGCTGCAGGGGTCCAAACACTCAGCTGCGGACAACTAGGCCTCTGCGCACTTAGCTGTAGAGCCTTCTCCTACCCTATGACCCAAGATACACTTAGACACTTGCTCTGTGCTTCTACTTCCCTATCTCATACTTCGCTCTCCTCCCTTTTTTCTTTTATACTTGGAGCCTCGCTCTATTTATACAATCCCATGGTCCACGAACCATGGGTAGGCCAACATTACATTACCAACTAGGGCGGACTACCCTATGACTCTAAGATACTTTCGTGCCTGCAATTTGTGGGGATTTACAACATCATTCGATCAAAACATGGGCTTTGAGCCCCAAAACATGCCACAGGGGATTCCATGCCCAACAGGCCCCCAACACAAACATCGTGACTTTCCCTCGAGTCACTCTGTCGGTGCGGTGATCTTGGCATGGAGTTCCTCCAACTATCCTTGAACTGTGCTGATGTTGGCAACGCACTGTGCCGCTGCTTGCTGAATCTGTTGCATCCTCTGTTTTGATACCTCCGTGTCTGGGGTGCTTCTCTACATTAATGTGTGCATCTCCTATATGTCCGCCAGCTTTCCTTCAATGTTTGTTGTGATAGTGAAAGCCTCATCGATCCATGGCTAGAGAGGCGCTTTGAGAACTGCCTCCTTATGTCGCGTCGTGTCCACCTGTTCCTTCAATGCCTTGGCTTGCTACATCCTTGCAAACCGTTGAGTGAGGACTACTGTCTGCGCAGTTCCTCTAACACTGTTGTATTTTTGCTGAAGTTCTCGCGCCTCTATCTCCAGGCGTTGGATGTTGGGGTCCTCCTGCAGAGTTGTGAGGACCTCAAGTGCTTGCTCCAACAAAGTGGTACAGTCTTGCATTGCACCTCCAATTTCTTCCAATCCCATTGCAATAGTGCTAGCGCATTATTCTCAGACCTCTGGGGGAGTGGAAGGCTGCACCTTTAGCCGTAGCTCAGCGATTTGAAGATTCAGCTCCAGCTGAACCTTGGTCGTTTATTCTCTAGCCTCGCAAACTCTAGTTGCCAACCTGTGAATCCGTACATCTACTGGGATGGAAAACTCTGAGACATGTCAGCAAACTTCATCTACCACTTGAACCAATTGTTGGTTTTGCGACACCAATTTGTCGCGTTACAAACTGAGTTGCTCCATGTTGATCTTTTGTTCACTAAGAAATTGGATCGCGTGGCTCTCCCTAGCGTGCAGCTCTACCGTTATCCCATCCTGTAACAGATACAGTGTCTTTCGCGGAAGGGCAACCAAATTAAGGCCAAAGCCTTTGATCATGTTAACTGCAAATCTGTCGGTCTCATTTGTTGTTACTAGGGCTCCTTCCAGTAACACTATGGTGTTTTCCATCCATGTGTGCAACATCTACTCTGCTACCAAGGATCTTGTTGTGAGGTGGGTCAAAAGGGTACCCACCAGAGGGGGCCGCACCTGTAACTCCTGTAGCTGCGCCCTTAGGGCCCCCAACACAGTCTGGTTCTCCTGCATAAATTCCTCAAGGGCCTCATTAGTAACATCGCAAACCGTCTCACCGATGTCATGGAGTTCACCTTTAGTTGAGGTGATCGGGTCAATGGCCAACTTTGAGGCCTTGACCTTCTTCCACAGTCCTGTTCTCTCTGCCATGTGTGGGCGCTTTAGTTGTGTGGACGTGGTCCCTGGATCTGTGCTCCCTTTTGTTGTTTCTGCTTCCTCTACCTCCTGCCCTTGTGAGGACGTTGCTTGGTCCTCATCTGCCTTTGTTGTTGCTTCTTCTACCGCCTGTGCCGCTATTACTACTTCTGCAACATTTTTTTGCTCTGCGGCTTTCTATGTCGCTTCCCGCGCTACACTTTCCTTAGCTGCTGTTGTTTCCTATCGCCTTTTCTCGGCCAATTGTGTGACACGCAACTTCGCATCGTCCTTCTTCTTCTGCACTGCTGCCTTCTCAAGTTCTGCCAGGTCTGGCACGCACCATTCCAAAGGCCATGTCTCCAAGACAGTGAAGATGGCATCGTCAGTGACTATAAACGGGAGCTTCGTCCACTGCTTCATTATATCCTTGTCGGCCCTGATGTATACATTATGCATGTTGGCTTTGAATTTTGCAAAACTCTATAGACTTTTGTACACTGTAGGCGACAGGCGCAACCGCCGATTGATCCACATCCAGATGCTCATCTCCATGAGCACCCAGAAGATTTTGTTGTCGCGTATCCATTTTGCGTCCTTTGTGGCCCAGAGCGAAGCGTACTTCGCGGCCTTCGGTAATTCTCTGTCAATGTTGGGGAATTGACTGTCCTCCGATAGTTCCCCCACTACGAGCATTATGGATAACAACAACCACGCATAGTGGAAGGTTTTACCCTGCTCTTGGGCTTCATGACAGTTCTGCAAAAATTCCTCGCAGAGGAATTCAGACTAGTTGAACTGGATCCCCTCCGCGCACTACTCGGCCAATGCGACCACTAGCGCCGGTACCTCATCGACACGACACTTCCTCATAACTTTGTTGGCTAGGAGTTGGGTTGCTACGTGTACCCCTTTGTCCTTGATGCTAGAGATGGCGTAGCCCCTATTCTTCTTCTCCAACTTGTATTTTGTCTTCATGACTTCTGCAAGGGCCAAATCACTACCCTTTCCTTAAGCTATGGTTGCGGGGTCCTTTCCTTTGCAGGGGAGCTGAGAAATGCGATGAATGAGGTTTGTTGTGATGGTAATAAGCTCCTCCAGCCATAGATACCCATCATACACCAGGTAGAGCAGCTGCCTGATGATGAAAATGGTGATGGACGTGTGGTGGGAATGTGGTATCCATAGTAAGTGCAAGAACCCTACCTTTTCCACACCGCGCAGCCACTTCTGCGGCTCTAGCGTTGTCACCACCCCTTCAGTGTTCTGCTTCACTAGGTTCCTAGTCTCTAGGTGAGGGAACTTCTTGCAGTCAGCAAGGTCCCAATCTTCAAACTTCATGGTTGGCATGCAACCCAGGTGCGTGCCTTCAAACGCTATGCCGTCAGGGAGGAGCAGAGTCTAGAGTGAACTCTTGGTTTCATCCAGGTCCTTCGACACTTTAGTCTTCCCTTTTCACAGAGAGACATACGTGGGTAGTTTTGTTGCAGAGCATATAGGTTGAATATCCTCCTCCATATCTTCGTCTTCTTCTGCTGTGATGGTCAGGGCCTGCAAATCTTCTTCTTCCTCATTTGTGTCGATTGTGACAACTTTCCCTTTTTCTGCCATTGATAGCTTACTGCGTAGTGGGTTCCTCGGGGACACGCGTACAGGGACCATTGCTTGTTTATCTTTCTTGGGCCTCGGTTTTTGCAGTGATATGGGGATTTCTGTTACAACCCCGGCACCTTCTAGAACATCCTCCAACATTAGGGTCTACGCGGCCTCACCAGTGGTTGCCTCTTCAATCCCAAAACCATCCTTAGTGGCTGTCATCGTAGCTAGGTTGTATTCTGTCACTCGCAAACTTAGGGGCTCAATTATCACTCGGCTCTCAATGCTCAGTGCTCTGCTCAAGCGCTCAATTCTCAAATGACCAAGTGTTATTCCCTGGCCAGCCCTTTGTGTTTTATAGCATCTTTTGAATTCGAATTCAACCGTTCCCCCCACTTTTGGGCCATTAATTCTTTCTTGGCGGTAGATTTTCCTAGATCTTGCCCATAAATCGTGTCTTAAATGCCTGCCGCCCACTCCATTTGGCCTCAAATCGAACATCCCATCATGAATAGTGACACCAATGGTCACTTTCTGGCCAATTTTCACGGCAGCGCAGCCCTTCGTGCACGCTCATGGACCTTGTGATGCTCTGCTTCTGCGCGCATTCCCAATATCATGCAGCTTCTAGACAGAGTAGTTTATTGTCCCGCGCTTCCTTTCAACTGCCTGGAGCAATAAGACTATTCTTCCTACGGCTAGTCAGGTGATCGCACCACCCATGTGGGGCTCCATCTCATCCTTCATCATGGTTCGCGGAGAATCAACACCTTTGTTATCGGGAAAACTAGTGTCCATTCAGAGCTGCTAGTCCCACTAAGACAGGTAGCTATCTTAGAAACAAACAAACTAAAGTCACTTGTGTTTTCCTTTATGAGAGATAGATGAGAGAGAAGTAGAGAGTACCAACCTCAGTCTTTCGCTAGTCTCCTTGCTCATTTCCTCTCTCCCTTAATAGAGCTTTCACCACTCCTTTCTCACTTGTCCTGCTTCAAAGAACACCTGTAGAATCAAGGCAGCAAAATACCATCAAAGCATAGAGATCTATAACCATAAACAATGTAGGATCAGATGTACATTAACCATATACATGCATATACAAATATAAGATTTAGAGATATACAAGCATATGGAGGAAAACTCAAATAGCTTTATGATAGAAGTAGTAGAAGAGAGGATTACAACCAACTGTCTAATCCAGCATCATCCTCCCAGCATGAAAGCCTTCTTCACCTCATACGAAGCAAGATCACCCAACAATGTCTTCAAAGAGAAACCAACAGCACTTCCTTGCAAATTACAAAATTCCAGCCTCCTGGATCTCTAGGATGAGGGATCCATATATAGATGTTTACAGGAGAGTGAGTCAGCTTATGGGATTTTGATTAGTGTCATTTCACTGATAGTTCTTGGTTCCACTTGGAGATTTCATATCTCTTATTCATCCCTGGGCGAATTCAGAGAGGCAAGTGTCATATGAGCAGTTTCTAGAAGAATCTCTAGGTTTCCACCTAGCAAACTGCTTCTGCCATTTGTCTGCTCTCGCTCATTGCACCCTACAGAAGGGCTTTCCAGTATGCATCGCATCCCCCATATGTAATAGGTGATATGCATCACAACCTATGCATGGAGTAGCCTGTATGGTCTAGTTTTGACCTGTTCTGAGTAGTTTTTCATGGAGAACTTCTGGGAGATGATGTAATCAGCTGACCTTGTTCCTTTAGGGTATGAAACAACACTTTTAGGGGTTTAGAAGCCCTTGGTTTATGGACATATGTGATCGAGGTTGCAGTGCCCAAATATGTCTATAATAGTTGCCCCCTAAAGCATGAGGTCGTAAATCTTTTGATGTCGAATGAAATGTTTTATAATGAGGATCCAAGGTTTTTCGAATTGGAAGATGACTTGTAATAAGATACAATACAATACATTATCTTCACAATATTTTTATGATCTAGTTGAGGCGGCCATTCCCATGCTCGGCTTTATAAATTCATATTTATGTACATAATATAGACAACCGTCTGTGTGGCAGACTGATGATTCTGGTAGAGTCATCATCCTTTAGTTTGGATGATTATCTGTGCAGTTGTGATGTACATTTGATGTCTTTATTTTCCTGAATATATCACAGCGCGGATGGATGAAACTAGATCCGGGGTCTTCAAACTCGTTCAATCTTCACTCAAAGTACAAGTGGATCCATGTGAAAAGATGTTCTAATGTCGAACATGGAAAGACATGGCCTAATTACCAGCCAATGATGTAAGTTGTTAACAGCCGCGAGAGGAATCACCGATAATGATGATGACCCTCAAGGTACTGCAGTACAATTCACGTGGTGTGAATACATGAGTTGATGTCGAACACCATGTAAAATCTTTCAGTTGAAGGCCATTGATGTAAACTTGTCGCTGGAAGCGAGAAACTTTCCATTGAGGCATGCAAGCTTCAAAGTACTGAAAGGGTTGTTCCTAAGTCAACTTCTTGGATAATGAGCTGATGTCGACAAGAAGTGACCCATCATATGAGGGCCTTAATGAATCCCACATCTACGACACGGAACGGAGCAAATGATTTTGTGGAGGTTAAAACGATATGATCATATAAGGTTCAGGGTGGCGGTCATGAAAAATGGAGAGTGAAGGTATTGCAGCAGATAAGGCGTTAGCTAGGTTGGTGAATTCTCTGAGCGACTTTTCTTGAACATACCGGTGACACTAAAATGGATTGGTAGCATTAACCCCGAGGTGGATGGTACGGCGGACCAATGGTGATATGATCGGTGAACGGAATAACCCAACCCGACTCAATCATGGTGATGGAGTGAAAGTGTCATGTTCAAGAGCGACCTGGTACCAATGAAGCTATTCAAGTTTTCTTCCCTTTTTCCCCAATCATTTCTGACCAGTACCTCTTTATTTTTTTCAAGCTTGAGGAGGATAACATATGCTTGTTCTATAATTTTCCCTTCAGGCAAACCTGTTGCTATGTTTTAACAAGCCTAGCGACAGTGAAACTCGCTCTTGTTTGCATGGACAAGTTTGTTGCTATTGTTTTAACGAGTTTAATGACAAAGATAAATTGGTCCTTTTCAATTTTAGAGAGTCTAAAAAGAGACGTAAAGGCAACTCCAATGGTCCTTTTTCGTAATGTAATCCCTTAAGTCCGAAAAATTATAAAATAATATGAAAGGGATGACTTTTCGATAGTCTTAATGAGCCAAACAAGACAAACACTCGATCTTTTTGTGTAATAATCCCTCAGGTCCAAAAAGATTAAAATATAGAGGAGGGATGGCACTTCCGATCACTTTAACGAGCTGGAGAGGCCAATTGCTTGGAAATATTTTCATATTTTATGAGTCAGATGAAAAGAGCTTAAAGGAGACTCGTTTTTTGAGGAACGAGTGATGTTTTTGGATAGTAACTAGTTCCAGGTAAGGTTTGGAACTTTTCAATCACAGCAGTGTAAATAAGGTGGCCAATAGAATCACTTGTTGCAGTTGTTCCTCAAAAGGGTAAACAATCAAATGGAGGCGTATGATCGGCTAAAAAAGAGTGGAGGTGATGGTAAGAACACGACCAAGGTTCAAAAGTTGATTATTATGCGATCACAAAGATTATTTACTAAAGGTGGGGTTCATTTTTTAATGAGCTTGAACTCTATGGGAACACTTGCTCATTGTTAGGTTTATTTTTTAATGAGCTTGAACTTTGCGTAAAACTGCTCGTGGCTAGGTTTATTTTTTAACGAGCTTGAACTTTGCGTATAACTGCTCGTGGCTAGGTTTATCTTTTAACGAGCTTGAACTTTGCGTAAAACTGCTTGTGCCAGTTGTATAATAAGGATGTCTCATCAGTAGGTTCATTTTTTAGGGATCTTGCCCTATGCACAAATTTGCTCTTGGAGCCTTTCGTTATGCAAGCTAGGAACAACCAACCTACGATATTAAAGGGTTAAGAGTCTACAAACTACGAAAATAAATGGTCACTTTTCACTTGCATGCAAACAGGTTTGCATGCCACTAGGTATAAAGTAGAGTTTCGAGGTCACCATATGGAAGTTCTCGCATTAGCAAGATTGTTCCATCCACGTCGTAGACAAAACACTTCCTTGGTGATGTCCATCAAAATGGACAAAGGTTACTGTTGTCAGTGCCAATTACATAACCTTTGATGAGGGAATCTTTTTCCAACCTAATCCATTTTCCTAAATGGACAGGATTGTCAAACTAGTCATATTCCTACGCGGAAACCTACCTTATATCTGGGATTTTTTTGTCGAAGCAGACCAGGGCGCATGCCTCTTGGGGTTCAATCACAATCACCAAATCACTCGCGATCATCAGGTGGACGGACTGGAGATTGATTAGACATTCCTTGTGCAAAAAGACCAGTTATGGATGGCATTTGACTAATAGCTGTGTTTGAACCAGGGAATTAAAGCTAATCAACTAGGTCGACCACTCTGCCTTCATGTGGAAAACACATCACTCAGAAGAGTGAGGAAACGATGGCTCCCATGCTATAAATGTAGTCATGCCCAAGGAGTAGATTGTAATCTAGAGGTCCTTGCACTACCATCACGTTTAGATGAATGGTTCTCCTTCTCAAAATTATAGGCAAATTTGGAAGGATCCCTAACGGTCGACTGGTTCCTTTGTTGAAGCCTGTCAGATTTCGAATCTCAGGCAGAAGCGATAGCAAACCAAGCACTTTCCAAGCAGTTGAGGAAAGGATACTCATAGAAGCCCCTTCATCTATGATAGTACCAACCATGATCATTCTATAAGCTTGTACTATGATTCAGAACGGTACATTAGATGGTAGGCGGGGTCTGCCTAGTAGATTCCAATTGAAGGAAATGACTAGATTGCTTGGAGGTAGGACCGAATAAATGGCCGGATAAAACTCTGAAGAAATTCCTTCCTGCGGTAAAGGAATGGGTAGATTTCCCCCATGTTCATCGAAGTCTGTGTTTACGAAGACAATTTGAACGGTGTCGTTCTCATTCTCTTTGGTGACAGTATCATTTGAAGGTAGACCCTCTGAAGACAAGATTGGGTCAACTGTTGTCTCGACCTGTTGACTTTGGTCCAATGTGGACTCAGAGGGTTTATCTTCAATGATAGGTGCTTCGACCGACAACAACAGTGTGTCAGTCGGATTTTCAACTAGCGATGGACTCAGCAAGAGTTTCTTGTATCCAGGAGGACGTCGTTGTGGTGATGCAGGACGGTTATTCAAGACTCTTTTAGCTTCATATAGGAAAGGACAACGGTGGAGGACATGATCGCTTTCACACAGTCTACAAGGAAATTTAGATCTTCCTTTCTTTCCATTGGCTTCATTTTCACTAGTTGATGGTGTGCTCTCAACGTGATCATCAGAGGTTGAAGACACCGGACTGCGCAAGCGGGGAGACCAGTCCCTCAGGATCTGTGGGATGCAGGGACAATCTCGATGATAGCGATCTCCCTTGCAAATGACACGTGGAGATTTAGGTTTGGAAGGTGCAGTGTGTGGATTTCGCCAGATGATGCACGGTTGCGCCCTTTCGTCATTGGATTCTTCTTCTTCTTCTCCTTCCCTTTCTTCTTCTTCTTAGTTACTTGGTTTTTAGCGTTACTAGCTTCACCAAGCAAGGAGGAAGAAGGAGAGGGAGAAACAAATGAAGTAGAAGGTGGGGGAGCGACTTTAGGGTCATCTGGTTGCTGATTTGATTGCTGAGGAATCGCGGTGTTTTGAACGATAGAGGTCGAGAAAAGCCATACTAGCAGGCCAATTGTGAGTCCTGGAAGGGACAATGTAGCCATGTGTGGAGCACCAACATCCCCTAAAGAGGAGAAAGGACTAGGATTTCCCCCAAGGGGAAATCCTTGATTGGTAAACTCCATTTTCTCAACCTAAGACCAATGAGGGAACAGTGAAGTTATTTTGATTAAAATAAATTTCATGACGCTTTGACACAACTTGCTTTTTCAATTTTTAAGTTTCAAGAAAAAACTAAAGATGACTCTAGTCGCCTTTAATTTTTAATGAGCCTGAAGTGACAAGTGCTTAGATGGACCTTTTCTTTTAAGGAGTCTGAAAAGGAACGAAAGTGACTTCTCTGGAAATCTAGATAGAGGGATTACCAAACTAATCGCAAAACTGCAGAAGACTTTTTACGGTACGGCAGTCAATCTTCCCGAATGTTGTGTTCAGTGCATTGTGATCGATAGGGCGATAGACACGGCTTCCTAAGGATAAAGTATATAGCCTATTATGGTCTCCCAATATATACTCGACTGTACGTGGAAGCACAAGTCTGTACTGGCACTTGTCGTCTCAAAGAGGAGGAATGACCCAACCTACGATGAAAGCGATAGTTACCAGGCTTTACGACACCGGAATACGTCCCTAGCCTAGACTTCTAAATGTTGTGCGTTAGGTTCCAAAGTTTTTTTATGTTCATTGAAGTTTATTTTATAGTTGATCTTTCTTAAGAATTTTGCCTTTAAAGTTCACCGCGTGATGTAGATATACAATTCCTAAGTATGCAATTCAAGATTATAAACAGTCGTTTACTTTCTTTTTGCAATGAAAATCCTAGCTACTAAGGAAAGAGAAATGAAATTCTTTCAACATAGAGCAGAGAGCACACACTAGATGCACTTTTCCTAAATCAACTTCAGCATGCAGTGTTAATGCAAATGCACATGCATGTATTGTTTTTTTTCAATTTCTTTAATGTGAGAATGACAAAAAGAAAACTAAGTATAGATCTGAACTATCTTCTTTCAAAGCGACAGTACTAACAATTTTCTTTTCAAAAAACGAAAGTAAGGTCAAGTCGACACTTTGTGATTTTGAATTTAAAACTACTTTCGACACTTTAAATACTAATGATTCAAATCAAATACAATAGAAAAAGTGTAATCGACTATCTAAAAGAGGAATGCTTTGTGACACTCTTTTTGTTGACTGAAAACGACACTTGCGACACTTTCAAATCAAAAGACAACAGTTTGATTAAGCTACTATTTGCAAAGGAGAACTGTAAATGATGAAAAATGCATAAAAACATTCATAATTCCTTCTGATGGAGGCTGAATAATGCAAAGGAAGATGGTTTCAACAGAGATATACTGATCATAGACAACAAAACTACTGAATAAAGCTGAAGACAATGAAGAAAAAACCAAAATCTAGAGGCAGAAACAGTCTCTTTCAATCATCACACCTGTAACACAGGGAAACAGGGATGCATCTCACATGCAACACACGAGAGGTGCAATGCATCTAGGTTTCCAAGAAGAGACAATGCGATGGTCCAGGGATGAGACTGAGTTTGTTTTTCACTCACAGTTTGCAGCTAAGTTCAGAGATTTAGGCCGAGCTAATGATTGTCAGTAAACACAAAGTATAGGGGCTGATCTAATGAGGTTATTTGAGCTACCACCAAGGAACTTAGGATGTTTGCAAGCTAGATGTTCAGTTCATAAACCAACCCGAAGATTGGCTGAAGTAGTGTTGATCTACTTTGCAGTTGCATAGCAAAAGAAGTTCGAAGGCTATCTGGCTTGACTTCAGGCTCCGTCAGTGGTTTATAAAGTAAACAATAGTAACAAAACAAACAAACTATTCACTTCATAGTGGAGTCACCATTTTGTTATCGGGAAAACTAGTGTCCATTCAGAGCTACTAGTCCCACTAAGACATGTAGCTATCTTAGAAACAAACAAACTAAAGTCACTTGTGTTTTCCTTTATGAGAGATAGATGAGAGAGAAGTAGAGAGTACCAACCTCAGTCTTTCGCTAGTCTCCTTGCTCGTTTCCTCTCTCCCTTGATAGAGCTTTCACCACTCCTTTCTCACTTGTCCCACTTCAAAGAACACCTGTAGAGTCAAGGCAGTAAAATACCATCAAAGCATAGAGATCTATAACCATAAACAATGTAGGATCAGATGTACATTAACCATATAAATGCTTATACAAATATAATATTTAGAGATATACAAGCATATGGAGGAAAACTCAAATAGCTTTATTGATAGAAGTAGTAGAAGAGAGGATTACAACCAAGCTGTCTGATCCAGCGTCATCCTCCCAGCATGAAAGTCCTCTTCACCTCATACAAAGCAAGATCACCCAACAATGTCTTCAAAGAGAAACCAACAACACTTCCGTGCAAATTACAAAATTCCAACCTCCTAGATCTCTAGGATGATGGATCCATATATAGATGTTTACAAGAGAGTGAGTCAGCTTTTGGGATTTTGATTAGTGTCATTTCACTGATAGTTCTTGGTTCCACTTGGAGATTTCAAATCTCTTATTCATCCCTAGGCGAATTCAGAGAGGCAAGTGTCATATGAGCGGTTTCTAGAAGATTCTTTGGGTTTCCACCTAGAAAACTGCTTCTGCCATTTGTCTGCTCTTGCTCATCGCACCCTACAGAAGGGCTTTCCAGTATGCATCGCACCCCCTATGTGTAATAGGTGAGATGCATCGCACCCTATGCATGCAGCAGCCTATATGGTCCAGTTTTGACCAGTTTTGAGTAGTTTTTCATGGAGAAATTTTGGGAGATGATGTAATCAGCGTACCTTGTTCCTTTAGGGTATGAAACAACACTTTTAGGGGTTTAGAACCCCTTGGTTTATGGACATATGTGGTCCGAGTTGCAGTGCCCAAATATGTCTATAACAGTTCTATTATTTTGATCGGCATCGCGCACTTTACTACTCGCGACGCGCTACCCTGGTCACTACTTTTGGCGATATGTATCCAAGCCAAGGCAACAACCTAACTAGTTCACGGTGATAGTTCTCCCACTTTCCAGTATGATCGTATGTACCTTGCCTTACCATCCTCAGTTTTTCGACGAGAAATGCTTCCTTTATTTCATCTTCAAGCTTCTTGACCCGTCATGTCCATTAAAGCGCTTTTCTCCCTTAGCCATACCCGATCTTTTTCAAGTTCGTGAAGTCTAAGGTTTCCCTATCAGCTTTCTTCCTCAAGTCTTATGTGTTCTATTTCTTGCGGCTATGTGATCCCTTCATTTTGAGCTTCATGGACTGTCATATCTATGAGTGCTTCTATGTGCGGACTAGGCTTCGCATGCTCCATAGGGATTACAGCCCCTTCTTCATACTTCAGCTTCGAAAGTGTTCACACAGTCAGGGTCTTGCACATGGTCCTATAAGCCCATAGAACCACTGGTACATGCAAGTCCCAGTTAGTGCGTCTCACATGGTTGACCGTGTTCAGCACTTCGCACACCTTATCAAAGGCTTCTCCATGTATAATCTTCGGCGCACTTGGTCTTATCATACTTCGTCATTCGTGCCCTTGTCTTGCCTGCTCCTACTTGTTGTTCTTGTTTCCTATCGTGAGGATGGTGTGCGTTCGTGCAGGTTGCATACCATACGCTTGTACCCATTTGGAGAGGTGGGTACACAGGTTGTTTCATCCATCATACCCGGCTTCCATACATAGTTGAGGCTTTCCAAACTGTATAAGCATCATTCTTCTGCAGTTGCACCAGTTCTCAAAACTCCCCTAATGCGTACCCCACCATCTTACGAGCGTAGTGCGCAGTGCCCATTTCAGAGTGTTAAAATGCTACTATTCTGGCACCTCTTTCTCAAATTTATTCAGGAAGTCATCCACTGCTGTCAACCTATCACACATGAGCAAATCCCTTACCTTTGTGGTCACGTAGCATAGTGATCTTACCATCATGTTGCAATTGAGCGTGGTTACCTCGTGTAACCGGTTCTGCCATCGTTCTATTTCCTCATCCAAATCCGATGTGTAGGAGCTTCCACGCTCCCACGAAATCCTACCATCCGCAGTTGGATTCACCCAATCCTATTCCTAGGCGGTTATCTTGTAGATATAGTCTAGATCAACATCGCTCTCGTCGTCGCACACTAGCTTTGTGTAGCACGATCCTTCTGCAGGGTCTAAAGGTACCACTACGAGCAATGACCTTTTCTCAAAAATCATTTTGTGCTTCTTTATATTTATCACTTCATTCATATCAGTGGCACAATCTATTCCCAGTAGCTCGGGATAGGGATTGTTGTCATCGACAATCTCTATCACTTTGAAATCTGCAAGCGCGCTCGCACCTTCAATATCTACCGTAATTCCGTGCAATCTTCCCATTAGTAGGATCTTTTGCTGGTTGGTCATGCACAATTGAATAGGAGACCATTGCAACGTTGGCTTACCCATGCGCTCCCATGTCTGCTTTGGCAGTACATTCGCATCCGATCCTAGATAAAAAATCACTTGATCCATTTCATATTCCCCGATTTGCGTAGTCAATCTCATCTCCCTTCCTATTCACGTTGTGTGCTTCCCAAGCTTCCAGACTACGCACAGTTTGCTTGACCCAATGCACCTAGTGATGAGCGTAGTCCCTTCATAGCCTTACTGTCAAGCAGCAGCTTCATGCATGTCTCCAAAAAGGTAGTAAGCATTGATGGGTCCATCTCCAGTTCTAGTTTGTCTTTACTACCTGGAGTGGAGGCCTCCATGAAGCTCTTCTTAATTTCCATGAATGTCTCCTTCGTGCACTCTACATCAAACTTTGGTTCCTTTGTAGGAGCCTTGCGAACCCAAGAACTCTCTTCAGGTTGCTTGCCCTTGTCATCTCCTTTCGTAATACTACTTTAGAGCATGATGTTTACATTCGGGTCCTCTTTGCGCAGCTCAGACCTCATCATTTGTAGGTTCTGAGTCGGGGGAGGCTGGAGTATTCTTTTATCGCACAACCTCGCTATCAGTGTAGGGCAGTCCTCCATCTCATGATTAAACTAAGTACAATATAAACATGATGCTCTCGTCGGATTTGTACAATCACGGGCATAATGCCTTGGCCCTCCGCAATTGTAACAAATTAGCTATCTGCGACCCCTTCCTGGTCCCATTCCACCTCGACCTTGTCCACGCCCTTGAAATCTAGTGCGCGCCATCCCTACATTTTGATCGAGGGCTCACATTTCGGTATGAACTCTGTAGGCAGGAGTATGATCCCTCATCAGTTCATAACTTCTATAAGTGCGTTCATCATGGCCTACTGATCTCCATAAATTACAGAACAACTGTTGGGATGTCGTCATATACTTTTGTAATAGGTGACAGTTATCTGTAGCGTGCTTCCCTCTTATTTAACAAATCACGCACCATAATGCAGGTGCTGCGCTCAATCCTTCTTGTGCCTCTGGTCTCAATGGCATCGGCCCTCCTCCCGTTAGGTAGTTCGCAAAGACTGGACAATGGTCCTTGTCATGCTCCTGGCCTTTGGATTTTATGCATCATACCTCCTCACTTGCTTCTAGGCGAGTTGTCCTGTCCTGTTTCAAACTCTGCATTTCTAGACACAAATTTTTCAGTTGCACGTGGATTTGTTGGACTCCCAGGCCAGGATCTTGTATCGGGGTCTCATGCAGTCTCATTGCAATCTCCAAAGCTTCGGCCTGGGTGGATAACTTTTGTTGTGACAGCGCGGTCCTTAGATGCGGCGTTAGTGATGCTACAAACCATGTGCGGTGTTGTCCATCCATTAAGGTCATGTTGGATTCGCGAATCATACCCTTCAATCTCTGATCCAGCTCCCAGGGGGTCTTGCCTAGAAGCATCGCGATTTTCTTAAACCTGATAATCGACTATGTCCCCGATTTTGACCTGCTAAATTCCCTATTGAGCACAGCCTATATATCTGTGATCCCCGCATTGGATGGTAATTAGAATGTTTAATGCACCATGTTAGTGCACAATCCTGCAATGCGCTTACCAGTGTTGCCTTCTTTATATTGTCATCCACGACTCCTTGTGCTTCCCATACAACTTTTACTACGAACCAAAATTGGTCCGGATCTTCATTCCCTACTCCTTTGAACACTGACAATTTTATCGCGCTCGCCATATTGAACTATGGTGGTGGTGAAGGTGGTGTGGGTGGAGATGGGGGTGAAGATGGTGAAACCGGTGGTGGTGTAGGTGGAGGTGGTATGCGCGGAATTCGCTGCCTTATCAGACTAATCGCACTTCTTGGTGAAACTTTCGCAAGCTCTTCCTCACTTTCTCATTGAGGTGAAATCAAGGGGCTAGTTTCTATCTTTGCACTACCTTCATTTCAATAGATCCTCCCACTTAGTGTAGCCCCAAACATAAATTTATTCGCATAACCTGCTTTTCACACAGTAGCATTTTAATCCAAGTGTTCAAAGATTAATGTACTTACCTCGCGGTCCTTTGAGGAAGCATTGTTCCACCTAATTGTAGCTGACTGACGTTTCTACCACAAATTCAGTGATAAACTCTCCTACAATTCTATCAAGCCAATGGTCCATGACGTGCACAGTCTTATCTTCCAATTCTTTTAGTTTGCGCACCAATTCTGGAGTCCACACAATCGGTTTGTCGAGCCTACACCTTCCCTGACTGTCTGTTAGCTTCACGATCCACTCAAACAACTCAGAGGGGAAGGATGCGAAGAAAATTTTGTGTATTTTCATATATAAGTAGTGCTCTAACCACTGTTCCTTCAATACTCATGGATTCCTATTTTCCTACGTCGTGAACTCGTGAATTTTTCTGTCAAGCCACCCTTCATTTCTTTCTTTGTCAAATTACAATGACACAACATTAGACATCCCTTATGCATATCCCAGTCCTGGCAATGAAACCATTTGTTGGCTTGTTGGGACCTGACCCAGGTTCAGAGATGATTTAGCTAAACAAATCCCGATACTACTGCCCTTTCGGCAATAGTACACGAAGCACAGACTCAGGTCTCACCCAAAGTAGTATGGGAGGGTGCTAGAACCAGGTTTCCACACCCTAGAGATGTCTGATGAGTTTAAGTGGTTCGCGGTTCGGCCCTGCATGCACGTCGCTATGCGCACTTTCCTTACCTCGTAACCTAATATGTTTCCTTTGCGTAGCCCTACTCAAGGGCCGAACACTGTTATTACCCAAGTCCTTACTAGTATTCCACTGTTAGTTAATTAACTTAGCTTATTTGCATGTGTAAAGTATACTTAGCAATATAAATCATTCATACAAGTGCGCGCAGTAAATAAACAATATATTTGCAATTGATATCCAACATGTAATAACTCAAGAACAGATACACAAAATTTGGATAAAACTTCTCTTTATTATTCTCTTCTCTGGTTACAGACTCGACTCTGCCCTGCGCACTCAACTGCAGGGGTCCGTGCACTCAACTGCGGACAACTAAGCCTCTACGCACTTAGCTGCAGAGCCTTCTCCTACCCTACGACCCAAGATACACTTAGACACTTGCTCTGTGCTTCTACTTCCCTATCTCATCCTTCGCTCTCCTCCCTTTTTTCTTTTATACTTAGGGCCTCGCTCTATTTATACAATCCCATGGTCCCTGGACCATGGGTAGGCCGACATTACATTACCAACTAGGTCAAACAACCCTATGACTCTAACATACTTCCGCAGCTACAATTCGTGGGGTTTTACAACATCATTCGGTCAAAACATGGGCTTTGAGACCCAAAACATGCCGCAGGGGGATTCCATGCCCAACAGATACCAAATGATCTGTAAACTTCCATGGATATTCCACTAGACAGTTCATCACAATAGATCTGATAATATTATATTAAAAAATTGAGATTCTACACTATTACAATGGTATTTAATTTCTAGATCTGTAGAGTTTACTGTAATTATTGCATGCATGCAAATGGAAATTATGTAGAAAAGTAGAGAACGAAAAAGTAAGTTCACACACACATAAGACATAAGATATTCTCTATGGGAAACCCATTCGGGAGAAAACCCAACTAGAAGGTGAGGTCGCTTCGCTCTCTTTCTCTATCTGGAAATATGGCTGCAGGTATAAAGAAGTAGTGTTTGTGGCCTGTGGACTACTATAGTGCAAATATTTTCTTTGTGTTATCTACCTCGCGAATTTGACTGTATGGATGGTTGATATAACTGTTTAATCTATTCACATATGCTTATGTTATAGATATATGTGAATATAAGTTTATTCTAAGTGCGCGAACTGGTTAAATCTGTTAAATGTTTACTTAAAGACCCTTCTAAGTAGGTCTGAGTTACAATACTTCATCAAATAGATTAGATATGTAAACAGCGCGATCATAGAAAGTTAAACTCATTCTGGGTTCGGATCTACATGAATATAGAGTAGCGCAAGGCTACAGAGCAGCACATGATACCTCCAGACCACATCCAGACATCCCAAGGGTGCAGAAACCTGGTTCCACTCCCCTGCTACCTCAGGTGAGACTTCAGTCCGTGCTCCACGAACTGTTGCCGAAAGGGCTGGTAGCTACGGGATTTTCTTGGCTAAATAATTCTTCTGAACCTGGGTCAAACCCATATAAGCCAACAAATGGTTTCGTTGCCGGGACCGGGATCTGCCTAAGGGGTGTTTGGTGTGAAACGCGGGGACTCTATAAAGGAGAAAATTGAAGGATTGAAGGGACCAGGAACAGTAGTATTTCAAGGGTAACAATGACCAGTGCGATCTAGTTACCGGTATTCAAAGGAGCAAGAGGTGAAGACCTGGAACAATTCTGGTTCATGTTAACATTAGTATGGAACGCATAGCACATTGTGGATGACAATATTAGAAAGGCTACCTTAGTCAGCGCGCTACAGGACCGAGCACTGACATGGTACATAAAGTACTCAAGCGATCACCCAACGGCGGGGACAGCAGAAATCCAGACTGAATTGAAGAAGGAGTTTAGCTAGCTGAATTCCAAAACACAGTTGATTATAGGGTTCAAAGAGATCACGATGATTCCTGGTGAAACCCCGTGGGATTTGGACCAAAGACTGAAAAGTACTATTCACGAGGCTAACATGACATTGACGGATGCGCAGCACTGCGCTTGGTTTATGGCATCCTTAACACCACATCTAAGGATGGCTTTATCACAACAGAAGATCTCAACCCAAGCCGAAGTGCTAGAGACAGCGATGAGGTTACACGAAACTCCATTACAAGACCCGGGGTTGGGAGTTCAGCAAATCCAAGCACAAATCCAAAATTTGTGTTTGGAAATGAAGAAGTTAAAACAAGAACAAGTACCGCGACCAGAAGTCCGGGAGGAAGTATGGTGTATAAAGTGCAGAATCCAGGGACACAATAAAGATCACTGCTAGATCTCAAAGAATTTTGTGGCAACAGGGGGACCAATGCTATTGCGACCAGAGGCACCGGCAAGACTGAGCACCATAGCCCTGCTTTGGTGCGCAATCTGTCAGGTGGGAGGAAAGCACAACACTGATAACTGTCATCTATTACCAAAATACAACTAAACTCCCTAGTAGCTATTTTGCAACTTTTGCAGGTCAGTGGGCCACGAGGAAAGAGACTGTCATAGCTACCAATTGTTAATGGACCAGTCACCTGCTTATAGAATGCAGACTGAGGCGCGAGGTCAGGATCCAGCTGCGGCGATTGCGCGCGGTGGGTTCCAGGGCCGAGGACGAGGACGGGGCGGAATGGGGCCAAGAAGGGGTCACGGGCAGCTAATCTACTACAACTGCGGGGGACCAGGACATTACGCGCGGGATTGTACCAACCCAACTAGAATTTCGTGCAGTTATTGTGAGCAATTTGATCATGAGCTGATAGATTGTCCTACGCTGATAGCAAAGATTCGTGAAAAAAAGGATGCACAACCAACAACGACCCAAAATGTGTAGATGATGAGGTCTGAACCGCATGAGGAAGATCCTAAAGTCAACATGGTACTGAGAAGTGGCATGGCCACAAGAGCGGATGGAAGGGACTTAGGGACCGATAAGGAGACATATCTGGAAGCTCGGGGAGCTTCGCGGAGGTCTCTACCCCAGGTAGTAGGGATCAGCTGGAGGCAAACAAGGATCCGTCAATGATAACTACCTTTTTAGAGACATGTATAAGATTGCTTCGTGACAACAGGGCAGTTAAAGGCTTGCAGGAGTTGATAAATAGATGCACAGGATGGAGTGAACCTCGTGTCATTTGAAAGTTGGGAAGACATGCATCACGGACTGGGAGGGAAATGCAGTTAACAGTGCAAATCAGCGACTATGAGATGGATCAGGTCATTTTGGATCTGGGCTCAGATGCCAACGTACTGCCGAAACAGACTTGGGAGCGCATGGGTAAGCCTATGCTACAATGGTCCCCTATCCAATTGTGGATGGCAAACCAGCAGAAGGTGCTGCCCATGGGAAGGCTGCAAGGAGTTACGGTAGACCTTCATGGCGCAAGTACCCAAATGGACTTTGAAGTTATTGAGCTCATGGATGAAAGTACGCCCTATCCTGCATTGTTAGGAATAGATTGGGCCACCGACATGAACGGGGTTATTAATTTAAAGAAGCAGACCATGATATTTGAAACAAAGTCACTCCACATAGTCATTCCACTAGATCTGGCTGAAGGACCGCGCTACATTGAACCTGTACGCGACAGAGAACGTGAAGATGACGTAGATTGTAGCTACAAAATGTCTACCCAAAGGCAAGGATGGGTCAAGACAACGGAGGATAGAAGAATATCACGGGGTGATGGAGAATCCTACACTTCTGATTCAGAGGAGGAAGATGAGCGATGGCGCAATAGGTTGAACGGAGTAACCACACTACACTGCAACATGGTGACTAAATCTCTGTATTGCGTAGGGGCCCAGGATCACGAATTACCGAAGTATGATGGGTTGACAATAATAGATGAATTCCTAACCAAATTTGAAATCGCAGTACCAGAGCACCAATGGTTTGATGCATTGAGGTGGGCGCTACGTGTGACACTTGCGCGATGGTGGGGCACACATGAAGGGACGTTCGAAGATTGGCACGCCTACAGGTGCATGATGAAGATCAGATTTGGGAAACTGGAACTACACATAACAGAGAAATACGATGGACGTGATGACCCGTGCATGCACCTTACTAGATGGATCAAAGCCTACAGAGAGGAACCTTAGCCAGAATGGGTGCACTTATTTTATCACACCCTGGACATCATTCCTAGAAACTAGTATACTGAAGCAGAGCTATGGCACGACACAGGCGAGTGGGATATCTTATGCGCAGGGTTTTTGTCGACATTCCTCTTTGAAGACCAATGGATGGATCCCATGGACGAAGCATTACAGCTGGTAAAGGCCGCCATTTTCAAGGCACCACTAGAACTAGAGGAAACTGTGCAGCCCGACTGGTCGCGACAGCTGAGCCAGGCCCTTGAATGCTATAATTTCCAAGTAGACGATGAGGAGGATGATCCATGAAATGTCAATATTCCAGAATCATAGGGGAGCCGTGAGGTGTGCAGACCTGAAATCGAAGATCCAGATATCACGACGCCATTGAAAATGAAACAAGTCAATATCGGGACCGAAGAAGAGCCGAAGTATGCAACGCTGGGGGACTATTGGGATGACGCCACAGTGGAGAAGGTCATCAAATTGCTTCGAGAATATCGATATTTGTTCCCAACAAAGATCACGGAGCTAAAAGGGATCCTAGGAGACTTGGGAATGATGAAGATAACATTGAAGCCAGACGCGAAACTGGTGAAGCAGCGACCCTACCGATTGAATCCAAAATATAAAGCAAAGGTCCGCGAAGAATTGGACAAGATGCTAGCAGTAGGAATCATTAAACCAGTCGAGGAGTCCGACTGGGTAAGTCCAATGGTTGTGCAAGAGAAGAAACAGAAGGGTGAGATTTGCATCTGCGTGGATCTTAGGAAGCTCAATGATGCCTGCGTTAATGATCCATTTCCAACACCATTTACAGATGAGGTACTGGAAAATGTGGGGGAGCAGGAAGCCTACTCCTTCAAGGATGGGTTCTCAGGATACCACCAGATCAAGATCGCGCCAGAGGACAGGAGTTAAACAATGTTCTCCACTGAATGGGGTTGCTTTCAGTACATGGTTATGCCCTTTGGACTAAAGAATGCGCCGACAATATTTTCATGAATAGTAGTAGCGTCATTTAAAGAATTTATCCACAAGTTCTTAGAGGTCTATCTTGATGACTGTACCGTATTTGGACTAGTTAAGAAGCACGTAATGAGATTACAACTGATGCTAGATACTTGCCGCCGACACCAGATTGCGCTAAAATTAAAGAAGTGTACTTTCCTTGTCCCATTTGGGAACCTGCTGGGCCATGTGGTCTGTAAGAAAGGCTTGATGGTGGATCTGGCAAAGATCATCATCATACTCAATCTGCAGGCGCCATGAAGTGTCAAACAATTACGCGCCACACTGGGACACATGGGCTACTATCGGAAGTTCATCAAAAGCTACGCTCAGATCACGGCTTCAATGGAACAGTTGCTGAAGAAGGATGCTACTTATTGCTGGAATGAGGAATGCAACAAAAGTCTAGAGACGCTTAAGGAAAAGATGGCATCAGCCCCTATATTGGTCTTTCCGAAATGGGACGTCGAATTTCATGTGCATGTCGACGTGTCATGTATCGCATTGGGGGCGGTACTTACTCAACCAGGAGCGGAGGGAATTGACCACCCGATTGCGTTTGCAAGTCGCCAGTTGTCAAAAGCTGAGAAGAATTACTCCACTACTAAGCACAAGGGATTAGCGATGGTATACGCGCTTCAAAAATTCTGCCACTATCTGCTTGGAGGTCACTTTAAGATGTATACCGATCACTCAGTGTTAAAATACCTAGTGAACAAGCCTGTGTTGGGGGGGCGCATTTGTAGATGGTTGCTGTTATTCCAGGAGTATGATTTTGAGGTCATTGTAAAGCGAGACGTCTAAACGCAGGCCCTGATCACCTGTCCCAAATTGAGATTGGTGAAGAACCCACAAATCTAGAGGATGGACTCCCGGATGCACAGCTATATGCGGTGCGCATAGCGGATGGTCACTTTGAGGATATAATCCATTTCTTAACTATAGGAATCGTGCCGCAGGGATATTTTGTTCAGCAGAAGAAGGAATTGGTGATATGTGCAACAGACTTCACCGTGATTGCAAGACATCTCTACAAAATTGGAAACAACAAAATATTGCATATATATGTGTCGGAGTAAAAGCGAGGACAGATCCTAGCTGAAGCACATGGGGGGGTTGCTGGTGGACATTATGCGGGTCGCGCCACAGCCCAGAAGATTCTTTGCGTAGGATTATGGTGGCCCACTTTGCATCAGGATTCGAAAGCATACTGCCGAGCCTGCGACGTATGTTAATGGATGGGGAAACCATCGCAGAGAGATGAAATGGCACTCCAGCCACATATGACACTACAACCATTTGAGAAGTGGGCAATTGATTTCGTAGGACCTATTGAGCCATGAGGGAAGACAGGCGTGCTCTATATCATCACCACGACGGATTATTTGACCCGATGGGTAGAGGCACAGCTGGTTAAGGATTGCACGGCTGCAACAGCTGCGAAGTTTTTTTTCGAGAACGTACTAACAAGGTTTGGCTATCCCAAAATTCTCATGAGTGATCGGGGAACGCACTTCTTCAATGAAACAATCAATGCCCTCACTGAGGAATTCCAAATATATCACTAACAGAGTATGCCATACCACCCGCAAGTGAATGGGACCGTTGAGGCCTTCAACAAAATCTTGAAGACAAAGTTGTGTCGAGCCGTAAAAAGGGTCTTTTTCACCTCTAATTACCTCACATTAACTTGTCAATCCAGGAACGATTTGTTGTTTCAAAGAGTGTACTCAGTTTGAGGCGATCATTTGTCAGAGTAATGCTAGTAGTATAGTGCTCAAAATACAAGAGTAAACGGATGCTTAAAACAAGATCTACTTACAACAAAGCACTTTAAAACCTAAATCATGCATTCAGAAAACTAAGCAATTTATCAGTCAAGGGTCCAGTAACAGTAACTCATCCCTCTGTAAACTGATGTAACTAAAGATAAACAAATCATCAACCTGGGAACTAGACAACAGATGTCAACGCTCACTATAGTTTCAGATCGTTCTGCACACCAAAGCAATGAGAACGCAAATAACAGGAAATGGAACAGCAACTAGGAAATGGAACAACAACTAGAAAATGTAACAGCAACTGATTCTTATAAACAGCAACACTTTAATCTACAGGAATAAGTGCAGCAATCGTATCCTACAGAAATCAGAGAGCAATCCTTACTCTAAGAATAAATCGGTCAGCAAATAGAAATAGAACGGCAACCAATTAGCAATGAAATATAGAACAACGCTTAAAGCCAATTGTGAATGTACAGTAAACCAAAATAAATAACACACACAGTACACCTTAGTATTGAGAAAAACAGTAATCTGATTTCGGTACTACAAATATTAATCTTAGTTATAAAGGATAACGATCGCAATTCATAATGGAACAACAATGTCAATTGAACAACAATCGTAATTAAACATAAACCATAGATGAATACAATAATACCAACTTAAGAATATTACAGCCCGGTTACTCTGTAATTGAATAGCAATAGCATTCTATAAAGAACAATAATGTTACATTGACGATTTAAAGGAACAGCGATGCATTATAAAATCAGAATGAACCACATGATATTCCTGTTATAGACAGCGATATTGTAAATATAACAGAGTTGTGATATAAAATAACAAAACACACCATATTACCAAACAAAGCTGATAATGAAAACCACGCATGAACTAAATATAATGGTACAAGAGCAAGTGTTCCACCAGGGCCGGGCCCTTAGCCTCTAGGGAGACACCACTTGAGATTATTCTAGGATCAAAGACGGAACAACAACCAGATTTATATTAAAGCATTAAAACAAAGTTACAGTGGATCACTTCTCAACAAGAGTTGATGATCAAAGTTTCAATTACAGAGAAAAGTTACATAGAAAAATAACAGCAGATCCCCCCTGGGCTAGCAGTGCTTCCCCTTTTTATAACAGCTAAAGCGGAGATATCAAGGATGAAAAAATAGTTAAGGCAGCGACCCCTTAGGATCAAAGGATCTTGAGGGATTCGCCAAACTGTCAATTCCCAATTATCCGTTTGTTTTCTTGCGCCGAGTCGATATCTCCTTTTCCTTTCCTTGGATGATATGTTTTAATTTAGATCGCCTTGTTTGCATATGGTTCCCCGCCAAAGGGACAACAGTTAACTTGGCCCTGTATTTTTCTTTGGAACGGAATCTTTCGTTTTTCCCTTTTCCTACTTAAGAAATAGCAATTATTAGTGTTTTCGTGTTGCGTATAAATCCTACAGATTTTGTCATGATTTCTTATTATCTACCTAGTTCATGATGCAAAGAGGTTACGAGTTCTAAAGAAAAGATGAAAAAATAATCAATAAAAACATACCTTCTTCAGTACTCCACACGTTGACCAAGGTCTATAATGCGTGACGAAATGACTGGGACTTGTGCATCCCTGCTGTGCTATGGGCATACCGAACCACGTGCAAGAAGTTGACGGGCCAGACACCTTTTCGGTTAGTCTATGGCAAGGAGGTCGTTATGCCTATGGAATATATTGTGCCTAGTCTGTGGATCGCAACAATCACAGGTATGGCAGATCGCGGGGCTTTGGAGGAAAGGCTCGCACAGCTAGAGGAACTGGAGGAGGAACGGTTTTTGGCCAGATTCCATCAGCAAGTACAGAAACAACGCAAGAAAGCGTGGCATGATCGCCATATCAAGGTGTGCACCTTCAAGGAAAATGATCTAGTATTGCTATACGACAGTAAGTTCAAGAAATTCCCTGGCAAACTCCGAATGCATTGGTTGGGACCCTATGTCGTCAAAGAAGTTATCGATGGGGGCGCGGTTCAGCTTGCCAAACTTAATGGAGACCCCTTCCCGGGCCGAGTGAATGGCAGTCACCTGAAGCTCTATACAGGTGGGCTGACAACCTGACTAACCGTTTGTAGGACAATCTCACCGCTCCAGCCAGTTGAAAGAGAGCGCAGGACAGTAAAGCAGTCTGGGGGAAAGCGGTGTGAGTGCTAGGATATGCATCGATTTGGCCCATCACCAATATTGTGGTCGCGTGGTCCGAAGTATGGTGCTTCATTGATATGAGCATAGGTGACCTTTCATGTCACTATTCATGACAAAATGTCTACATTATGGTGAAAGGGAGTAGGCAACGGGCAACTAAAAGAAGGAGTACGAGCTAGATATGGAACGAGCTGCCACAGATTTTACATGGGGACACTAGAACAGGTGGGAATCAGTGAAATTGAAATTTGAATCGCTTATAAATCACCGAGGGGCATCCACTGGGTGAACTACACTTCTGGAAAACATATGTTGAGTATTGATATGGAGTTGTTCATTATCTCTGCACAAGGAATAAGCCCGAGGGTGGTGATATGGCCGTTGGAGCAGCAGGACTCTCTAAGGAGTATGGTGTTGACAGCGTCGGGTGTCCCGCAGACTGCAGTATCCACAGTAGGGGATGTACCGAAAAAGTGGAGATATGAAGTAGAATTGGTCTGGATGTTGTCGCCCCGCCCAGGGGCAGGCCGACGAACTACAACAGTACAGAGAAAGGATGGAAAGATGGAGACCATGGGTAGAACCGAAGTTAATAAGTCGTCGTTGATGAACCTTGAGGATTGGGATCTCGCGAATAGCAGCACAGGTCTTGCAAAATTGCAACACAAGCTGCTGCAGATAGTGCGAAGAGTAAATATGAAGGACGGTAATCACTACGATGGTACAAGGAGGTACCGTATGTGGCTTCCCCGCTATAACCTAGGAGGGGGTGTTCTGTGTTAACCGAGCAGAGTAGAATGAGCATTATCGGTCGCAAGAAGTGGTAGAAACAATGAAGCAGGAGCTGGACGAAGCGTTGTAGGAGACAACGAAGAAGCAATAGGACGACGAGCGTCACTCAGAGGTAGGTGAACCACGAAGCCATGACAGCACGTCTTGCCACACCAATGAGTGACTCAGGACGAGTCACAATGATTGTGTTGGGGGACTGTTGGGTAGCGGAGGTCCCGCGTAATAGTTTTGGGTCTGATAGCCTAGAAAGTAGGATAAAAATATTGTAAACCTCCGAAATATGTGGAGCACGAAATGTAAAAGGTCGAGTCAAAGGGTTGTCCACCCAAGAAATAATATAAAATAATAGGAAGTAAGTCGGTCTGCGGACCATAGGAAGGTATAAATAGAGCAGACTCTATGAGGGAAAGGCAGTTCTTTTTGGGGTATGATCTTGGATCTGAATGGTAATGGGTTCTTGAGAAAAGGAGTCTGAAAGCGTCTGTAAGTCCGAGTCAGGTATTTGGGTAGTGATAGAGGCTCTGCAGCTATGTTCGTAAAAACCTGGAAGAGACCCCAGCTATGTGCATGGACCCCTGCAGCTGAGTGCACAGGGCGGATTTGGATGTATTGGTGATAAGTGGAAATAAAGATAAGTTTCTTCTGCAAATTCTGTGTTTCAATCTGAGTTATCATGAATCTGATTGTATGAATGGTTGATATAACTGTTTAATCTATGCGCATATGCTTATGTTATAGATATATGTGAATATAAGTTTATTCTAAGTGTGCGAACTAGTTAAATTTGTTAAATGTTTGCTTAAAGACCCTTTTAAGTAGGTTTGAGTTACAATACTTCATCAAATAGATTAGATCTGTAAACAACGCGATCATAGAAAGTTAAACTCATTCTGGGTCTGGATCTGCGTGAATATAGAGCAGCGTGAGGCTGTAGAGTGGTGCGCGATACCTCCAGACCACATCCAGACATCCCAAGGGTACGGAAACCTAGTTCCAGCACCCTCCCCTGCTACCTCGGGTGAGACCTCAGTCTGAACTCCACAGACTGTTGCCGAAAGTGCTGGTAGCTGCGAGATTTGCTTGTCTAAATAATTCTTTCGAACCTGGGTCAGGCCCATATAAGCCAACACCATGAAAATGTTGAAAATGCAACAATATGATGGAGCTTAGTGAAAAGAAGTCGCCTTCACTAAGTGGGCCCGCAGGCTATTTTTGGCGCAAAGTCTATTTTTATACTATGTCTATTTTTAGACATATGGATCATGGTCTATGAGTTGCAGGATGCTATTTGTGGATGATTGGTCATGTTGGTAAAAATAGATGGAATTCTATTTTTAGACATATGGGTGGAGTCTATTTTTAGACTGCCAGGTTAAAAATAGAACAGTCGAATATTATTAGCTCTTAATAATATTTTGACTATAAACATTATCTTATCCTCTTGGAGCACTTCAGTTCGAGCTACGGATGTGGCACATGCAGCTGCCAGAAGGAAATACACTTTTCTTATGGGTCAGTTGAGCTATTGCATGATGGACTTCAGTTAGAACTCAAGTGATTGAGTTTGGTGGAGTTGATTGAGGAGTTGATGGAGTTGTGTTCAGTTTGACTTAGTTGAACTAGTTGTATTTAGTCTAACTGCAGAATACACTAGTGATGAGTGATGTGAATTAATTATTAATTAATTCACTAATTATTAACTCATAAAGCAACTAAAGAACACATCAGTTAACTCAGTGCATGGACAGATCAGTGGAGACAAGTGTTAGAGGTGAGTGAAAGGGCAAGACAACTGTCAGTTGTGACTATAGTTGTGCATGAGATTTGCACAATCAATGGATTGAGTATTGCCAATGAGGATTGCGTGGTTCAGCCAAGGGAAATACGAATTTGGATCAGCCATTCTCATCCATTCTCATGCAGGATTGCGCAGTGGAGGCAGGCAAGCAGCGGAGGAGATTTGAACCTGTGATTGATTCAGATATGAGCTAGTTTGTGTGTAACAAGTGGAGATAGTACTGAGTACTTGCGAGGAGTATTGTACTATGTATTGTTACATGTTCTCAATCAATATAATATACAGATAGTGTGGGGTTTTCAGCTGTATGCTTTCCCGGGTTACATACTGTGTTAATGTACGCATGCGATTGATGTTTCATTGTTTTTAATTCCGCAAAATTGATGATCAACGTAGAGGAGGTTATGTATTATGCATGCATTCCGCAATAGTGTATAATCGGGATAATCTCTATGAATAAGTGTCATATTATTCAAAATTTCTACAAAAAAGGCACTATTATAAAGAGGTAAAGTTTTACCCCCAAAAAACATCATTTGATGCCTTAAAACACTCCCGGAAGGTTGGAGTCCTTGTTTCTCCAAACTCATTCCCACCAGTAAAAACGTTCCCATGAGATGATTCCTCCACTTTTTCCACTCCAAATGCATCAAGATGGATGATAAACAATATAATGATCAAATTTAGATCATTAATTGGGGCTCTGACTAGGTGGTCTCCCTAACATGTTGATAAGGTCATTTTTTACCATCAACATTACCCCAAGAAGAATCATAACAGATAATGCATAAGCTTTCAAATCTGAGAGAATGATTAAGTTTTGTAATGATTATAATATATTTCTCAGTCATTCCACAACCTATTACCCTCAAGGTAATGGACTCACAAAATCATCAAATAAGAGTTTGGTCAAAATCATCAGGAAATTGCTAGAGGATAACAAGAAAGCTTGGCATGCAAAACTGAAAATTTCATTATAGGTAGACAAGATTAGCACTAAGATATCAATTGGTACTACACCTTTACAACTGGTGTATGGCATAGAAGAAACCTTTCCGGTTTCACTTCGGATACCAGTCTTGAAGTATTTGTAGGAACAAGAGGAAGGGCCTAATCATATTCAAAGAAGGATAAATAAACTTATTGAGGTTTAGGAAATGAAAGAGAAAGTCTATGATTAGAATTGGATTTTTCAAGAGAAGATGAAATTTTTTTTGACAAAAACACTAAGGAGGATAATTTCCGAGTTCTTGATAAATTTCTCAAATGGGATGTTAAAATTTAGGACAAAGGAAATGATGGTAAATTTGACCATATCTGGAAGGGTCCTTATCATATTGTTGCATGTCATGGTAAAAAAACCTTCATTCTTCAAGACCTGAAAGGAGAATTTCTACCTGAAAGTATAGTAAATGGACGTTTTCTTAAACGTTATCTCTCTTGAAAAGTGACATTTCATCATTTTATTGTATATATTCACTTTAATTTGGAAAATTTGTACGTTTTGATAACATTTTGAAGAATTTGAAGCCCCCAAGGAGAAGGCCCTAAGATTCAGATAAATGATTATCAGGGTGTGAAAAGAGATTTTATTTCAGTTCTCAAAGTCTGTATCTAAATAAAGTTTGAAAACAACTTTCCATTAGTTTAAAAGTCACTTTGTATTTCAAATAAGTAAAAAAATTGTACTTAATTTTTTCTTAGTTTACTCTTCAAAGTTCCTAATCATGTTATACAAGGCACCTGGTCTACGGGGTTTCTTGTTGCCTCCTAAGGTGACAACATACCCGTTGGAGCCAGTTGTTATCACAGTTTGATTTTCAACAGTTGTTTGTTTTCAAAATAATTTGGTTTCAATTTGCGTATGATATTCCATTGTGTATAAAGGATTGGCATTCCAGAAGTGACATTTTATAACATTTAATTTTCAAATTGCAATCATGTTTTAAGCTTGGAGTTGGTTTTAGATGGATTTCATGAGCATGTTACAAGTATCAGGATTGGAAGTAGGTCGCATGTTGCAAGTTCCAGATTTCAGATCACCAACGATCAGGCACATGGTCAACGAATTCTTTTATGCCAGCCAGGGAGGTCAACATCCCTATTGGAGATAGTTGTTAGCACTTGGTTTCTATTTTTACAAAATCAAAATTATGTGATGGAAAATTGTTTGTTTCTTAAATAGTTTGAGGCATAAGGTGCATTTGAAACTTTGATGCAATGGATATCACGAGCCTTAGCATTTAGTATAAATCCTCTTAAGGAATACCTAACCATCGAACCTAATTTCATAAAGGGTTGTGTTGTGATTATTAGCTCCAAAGAGCACTACAAAAATATTTTCCAACACCTGCAGGTGGAGCTACCAAATATTTTCCAACGCCTATAGGAAGCACTACAAAAACATTCTACATTGCCTACAGAAATGTTATAAAAGCGAGCCTAACCTCTAGGTGTTAATTCAACATTTGATTTTAAATGTTGAAGACCTTAAGGCCTAAGTTAAGTTAAAGTTTCAAGAAATATTACATCAATTAAGGTTTTAAATGGTTGAAAAGTTCTTTCAAAGGTGTGTTAAGTTTCAAGTCGGTGCAGTAATGAGTTAATCTTCAACAAAGATAGTTAAACTTATTTTTCTAGAATTAGAGTTGGTTTTTTCACCATTTTGCATTATAGTTGTCAACAACTAAAGATGGGCAAGTTGGGGCACATTAAGCATTATGAACCTGAGAATTTGGCATGGATTAAGGGATATGACGAGATGATGTTTGTGTTTATAGATGTGGGTTGGGAGCCAATATTTCATTGTTTCAATGGTTACAATTTAAACTGCTCATAAACTCTTTTGATGGAAGCATGAATAAGATTAGGGATATGCAGTTTCCAATGGAAAAAGACTCAATCCAAGAGGCAACGAGACTACCAACTAAAGGAGAGAAATGATTTAAGAAGAAGATGGTTCAAGGTGTTGATTTGAACTTTGTCCTAAAGGATGATTCTCATAAACCTTACTGGAGTGTTGGAGTTCCTCACATCCTAATGAAAATAGAGTGGAACCACATTGTGATGATGTACTTCACCTATGAAGGTAGATATTATACAGTTTACCTGTATCACATGAGGTTCCTCTGTCATTTGGCTAATTTTAGTAAAATGAGTCCGTCGTATTTCTTCCACCATAGTCTATTAAAAATCACTACAGAAGCTAGAGCGAAGAGGGTTTTGTATCCCTATGACATTTGTCACCGTGGCTTAATAAAGATTCTCTACATTCATGAACTAAACAAGAAAATAGAGCAGATTAGAAGAAACCATTTACCTAGGAGACTAAGAAAGGGTAAAACCAAAAACATTAATGAAACCCTAGAGGTTGAAACTACTCAACGAGCTACTTTTTAAACCTGTAGAAAACCCTGTTAGTGAAACATAATATAGGGTTTATCAATGAAGGACACAAAGAAAACAAGAAAAGGTAAAATAAATTGAAGAGGTGGAAGATGTTATAGAAGAAAAGCAGAAAGAGAAGCAACCCAGCAAGAAAATGAAGTATTCTAGGAAACCGCATACCAGGCCTTCAAGCAAGCTAAGATTGGAATTCAAAACTAAGTTTAACCCTAAGTTAAAGGAACATGTAATTATTGATGAGGAGGAAGGGCTTTTGAGATCAGAAAATCGAAAGCTACAAGAAGGCTGAAAACGGAGTCTATTAAAAACATGAAAAAAGAAACCCTGGTAGCTAGAAGAACCACCCAAAGGAAAGTTAGGAGGATCATAAGATTGATGGTAGGTCACAATAAGTTAAATATGTTTGCAGAGTGATCCAGATATCTTCATCTACCAAAATGAATGAAGATATTTTACTTTTGTGATGTTATCAGAATTGCATATTAATGAGTATAAAACAAACACATGTGCATACTTTAAAGAAGATGAAACATAACGAAAATCATTCAATCAAAGAACACAGACACATTGATAACGGATTTCACCTAGAGTGGGTTACGTCTCTGGGCCCGGTGTCAAGGGTGCGGAGGTCACTTCATTAAATGTTTCAATATGATGATCAGTACATGGTATATTCTTTGTCATTACAAGGATAAATTCCCTCAATGAGAGTGGCATGTCTCTCCATGAGATGTTCTAAAAAAATCTCAGAAAATTCCCTCAACAAGAGTGGCATGTCTCTCCATGAGACGCGCTCCTATAGGAACTCTCACACAAATGGACCCTGCTTCAGCATGACAAGCTAATAAATTCTCACATGATGTGGCATACAAGTATCCTTCAACATAATGGTAACAAGGATCTCGACAACAAAATCATCATCTCAGCAAATCAAAAGAAAGACATGGCATCACTGCATCATTTACCTTCACTTTCTGGGATGGCCTGGAAATGAAAAGGGCCTTTTCTGAGACTGTCAAATTCTGGACCCTCAGGAATTTTGAAGATTCCCCCAAATATTCCTTCCTCGAGATGGGAGAAAAATCCCTTGCTCGAATGAAAATTCTATGCACACCACTGCGCTCCTTGCAAAATTCTGTGAAAAATGACAATAAATTCAGTATCATTTTGCCTCTGTCAAAAATCAGCCTCCCAAGGAATATTTTAGATTCCTCAAGATTCTATAAAGATTCCTCACTGTTGACTGCCTGAAGTTCTGCTACTTAGTTGAGGAAAGGACCACACGATCACGTTCCTTGCAAAATTCTAGTTTGTTTGAGCATAAAGTTGACATGATTCTGTCACTGTGATTTTTTTCCCTCTTGGGAATATTTTAGATTCCTCACTGCATCAGAGAATATTCTTGCAAAGATTTTGTCTTGAAAAATGTGTTAAGCATGGTTTTGCCTCGACCACTGTTTCAAATTTGTACCTCGTCCCTCGTGCTTGATTTCACCACTCTTGGTTCCGTTCAGCCTCTAATGTCTTCTCTGCCCCCCCAGCAAATGCATTTATTTGGTTTAATATAAGTTTTGTGGGAGGATATACTAAGGTCTCAAGTTGACATTTTAGTTGGGAGCATTGGTTGCGCGGACGGAGGTCCCAAGGTCGACGCCCCGCCACTTTCCATGGTGTGGTTAACTTTTGGTGTAACTTTAATTTGAATGGTCGACAGTTGTTGGAGTGTTGTTTGCTTTTTTCCACGACCGTTACACATGGGGCCGACCACTTGGCCAAGTGGGTTCAAATCCTGCGCCGCCACCCCCCCTCCCGCCCCCCAAAACTTGGTGTCATTTTATTAATGTGGCAGTTTGGTTTGCATTGAGTTAATTTAAATGTGGACGACAGTTACATATGGTTACACCATATCCCATGCCTTGTAACGAATGTTTGTTTACCTCCTCCCACAGCGGTTCTAACCATATGCCATTTTATTATGGCTTAACTAACTATATATATATATATATATATATATATATATATATATATATATATATATATATATATATATATATATATATATATAGATATATATATATATATATATAGATATATATATATATATATATATCTATATATCTATAGATATATATATATATATATATATATATATATATATATATATATATTCATTGATTCAAATATGCCTGAATTTTATGGTATATGGTTATTATAATAACCTTTTGTTTAATATACTGACTTTTTCTTAATATATAGATTTTAAGGTTTGGTTATTATATATTTATTTTAATAATTTTATTTTTGTCCTTTATGGGATTTTTAATTATATTTTTTCTTTATCTTTTTGCAGGTGCAAGAACCCAATGATAGCATGCCATGTGTTGAATTATTGGTCATTTCATCACCACATAAGCTATGTGGCTCCCACATCCCCTTATGACTTGCAAACTTCTGATGGTCATAAAATGGTCATACAGACTCCAATTGAGGTGTCGTTCATCATTAGGTTCGTGGAGACGAGCTCTTCCAACTGAACCTTGTTTTGTTGCAATCCAAAAACTTTGAATTTTAAGCCTTCTGAAGCCACTTCTAAATTCTAAGCGTTTCTGGATCCACCTGGATCATTCCTCCCCATGGAGGAGCTTTTGGTCCTCCAAAAGCATGAACATAATCTGCAACTGCTATTTTACATTGTCTGCACAACAAGTGTCCTGACATGCCATACTTCCTTCTCCTTCACCCTTGTTCTTCAGAGCCATAAGTGATGATTTGACACTTGCATCCTTTGCAAATTTTTACTACAATATTTGCAAACTACATGTCCAATTACATGACCAGTCATGACCCAAGAATCCCCTTACTTGCCAAGAGTTTATAAGACAAAATCTTTGGTCAAGTGTACATCATAATAGAAACCAATACCTCAGCTATCAATAAAAGGCCAAAAAAATCATCATTGATTTAACAAGCAATGGAAGATACATCATCACTTTTACATTTGTATCACAACACATGATTTACAAAATGCGGCCATGACAAACTACCATATCTAGTAAAACCATGTCTTACTCAACAAAGTGAACCACCAAGAATGTGGTAGATTCGCTTGATGAACAACTTTTCCAACGATTCCTGCATGGGCACTTTGTCCTTGAGACGCTGCTTTGGATGGAGCCTCCAACACGTGGATCTTTGGTGCCCACCTCTCTTGCAATGTGTTGGGAACGAGTTCCCCCAAGAGCTAGTTTTGGGGCCAAAAGCCCATATTTTGGGGCAGAAGACCCAAATTTTGTAATAAAGATGTGAAGTCTCTGCATTTTGTGGTCGCAGAGCATGAAGAGATCAAAGGATTTTCCACCCTTGTTTTATGAAGTATCAGGTTGGCTGTAAAGATCTACCCATGGTCCATGGACCATGGGATTGTGTAAAAAAGGGAGTCTTAGAAGAGTCTAAGAGCGGAGTACAAAGGAAAAAGAATGATTTTGGGTAAGAAGTTCTAAGTGTTCTCACATCTTAGAGTAGGTAGAGGCTCTGCAGCTGAGTGTGTAGAGGCCTAGGAAGGAATTCCACGGCTGAGTGCATAGACCCCTGCAGTTGTGTGCGTAGGGTAGATAGAGTCTGTACTAAAATTGAGATATCAATAAAGAGAATTATTTTGCAATAACTGTGTATTTTGTCTCTGTTTAATGCATATGATTATATTATGTTACGATCTGGGTTTACATTATAATGCTTATTTGATGCGTGAATGTATTTTATTATATATGTTAATTTAACACAAGCAAGAGTAAAGGATTACGCGAAGGTAACTATAAATGCATGGTAGATTAGGTAACACTTAAGATAACTTGGGAACTTATATAGTAACTCGATTGCAGACGCGTGTAAGTGCCTGGCCCTTGGGTTAGGGTTGCACAAAGATCAGTTGAGTACCTTCGCGAAGTTGCTAAAGGACGGAAAAGAAGGAATATCGATAATCCCTAAAGGCTTATCGATCTTTGCAAAGGCCGAATCTTGAAGTATAGGCCGACATCACGAGAATATCATGGTGCAAAAACTTGGTTCCTACATCCCCCCATACTGCTTCAGGTGAGACTTCAGTCCACGCTCCACGGGCTGATGCTGAAAGGGCCAGTAGTGTAGGGATTTTCTTGGATGACTAATGTTGAACCTGGGTCAGGGCCCATCAAGCCAACAAATGGTTCTGTTGTCGGGACCAGGATCTGCATGAGAGATGTGTGATGTCGTATCATTGGAATCCAACTAAGAAAGAAATTGAAACCTGGTTGGATAGAAAGATCCACGAATTCACGGTGCAAGAAAACAAGAACCCACAATTGATGAAAGAATAGTGGTTGGATAGATACTTGTACACAGAAATACATGAAATCTTCTTTTGTTCCTTCCCAGTTGAGTTATATGAGTGGATCGTGAAGTTGGCAGACAGTCAAGGAAGGTGGAGGCTTGACAAGCCGATTGTTTGGACACCGAAGCTAGTAAGGAGGTTAGAAGCTTCTGAAGATAAGATCGCATGCACTGTCAACCATTGGCTCGACCACATCATAGGAGGATTTGTGACCGAGTTCGCGGTCGATACCTCTGTCAGTTACAGCAAAGTAGAGCACCGCTTCTTCAAAGGACCGCGAGGTAAGTATTTAAAATCACTGAATACTTGGATTAAGATGCTCTTGTGTGAACAGTGGGTTATGTGGTTACCTTGATGTTTGGAGCTACGCGAAGCGGAAAACCTTTCAGGGACAGAGGAAGAAAAGGTCCTGAGTATAGCCCACTGATCAGACTCCCTTTAAGTGACGACAAAGGGACACTGTAGATTTCTCCCCTGAGTGCTAGTCAGTTGATAAGATGAGGGTTCCTGCGAATACCTACACCACCTCTGCCCTCATCACATCCATCCACACCACCTCCATCCTCGCCTCCACCGCTCACCCCATCACCCACACCACTGCCACCTCCATTGTTCAATATGGCGAACTCCGTAAAACTACCTGTATTCAAGGGCATAGGGAATGAGGACCCAAACCAATTTTGGTTCATCATAAAGGTTGTATGGGAAGCTGAGGGTGTTTCAGATGATCACATGAAGAAGGCAACGTTGGTTAGTGCTTTGTACGATCATGCGCTAACCTGGTACATCAAGTACTCTTATGACAACTAGGCTTCTATGCTGGCAGAGATACAGACTGCGCTGAATAAAGAATTCAGTAGGCCTAAGTCTGAAGTGTAGTCAATTGTGGGATTCAAGGAAATCACGATGAAACTAGGTGAGACCCCTTGGGAGTTAGATCAGAGATTGAAGTGTAAAATCTGCAAAGCCAATATGAATTTGATGGATGAGTAGCACCGCGAGTGGTTCGTGGCTTCGCTCCTGCCTCACCTAAGGTTTGTGTTGGCACAACAAAAAATTACAACCCAGGCAAAAGCCTTAGAGATTGCAATGAGACTACACAAAATGCCGATGCAAGATCTGAATCTGGGGGTTCACCAGATTCATGCATAGCTACAAAACCTTTGTCTCGAAATGCAAAGTCTGAAGCAGGACAAAACTTCTCATCCAAAGGCGCGTAAAGATGTTTGGTGCATAAAATGCAAGGGTCAGGGGCATGACAAGGATCACTGCCCAATGTTTGTGAACTACGTTGCAGCAGGAGGACCAATGCCTCTATGACCGGAGGCCACACGAGGGCCAAGTGCAGGGCCTGCACTGTGGTGTGCTATATGTCAGGTAGCAGGGAAACATAGGACTGACAATTTCCATTTGTTAAATAAATTTGTACAAACACCGAAACAACTGTTTTGCAATTTCTGTCAATCAGTAAGCCATGATGAGTGCAATTGTCAAAGTTACGAATTGATGATGGATAGGACACCTACATACAGAATTCAGACATAAACGCGACCTCTAGGCCAAGGCGTTGGGGAAATGCAAGGTGAATATCAAGGACACGACCGAGGCTGAGGTGAAGGAGGGCCTGGGAGAGGCTGAGGGCCGCTGATTTGTTACAACTGTGAAGGCCTAGGACACTACGCGAGGGAATATCCAAATCCGACGTGATTGTCCTACTGCTACTATACTCAGTTTGACCATGCGACTGAGGATTTCCCAATATTGTTGTCTAAGATTCACGAAAGCGGGCCTAGCCTCCATAGCCAACGCAGAACCTCCATATGATGAGGGTTGAGCCTCGCGAGGAAGACCCTAAGGTAAACATTATGCTGCGGAGCGGAACCACGACCGAGGAGGATAAAGGGAAGTAGCCTGCAAAAGGTGTATGGGTCTGCAAAGAACTAGAGAAGGAGACTGGGTTTGATTTGGATAACGCAAAAGAAACATTTATGGAAGTAAAGAAAAGCTTCATTGAGGCCTCTACCTCTGGAAGTCAGGAGAAACTAATTGAAGAAATGGACCTATCCATGCTTACCACGTTCTTGGAGACCTTCATGAAGCCGCTTTGTGATAGTAAGGTTGTGAAGGGCCTGCAGGAGTTGATCAATCATTGCGCTGGTAAGGATAGCCTTACTAGTGAACTGCTCGTGGTTAGGAAGCTTGGCAAGCACAAGGCAAGGACTGGACGGAAGATGAGACTCTCCGCACAAATAGGGGAATATGACATGGACCAAGTTATCCTGGATCTGAGGTCCGACATGAATTTTTTTCCAAAACAGACCTGGGAGAGAATGGGGAGCCCTGCACTCCAGTGGTCTCCGATACAGTTAAGGATGGTGAATCAACAGAAAATTATTCCAATGGGGAGGCTGCAAGGGGTCACAGTTGACATTGAGGGTACAAGTGCGCTGGCAGATTTTGAGGTAATAGAGATTGTGGATGATAGAAATACCTACCCTGCGCTCCTTGCAATCGATTGGGCCACTAACATGAATGGGGTAATCAACCTGCAGAAGTGGAAGACAATATTTGAAAACAAGTCGCTCCGTGTAGTGGCGCCACTGGATCCCGCGGAGGGACTTTGCTATACAAAACTAGTCGGAGATTATGAAAGTGATGACGATCTGGACCAGATTTACAAAATAACAACACGAGACCAGGATTGGGTGAATCCAACAGTGGATGAATTCATTTCATGGGATCACGAAAGCTCCTACACGTCAGACTCGGATGAGGAATTAGAGCATTCACAGAATTTACTACATGAAGTCTTGACGCTACGTTGTAATATGATGACCAAATCGTTGCGTTGTGTGTCATCAAAAGTTAGGAATCTGCCTCATTATGATGGGCTAACTGATGTTGATTTCTTTTTGGATGCATTTGAAATAGAAGTACCGAAGAAACATCACTTCAAAACCTTGGACTGGGTACTGTGTGCTACACCTACAATATGGTGGGGTACGCACAAAGATAGTTTTAGTGATTGGTGTGACTATAGGAGGATGATGAGAATGCGATTTGGGAAGCCAAAAGTGCAGATGACAAATAAGTATGACAGACGAGATGACCAGCGCAATCATCTAGCTAAATGGAATAAGGCTTATGGCACAGAGCCTTGGCCTGAATGGGTGCATCTATTTTCTCATACCCTAGGCATCATACCAATGAATTGGTACTTGGAAACCGAGCTCCACCATGGCACGGAGGAATGGGACATCCTGCATCAAGGATTTTTGATGACGTTCAGCTCATATTTGATTGCATTGACGCGGTGCCACAGGAGGTTAAAGTAGTGATCTTTAGGATACCACAAGATCCTTTGGACCTGATCCAACCTGATTAGACTACCTAGTTGGGTCGTGCACTAGAATGCTATAATGTGACTGTTGAAGAAGAAGACGAGGATCCCCTAAAAGTTAATATTACGGAAACTGAAGATCACCGTAAGGTTGAAGGTCCGCAGATAGAGGACACTGACATAACCACACTGTTGAAAACTAGGCATGTCAACATTGGCACAAAGGTGGAACTGAAATTTGCAAAAATTGGGGACTATTGGGATGATGCGATGGTAGACAAGGTCCTTGAGCTCCTCAGCGAATATCAGGATTAGTTCCCCACAAAGTTCTCTAATCTAAAAGGGATAATAGGAGACCTGGGTGTCATGAAGATCACCCTAAAACTGGATGCGAAGCCTGTAAAACAAAGGCCTTACCGCCTTAATGCTAAGTATAAGGAAAGGGTTTGCACTGAGTTGGATAAGATGCTCGCGACAAGAATTATTGAACCAGTAGAAGAATCCGATTGGGTAAGCCTGATAGTGGTTCAGGAAAAGAAACAAAAAGAAGAAATAAAGATATGCGTGGATCTTCGGAAGCTGAATGATGCTTGTGTGCATGACCCCTTCCCGACCCCATTCACTGATGAAGTCCTGGATAATGTAGGCGACCAAGAAGCATACTCTTTCACTGATGGGTTCTCTAGGTATCATTAGATCAAATCATGCCTAAAGATAGAAGCAAGACAACCTTTGTGATGGCATGGGGGTATTTTCAGTATACTATAATGCCTTTTGGGCTGAAGAATGCGCCAGCAATCTTTTCGTGCGTAGTCATTGCGACATTCAAAGACTTCATTCATAAGTTCCTAGAAGTGTACTTTGACAATTGGACAATGTTTGGATTGGTCAAACGTCATGTGGCAAGTCTGCGCTTAATGTTAGATATGTGTCAAAGACACCATATCACACTCAATCTGAAGAAGTCTCTGTTTTGTGTCCCCTTTGGGATCCTTCTAGGGCATGTGGTGTGCAGACAGGGATTGATGGTAGACCCCGCGAAGATCGCGGTGATAATCAACTTGGACATGCCAAGGAATGTGAAACAGTTGTGCGCGACCCTAGGGCATACTGGATACTATAGGAAGTTCATCAAGAGCTATGCCTAGATCATTGCGCCCATGGAGAAGTTGTTGAAAAAGGATGCTATGTTTTGTTGGAGTGATGAATTCCAGAAGAGCTTGGATGTGCTGAAAGAGAAAATGGTCACTACATCAATCCTAGTCTTTCCGGACTGGAAGAAGGAATTTCATGTGCACGTGGACGCCTCATGTATCACGTAGGGGGTCATGCTGACATAGGAGGACGAGGGGGAATTGAACCATCCTATAGCATTCACGACCAAGAAACTGTCCAAGGCTAAGAAGAATTATTCCACTATAGAGCGCGAAGGACTAGCCATGGTATATGTGCTCCAAAAGTTTAGGCACTATTTTATGGGTGGACATTTTAAGATGTATACGAATCATTCTGCATTAAAATACCTAGTTAATAAGCCTGTGTTGGGGGGGAAGATCTGTAGGTGGTTGTTATTATTTCAGGAGTATGATTTTGAAGTTATTGTGAAGCCTAGATGATTGAACGTGGGACCATATCATCTGTCACACATCAAAACAGGAGAGGAGCCCACTAATTTGGAGGAAGGGCTACTTGACACACAACTCTTTGCGCTACACGTTGCCGACTATCACTTTGAGGATATCATACAATTCCTGACAACAAGGACTGCTCCAGAAGGGTATACAAGCCAGTAGAAGAAGGAGTTAGTAGTGCGCGCAGCAGACTTTTCCGTCATTGCAGGACATCTGTACAAAATGGGGTCTGATGAAATATTGTGATGCTATGTACCTGACTTTGAGCGGAGAAGCATCCTCGCGGAGGCTCATGGAGGAGCTGTAGGAGGACATTATGTAGGAAAAGCGATAGTGCAGAAGGTTCTGCGTGCTGGATTGTGGTGGCCAACTCTACATAAGGACGCAAAAGCATATTGTAGGGCCTATGATGCATGTCAGAGGACTGGTAGGCCATCATGAAGGGATGAACTGTCGTTGACACCACAGGTGACATTACAACCGTTCGAGAAATGGGTGATTGACTTTGTGGGACCAATTCAGCCTCCAGGGAAGAAAATAGGTGCGTGGTACATCATCACCACGACAGAGTACTTAACCAGATGGGCAGAAGTGCAGCCTGTGAAGGACTGTACCGGTGCGATAGCAACAAAGTTTCTTTTTGAATACGTATTGATGATATTTGGTTGTCCAAAGATCTTGATGAGCGATTGCGGTACGCACTTCCTTAATGAAACAATCAATGCGTTGACAGAAGAATTTCAGGTGTATCATCAGAAGAGCATGCCTTATCACCTGCAAGATAATGGGACGGTGGAAGCATTCAATAAAATACTAGAGAATGCACTGACAAAGGTCTGCAATGCTTAGAGAAGTGACTGGGATATGCGCGTACCAGTGGTGCTATGGGCCTATAGAACAACTTGCAAGAAGTTGACTAGGAAAACGCCTTTCAGACTTGTGTATGGCATAGAAGCTGTGATGCCAATGGAATACATTGTACCTAGTCTATGCATAGCAGCACTCATAGGAATGGCAGACCACGGAGCCTTGGAAGAGAGGCTCGCACAGCTAACAGAGCTTGAAGAGGACTGATTTCTAGCTAGATTTCATCAACAAGTTCAAAAGGAGCGCAAAAAGGCATGGCATGATTGACACATTAAACTACGCACCTTCCAGGTAAATGATCTGGTTTTGCTATATGACAGCAAGTTTGATAAATTTCCAGGAAAATTTAGGATGCACTAGTTGGGGCCCTATGTCATCAAAGAGATTACCGACGGTGGAGCAGTTCAGTTGGTTAAGTTAAATGGGGAGCCCTTCCCAGGAAAAGTGAATGGTAGCCGATTGAAGCCATACACTGGTGATCCGGCTAGGTGACTATATGAAGGAAGCACAGTCTTAGCACTCCAGGCAGCTGAAAGGAGGCGTGGGACTATAAACTACACTGCTCGGATCGGGGAACTATGCAATGAAGGAACTGCGTGGAATGAGGAGATGTCACAGAGACCACACGAGTGCGCAGAAGGTTGCGCTACTGGGGATAAAACCGTGCAGGTCAGCCGAAAAGTGACCGTTAACATCACTGTTCATGATTTGATGACGGACAAACGACCAAATGGAGCGGGGGGGCAGCATTTAAGACGAAATTTATGGGCGAGATCCATGAAAATTTGTCGCCAATCTAGCATTAATGAACTGATTTTGGGGGGAACAATCCGATTTGAATTCAAAATGGTCTATAAATTACATGTGGTTGCCCAACGAAGAACACTTGGCATTTTGAGAATTGAGTTGTTGAGCTCTCAGACGTGTATGAACCGAGAATTCTTTAAAGCTCTGATAGCAAGTTCGGTGTATGAGCAATTACCAAAGGAGACCCAAGAACTATTGGATAGCGTCATGTCGACACCGGCAAAAACCGCAGATATTGGAGAAGTAGTGACAACCGAAGGGGTTGTGCCAAAGGTTGTCATGGAAGCAGAAGGAACTGCTTCGAAGGTTGCAGAGATACCCAAGTTGCCACGGTCGCCTAGACCAAGGCCTACCCAGACCTAGGAAGGCGCAAAAGGCAAGAAAGGAAAGGAGGCCGCGACACCACTGGTGCACGCGTCACCTAAGAGAAACCCGCTGAAGGAAAAGCCCACTGATCAGGAAAAGGGAAAAACCATTAACCTGGAACTAGAGGAGGAAGAAATTGGGGATATCCAAATGGATGATGAGGATCAACACGGAGGACATTGAAGTTGAGGGGTCTGACCCCATTACTAAATTTACTGAGTACGTCCCCTTGTGTAGGGGCAAGGCCAAGGTGCCTAAGGACATTGACGAGAGCAAGGTCACCTTGTACACACCTCTGCTGCCGGACAAGATTGTTTTTGAAGGACCGCGCTTGGTGCAGATTCCAATGTTGAAATTGGAGGATTGGGACTTAGCTGATATCGAGTGATTCCCTCACTTGGCGACAGACCAGCTGATGCACCGCATCCTCCATAAGGCTGCCAAGGTGACCGCATTGGAACCACGAAAGTGGCTCAAAGGAGTGGATAAGGCGGGCCTACTCAACCTGCTATGGGTGCCGCACTACAATCGCACATCCATTACCTTGTGGTTCATCAAGCCACTGTTGTGCTTGGTACATGATGGGTGTCTATGGCTAGAGGAGCCAATACCCATCACTGATAGACTAATCCACAAAATCATGAGGCTACCATATTCAGGGGTGAATCTGATTATGATGTTTGGTGGAAAGGTGGGCGAACTAGCCCTCACGAAGGCCACGAAGAAGAAGTTTGGACTAGTAAAGAAGTTGTGCGGCTATGTGATTACAAGTATCTCAAACCATGCGGTCAAAGTGGCCATACAAATATTTGCAGGAAAGGTCATGCGGAAGTGTCACTCCGATGAAGAACTGATGCCCGTTGTAGCTCTAGCGGCCCAATGCGTGGAGGGGGTTCAATTTAATTGGGCGTGCTACCTCTGTGGTGAGTTCCTCACGAACTGTCGCGAGGCGTAGGATCTCAGCAATACCTTCCACTATGCATGGCTCTTGCTATCCATCGTGCTGGTAGCCTAGGAGCTACCCGAAGACAACCAATTTCCCTTAGTAGTGCCAGACCTGCCTCAGGCCGCAAAGTATGCTTCGCTATGGGAGACTAAGGATCCCCAACAGATCAAGAATAGTAAGATCTTTTGGATCTTGATGGAGATGAATGTGCACATGGCCATCAACCGCAAGCCGCGGTTGTCGCTTACTGTCTTTAATAAATTACAGCTGTACGCGAAGTTTAAGGTTGATTTCCACCATGTATCCATCAGGGCACGAAAGGACCCCGAGTAGAAGTGGCATGACTTGCCCTACTTAACGACGGATGATGTGATTCAAGCGGTTATTGACAACTAGCTGGAAGAATGGCACACTACCTCAGATTTAACGGCGAGATACAGCAATACAGCCGCACAGCAGAAGAAGGATGAAGCCAAGCTCAAGATGGAGCAGTCGGATGAGAAAAGGAGGAAGGAGGCTGAGGATAAGGCTAGGGCAGATCGCACTACCACACAGGAGATAGGTGGACAAATAGGAGGAGAGGAGCACGGCTCCGACAAAGAGAATTCACCTACCCCAGAAGAAGAGGAAGAAGAGGACGATCCGACATAACAGGGAGGAGCGGACTCGTAGACACATCCATTCCGTCTCAAGTGTCCAAGGGGATAATAAAAAGTAGGGTTGTAGAAGAAGTCTAAGGCCAGCAAGACATCCATGGACCCAATCACCCTAACAGAGGGGGATCTGAATGACATTGGGGATACAGAGCAGGATGCCACTGTAGAATTACTGTAACAGTTTGAGCAGTAGCAACAATAGGCGTTGGGGGCCATTCAAGCGAATCTGCGAGAGTTGCAGATTAGGGCAACACAGACCGGCGCGGAACCCACCAATTTGGCCATTGGTACTTCAGAATCCGCCAAGATGCTGCGTGTGAAGGAATCAAGAGCCATAGTGCTGCTAGATGGAGCATTGATGACAGAGACCAAAGTTGACAGGCTTGTTGTCAGTGCACTCAAGGGAGTAGGGCTGAACTTGACAACACTTCCTAGCGAGGCACTCCACCTGTTGTAGGGAGGGGTGATCACGAAGCTGAGGGCCTGTGAACAACGTGCTTTGTAAGTGATCAGCAAGAAGATCATTAACAATGCTCAGATGGCCGTACAGTGAGATTCTGCCATCGCCACTGCAAACGACATGACCGATAAGAACAAGCGCATAGTCCAGGTCGTGGAGGAAGCATGCCGAATGGTCCCAGAGTTGGCCATTCCTATGGATGAGCTAGTAGATGTGCACGTTCGCAAACTCACTACGGGGGTGCGTGATGCCTATATAGAATTGGCAAAGGTTCAGTTGGAGCTGAACCTCCAAATTGCAAAATTGCAGTTGAGGGCCCAGCCTTTGACTCCACCAAAAGTCAAGGAGTAGTGCGCGACTGCTATAACAGAGGCAATAACAGCAGTAGAAAGTGCAGTGGTGGACTGCACAATGCTTTTTGAACAATCATTCAAAGTATTAACTAGCCTACAAGAAGACCCTACTATGCAGAGGCTAGAAACAGAGGCACGAGAGTTGCAGCAACACTACGATGAGGTAAAAGGGACAACGTGTACTGTTTCCCTCACACAGAGACTCGCGAAGCTACAGGAGGCCAAGGCATTGAAGGAGCAGGTAGATGCAACTCAGCACAAAGAGGCAGTGCTGAAGGCACGCTTGAAGCCTTGGTTGGATGAGGCCTACTTGATCACAGCCTCCATTGAAGGCAAGCTTGCTAATCTGTAGGAGACTTAGTAGAAGCTTCAGGCTGGCAGTATAGGGCTAGCAACAAAACAGTTGGTCGAAGAAATAAAGCCAGTGGCTACGCAGTGCACCACCGAGGTCGCAGTCATACAGGTCGAGCTGGGGGGTCTTCGCACCCACAAAGTGACTCGAGGGCGAGTCACCATGTTTGTGTTGGGGGCCTATTGGGAACGGGTTCCCCCAAGAGCCAACTTTGGGGCTAAAAGCCCATGTTTTGGTGTAGAAGGCCCAAATTTTGTGATAAAGATGTAAAGTCTCTGCATTTTGTGGTTGCGGAGCGCGAAAAGGTCAAAGGGTTATCCGCCCTTGTTTTGTGAAGTATCAAGTCAACTGTAAAGATATACCCATTGTCCGCGAACATGGGATTGTATAAAAAAGGGAGTCTTAGAAGAGTCTAAGAGCGGAGTACAGAGGAGAAAGAAGGATTTTGGGTAAGAAGTTCTAAGTGTTCTCAAGTCTTAGAGTAGGTAGAGGCTCTGCAGCTGAGTGCGCAGAGGCCTAGGGTGGAAGTCCGTAGTTGAGTGCGCGGACCCCTGCAGTTGTGTGCACAGGGAAAATAGAGTCTATACTGAACTTGAGATATCAATAAAGAGAATTATTTTGCAATCACTATGTATTTTGTCTATGTTTAATGCATTTGATTATATTATGTTATGATCTGGGTTTACATTATAATTCTTATTTGATGCACAAATGTATTTGATTATATCTGTTAATTGAACGCAAGCAAGAGTAAAGGATTACGTGAAGGTAACTGTAAATGCATGGTAGATTAGGTAACAATTAAGATAACTTAGGAACTTATACAGTAACTCGATTGCAGAGGTTTGTAAGTGCCTGGACCTCGGGTTAGGGCTGCGTGAAGATCAGTCGAGTACCTTCGCGGAGGTGCTGAAGGATGGAAGAGAAGGAACATCTATAAGCCCTAAAGGTTTATCGATCTGCATGAAGGCCGGATCAGGAAGTATAGACTGACATCATGACCATCTCAGGGTGGACAAACTTGGTTCCTGCATACCACCATACTTCTTCGGGTGAGATTTCGGTCTGTGTTGCGCAGGTTAATGCCGAAAGGGCTAGTAGTGTAGGGATTTGCTTGGATGACTAACATTGAACCTACATCATGCCCCATCAAGCCAACACAATGATTGCAAAAAGTATTCTTCCTGTAGACCTGCCTACCCTTCTTATTTCCCTAATGTAGAGAAGGTCTTTCATGCCTCATCCTCTTTCTCGATTCTAATCTTTTCCAGCACTCATCAACCATATGGTTATGCAAACCAAAAAAACTACATAGTTTTCTATGCCATGATTTATGCTCATCGTTAACAATATGCTTGTAATCAAAATGAACTTTAGAATATTGAGACTGTTTATACTTGTTTTGACTATCTTTGGTGTAATTTTGGTGATGAGAGCTTGCCTTAGCTCTTCCTCTACACTGTTCATTGTCATGGGAGGATTGTGATGTGTTCTGATCATCCTCTATCTCTGATGGCTTCGACAAAGTCTTGGAAGCTTATGTTGCCTTCAAGCAGTCTCCTTTAGTGTACCCCAAACTTGCAAATCGAGGTCTTTGTAAAACCTCCAATGGTTGAGTCATTCCATGGCCATTAACACCACTTCCTCCTCCTTTACACCCCATCTTGGTAAGGAGTCTCATGCTAGTTCTTGAAATGGGTACCTCAAGACTTCCAACAGAAACAGTGTCATGTGAAAATGAAAATGAATAAAATCAATCATTGTCGATTCTGAAACAGGGGATGATGGTTTCGCTAAGACTTCGTTGCACTTCAATTCTTCCAAGGCCTCTTTTGTGGCTTGTAATTGAAGCTACAATATTTGCTTTTCCTATTTTTCTTCTCATAGGAGTCTCCTCAATTCAACATTCTCTGCTTGAAAGCTCTGATTGACCTCCTCATTCGAATAATGAGAAGATGAACAATCACTGGAAGATGGAGATGGAGTGTCGTCCTTTTCTCTTTCTTTCTCTTGTTCCTCTCTTGTCATTTTCTCCTCATAATATGCATACATTATTCCACCATGCCTGCCATCCTGAGGAGGTCTTCGTAGAGACCTCTGTTGTTCTCCCTTTCCCTTATTTTTGCATGTTTAGTCATTCACACTCACAATTCACATTAGCAAGAAGACCACTCTGATACTAAACTTAATCCGGATCTCTTCAACTCATGGAATTAACCAAGATCTTTTACTTCTGTTATGTTAGCGAAATTGCATATGAAAGAGTATAAAACAACCACATGTGCATACTTTAAAGAAGATGAAACATAACGACAACCATCAAATCAAAGAACACAAACACATTGATAATGGAATTCACCCAATGTGGGTTACGTCTTCGGGCCTGGTGTCAAGAGTGGGGAAGCCACTTCATTAAATGTTGCAAGATGATGATGAGTACATGGTACATTATTTGTTATTATAAGGATAAATTACTTCAAACAGAGTGGCATGTCTCTCCACGAGACGTTTTCAAGAACTCTCATTTATATGGGAAAATTCCCTTAACAAGAGTGGCATGTCTCTCCACGAGACGTCCTCCTATAGGAACTCTCACTCAAATGGGACCTCCTTCAGCATGACAAGCTAATAAATTCTCACATGACGTGGCATACAAGTATCCTTCAACATAATGGTAACAAGGATCTCAACAACAAAATCATCATCTCAGCAAATCAAAAGAAAGACATGACATCACTGCATCATTTACCTCCACTTTCGAGGATGGATTAAAAATGCAAAGATTTGTTGATGAAATGGACTACACCACTAAATTCATGGCGCGAAATCATGTCAAACGATTATAAACTTGGCCCCTTTTTGACACCGTCAAATTCTAGATGCTTGGGAATCTCGAAGATTCCCCCAAAGATTCCTTCCTGGAGATGGGCGAAAAACACACTACTTAGATGAAATTTTTGAGCACATAATTGTGCTCCCTATGAAATTCTATGAAAAATGACTATAAAGTCGGCATCATTCTGCCTCTGTAAAAAAGAAACCTCTTGGGGAATCTTTTAGATTCCTTAAGATTCTGTAAAGATTCCTCACCAAGTTTTGCTTCTCAGATAAAGAAACAGACCACACCATTGTGTTCCCTGTGAAATTCTAGTTCGTTTGAGTATAAATTTAACATGATTTTGTCACTGCGAATTTTTTCCCTTTAAAAAATCTTTTAGATTCCTCACTGCAACAAAAAATACTCTTACAAAGATTTTATCTTAAAAAATGTGCCAGGCATGGTTCCGCCTTGGCCACTATGTCAAAGTTCTGCCTCGGCCCTTGCACTCGGTTCTGCCACACCTGGTTGGACTCAGCCTCTAATGCCTTCGCTGCCCTCCGACCGAACACAATTCTTTGGTTTAATAAGTTTCGTGGGCAAATATACCAAGGTCTCAAGTTGGCATGTTGGTTGGGCGGACAGAGGTCCCAGGATCAAACCCTAGCCGCTTCCCATGGTGCATTTAACTTTTGGCATAACTTTAATTTGAATGGTCGAGGATTGTTGGAGTGTTGTTTGGTTTTTGCATGGCCGTTACACATGGGACTGCCCATTGGGGGGCGACCACTTGGAAGGGGGTTCAAATTCCACCGACCCCCCAAAATTGGTGTCGTTTTAATAATGTGGCGGTTTGGTTTGCGTTGAGTTAATCTAAATGTGGATGACGGTTACATATGGTTACACCATATCCCATGCCTTGTAACGAGTGTTTGTTGAGCTCCTCACACATCGGTTCTAACCATAAGTCATTTTATTATGGCTTAACCAAATATATATATATTTTCGTTGATTCAAATATGCCCAAATTTTATGGTATATGTTTATTATAATAACCTTTTGTTTAATATACTAATTTTTTTTTTTTTGTTAATATATAGATTTTAAGGTTCGGTTATTATATATTTATTTTAATAATTTGGTGGTTTTTTTGTTTTTGTTTTTGTTTTGTTTTGTTTTTTTTTTTTTTTTTTTTCCGTCTTTTATGAGAATTTTAATTATAATTTTTTTCGTTTTTTTTTAAGGTGTAAGCATCCAATGACGACATGCCATGTGTCAAAGGTTTATTGGTCATTTAATCACCACATAAGCTAAGTGGGTCTCGCATCCCCTTACGACTTGCAAATTTCTGATGGTCATAAAATGGTCATACGGACTCCAATTGAGGTGTTGTTCGCGTCAGTGGGTTCGTGGCGACGAGCTCTTCCAAATGGATCTGGTTTTGTTGCAATCCAACAACTTTGAATTGTGAGACTTTCGAAGCCACTTTTGAATTCTGAGCATTTTTGGAGCCACCTGGATCACAGAGGCAACAAAAGTCGTTAAGAACTAAATTAAGGAAAGCTCAGAATTTTAGACCCTAGATTCTCATTGAGAGAAACAACAATTTTGTTGATGAAAGCTTTAAGGATTAGGTTAAAGGAGTTTTTTGACGAGGAGATGGCATGTGTGTGCTCTTTCGTAACTCAATCATTTAGATGGATCAACCATAAATTTTGGTGCCTAAAATCTAGAAAATTCAAGCAGCTTCCAATTTTCTAGGAGCTTCTAATTTTGGGTGATTTCCTTCCAAAATTTCCCTTGAAAGATAACAAATATCTCAAGATAGTTTCAACAATTTCACTGCATTTATGTGTCTAGGTTCAAGCTACTAAACGTGAAGATCTCCCTAGATGAGAGTTTAGGGATTAGTCACTATTTTGAGAATTGTAAAGATAGGTAATAATGTATTCAGTTTATCTTTCCTAACATTGTGGATCTCAGTTTAATAATATTCTATATAATGTATGAAATAAAAAATCGAAGGGTTGGAATTTTGTAGAAAAAACGCTACGTGTTGTTGTACTTTTTTAGATTAATATATATTTTGCTATAAACAATGTTATATGCCGAGTTTGTAGAGATTCATGTATGAATAATTTATTGTCTGTTTTCTAATGTGTTTTAATTCCTCATTAGTCACATCCTTTGAACATTTGTCTTCAACATTTGGATAAAGTTTGATGAATTAGAATTCATGTAGAATTGCTATTCATGTTATTTGGATGCTTAATTGTTCTTTCATATTAAATATCACTACAGAAATCTCAATGCTCTGTCTTGATGTTTATCTTCTATAGTCTTCTACATACCTTGATGATAACTTGTCAAAGAAATTGTGAGTTATCTTGCCTTTGTTTATAGTTGTTCATGTGATATGTGTTTAGCAAGTATTTATCTTTTGTCAAAGACTCCATGCCCAATGGTCACTTTCATTACTTTCCAAACCAAATTCATTTATGTCAAAACAAATCTGACCAATAAGCTTAATGGCCTACTGCTAAAGTGACCTTAAGTGATAGAGTTGAAAATAGATCCCTCTCGAAATTGAAAGATCAACTTTCAATCCAAAACGATTTAAAAATTTCCTCAATAAATTTCCTTCCACAACCAAAGAAAAAAAATTTGGAACAATAACATATCACACTATATTTATCACAACACACAAACACACACAATCTTCCCTAGTAATAAAATAATTTACCATCTTAATAACACTCCCAACTTCCCAGTCCCCAACTTTGAAGATTGCCATCCCAGCGATCCCCAACGAAGATTGCCATTGATTTTAATGAAAATGGGTTGCATTAACCTCATACCCAACACTTTTATCCATTAAATTATTTGGGCACCTTCCACTACCAAATCACTTTTTAAATAATTTTATTTTTTTATGTTTATAAAATGCCATTTTTATCCCTCGAAAAAAAACATTTTTTAATATTTTGATTGTAATATCATAAAACACAATTCATAATACTCACACAAAAAGTTAAGGAGTCCCAGACAAGAAGTCAAAGAGGGCGCACACAATTACAAATTACCGACCAAAAATAAAAGAGAGCTACCATTCTTAAAAGTTTCATGGATTTGATACCAAACCCTGAGCTCTTCTCCAGCTACTTGATATCAAACGGACGTTCTCTAACCACGGCGTACGCCGTCTTCCGTCTTTAAAAATTAAATTCCAGCCTAAAATACGAACTTTATAAGATACGTATGTGGCTAATAATTAATTATGAGATGTTTTTGTCCTTTGACATCTCATATTCTAAAAAAAAATTCATGATGTTAAATTTATTTGTGCACATACTTTAAATAATTAAAAATTATTAATTAATTAAAAAATTATTATATTTCTAAATAAAAAATTAAAACATATAAAATTTAAATTATTTAAATATTAACAAAAGTTTTAAGAAAAAATTCGTGTATAACCGTTACGGAGAGTTGTTGTTTTTAGTGCGACTTTTTGGTATAACAGTTAATTTTAGGGGAGTTGTCTTTAGTGCGATTTTTTGGAAGCTTTTAGGGTAGTTTTTTCCGGTCCAATTTCTCTAAAATCTGATAGGAATTTATTGAAATCACAAGCTTGATGGGTAATCCTGTGCAATCCCTAGGGTTTTCTTGTTGAATCCATATATACAATAAAAAAAAACTAGTTTGAATAACACAAATCAAAATTTCACCTCAATTTTTTCCACTAGATTTCGGCACTGGAAAGTCCAAAAAATCGCATTAAAAACAACTCCATTAATTTTCTCAATATTTCAGAGCGACACTCCACCGTGATCAGAAAGCTTGATAATAAGCACACAAAGACACAAAGACACAAATTAGCAAATTGCTTTTAACTATCCAAAGAATTTTCTATTTAATAACTAAATTGGTTTTAACTACTAATAAATCAGGGGATCTTCTTGTACACATATAATGGTGGGGTGTTTATTGCTGATCATAAATGCACATCGATAACAACATCATAATCCAAATTCACTTTTAAGATATTAAACATGGACATGGCTCACAATAACGCGAAAGTGGATGCCTGCTAAATTAAGGTGGATTCCTTTCATTTCTAGATGTGCTAATTTTAGTTGGGCAAGGTTGCTTGTTAATTTTAAAATGGTGAGAAGATTATAAAATTTATTATAGCGGAGTTATGTTAAGGATAATAGTTTTTTAAGTTGTTTTTAGTGAGATTTTTTGGAAGTTTTTTTGGTGGATTTTTTGGCTTAATTTCTCTAAAATTTGGTAGGAATTTATTGAAATCACAAGTTTGATGGGTAACCCCTACACAATGGAAGTCCCTGGGATTTTTAGGGTATTGAATCCATATATATATAGTCAAAAAACCAATTTAAATAACACAAATCAATATTTCACCTCAAAATTTTCTAGCAGATTCTAGCACTGGAAAATCCAAAAAATTACACTAAAAACAACTCCATAATCTTTCACTTATTATTTGTAAATATTTTAATATTATTCAAAATTATTTTACGAAGTAAATTTTCACTTTTACCACATATATTTGAAATAGTGAATTTTTAATATATCTAAAACAAACACGTACATAAAATAAACGCATAATTAAATTTTATTTTAAATTTCAAAATTATATATATATATAATTAATTTCATTTTAACAAACTTATACATAATTATTTTGGAAAAAGAAAAAAAACATTTTTTGATATGCTAATTTGCTAAATTGAAGTGGATTTCTTTCATTTTTGGATGTGCTGATTTTAGTTGGGAAAAATTACTTATTAATATTAATAAATTTTATAAAAAAATTGAAGATTATAAAATTTATTATAATTTACTTTTACCACATACATTTCTACTTTTACCACATACATTTAAAAAGTGAATTTTTAATTTATTGTTTACATTTAAAAGAGATTATATATATGATTAGTTTTATTTTAGTCAATTTGTATGGAATTATTTTGGAAAAGAAAATTAGATTATGGTTAGAAAGACATGAAAAAAGAGTTGAAGGTCAAGGACCACTTTATTACTCTTAGGATCATTGGAAAGGAGCGTTGCAATAAAAATATTGATTTCTTGTATTGTTTCATTGACTTTAGAAAAACTAACCCCATTTTAAGGACAAACTTTTGGAAGAGGTTGGAAGAGATAAAAGTTTATTTTGAGTTGAGGGCTAGTTTGACAATGTTGTATGACAATGTCATTGCCAATTTTAGGACCTTTGAGGGCTAGTGGAAGAAATTAGTTGCACTATCTGAGTCAAGTAAGTAAGGGTGTCATTTATCCCCTACCCTTTTTGGCATATACATTAATAAGTTAGAAGCGTATTTGGATGAAATAGTTTATGTTGACCCAATTGTGATTGGTCTAGTCATCACTCTTCTTCTTAATGTTAAGGATATTGTAGTCATCATTCTTCTCCTTAATGCTAATGATATTGTTCTTTAGACAATGAGTCCTTAGAATCTTGGCAAATAATTAAGAATCTTCCAAGATTTCTAATCCAAGATGGGTATAACTATTAATGCTAACAAAACGAAATTCATGATACTTAAATCCAAAAAGATCACATATGATACTTTTGTAGATGACTAACAACAACTTGGAGGAAGTTCCTTCCTACATGTATCTTAGAATCAATATTTGTCACAAGCTCAAATGGAATTATAGCATTGACAAAAGGATTATTGGAGGGTGGAAAGATGATTATGGACTTGAAAGCAATTGTACATCGGTAGATATTTAGACATGGGATAAAATAAAAACTCCTCTTTGAGACTCTCATTACTCTTCTTATTTTATATGGATGTAAGGTTTGGGGCTGTAGTATCTCCAAAGAGTTGTGGAGAAAGATAAAATAGATCCAAAATCCATTTACAAATTATAATCTCAAAATAAAATGAAATATACCCTACCCTATCCTCATCATCTTTCCCCATTGAGATCACGACTATGTCTAAGTATTTAATATATAAGAGGATGTTAAACAACATGGAAGATAAAATAATTCCTAAAATTGCTTCAACCTCTAGCCAATGCCACCTTTGACCCAAGAATAGTGGCATAAGAATGTATGATCTTGACTACACCATTAGGAGATAAAGGAATAGAGCATTTTGCAGAATAGCAATAATATTAAAAAATACTATTACTTCAAAGTTCAAATAAAAATTATGTTGTGATAAGGAGTTAGAGGGAAAATGAAATTGGAATATTATAAGAATGTGATTAACTGAAATTTAGAAATTCAAAAGTATCTCTCTATCTTAACTAGTGTAAAAAAGAAAATAAGCATTGGTAAAATAAAAACAATAAAGTTGGAATGGCCAACATGGATATTTTGTTAGAATGTATTTGATATAAACTATATATTTTATTTAATATATTGCAAAAGACTAAATAAAAGAGTAGAGAGCATCCAACACATATCCACAAATCTTGATGCATGAGAGGAAGTTGTAAGGAGGATATGGGAGCTACTGTTAAAGTAAAATTCATATCATGCTTTCCCCCTTTTTCCAAGAAATTCATATTTGGTAGTTGAACCACTAGCTACTAGGAATAATGAGAAAAAAAGGGGGAGCGGTACAAAACTACTTTAGGAGTATGGCCTATGTACCCATTATAAAACTTTTGATTGACCACATAGCCCAAGGAAGGATCCCAAATTGTCATGTTGAGTAAAGTGCATGGAATTGGAGAGTGAATTTGTGTGTACATGTGGTTGAGTAGTAGAAAACAATGAGTAGTTGGAGATTATGGAATGAGCAGAGGAATTTCATAGAAGTGCACAAAAGTGGAAAAGAGAAACCCATGAGAAGAGAACAAAACCATGTGTGGGTGCTAATACTATGACTGTAAACTAAAGGAGATAGGAAACCTTCAAGTCATAACATCATGTGTTGGATTGTGAGTTCTAATTGAATGTGACAAGGGAGTTAGTGTGGACGCCTTAAACCTGAGGTAGATGGATAGAAGAATTTCCTAAATAGTTGATCTTAATTTAACACACAAGGAACTAAAAAAACGAAAAAAACTAGGGGGATTCTAGATTAGTGAAGGACTCCCTTTGTGTTATTCAGGCACATAGTAGCCATATTGTGAGTGTGCTAGGAGGCCTTAACTCAGAGGTTGTGAGGTAGCCTGACCATTCCTGAGTTTGAAGGGAGAGTGGACTTCGTGATCTCTAGCCTTTGTTGATTTGTGAAGCCTAAGTGAGACTTCCACTTAGGACATCATATTTGGCTCAAGAATAGCCAGCTGTAAGAAAACTGGAATGCAGTTGAGCATGTGGTTTGGTGGAGAGTAGATCTCCCTTGTTTAATTTTCCAAACTCTTATGTAATTTAGCTAAGTGTACTATTTTGTTGTTGATGAGATGATGTTGTTGTTTAGTGTCTCATTATTATCTCTATGTTGGGTTATTAGTTCCATTTGTAATGATAAGTCAAGAGTCCTAATGAATGGTGTCTAGTTAGTAGTTGTAAATTCATTTAAGTCAAGAGTCCCGATGAATGGTGTCTAGTTAGTAGTTGTAAATTCATTTATTAATGAATGTTGTATGAAGAAGCAATATTTAAAGTATGTTCATTGAATTAAATATGATATGAATGGTATTGTGAAGTATAATGCACAAGCAGATCTTAGTCGATGGCTCTTCCTGCAATTATGTGAGTATATCTAGCCATTGATGGTGAAGTAGTGGGATTGAAGGGTGTTGTGCTATTCAACAACCCCCCCATTTATTGGTATAATAGATAATATTCTATTAATAAATGGGGACCCATGATAAAATCCTTGAAAAAATAAATTTAGCACTTAGACACTTTCTTTTAAGCTTTTTGGAATAAAGCAAGATATCGAGTCAAAACCCTTTGAAAGCTAGCAATCCTTGCCTTTTCACATATCGCTGGACCAAGTGTTTCAAAAGCCTTATTAACAAACAAAACTCGTGAAAATTGATCAAAACAATCACCGCACTTAACTTAGATATCATTAGGATTTTTATTTTAAAATAAGACCTAAGGCATTTCCTATTAAAATAAAGCCTGTATTGCATATCGTCATTCACAAAGGGCGCACTCTCACAAAGCATGTTGAAACTTGTGAAATGTGATATTGCGATGAGATGGTCAACCTTATCGCATCGCGTCGGAACACTTAAGAAAGGTCTGAAATCTTACGAACTGCGCGATGTTGCGAAATGCGATAAAATCCTGGACCTGATAGAACCCAATATCATAAAATGATGATTAAATTCTGTTGCGTGATGAAAAGTGCTTTATAAGGTAAATAGCTTTAAATAATAAAGAAAACACCACTTATCCTGCATATCGCATCCTGTGAGAACTTAAGGAACTTTACGAAAGCACACAATCAAACATGCAAAATGCGATTTGCGACATTGCATCGCAATCGCAAAACCAGCATTCTCGCAAATTAAGTCTACCACCTTCAAAACCATCCTTCCCGTTTTGTGATGCGATACATTAATGAGAAATAAATGCAGCGATAAGGGACTATTAGTGGCTATTTAATATAGGTTAATGACATTTATGATAAAAAGCGGCTCGACATGATACGATATCTTTTCATCTGCGTTTAATTAAAACTCCTTTCTTGTCACCTTTTCGGGTTATCTGTATCATTCATTCTCATTGTCATTCTTACTTGTGTTTATCCAATAACTTTCGCTTTGCTCCATTTCAGGAAAAATATATAGGGAGCATTGTTGGAAACAATGGGAAAGAAGGGAAAGGCAGTTGCGTCTGAGAAATCAGAAATGATTCCTCTTTTCTCTAATACTACGTGTAGCAGAGATAGAGGAACTACAACCTGGGAGGCTATGTACAACTTGTTAGAAGAAGAGCACCCAAGGCCACTGGAAACAAAGGCCACGACAGATTCCCAGGAGTCATCTGATGCCTCCTATTTCGAGACGGCATGCTCTTTCCTGCACCGCATAGCTGCACAACCAAAGATAATCCCATATACTGACATGGTCAAGTGGGTAATTGACGAGGCAAACATTGTAGACTGAACATTCAGGAATCATAGGCAAGAGGTCATGGGGTCTTTTTCAGCAGACAACCTACGAATCATGTATCAATTACTAGAGCCGTAGAAGCTCTATAATAAACAGTTCATTGAGAAATTTTCCAAGGAGATGAAGACCCAATAGACGTCACCCAAACTTGGACAGCAAATGAAGGCAAGCTCAAACAAGATACAATGGTTATGTACTCTACGACATCCATTTCTCCCCCTTCTAGTTTTGCAGCAGCAATGCTATGTAGATTATTCGATAAACCCGACAACACCAAGTTTTCCCCGGAATGGCTCCCATTAATAGATGCAGTCGTGAATGCAACGATAATGAACTAGGCTCAAATTTTGTCAGATAATTTAGCAAAGGCCATTATGGAATATAGGAGAAAAAGAAGTCCCTCTTTAAGGGTTTATCCCCCATTTTTTATGAGTTCTTTTGTAATGGATTCAATCTGTTTTAATTCTAAATTTCCCATTATGGGATGGAAGTGGACTGTTCAAGACCCACTTCCTATCCATGTGTACCATAATACTTTGTGGGAATCTCAGTTTCACCCCCATTTTTACAAAATTTGTCAAGGAGTCATGCTACCCATCCATAAAGAAATATACAATAGAACCGCCCCTAGGTTTTCTAAAGAGGCCGAAGTGGATATCTTGCCAGTAGCTAGATGGTTTGGGGAGGAGACATTTACCTATATCAGAGTATTTGGGAGCATTTCTTCACCACATGTTCTCCCATATTATGTCCCCGACAAATTATTGGCCAGAGAAATAGCCTACCAAACAACAGGGGAAGGTGGATTAAGCAGAGGACTGAAAGAGTAGAAGAAGGCCATTTGGCCTACATTTCCATTACAATGTGGTGCATTTGCACTACATGATTTTGGACATGCATGCAAAGAAGCAGAGATTATTAAATCTCTGAAATTAGCTACATTTCCGAGAAGGCAGTATGACCCGGACGACATTGTTAAGAATTTTACTACTATGGTGAAAGTAAAACCATTCACCCACAAAGGGGACCCCTTTGATGACCTCTTCCTACAGGCAGAAACATACTCACAAGTGTTGCATTTGGAATCGGAACTTTTTACACCAGATGATCTTAGAGATTTCCATGTGTATAGGGAGAAAAGATTATTGAAGGTCCCATTGGACCTATTGCAGATAGAACCAATAAGGGAGCCAACTCCCAACGTAAGCTTGGATGATAGCTCCAAATAACACTCTGAAGAAGAAACCCAAGAGAGATCTACGCATGAGTCAGAGCACTCAAAGAAAAAATCTCAAAATGGAGGAGGACATACAAATAATGAGTCCGAAAAGGACACAGTTGGAACTACAGAGGAAACAACCGAGAAAACTTCAACAAAGAAACAAGCAGAAATTGTCTCTGCATCAACTCAATCAGGAAAGAGACCAATTATTGACTTGGAACGAGAATGGGAATAGTTCAAAAAGAAGCTTCACACAGATTCAAACCCTAAGAAAACATCTGAGATATAGACTCCTAAGCAAACCCAACACAAGTCAAATCTGGAAATGACAGAGGAAGGAGTTAAGGACACTCAGAATGTTGAAATCATTCCTATTACGCCCACTTCAGAAATTGTTTTGAGAGTTGAAGAAATACCTCCACTAGATGTATTTTATAGTCCCACCCACAAAGTTGTAGTCAAGAGACAAAGGAAGAAAAGAAATCTGGACATTGTAACTGTTACAACTTCCAAAAATGAACCAATGGACATCGTTTGGAAGGACTCGCCCATGGACCCATTTGAAAATCTCACAAAATTGTCACAATACGCAGGAGCCTATGCCACATCAACTATTGACAAAGCGACAGAGGTCCAAATGCTGCTTAAGGAAAAAGAAAAAAGAATTTTGCTGTTAGAACAATAATTAGCTTAGGAAAAATCCAATCAACAAGCAAAATTACAAGTAGCCCAGCTCCAGCAGGAATTTGAACAAATGAGAATCCAACATCAAGCCAACCTAGCAGAAAGAGATGCGTGGATACAAGCTATAACAGATAAGTTTAAGGATAATCTGCAAATCGATGAGTTCATAAAGGAAGCGCTTAGTCTTAACTCCCAACTAATGCAGCAGAAGGAAGTACTTTGCCAAAATATTTCGCAGATAAGTCCTTACTGCGAAACCAATGATAAGCTAACAAACCAAGTTGTTGACATGAGACTTGAGTATGATGAAATCCTTAAAAGGATTTCTAACTTTATCACCTGGCAAGAATCAGAGGATGGGAGAAAAGCTGATCTGCTGAAGCTGGAGGAATCTCACAAAGACATCCTTTTCACAGATTGGGATTCTCGGTTGAAGAAAGTAGAAAGGGAAACAACAATAGCAATGACAACAAAAAACATCATAATTGAAGCCATCAACGAAAATCTGCATGGTGCCAACCTGGCTACAGAATGTGTACTAGGATTTCTTCCAAATGTCAAACAATTAGAGCAGTAGTGGAAGCCAGCAGCGCAGGAAAAGAAGGAGGTGATCAGACAGCTAAGCAGACTAAATTGGGAAGCATACTAGCAGTTTTTAGTTAAACCATATAGTCAATAGATGACTTTGAGGTGCTTAACAACCTCAACACAAAAGATGGTTCCAACACTAACAGATGATATATTTGTTGCGTAGTTAAAATCTGCGATCAGCCAACCGACTCAGCTTAAGCCTATGACATATATTTGCAATCTCAGGGAACAAGTACAAAGGAGTTAGTCATTTAGTTTAGTTTTATTTTCGCATAATCTGAGGAAGGTCATTTAAACCTTCTCAACTATTTTTTGTAATAATCTATTTTAGGACCTATAGTTTAGTATTTAAACCCCTCTCATGCATTTAGAGAGGGTCCAGAAATCTTATCAGAAACATTCTTTGAAACATTGCACTTCTGTACTTTTGACGAGGTTCTGATGGAATGAATGGAACATGATCTATTTTCTTTCAAATATCTAGCATGCTCTACTGAAATGCACTTTTGTACTCTTAGAACATGTTGGATTGGTTGAGATTAGATTAATATTGTTGAAACACATGAGTAGGACTCATCATATATGGAACTTTTATCTTATGATCTTGTTTTGTTTATGTATCCGACAATACTTATTCTTTAAATTGTTTTATGTGTGAAAGTCTGAATTATAGTTTAGCATTATTGCACTTTTGTATGATGTTGGCTTTGACTTTATTCTGAATACATGAACGATTTTATATGCGATATATCTTTCACAATCATTTTGTCTAACTATTTATCCAAAACAATTACTGTTAAACGATTTCACTTCTTATTGCAGTTGAATGATCTATATTACCAATTGTTGTAGGACATCATTGTAGATCACATATTGTATTTAATTCCCGGGTATATTTATAGCTAAATAGTGTTAAACTAGGATATATGCATGTGTTTATTAGTTAGATTAGATTACACTTAGCTCAGTCATTCTCCCGTTACATCATATATCACCCCACCAACACTATCAAAATATTTTCTGGGAAACTGGTCCCATTATCCCCAGTCAAAGCCACTACACCAAACAGAAAAGGAGCTGCTAACCAAGGTCTGGACTAGGTGGTTTTCCCCCATGTTGTCGCAATGATTTTTGAGGCTTCAACATTTTGGCGCTAGAAGGAGGGCCTAACTATGAATGGCAAGTAAATTCAAATCAATAAACCATTCTAAGAGTAAAACTCCCTCACCATCTCCTCCAACTTCTCGATCGCATTCCAAATCTCCAAATCCTAAGCGAGAAGTTGTAAAGAAACCTTTAGAATCCACTACTATGATCTCAAAGAAGTCAGATCAATATTCTTCTATAGAAACCCCTAAAGTCTAGTCTTTGATCCATAAGCTACAGGGGATTTCAATATCTCAAGAAGAATCTGAGTTATCCCAAGCTAGTGTTTCTTCTTAGTTTCCCTCATCTCAAAGGTTAACTAGAGAACATAGTGAAAAATTTGGGATCCCCCCATTTGAATTCCCTCTACCAAACCGTAAGAGAGCTAAGAAGACACAATCTGAATCCCATAGTGAGGTTCTCTCATCATCACCTCAAACATCCTCATTCATTCCATCCACTTCATCACAAAATCAACCATCCGCCTCACAACTCCAGATCGTGGTTTACACTAGTACTGGAGCACAAGCCTCCTCTACCCAATCACCTTCAAATACAGGAACATCTTCCTCTACACAAATACCTATGATGGCTCAAAACCCACAAAGGCCATGGAAAAATCCAGGAGTTGTTCGGATGGTGGGACCCTTACATCCATTGCCTGCCCATCCAGAAAAGTGGTTACCAAAGTTCAATCCTGATGATGGCTTACCATCTGAAGAACACATAAACAATTTTATGTTGTCCATAAACCTCAATGAAGTAGTGGAAGAAGATGCAGTTGTAAGATTATTCCCTTATACCTTACAAGGATCAGCAGGATCATGGTACTTTTCATTACCATCGGGTTCCATTAATAGTTGGGATGCCTTTCAAGAGCAGTTCCTAACCAAGTTTGGAGATGATAGATCAACGACTACTCTTATCAATGATCTCTCCAACTTGAAAGCCAAACCTAGAGAATCGATTAAGGACTTCAATTCACATTTTAACAAGTTATTGAATAAAATCCCAACGGCATCTAAGCCCAATGATGAAGTCCAAAATGAATGGTACATTTCTGCCCTTCCCTCAAACACAACTATTTTTGTCGATAGAGCTACCAAACCAACTTTGGCAGAAAACATGAAAGAAGCCATAGCTGTAGAAAAATGTATTTTAGCCTTAGATAAGAAGAATGCATTAGAAGAACGAAAATCCAAGAAAGTAACTTTTAGGGACGAATCCAAGAAAAAACCACCTAAAGATCCTTTTGATCTTGAAGGTCTACAAAAAGTCCTTAAAACCATGTCCAATGAAATGGTTGATATCAAGAAACAAGTAGCAGAGACTTCCTCAAAGAAATATTTTAGACCATACAAAAGAAATCCCTCCTCTGATACTAAGCCTCCAAGCACCATATCAAATGTTGAATCAGATGTGGAGGAAGAAGAAGTCTCAACAGCTGAAGAACAAACAGATGATGAAGAAGTAGTCGAGTTACAAGGAATGTGGGATTTTATCCTTCCCAATGAAGAAGCACAAGAAGCACTACCTGTTGCAACCAGGAGTAGAAGCCCTGTTGATTTGCCACAAACAAATCCAAAGCAGAAGGTATCAACTTCGGCTCCCAAAGACAAAGCAATAGGTAAGAAATATTCATCTAAATCCACTCAAACCGCTCCTCCTCAAACAAATTCTTCACCTTCAGCTAAAACCCTGCTAGTCTCTGATGAAATGGAATACAACATAGTAGAAGATATGAAAAAGACTAGGGTGAACATCACATTCCATGAGATTAGCAAGTTAAAACATCAACAAAAGTTATTTCTCAAAGATCTAAAAGCAGTCCCTACTTCTTTGCTTCCCATTGTTGTAATCTCGCAAGCTGCCCAAGAAATGGGAAGGCCTCCTAATACCTCATTAGACAAAATCGGTCCTATTGATATTGCTCTAATAGGAGGAAGATCCAAATCCCATACTCCTCCATTTCTTTTGACTTTTGAAGTTTTCAACAAGAATCTACACAATTGTTTAGTCGATTCTGGAGCTTCATCCAACATCCTACCAAGAACAGTCTGTGCAAAATTAAATGTGGAGCCCCAAAAATCTGTTGTTCACATTGTGCAGTTAGACCGATCCCAAGTCGAAGTTATAGGAGAACTCAATCAAGTCACTATTAGACTCTCATCAAACCCGAAAGTGTGTCAAGTCATTGACATTCTTGTGGCTGATATCCTCGAGTTCTACGGCTTAATCCTTAGCAGAGACTGGTCAGAAAAGCTTCATGGCTATTTTGCAACTGACTGGTCCCACATGTGGCTTCCCTATAATGGCAAGCCAAATCAAATAAGGGTTGACAGTGAAAAACATCAAAATTATATCGCTATAGAATTAGAGGGAGAGAATGAGTCAGTTGCATATAGCAACAATATCATCGGCAACTACTCAGTTGAATCATTTCTAGGAAATTTTAATGCAAATACTTTACTCTTCTCGGACAATTATGTTATATTTCAAGTTGAAAATTATTCTCAAACAGATACTTCTAAGTGTATAAATTTTGTAGATAAACCTATAGTTAGCTCTTTATTTGGAAATTATTTTTTGACTGATCCAAATCTAATGATGGAGTCGGAGCAGGATGCATATTAGTTAGCCCAGAAGGGGAAAAACTATGTTAGCATGTAGGTTTGATTTTGAATGCACAAACAACACAGCCAAATATGAAGCATTGGTTCAAGGGATGTATAAAGCCATCGGCCTTAATATCAAACATCTTCAAGTGTTTGGAGATTCGGAAATTGTGATAAAACAAGTAAGAAATATTATACACTATTTTTCTGGACATTTGAAACATTATCAATCATTAGTCCAGGACCTCACTTCTCACTTTATAGTGTTTAATATTTCCCCTATCCCAAGAATCCAAAATGCAAGTGTCAATCTTTTGGCTAATGTTGCATCCAAGCTCATTCCACCAAGAGATTATAGCCCCGATCGTTTTTCTATTGAATTGATTTTTAGGCCTTCTATTCCCGACAATATCACCAATTGGCGAGTCTTTAATAATGATCCAGATATCATAAGTTTTCTAACATCTGAAGGCTCTTATGATGACCAGATAATAGATGAAGATCAACATGACTCCTAGCTTAAGCAAGAAACGACTATGAATTCCATACCTAAGTCTGTGGTTAAGCTGGAGGACTTATATGATCTCAAGGACAGATTCAAAAAACCCACTAACTCAAAACTCCAAAGTTCAACTTTGAGGTTTGAATTAGTTAATCTTGGAACTGACCTTAAGCCTCAGAATATCAATCTAGGACTTGGTCTTACACTAGATGAAAAATAAACCTTCATTCATTTGTTGAAGAAATACAAGAATTTATTTGCTTGGAACTATGAAGACCTTAAGACATATGACACTTCCATAATTCAACATACCATCCCCATGATATCTGATGAAAAACCCGTGCAACAAAAGCTAAGAAAGATCCATCTGAATTTAGAAAATCAGATCAAATCTGAATTGAATAAGCTGCTCAAAGCCAAAATTATCTTTCCTATCAGGCACTCAAGGTGGGTTTCCAACCTTGTTCCCATCAGAAAAAAGAATGGTGATATTTGAATATGTATAGACTTTCGCAATCTCAACAAAGCTTGTTAGAAGGACAATTTCCCATTACCTCCTATGGAATAGATACTGCAATCAGTTGTAGGCTCAGAACTAATGTCTTTTCTGGATGGATTCTCAGGTTACAATCAGATTCTAGTACATCCAGATGACCAGCTAAAGACTACCTTTCGAACCAAATGGGGCACCTATGCCTATCAAAAGATGCCATTTGGATTAATCAATGTTGGTGCCACATTTCAGAGAGCCATGGACATAGCTTTCAAAGGCTTGGTTAATAAATCAGTGGTAATATATTTAGATGATATAACTATGTACTCAAAAAGGCACGATAATCATTTAAAGGATTTAAAACAAATCTTTGAGCGTTGTCAGAGGTATGGAATTTCTCTCAATCCCAAGAAATCTTTCTTTGCTTTAAGTGAAGGAAAGCTCCTTGGATTTATTGTATCCAAAGAAGGAATTCACATTGATCCTGATAGGATAAGAGAAATTTTTGGAATCCCATTACCTCATAACAAGAAATCCATGCAATATTTCCTAGGTCAGATAAATTTTGTCAAAAGATTTGTCCCTAAATTTTTGCGAATTGTTTTACCTCTCCAATCTATGATTAAGAAAAAATCTCTTTTTAAATGGGGACATACTGAGCATGAAGCCTTTGATCTGATTAAACAAGCAATCATAAATGCTCCCTCACTAGCAACCCCGAATTTTTCTAATCATTTCATTTTATATACCTTTGCTTCCGAGAAATCATATGCAGCTATATTAACACAGGTCAATGATGATAAAGCCGAAGCACCAATTTATTTCTTTAGCTCCAATTTGCAGGGGGCTAAATTAAACTATTCAGATGTTGAAAAACAAGCTTTCACTGCTTTCAAACAAATAAAGCATTTCAGACCCTTTCTCCTCAAAACTCACACCAAGGTAGTAGTCCTGTTCTCAACAGTGAGAAATTTATTAATATAAAGAGATGTAGGCGTGAAAAGTGAAAATTGGGTAACAACAATTGCAAGAATATGACATTGAAATCAGACCAACCAAAATTGTAAAAGGTCAAGGTTTTTGCAGAATGTTAGCAGGAGCATCCAACTTACCAACACTACAAGATTTAGGTGATGATATACAAGTATATGAGGTAAGCCTCAATGACACTGAATCCAAATATGTTGATATCATCTTTTATTTGAAAAATGGATATGCCCCTACGCAACTAAGTTACAAAAGAAAAAGGGCTTTGAGGTTAAAAGCTAGACAATATCAAATCATCAATAATGTGTTGTTTAGAATAAATTATGATTATGTTTTTCTTAGATGTATTGAAAAATATAAGGCAGAAAAGGTTTTGTAGGAACTCCATGATGGACCAACTAGTGGACATTTTGGAGGGGACACAACCACACATAAAATCCTGCATGCTGGCTATTATTGGCCAACCTTATTTAAAGATGCACACGATTATGTAAGGAAATGTAAAGTTTGTCAAACAGCTGCTGGGAGACAAAGGAAACCCGCATTACCATTGCAGCCAGTCAACATTGAATAGCCATTTGAACAATGGGGACTATATATAATAGGTGAGATCGTTCCTCACTCTTCAAAGCAACATAAATATATCCTTACAGCAACTGATTACTTCAAAAAGTGGGTGGAAGCAATTCCACTTAAGGTAGCCAATTCTGAAAACATCATTGAATTTATTGATCAGTTTATTATTACCAGATTTGGTCTGCCATATTCCCTCATGTTTGATAATGCATCTTATTTTACAAGCAATGCTATGATAAAATTTTCTCTTAAAAGAGGTTTTAAACTTAAATACTCTACTAACTATTATCCTCAGGGAAATGGCTTGGCCAAATCTACAAACAAAAATCTCATAAGAATCATCAAATGAACCGTTGATCAAGGTCAGAAAAAAATGGCACAAATATTTAATATTTTCTCTATGGGCAGATCGAATAACACAGAAGCCTCAATAGAAACTTCTCTTTTAATTTGATCTATGTAAAAGAAGTTGTCCTCCCTACAAATGTAGTTATTCCCTCTCTATCCCTAGTTCAATTTATTGAAGAAACCCCTTCCTCTTCTATGCAAGTAAGACAATCACAAATCCTTAAGCTCGAAGAAGAAAGGGAAAAGGCCAAAATCACACATGCACATCATCAACAGTTAGTCAAATCTTCATTTGATGCAAATTCTATAAGCTCAAAATCCTTTCAACTCGGAGACCTGGTATTGAAATGGGATAAAGCACACGAGGAAAAAGGTAAGCATACCAAATTCCAAAGAATGTGGCTTGTCCCATTTCAGATTGTCGAACAAATAGGCCCATCAACCTTTTTATTGCAAGATTTATCAGGCAAGAGAGATTCTCTGCCTGTTAATGGGCAGATTCTGAAAAAATAATTTTCATAGAAGATAATCTCTTCTATTCATTGTATATTACTGCTTTTACCTTTTAGGAAAATAAAAGTTGAAGTAGCATTTACTTTTGGCCTTTGTAAATAGTCTCTTTTATATTTTGACTTTTTGCTTGTATAAGTAGAGATTGTTAAGAAGATAATTTTTACATTTGAAACATAAGCTAAGTTCTATCTCTCTGAAATTGCTTGTCACCTGCCAAAATTAGTTGTACTTTGGTAAAACTCAACTTTGTAAAAGAACCTTTGTTATACCATCAGTTAAGAAAAGTATCTATAGAAGAGCAAGGACTCTATACAGAGAAGCATCTTTAACTCTATAATTGTCATCCAAAAACTCTTAAGGAGTTAATGATTCTCTCCATCTAGTGAGATTTTACTTTTTAGAGTGTAATTCTAAAATATTCTTAAACTTGAAGGATAAGAGGTCTCATCAAGAGCTGACTTACCATGATCATAGGGAAGTAACAAGCTGACAATACCAATACTGCATATCAAAATAGGGTAATGGCTTGAGATTATGTTAATCAAAATACAAAAGGTCTCATCACGAGCCAGCTTGTTCAGTTAAAGTTGCAACCAGTTAATGACATTATCAATTTTGGCCACAAAACCGGGACAATGATCTTTAAGAAGAAAACGAAAGCTTTAATAAAAAGAAATTGTTTAGAAAAAAATGAGAAATAAAGTAAGTATATGAATCTAAATTTATCTAACGAAAGCTTTAATAAAAAGAAATTGTTTAGAAAAAAATGAGAAATAAAGTAAGTATATGAATCTAAATTTATCTTTAAAAATTGCACTCTTACCTAGATGGGATACTGAATCATTGTTGGTTAAAAGGTAACCCTGTCAAGGCTATGGACACCTGCTAGCAGCAGAGGCTCTACCTATGACAACTGAGTACATCTAAAAGCTAATTTGCGAGAGTCCCCTGTTTTTATCTTTAAAACCAAGTAATGACTGATGTAGACAAATCAATTTTCATATTGAAGAGGATAATTAAGTAGATTTTGTTTTTTTATTCAGAGAAATGTTACTTATCTTGTATTTCATGTATTTTTATTTTTCTGAACTACCTTTATTTTGGAAGTTTTTAGAAATTTCAAAAAACTGTCAGAGATAACTGGTTCTTCCAGCAAATCGCCAATTGTTGTGCTATTCAACAACCCCCCCATTTATTGGTATAATAGATAATATTCTATTAATAAATGGGGACCCATGATAAAATCCTTGAAAAAATAAATTTAGCACTTAGACACTTTCTTTTAAGCTTTTTGGAATAAAGCAAGATATCGAGTCAAAACCCTTTGAAAGCTAGAAATCCTCGCCTTTTCACATACCGTTGGACCAAGTGTGTCAAAAGCCTTATTAACAAGCAAAACTCACGAAAAGCGATCAAAAGAATCACCGTGCTTAACTTAGATATCATTAGGATTTTTATTTTAAAATAAGACCTAAGGCATTTCCTATTAAAATAAATCTCGTATCGCATATCATCATTCACAAAGGGTGCATTCTCACAAAGCATGTTGTAACTTGCGAAATGCGATATCGCGATGGGACGGTCAACCTTATTTCATCGCATTGGAAACCTTAAGAAAGGTATGAAATCTTACAAACTGCGCGATGTTGCAAAATATGATAAAAGCCCAGACCTGATAGAACCCAATATCATAAAATGATGATTAAAGTCCATTGTGTGATGAAAAGTGCTTTATAAGGTAAATAGCTTTAAATAATAAAGAACACACCGCTTATCCCACATCTCACCCCGCAGGAACTTAAGGAACTTTAAGAAAGCACACAATCAAACATGCGAAATGTGATTTGCGACATTGCATCGCAATCGCAAAATTGGCATTCTCGCAACTTAAGTCTGCCACCTTCAAAGCCATCCTTCCCGTTTTGCGATGCGATACATTAATGAGCAATAAAAGCAGTGATAAGGGACTATTAGTGGCTATTTAATATAGGTTAATGGCATTTATGATAAAAAGTGGCTCGACGTGATACGATATCTTTTCATCTGCGTTTGATTAAAACTCCTTTCTTGTCACCTTTTCAGGTTATCTATGTTGGAAATAATACTGAGAGGGGGGGTGAATCAGTATTATCAATTTAATAATATTTCATTTCCATAAACAGATTTATATACGCTACTTCGGTTAATGAAACTTGCATATATACGCAACTATGTTTAGAGCAACCAGCGTACACCTTGTAAACTTATAATTTAGTCAGTTGATCTTTAATTTGTGTATCAGAACCATATAAGCAGGTACAGATACAATAAAAAAAGAGAAGACAATCACACACAAGAACACAAGATATAAGGTGGAAACCCAATGTGGGTGAAAACCACCTGCTGCAATTCGTCTCTATCTTCTTTTAATAAGAAACTTCTTTTTACAATATTTCTGTACTGGTGTAGTCTTATACTAGTACGCAGGCTTCTACCTGCAGAAGGCTACAACCTTCTCTCGTTCTCCAACTTCTCCTGGAAGGGAGCTACAACCCCCTTAGTTCTTGTACTAGCTGATGTACTAGTACGTAGGTGCTGACCTATAGAAGGCTACAACCTTCTCTTTTCTTCCAGGGACCACATTTCATAAATTTTCAGACTGGATCCATCAATAGCATCAATCAATCTCCCTTGCACTAACCAAAATTGAATCAAACAATTACTTCACTAAATGTTGTAACCAGAATACAGTAACAGTACCAGAATCCAAACCAGAACCTAGAACACTGAAACAGTAATCAGAAGTAGCTAACACATATTTTATGAGACATACGCTACTTCATTTTGTCGACACTACGTGCATATGCTGTTATATGAAGGCAAACCTGTGTATACACTGTTTTGAATTACTGAACCAGCATGTATACGCGTCTTTGCTATGCTGAACCTGCGTACAGATCTGTAAAAGATAATTTAGCTTTTTCAACTATTCAGAGATTAGTTATACCCAGATCATCAAATTTATAGATCAAGACATGCGCCAAATATAAACGATCAAAATCACACAAAGATACTTCTCTTCAAGCCTTAAGATCATGACCCATCAATAGAACTTATCCTTCTTCAAGTGCTCAGGTTCCTCCTTGATTCAGATCCAGATATGCACCATAATCCAACCACCAGTATTCTAGATCTTGCTCTTCATTAGATATTCAATGCTTGAGTGCCCTTGCCTAATGATCTCCTCCTCCTTTTATAGTCTTAGGCCTTACTCAATACCATGGCTCAAAACCACTTAGAAGCAATACCTTGGACCAAATACCTGGGGTCAATACTTCGGTCAAGATACCTTGGATCAATACCACGGGTCAAAATACCAAGGATCAAATACCACAGACCAACACCAAGTTTTCCAACATGTATGCGCTTTTCCTTGCATGAAAGTGCGTGTATACACATATGCGCCTTGTGGTAAGCTAACCCGCGTGTATACGCGGCTTGATCAAGGGACACCTGCGTATACCTCTTTTTCCTTCATTCTGAGAGCCTGAATCTGTGATTTGATATTTGAGTGAGTTGCCATCAAGGACAACACCTATGCCATAGTGCCAAATCTGTGTCATAATGCCAACAATCTCCCCCTTTGGACTTGATGGCAACCCCAGGTCACTCTCCCCCTTTGTCATCAAGGGCAAAGGGTTATGCTCCCCCTGAGCTCATGCTAAAATCTCTACTCTGCTGAAGTGTGATGCCGATGCTCCCCCTGACTATAGGTAAGGTCTGTAAAAAGATGTTCTACAAGAAGAACATGACTCTATACATCATAAATGACCTTCCTATCACCAAAGACTCATACATATATCCATCTCCCAACCAAGTGGGGATATACCAAAAATTGACTCATCCACCCAACCAAGTGGGGATATACCAAAAAATTTATACATGATAAAACAAGAATATTACATCATCCATCCCAGGCATAGTGGGGAAACAAAATAGGTCATTACATGACCTTGATAATTAAATATATACATGACATAGAGACGAAATATCTAAAACAAGACTATGATAGTCATCAAAAACTATCATCAGCAACATTTGTCAATCACCATCCAGACCAGCAACCATGATCTCCCTCTGCACCTGTTCCACCCGAAACAAAAACAACTGCGAAATTGTACCAAAATATTCTAAGGTAATGCCAACAATGATAATGCTCCCCTTGAACCTGTGCTAGATGATCACTGATAGACCCATATCAGACTCTTTTCATCCTGAGTCTGGCCCACTGATATTCTTCAAACCAACATATACGCGGCTGTATCCACAGAAACTGGCGTATGTACGCAGATACGCTTCATGAAACTCGCGTACAACCATTGTTCTCTGAAACAGATAAGTGTCAACAACAAGATGATGCATCAACTACTCCCAGCTTCTGTCTGAGGTATTCAAATGTCTCTCTGGGCAATGGTTTGGTGAATATATCAACAACTTGTTCCTTGGAGGGAACATACTCCAATTTGACCTTTTGTTCAAGCACTTGTTCCCAAAGAAAATGATATTTGATAGGTATGTGCTTGGTCTTGGAATGCATGACTGGATTCTTTGAAATACTGATTGCACTTGTATTATCACATAGAATGGAGATGGGTGGAGTACATGTGATTTGAAATTCTTACAATGTTTGCATCATCCAAAGGATTTGTGTGCAACAAGATGCAACAACCACATATTCTGCTTCAGCTGTAGATAATGCAATTGAACTTTGTTTCTTGCTGAACCAAGACACTAATCTGGAACCCATATAGAATGCACCACCACTAGTGCTTTTTCTATCATCCACGCTTCTTGCCCAATCTGCATCTGTGTATGCATGAAGTGTAAGATCTGTGTCCCTAGGATACCATAAGCCAAAATTCTGAGTTCCTTGAAGATATTTGAAGATCCTTTTGACTACCTGCAGGTGTGATTCCTTTGGATTTGCTTGGAATCTTCCAACTATTCCCACTACATGCATGATGTCTGGTCGGGTACCTATTAGATAGAGCAGACTACCAATCATGGATCTGTAGGTTGGTTGATGTACTGCTGCTGATTCATCATTTGCGCTGAGGCTGCATCCTGTTACCATAGGGGTACATACTGGTTTAGAATCTTCCATTCCATATTTCTTCAAGATCTGCTTGAGGTACTTGGTTTGTGATAGAAAAATACCATCTTTATTTTGTTGAACTTGTAAACCAAGAAAATATGTGAGCTCACCAAGAAGGGACATTTCAAATTCTTTTTGCATTACCAAAGCAAAGTTTTGACTCATGGCTTCTTCATTACTCCCAAAATGATATCATCAATGTACACAACAAGTATTAGAAATTTATCATTGTCAACTTTTATATATAGATTTCTATCAGCCGATCCTTTTGAAAAACCTTGTTGATGAAGGTATTTGTCAAGACAATAATACCAGGTCCTTGGAGCTTGTTTTAGACCATAGAGAGCCTTTCTGAGTCTGCATACAAGTTTTGGATCATTTCCAAGGATGAATCCGTCTGGTTGCTCAATATATACTTCTTCTTCTAGGTCTCCATTAAGAAACGCAGATTTTACATCCATTTGATATACTTTGAACTTCTAAAAGCTAGAAAGAGCAAGGAACATTCTTATGGCTTCAAGTCTAGCAACAGGTGCAAAAGTTTCTTCAAAGTCTATACCTTCTTGTTGAGCATACCCTTTACAAACAAGTCTAGCCTTGTTTCTAATAACTTCTCCATTTTCATTCAGCTTGTTTTTGAATATCCATTTGGTTCCTATGACATTCTTATCATGAGGTCTAGGAACTAATTCCCAAGTATTATTCTTTTCAATTTGCTCAAGCTCTTCATTCATGGCCTTGACCCAACATTCATCTTTTCATGCTTCATGTACATTTTGCGGTTCTATGGAAGAGAGCAATGCTAGATAGCTTGAAGCTTCTGTAATAGTTCTTCTTGTCTGCACACCTGCCTCTTTCTGTCCCAAAATTTGAGTCTCTGGATGATTTTTCTGAACATATCTGGATGGAGTATTTTCTTCTGCCGTTATCTGCTCTTCTGGTGCTTCATTGGTTTCTTCTTCTTTAGCATTAGTCTGATTTGATGTGGAAGGATAATCCTCATCATCTTCCCACTCTTCAGTTTTTACCTACTTTGGATTTTCGCCTACTTCATCAACCACAACATCAATACTTTCAACAATTTTTCCTAGTCTTTTATTATAACACTTATATCTTTTACTCTAGGAAGAGTAACCAAGGAGAATGCCTTCATCTACTCTAGGTTCAAACTTGCCAAGTTTTTCATCAGTCCTTTTGATATATCATTTGCTTCCAAAAACTTTGAAGTATTTTACAGTAGGAGTCTTACCATACCAAACTTCATGAGAAGTTTGAGCGTTGTTTACCCGAACATTTGTTTTGTTGAGAATAGTGATGGTAGCAAATGCAGCTTCACCCCAGAAGGTTGCAGGAGTTCCAGACTCATCTAGCATAGCACAAGCCATTTGTTGAATAGTTCTGTTCATCCTTTCTACCACTCCATTTTGCTGAGGAGTCCTTGTGGTAGAGAATTCCCTTCTTATTCCATGTTCTTCACAGAAGTCAAAGAATTCATCCGAGGTAAATTCCCCTCCTCGATCAGATCTGAGACATTTGATTTTGCGATCTGATTCATTTTCAACCAAAGCTTTGAAGGCTTTGAAATTTTCAAATGCTTCATCTTTATGCTTTAGAAGTCCTATCTAGCACATTCTGGAAAAGTCGTCAATGAAAAATATAAAGTATTCTTCTCCACGAGGTGACTTTTTCCTTGATGGACCACATAAATCAGTATGGACAAGTTCAAGCGGCTTACTAGCCAATCCTTCTTTCTCAGGGAAATGTGTTCTGGTTTTCTTACCAAATTGACATGATTTGCATATTGTATTTTTTGGAATTCTGATGTCAGGAAGATCACGTACAGCCTGGAATTTGCATGCTTTCCTTATCTGAGGGAAGCTTAGATGCCCCAATATTCTGTGCCATAGCCAGTGTTCATCATTTTTTCTTAGATAGCATTGTTGTTGTCCTCCCTTGAGTATGTATAAATTATTTGGAGTTCTTATGCCTTTGATCGTTGTTTCTCCTGTATCAAGCTCACGAACAACACATCCATTTGATCGAAATACTACCTCATTTCCTTGATCACACATTTTTCTAACACTCAATAGATTATGCTTTAAACCATCAACATACTTAACATTCCCAGCTTTGGCCTTTTCTTTTAAGAGAACAGAGCCTTTACCTTTTATGATTGTAGGGGTGTCATTTCCAAATGAGACCTTCCTTTCCTTTTCTAAGGTACTATATGACTGAAGTTTTTCTTTATCACCTGTCATGTGTTTCGAGCATCCACTGTCGATGTACCATTGATTTTCTTGTCCTTCTACATATAAGGCTATACCACATATTTCGGTTTGCGGTTCTTTCTTTTTCCAAGTTTTGGGACCCAATGAATCTTGCTCCTTCTGAGATGTTTGCTGAAATTTACTCCTGCATTCAGAGTCTTCATGACCGAAGTTGTTATGTATAAAGCATACTATTTCATTTTCAAGAATAGAAAAGTTATTGTAGGTCCTTTTTATGATCCCAGTCACATTCCTTTGATTTCGTGCTTCTCTAGTCATGATGGTCTTGTAAGCAACACATTGAGCAGCTTTGTGTCCAAAGTTATGACATGAAAAACATTGGCCATTAAAGAAATTCCTGTGATTATTGAATCTATTGACCTGATGATTGTAGTTTCCATTGACATTCATTCTTGAAGCAAATTGAGAATGATTTACCTGTGGTTGGTTATAGCTTTTGTTCATCCTTGAAGTAGATTGAACCCGATTTACTTGGTGATCTGCTTTAAGCCTCTGCTGACAATTGTCAACCTGTTCATTTCTCCTTGCTACATCAAGATAGCTTTTGGAGGTTGATGGCTTCTGTGCTTGAGATGGTTCTTCAGTATATCCAAGACTTGTCTTTATTAGAGGAGAACGTTGCACTTTGATAATTTCATCTAAAGTTTCTGATCCTTTAGCAAACTTAAGATTGAGAGCTTTTGTTTTCTCAATTTCTTTTCTTAGACCCACAATTTCACATTCTAACTTTTCATTGTGTTTTTCCCTTTCAGCAAGTTGGAATGTAAGAGTATCTATAATCATACTCTTTTCTTCTAAACAGATTTTAAGTTTAGAAATTTCTTCATAGAGACCATCTTCATCTAAAGCATCCAAGAAATCATCATCTTCAAAAGCCATCAGAAGTCTATAATCATTACTATTTTCATCTTCATCACTATTTGATAAACCATCACTATCTTCATGCGTATAGTAGCTCTTCTTATTTACACTTTGTTTTCTATTCCATTTTGTTGATTCCTTACCTTTATCAAGCTTATCTTTGTGAGGACATTTGGCAGCATAATGACCTACTCTTCCACAAGAAAAACATTTGAAAGGTAGTTTACCTCTGAATCTTCCAGAACCCCGTTGAAGGTTCTTGACAAAGTTTGATTCTTCCTCTCCTTCTGACGTATGTCTTGACTCATTGAGTTCTCATTTTCTTGAAGCTTTGAATGCAACTTCTCTCATATCTGATCAGGGAAAATTTTAAGAACCCCCCCTAAATTTATAAATATAATAAATGGGCGAATCTCCATGGTATATAGAAAAATGGAAGGCGATTTTATCAATAATATAATATGTATATATAATTTTTTGGCGAATCTCTCACCACGCATGGCGAATATTTTACTCAATTATAAAATCTTGTAAGATCTTGGCGAGTCTTTCACTAAATAATAAAACTTTGTAAAGTCCTAGTGAATCTTAGCATAGGCTACATGCTGGTTTAATTCCCCCATTTAAATATGCTACATTCCAAGTGAATACCATGGGTCAATACCATGTGCCATTTTTATTTTTATTAATTCTAATATTAGGGTTAATAATGGTTTTTTGCATGGTATTAATAACAATCTAGTCCATGGTATTTGTCCCATAGTATTTTGGCCATAGGTTTCACCTAAATATAACCCATTTTTTGAGTGTTCGTAAATATAAGGTGACTTATGGAGTAAATATAAACAAATGTTTTATTTGTTTACCATACCTCTTGTTTATTTATATTTTTATTAATTTACCATACCTCTTTTACAAATATGGTATTTGGCCCATAGGATTCACTTAAATAAAACCTCTTTCTTGAGCCTTCATAAATAGAACGAGTGTTATGGACTAAATATAAAAAGAGGTTTTATTTATTTACGATACGTCTAGTTTATTTATATTTTTATTTATTTACCATACCTTTTGAGTAAGTATAAAAAGACGTTTTATTTATTTACCATACCTCCACTTTACTTCTATTTTTATTTGTTTACACCCTTACATGTATATAAGGTGACTTATGGAGTAAATATAAAAAATGTTTTATTTATTTACCATACCTCTCATTTATTTATATTTTTATTAATTTACCATACCTCTTTTATAAATATGGTATTTGGCCCATAGGATTCACTTAAATAAAACCTATTCTTGAAAATGGGCGAATGGATTCACTTAAATAAAACCTATTCTTGAAAATGGGCGAATGGAAGGTTGTAAGTCCTAATTTCAAGGGCTGAATTTACCTTTTTTACCCTCTCCCTTAAAATAAGGTGGGCTATTTGAGGTGATTTGTAAAAATATACTATGATACAAAATATTCGCCCACTAAAAATTTAAAACCCCTTAATTTCGCCAAAGGGCGAACATTCGCCCCTAAAATTATCCTTGTATCTGATGGACCCCTTTTCTCATTTCGAAAGCAGTTAGGATTCTGTGCAGCTGTGACATAGTAATACTCTAAAGATTCTACTTTTCTTCTATGGAAAAAACTTTTGATTCAAACTTAGAAGACAAAGATCTTAGAACCTTTTCAACTAAAGTAACTTCTTTTATCTCTTCACCCAAGTTTTTCATGCGATTAACAATTTCATCTATATGTAGGAAATAATTAGCTACACTTTCATCATTGTGCATTCTGAGAGTTTCATATTGAATTCTGAGATATTGTAGTTTTGCAAATTTTACCTGATCATATCCTCCATAGCTTAGAATGATCTTGTCCCATATTTCTTTGGCAGTTTTGAGCTGCATAACCTTGACGAATTCTGATCATGATAGACTCCCCAATAGAGTATTGACAGCCTTTGCATTTGTTTCATACTGCCTTTTACCTGCCGTATCTATAGGAGTTGCTAATGGAAATGTGTATCCTCCTTCCACGATATCCCAAACTTCTGTTCCAAGAGATTGAAGATAGGCTGTGGTTCTTACCTTCCAATAGATGAAGTTGCTCCCATAAAAAATTGGTGGCCTGATGGATGCCTCTTTTTCGTAGTTTCTCATGATGATAGATCTTCCTTCAAGCGATCAAGCTTCTTCTGAAGGACCTGCTCTGATACCAATTGTTGGAAATAATATTGAGAGGGGGGGTGAATCAGTATTATCAATTTAATAATATTTCATTTCCATAAATAGATTTATATACGCTACTTCAGTTAATGAAACTTGCGTATATATGCAACTATGTTTAGAGCAACCAACGTACACCTTGTAAACTTATAATTTATTCATTTGATCTTTAATCTGTGTATCAGAACCATATAAGCAGTAACAGGTACAGTAAAAAAATAGAGCAGACAATCACACACAAGAACACAAGATATAAGGTGGAAACCCAATGTGGGTGAAAACCACCTGCTGCAATTTGTCTCTATCTTCTTTTAATAAGAAACTTCTTTTTACAATATTTTTGTACTGGTGCAGTCTTATACCAATACATAGGCTTCTACCTGCAGAAGGCTACAACCTTCTCTCGTTCTCCAGCTTCTCCTGGAAGGGAGCTACAACCCCCTTAGCTCTTGTACTAGCTGATGTACTAGTACGTAGGTGCTGACCTATAGAAGGCTACAACCTTCTCTTTTCTTCCAGGGACCACGTTTCATAAATTTTCAAACTGGATCCATCAATAGCATCAATCAAACATCAAAATATATTTGCATCAATCAATCTCCCTTGCACTAACCAAAACTGAATCAAACAATCAATTCACTGAATGATGTAACCAGAATATAGTAACAGTACTAGAATCCAAACCAGAACCCAAAACACTATAACAGTAATCAGAAGTAGCTAACACATATTTTATGAGACGTACGCTACTTCACTATGTCGACCTTGCGTGCATACGCTGTTATATGAAGGCAAACCTGCATATACGCAGTTTTGAATTACCGAACCAATGTGTATACACATCTTTGCCATGCTGAAGCTACGTACAGATCTGTAAAAGATAATTTACCTTTTTCAACTATTCAGACATCAATTATACCCAGATCATCAGATTTACAGATCAAGACATGCGCCAAATATAAACGATCAAAATCACACAAATATACTTCTCTTCAAGCCTTAAGATCTTGACCCATCAATAGAACTTATCCTTCTTCAAGCGCTCAGGTTCCTCCCTGATTCAGATCCATCTATGCACCCTAATCCAATCACCAATATTCTAGATCTTGCTATTCATTAGATATTCAACGCTTGAGTGCCTTTTCCTAATGATCTCCTCCTCCTTTTATAGTCTTAGGCCTTACTCAATACCATGGTTCAAAACCACTTAGAAGAAATACCTTGGACCAAATACCTGGGGTCAATACTTCAGTCAAGATACCTTGGATCAATACCACGGGTCAAAATACCAGGGACCAAATACCAGGGACCAAAACCAATTTTTCCAACATGTACGTGCTTTTCCTTGGGTGAAAGTGCATGTATACGCATACGTGCCTTCTGGTAAGCTGACCCGTGTGTATACACGGCTTGATCAAGGGACACCCGCGTATACCTCTTTTTCCTTCATTTTGAGAGCCTGAATCTGTGATCTGATATCTGAGTGAGTTGCCATCAAGGACAACACCTGTGCCATAGTGCCAAACCTATGTCATAATGCCAACAATCTATATCATTCATTCGCATTGCCATTCTTACTTGTGTTTATCCAATAACTTCTGCTTTGCTCCATTTCAAGAAAAATCTACAGGGAGAATTTTTGGAAACAATGGGAAAGAAGGGAAAGGCAGTTGTGTCTGAGAAACCAAAATTTTTTCCTCTTTTATCCGATACTACGTGTAGCAGAGATGGAGGAACTACAACCTGGGAGGCTATGTACAACTTGTTAGAAGAAGAGCACCCAAGGCCACTGGAAACAAAGGTCATGGCAGATTCCCAGGAGTCATCTGATGCCTCCTATTTCGAGATAGCATGCTCTTTCCTACACCGCATAGCTGCACGACCAAAGATAATCCCATATACTGACATGGTCAAGTGGGTAATTAATGAGGCATACATTGCAGACTGAAAATTCTGGAATCATAGGCAAGAGTTCATGGGGTCTTTTTCAGCAGATAGCCTACAAATCATCTACCAATTAATAGAGTCGCAAAAGCTCTATAATAAACAGTTCCTTGAGCAATTTTCCAAGGAGAATGAGGACCCAATAGATGTAACCCAAACCTAGACCGCAAACAAAGGAAAGCTCAAATGGGATAAAACAGGTATGTACTCTACGACATCCATTTCTCCCCCTTCTAGTTTCGCAACAACAATTCTATGTATATTGTTCGGTAAAATCAGCAGCACCAAGTTTTCCCGGAATGGCTCCCATTAATAGATGCATCCGTGAATGCAATGATAATGAAAATGAACCAATGTACATCGTTTGGAAGGACTTGCCCATGGACCCATCTGAAAATCTCACAAAATTGTCACAATACATAGGAGCCTATGCCACAACAACTATTGACAAAGCGACAGAGGTCCAAATGTTGCTTAAGGAAAAATAACAAAGAATTATGTTGTTAGAACAACAATTAGCTCAGGAAAAATCCAATCAATAAGCAGAATTACAAGCAGCCCGGCTCTAGCAAGAATTTGAGCAAATGAGAATCCAACATCATGCCAACCTAGAAGAAAGAGATGCATGGATACAAGCTATAACATATAAGTTTAAGGATAATCACAAATCAATGAGTTCATAAAGGAAGCACTCAGTCTTAACTCCCAACTAATGCAGTAGAAGGAAGTACTTTGCCAGAAGATTTCGCAGATAAGTCCTTATTGCGAAACTAGTGATAAGCTAACAAGCCAAGTTATTGACATGAGACTTGAGTATGATGAAATCCTTAAAAGGATTTCTGACTTTATCACCTGGCAAGAATCAGAGGATGGGAGAAAGGTTGATCTGCCAAAGCTGGAGGAATCTCACAAAGACATCCTTTTCATAGATTGGGATTCTCGAATGAAGCAAGCAGAAAGGGAAATTGCGATAGCGGCGAAAACAACAAACAACATAATTGAATCCATCAACTAAAATCTGCACGACGCCAACCTAGTTATAGAAAGTGTACCAGGATTTCTTCCAAATGTCAAACAGTTAGAGTAGTAGTGGAAGCAGGCAGCGCAAGAAAAGGAGGAGGTGGTCAGAGATCTAAGAAGGATGAATTGGGAAGCATACTGGCAATTTTTAGTGAAACCATATAGTCAGTGGATGACTTTGAGGTGCTTAACAACCTCAACACAAAAGATGGTGCTAGCACTAACAGATGCTATATTTGTTACACAGTTAAAATCTGCGATCAACCAACCAACTCAGCTCAAGCCTATGACAAATATTTGTGATCTCAAGGAACAAGTACAAAGGAGTTAGTCATTTAGTTTATTTTTATTTTAGTTTTATTTTCGCATAATCTGAGGAAGGTCGTTTAAACCTCCTCAACTATTTTTTGTAATAATCTATTTTAGGACCTATAGTTTAGTATTTAAACCCCTCTCATGCATTTAGAGAGGGGTCCAAAAATTTTATCAGAAACATTCTTCGAAACATTGCACTTTTGTACTTTTGAGGAGGTTCTGATGGAATGAATGGAACATGATCTATTTTCTTTCAAATATCTAGCATGCTCTACTGAAATGCACTTTTGTACTCTTAAAATGTGTTGGATTGATTGAGATTGGATTAATATTGTTGAAACACATGAGCATGACTCATCATATATGGTACTTTTATCTTATGATCTTGTTTTATTTATGTATCAGGAAATACTTCTTATTTAAATTGTTTTATGTGTGAAAGTCTGAATTACAGTTTAGCATTATTGCACTTTTGTATGATGTTGGCTTTGACTTTATTCTGAATACATGAATGATTTTATATGTGATATATCTTTAAAAATCATTTTGTATAACTATTTATCCAAAATGACTACTGTTAAACGATTTAACTTCTTATTGCAGTTAAATGGTCTATATTACTAATTGCTGTAGGACATCATTGTAGATCGCATATTGTATTTAATTCCCGGGTATATTTATAGCTAAATAGTGTTAAACTAGGATATATGCATGTGTTTATTAGTTAGATTAGATTACACTTAGCTCATCCATTCTCCCATTACATCATATATCACCCCACCAACACTATCAAAATATTTTCTGGGAAATTGGTCCCATTATCCCTAGTCGGAGCCACTACACCAGACAGAAAAGGAGTTGCTAACCAAGGTCTGGACCGGGTGGTTTTCCCCCATGTTGTCGCAAAGATTTTCGAGGCTTTAAAAAAGGGTTATGTTGTATTCTTGAATTGAACTAAAAAATATATGGTGGGGGGGCGAGGGGTCTTCCTGATCAGGAGCTCAAAATTTGCCAAAAATTCAAAGTTGTCAGAATGGTTTGGAAACTAAATGACTACATAGATCTCTTAATCCTAAATCCAGTGCAACTCGTTTCACGCATAACAAACAACGTATGCTCCTAGAAACGCGATCTGTTCACTTTGTCAAACAGGTAAAAATTTGCAGGTGGCTGATAGGGATGTTGACTGGAAATCTGTAATGCCTAGGTGGCGAGGGGAATATTCCTGGAATTATCTTGGAATATTCAGTTGCATTGGCATCGTCCTATTGGTCCATGTGTTTTTGTTTGGGCCAATGAGGAGGCGACACATGGCTAAGTTGAAGGCTGCCACGTGACCTCCTAAAGGCACATTAGAATTGGTATGGAGGATATGGCAGAGGCTGGGCTTGACCCCGAGACCTCCTGTTGTCCTCTGAGATGATTCTATATTAATTAATCATGCTAGAGCATTATAATGTTTTGTTTGTTTTAAATTTTTTTGGATGACCAATTTTATGAACAATTTGAAAATAGGTGCTTAAACGTTAACTCTTTCCAAATAGAATAAAAGGGTTGCTTATTTGTCTAAAATAGTTGATTTTAATTGAGTATATATCATAGTCTTAAAGAATTACAACTTACTAAATATTCAAACAGAGTATTTAATTGATTATAAGAAGGAATGCAAGTAAACAATGTTTACCTACTCAACAAAATGTATTTAATCTAGTGTAGATGGGTGTGACAAGTTATTGATATAGAAGAGTTTATAATAACAAATAGTTTTATCAACTAATCCCTAATTATTGTTTATAACTTCACATGGGATTTAATATGGGCTAATATTTAGTTTGATCTTACCGAGACTTCTCCATAAAGACTTAAATACATGAAGAAAAACATAATGAAATGAAAACATAAGAAAAACTCATGAGGAGACAAACTATTTGAGGCAAATCCAGAATCCTTTCATTAATTTGAAGCAAATCTCCAGCTTGATTACAATTCTTCTTTGAAATCTCATGCAAGGGTTCAACCCTTAATAACTCAAAGGAAGTGTTATTTATACAAAATGAAATATCTTCTAGAGAGTTTTTAACAAAAATATAAAAATAGTACAAAACTATAGGAATCATAAAACTATTGAGTGTTGGCACTATCTTTAAGGAATTTGTTGATGATATGGTCCCCAAAAAGTGCTGCCTAGTTGTCTGTCAGTTGGTGATGAAAGTTACTCAATAATTTCACATAAGTGATCCCACCTATCTTCACTTGGTATAGAAAGATTAACCAATTTTCCATAGACTTCATCAACCTCGGTATACTTTTCAAAAGTAGGCTTATTAAAAAACATGTGTTTGATTTCATTCTTGATTATTAAATCAAAATCAAAAGCTTCTAAGATTTCCTTCCCTGTAAGGTGACCCTTTATACCTGCAAATCTAGCTTTATCAGTTGCAATTGCATAAAGCTTTTGACAATATTCCTCCAAACTGATCAACCTATCATTTGGTGCCACTAATCTTGGCAGTCCTCTCTGGTTGAGTAAGTTAAACTTGAAATGAAACCTTTGGACAACAATTTTCAAGGCTTGGCACTTGGTTTCCAACTGAGTCATGAGATTCTTTTTCTGCAAAACCTTCTTAATCTCCAAAATAATTTCTGTTCTGTCCAAAATTTGAATATTCTCTAACTCGGCTCTGGTTTTTGAATTGAGAACTTTAATCATGTCTGTGGATTCACTTGGTTTATCCTTAAGAAGTTCTCTAACTTCTTCAATAGCTGTCTGGCACCTATTCATGATTTCTTCATGTTCAAAAATAATCTGTATGGAGGGCTAAACTTTAGTTATAACCTGACTGATGTCTGCCCCAATTTTTTCCTTGGACTGGGCCAAGGTCTAAGCCATTAATGACTCATTTTCCAACTCTTCTATTCTTCTAGTCAATCTATGGGTCTTCTGCATCTCTTCAACATAAAGAGTGTCATTTTTAATCTTCTAGGTCTCTAGATCCTTAAATTTCTTGTGAATCTTTTCATTCTCTCGTCTCTGCAGAGACAACTCCTGTATGACTCTGTTTAAATCTCTAGTTGTTGATGTAGACTTTGCTGATGATGGTTTCAATTCCCTTGCTATCCTTGACACTGTAATAGGTATAGCTGTAATTGGAGTTATGGCTACTTGAGAAGATTCCTCTTTTTATTTAATAAATTTCTCAATTTTCTCTTCCATTGTCTTTATCTATATATTTTATTCAATGATCAACTTGAGCATTTCTTCTTTGTGTTGCTCACTTTCTGCTATCTCCTTGGTTTGAGGATCCTCTGCAGAAGATAGTTTGAGCTGCTTCCTTAATGCTAAAATGTCTACATTCTTCTTTTTAATAATGTCCTCTGCAACTTTAACATCAATAGGATCATACCAAATTTTAATCATGAAATCTTCTAATGATTTTACCTTGTTATCCTTTGCCAAAGAGGATATATTTTCTATATTTAATTGTGATTGTACATTTGAAAGGGTTGTCTTGAGTTTTGATAATGCCATGGCAGTGTTAGTCATGGTAGAGAAAAGCATCTCACCAGACTTCCTATGCATGCCCATTTGATTGATTGGATGCATCTGGTTGGCATCAAAAGAAAATGCAATCTTCTTATAGTCTGAAGAAGCCTTTGGAAAAGGCACTTGGGTTTGTGGGAATGCCATTTGCATTCTACCTTTTTCACTGTCAAAAGTTGTCAATAACTTGTATTGTGAAGTTGATGTTTGTTTCCAAAATGAGAATATACATTTGCCTTCAAAAATTCATTCTTCTCTATAATTTCAAGGAAATTAGTGAAGATGTTTGGCTCCTCTTACTCACTTACTCTTATGGACTGGGTGATCTCCAAAAAATTATGTGAAAATGAAGAAGAGGATGGAGTGGTAATTACATTTTCTTCTGTCCCTATAGGAACCTGTGAATCATCCAAATTGATGATTATAGGCTCTTTCTGACTTTGAGTAGTAGTACCTTTGGAGTCAGTCCTTGATTTCTTCTGATAGATAATGAATTATTTTTCACCTTTTGTTGATGATGAATATTCTTCTGTAGGCCTCTTGTCCCGCTGTTATAGACATATTTGAGCACTGCAACCCCAATCACATATGTCCATAAACCAAGGGCTTCTAAACCCCTAAGTTACATCATCTCCCAGAAGTTCTCCATGAAAAACTACTCAGAATTGGTCAAAACAGGGCCATACAAACTGCTCCATGCATAGGGTGCGATGTATCTCACCTATTACACACAGGGGGTGCGATGCATACTGGAAAGCCCTTCTGCAGGGTGTGATGAGCGAGAGCAGACAAATGGCAGAAGCAGTGTGCTAGGTGGAAACCCAGAGAATCTTCTAGAAACTGCTCATATGACACTTGCCTCTCTGAATTTGCCCAGGGATGAGTAAGAGATCTGAAATCTCCAAGTGGAACCAAGAACTATCAGTGAAATGACACTAATCAAAATCCCAGAAGCTGACTCACTCTCCTGAAAACATCTATATATGGATCCCTCATCCAAGAGATTCAGAGGCTGGAATTTTTTAATTTGCAAGGAAGTGTTGTTGGTTTCTCTTAAAAGACATTGTTGGGTGATCTTGCTTTGTATGAGGTGAAGAGGGATTTCATGCTGGGAGGACGATGCTGGATCAGGCAGCTTGGTTGTAATCCTCTCTTCTACTACTTCTATCAATAAAGCTATTTGAGTTTTCCTCCATATGTTTGTATATCTCTGAATCTTGTATTTGTATATGCATTTGTATGGTTAATGTACATCTGATCCTACATTATTTATGGTTATAGATATCTATGCTTTGATGGTATTTCGCTGCCTTGACTCTATAGGTGTTCTTTGAAGCGGGACAAGTGAGAAAGGAGTGGCGAAAGCTTTATCAAGTGAGAGAATAAATGAGCAAAGAGACTAGCGAAAGACTGAGGTTGGTACTCTCTGCTTCTCTCTCATCTATCTCTCATAAAGGAAAACACAAGTAACTTTAATATGTTTGTTTCTAAGATAGCTACCCATCTTAGTGGGACTAGTAGCTCTGAATGGACACTAGCTTTCCCAATAACAAAATGGCAACTCCACTGGGGAGCGAATAGTTTGTTTTTTTTGTTACGATTGTTTGCTTTATAAACCACAGACGGAGCCTGAAGTCAAGCCAGCTAGCCTTTGAACTACTTTTTCTAAGCAACTGCAAAGTAGATCAACGCTGCTTCAATCAATCTCCGGGTTGGTTTATGAACTGAACATCTAGCTTGCAAACATCCTAAGTGCCCTGGTGGTAGCTCAAATAACCTCATTAGATCAGCCCCTATACTTTGTGTTTACTAACAATCCTTAGCTCAGCCTAAATCCCTGAACTTAGCTGCAAAATGTGAACAAAAACCAAGCTCAGTCTTGTCCCTAGACCATCGCACTATCTCTTCTTGGTAGTCTAGATGCATCGCACCTCCCATGTGTTGTAGGTGAGATGCATCCCCGTTTCCCTGTGTTACAGCTGTGATGATCAGATGAGACTGTTTCTACCTCCAGATTTTGGTTTTTTCTTCATTGTCTTCAGCTTTATTCAGTAGTTTTGTTTTCTATGATCAGTATATCACTGTTGAAACCATCTTCCTTTGCATTATTCAGCCTCCATCAGAAGGAATTGTGAATGTTTTTTTATGTATTTTTCATCATTTACAGTTCTCCTTTGCAAATAGCAGCTTAATCAAACTATCATCTTTTGATTTGAAAGTGTTGCAAATGTCGTTTTCAGTCAAGAAAAAGAGTATTACAAAGCATTCCTCTTTTAGATAGTTGATCACAATTTTTCCATTGTATTTGATTTGAATCATTAGGATTTTGAGTGTCGAAAGCAGTTTAAATTCAAAATCGCAAAGTGTCATCTTCACCCTACTTTCGTTTTTTGAAAAGAAAATTGTTAGTACTGTCACTTTGAAAGAGAATAGTTTAGATCTATACCTAGTTTTCTTTTTGTCATTCTCACATTTAGGAAACTGAAAAGCAATACATGCATGTGCATTTGCATTAAGACTGCATGCTGAAATTGATTTAGGAAAAGTGCATCTAGTGTGTGCTCTCTGCTCTATGTTGAAAGAATTTCATTTATCTTTCCTTGGTAGCTAGGATTTTCATTGCAAAAAGAAAGTAAATGACTATTTATCATCTTAGATTGCATATTTAGGAATTGTATATCTACATCACACGGTGAACCTTAAAGGAAAACTTCTTAAGAAAGATCAAATGTAAAATAAACTTCAATGAACATAAAAATTCTTTGGAACCTAACGCACAACATTTAGAAGTCTAGGCTAGAGACGTATTCCGGTGTCGTAAAGCCTGGTAACTATCGCTTTCATCGTAGGTTGGGTGATTCATCCTCTTTGAGACGACAAGTGCCAGTACGGACTTGTACTCCCACGTACCATCAAGTATATATTGGGAGACCACAATAGGCTACATCCTTTATCCTTAGGAAGCTATGTCTGCCGCCCTATCGATCGCAATGCACTGAACACAGCGTTCGAGAAGATTGACTGCCGTACCATAAAAAGTATTCTGCAGTTTTGTGATTGGTTTGGTAATCCCTCTGTCTAGATTTCCAGAGCAGTCACTTTCGTTCCTTTTCAGACTCCTTAAAAGAAAAGATCCATCTGAGCACTTGTCACTTCAGGCTCATTAAAAATCGAAGGCGACTAGAGTCATCTTTAGCTTTTTCTTGACTCTTAAAAACTGAAAAAGCAAGTTGTGTCAAAGTGTCATAAAATTCATTTAATTCGGAATAAAATTTTCCCCTTTTTATTTTGAGTTGATCAAGTAATCCGAAATCGTGGAAGAAATTCAATCAAAACCTCGTCGTTTGCGGAGACTAACGAGTCAACCGTATTTGACTCCAAAAACAAAACCATTCCTGGCCAAGCGATCTCGTTTAACTGGATCAAAGTCTCCTGGTTTGTTTGAAACTTGTGTTTCAACATCCTCAAAAACTCCAGATACTCCAACTATTTTTGGTATCCCTGCCTCTACAGAAGAAGTTCCATAGTTACAAGAGGACACTAGAACTGATCCTACTATAACGGTAAACACATCTATTCCTGAACTAGTTCCATCTAGGACTGATTCAGAAAGTGTTAACCCTCCAACATCTGTCACTGGAGAGTGTGCACCTTCTTCGGCACCAGAAATATTTTACGGACCTGACGGTCTGCCTCTTCCACCTGGACTGATTGCAATAGAAGAGATTGTGGAGGATCTTCCATCCAGTACCCCATTACATTTTGGAACTAGGATCCACCTATATCCTTCTAATTCAGAAGATAGTCAACCTTCATTGCAAGTTCCTGTAGAATCGCTAGGAAGTCTTTTGGATAGACTCAATATGTCTGAACAACCATCGACATCTAGGACTGTGTCATCCGATATAGTAGTAGCAGAACTTCCTGCCACTACTCCAACAATGTTCGCTGGTGTACCATCTGTCCCAACTAGCTCTCAACTGCTAGATGGAGTCCACCCAGGGACTGTTTCAATAGTGTGGTCTGTTCCCGTTTGTTCATCTGGAGTAATATCTGGAATTTCTTATGTTGAGTCTCAGCAAATTGATCCTCCACAACAGTATCAATTTGGGCAGTCCAGTCTACAAGGACCAATTTTTCCTTTGAACACTGGATTTCCGCCATATGGGGGGCAGTATGCCTTTTCATTGTTCCCTCCAGGAGAAAAACCATATGAGAGTTCGCAACAAAATTCGGGTCAAGCTGGAATTGCATCCAGTGGTTGGGTGCCAATACTGCCTCAATAGCCAAGAGTTGTATATTCAATGCAACCAAATCTACCTGTGTCGAATATCCCCACTACACCAGCTATTGTAACGGTGTCGCAAGTACAAATGCTGCCTATTGTATGTCAACCTCAAGTCTCTCAGGTCGTAATACAACAGCCTCTTGTCTCAACGACTCAACCACAATCGCTGATTAGTGGCTCCTTAACTGAAGCAACTCAGGCTCAAATGGGTACTATCACCCCTCATCTTGGTCTAACATCCAGTATTGGACAACAGAAAGTGGTTTCACAACCATGGCTAGTGCAATATCAACAACTGCAATTCTAGCAAGCTTACCGAGGAACTAAGCAACAAAGATTTGCGGGTAATGGGCAACCGTATATTCAAAACGGTCACCATCAATCATATCATAATGGTTATGCCCATCAACCTTATCAAAGTTATCAACATCAAATACATTATGTTGGTGTGAAAAGACCCACTGCTCAGGCGATCCCATCTTATCCTAGGTATGCTTCTCCAAACCTAAATCAACTGTTGCCCTTCATCGCAACGTTGGAATTACCAGATCTAAATCGGCTAACAAATGATCCAATTGCTTATGCCCCTTGGTGGTCGGTGATTCTCATAAAATTCCGTCAGATATTCCTAAATTCAATAGAAATTCGGGTGAAGATCCGTCGAATCATGTGATGACTTTTCATCTGTGGTGTTCGTCCAACACTCTCAACGATGATTCGATTAGGCTTCACCTTTTTCAGCGAACGTTAACTGGTCCAATGGCAAAATGGTACATCGAATTGCCTAGAGCTTCATTCAATAACTTCAGTGCCCTTGCCACAACCTTTTTAACCCATTTTCAGTTACCCATAAGGTACGAAACAGGAACAGAGCTTCTTACCAATTTTAAGCAGACAACAGCCACTCACATATCTGATCATATTCATGAGTGGCGACGTCATTGTCGAATGGTAAAAACATATGTTCCTGATTAGCTGCTAGCTGAATGGTTTATTAAGTCATTGTTACCTTCTATTACAAAGGATGTGGCTAAGGGGGGAGTTGTCACTGAAGAGCAAGTCATTGCTCGTGCGCAAAATCTAGACTTGATTTATACTCAGTCTGGCACACTCTATGACAAAATTCCTGATGCTCCTAGACTAGAGTTTTCCGTTCCTCCTCCTCCTAAATCAAGCAAAGACTCTCATGCCGGTGATGGCATGATAGGCACAACTAGCACGAAAACCGCGAAGGCTACATCTAAGAAGGTCCGTACAATTTCTGTTCAAAATGCAAATGAAGAACTTCTTGCCTCGGAGGTTAATTTCGTGTCGACTGACAAAGGCAAAGAACCAAAGAAACCAGGGGGCAAGAAAAAAGGGAAAAGAAAAAAGAAGAAACAGGATGATTCGTCTCCTGAAAAATCTTCTGCAAACCCTTCTGGGAAAAAGAAACCTCCTTCGCCGTGTCACATTTGTGACGAAGACCATTGGATGATTGATTGTCCACATAGAGCTGAGATTAAGAAGTTCTTTAAGACCTCAAAAACCTCAGCAGTCTTAATGGATCTGTTTCCAAACCCAGAAACCAATCTGGTTGCTAGTGACAATGCTTCCCCATCCCAAGTACTTATGTTTCCCATTTCAGAACAGCAAAACGATGCTTTGATACCAACAAGGAATAAAGATTACGGGAATCCATAGCTGTCGAACAACAAGGCTGCAGATCAACCTAGTAGTTCGACAACAACTTCAACCGAAGTTGTGCCACCCATCATTCCTGAGCTAACAATAAAGTTGCCAAAGGGAGTAGTACACAAATTGACATTTAATCCTCGTGCCTAAGTAGCACAGAATTATAATATAGTAGAGGATCTAGCCCAATCACCGTCCGCTATGTCGACACTTGAAGTACTACAAAATTTCCCCTCCCAAAAGCAAGCTCTATTATCAGCAATAGGTGGGATTGACCCAGCGGATTCCAATCTGGTGGCCTTTAACCATAAAGGATTTGAACCTCAGTTACCAGCTCAACTTGCTTTCCTCATCCAAGTGAAAGCCCTCAACAAAACTGTTCATCAAACAATTATTGATGAGGGGGCATCTACCTGCATTATGTCAATGAGTTGTTGGAAAACTTTAGGATCACCACCCTTGTCAAGATCATCAACAACATTAAAATCATTCGATGGACGAACATACACCCCGTACGAGATTTTAAGTAACTTATAAGTTGAACTGGGGGGAAAAACAGTAGAAATTGACATCGAAGTTATCGATGGAAACCTCAATTACAATATCTTACTAGGAAGGCCCTGGATTTATGCCATGGCTGCTGTTGTATCAACCTACTTTAGAAAGATTGCATTTCCTTTCCAAGGAGGAATTACAATCGTTGATCAACAAACCTTTCTCCCCAACAGTTCACAAGTTATAGGAAGCATTCCAATGATCCATGGAAGCTCTCATTCACTTCAAAATGTCGGAGTAGGCCTACTGAAAGACCCTACCTTGATGGGTACTTTTTCCCTACCGCCTCCGAGTAATCTGGTGGAAGTGGCAACAGTAGGAACCTGCAACATGATATCTTCCATTTAGAAGATTTCCGAACATTTTGTTAGCATGGATCATCAACAGGTTTTGCCTCCAAGCTCAATAGAGATTTTGTAGCAATCAATTTTCTTAGCCTGGGCGGCAAACCCAAATCAACGCTCATCGAGCGTTTGGGTGGATAGGTCAAAGGAATATGGCACCTCTTCAGATCCTTGGTCACATGTACATTCTATAGACAAAGGAATTATTCAGTCGATGATGATAGAAGAGGCACCATGGGAAGATTACCACCATCGTTCCCATCTTCCGGATTACAACGAAGATTATTCCAACGACCTTGATCATCCTTCAGTTTTTGATTTTCTATCAAATACTGTAAATACGGTGGATTCCGAGCAAAATCTGTCCAATATTGAAGAAACTATCGCCATAAATATCTCGATCAAACCTAATGTTGTAGAGAATATTCATGTCAGCAAATCTTGTTCTTCTTCAAAACTGGAAATATATTGCGCTCTCTTTCACGAATTCAGAGATGTCTTTGCATGGTCATATGAAGAAATGCCAAGCATTGACTTGAGCATAGTTGAACACGAAATCAAGATGTATCCAGATGTTAAACGGTACAACAATGGCTTCGACAGGTGCACCCGAAGAAAGCCACTGACATTAAGGTGGAAGTTGAAAAACTTTTACATGCTGGTTTCATTTACCCAGTTCCTCTAACTGATTGGCTATCGAATATTGTTCCTGTGATGAAAAAGCAAGGAACGATTAGAGTGTGCATTGATTATAGGGATGTAAATCAAGCTTGTCCAAAAGACAACTACCTACACCCTTCATCGACCAGATAATTGATGAATGCGCTGGATGCGAAATCTTTTCATTTATGGATGGATTTTCCAGGTATAATCAAATAAATATCCGCCCATAGGACCAGTCGAAGACTGCATTTATATGTCCATGGGGCACATTCGCATACCGCAAATTACCTTTCGGTTTAAAGAACGCAGGGGAAACCTTTCAGAGGGCTATGAATTAAGCCTTCCATGAGATCAAGAACATCATTCAACCATATCTCAACGATCTTCTGGCTCATTCGCAAAAGCAGACTGATCATCCGCGGCATTTGAGGGCTATATTTCTATGTTGCCGACACTACAAGATACGACTCAATCCACACTAGTGTGTGTTTTGCATCGGTTCTGGTCGTTTACTTGGCTTTGTGGTTTCTAAGGATGGAATTCGACTCAACCCATGTAAGGTTTAGGCAATCATCGATATGCCTCCACCTTCAAATTTGCTTCAGATTCATAAAATCCAAGGGAAAGCGAACTTTCTGAGGAGATTCATTCCAAATTACACCGAACTTGCTAAAGGTTATACGCGCCTTTTGAAAAAGAAGTGCCCTTCAACTGGGATCAGGTTGCACAAACTTCCTTTGATGCTCTAAAGGAATCCCTAATAAAATCATCATTAATGTACGCTCCTGATTATCAAAAAGACTTTAACCTGTATCTAGCTGCAGCAGATACAACCATCGCAATGGTTTTAGTTCAAGAAGAAAATGGAATTGAACATCCTATCTATTATTTAAGCCGAAACTTAAATGATACAGAAAGCAAATACTCCTATGTTGAAAAGCTGGCTCTCGCAGCTGTTCAAGCAGTACAAAGATTTCGACACTATATCCTCTTTCGCAAAACTACCATTTTATCAGATTGCAACCCAATGACTTACATTTTGTCGCGTCAGTTACTTGGGGGAAAATATTCAAAATGGATAGCTATTTTGCAAGAGTTTGATCTGGAATTCGTAAAGTCCAAATCAAAGAAATCTCTAGTTTTCGCAGAGTTATTATGCGATTTCCCATCGTCGTCCAACGATTCAACATCCAAAGCAACAATTGTGGATGAATATTTGTTTCTAATATCGTCAAGCGATCTGTGGTACGGAGATATAATCATCTATCTCTAAACCCAAACATACAGGCCTAATACCTCTCACCCTGAACAAAGACGTACTTGATACCAAGCAAAAGACTACATGATTGTCGGTGATACGCTTTACTGTCGCGGTATCGATACAGTTCTGAGAAGGTGCCTCACCCATGAGGAGGCTGAAAAAGTCCTAAATGATTGTCATTCAGGGGCATGTGGGGGGCATCAATCTGGTTATGATACAACACAAAATATTTTATGAGTCGGTTACTTCTGGCCAACAATGTTCAAAGATTGCATAGCCGCAGTTAGAAGTTGCCATGGTTGTCAAATCTTCGACCGCAAAACCAGAATACCACCCGCACCTTTGCAACCTGTAGTTGCTGTTGGGCCATTCGCCAAATGGGGCATATATTTCATGACATGTAACCCCACCTCGGCTGGGGGGCATGGGAATATCATAGTCGCAGTTGACTATTTTACGAAATGGCCGAGGCGATGCCTACATTAAACAATAGTGGCGAAACGGCTACTCTTTTCTTTTTCAATCATGTAGTCTCTAGGTTCGGTGTTCCACAAGCTATAGTCACAGATCATGGATCGCATTTCTGCAATCACATGATGGTCGAATTAGCCGCCAAACTAGGATTGTCCCACGACAGTTCTACTCTGTATTATCTGCAAGCTAATGGACAAGTTGAGGCCATCAACAAAGTCCTAAAGCGCACGCTGCAAAGGATGATTGGAGTCCACAAACGGAGTTGGAACCTAATCCTATACTCAGCCTTGTGGGCATACAGAACCTCGGTAAGAAATGTGACTGGGTTTACACCCTTCCAGCTGGTGTATGGCCTGGAAGCCGTCTTACCAATTCAATGTGAGATTTCATCTCTCAAGCTCGCAATCGACCTTCTCCCCGGAACTTCAGAGGAAGAGGCTCGTTTCTTGGAACTAATCCAATTGGATGAAACCTGTCGTGACGCCACCTTGGCTAATGAAGCCCATAAGAAACAAGTTAAGACACAGTTTGACAAAAATATCAAACCCCGTGTCTTCTCAGAAGGTGACCTGGTCTTGCTTTACGATCAGGAATCCGATAAATTGGGAGCAGGTAAGTTCCAATCTTTGTGGATGGGTCCCTACATTATTAAATGAGTGTTAGCAAAAGGAGCCTATGAGCTAGTAGATTACGATGGAATTCCACTGGTGCAACCCCAAAACGGGTTGTACCTTAAGTGTTACTATGCTTGACTAAGTGTAGTGACCTCTTCATATGCTTTTGTTACATTTTTGTTTTCATCAAGAGTGATCATTTTGGTTAAGTGATCCATCTTGTGAATTTGTTGCAGATGTCGAACCTATTGGAATCATTCATTGAATATGCCAATGGAGCTGGTCGTAGTACGCGGAACCCATGTTCTGCGGCCTGGGCCATTTTTGATCCAAGCGGCGAGTTAGTGAGTTTCAAAGGAGTATGTATTGGTCGATCAACGAACAACATCGTTGAGTATAGCACGTTGATAGAACTTCTCTCTGATGCCATTGCACGTGGCATACACCGAATTTTTGTCAGTCTAGACTCACAACTTGTCGTCCTACAGCTTACTAGCATATATCCTGTTCGGAATCCAGCTATCTATCATATGTTCCTAAGGGTAAGGATTTTGGAAAGGCAGTTTGATTCTATTCAATATCAACACATTTCCAGAAACTTAAACACATTAACTGATTCATTAGCAAATTATGTGTTAAATAGACATTTGCAGCATTTATAAAAGAAAGAATTTCAATCAACATTTACATCAGGATCATATAAATTAACCAAAATAAAGCTCTGAAAATAAAAAATATATATAACTGTTTATAGTTTATCAAAGATGTTCTATATCCAAGACAAAATCGGTCACATGACCCAAAAACTCAAAAATGCAGAAGAGCACCCTAGACTAATGGTGCTGGTGATAAAAAGTCACCGCCTTTGCGATCATACGTAAGAGCCTAGTCCATCAACTTGGCATGCCAATAGTATGGTGCTGTAATCTCAGAGGTAACTCGTCGGTCCTCACATCCTAGATACCAAGGGTGAGACCCTCGATATGATCTTACAATACTGCAAGGGTCTCAGCTACGTCTAGATCGCGGAGGACAACCCTCCCTACAGCCTCTCCTGTTGGAACGGCAGTTGCTACCCTCGGGCGCACTGCTGGTCGCACGAGTCCAATATCTGCATAGATATATGAGTTTGATTAGTCCTAATAGCATTTAAAAGACATAAGAACATTATAAAAACAATAAACAGGGATATGGTCAAAACATTTACCTATAACACCCCACTGCTCGCCGGCCGGCAGCGCCAAATCTGGGTCACCCCGGAAATCCATCCCAGCATATGGATACTCAGCAAAGACCATATCCTGACGGTCGAACCACTCAAATAAGGCATCAAAGAATGAAATTTGTGACTGATTAGCATGTCTAGCCATAATATCGACCCATCTCTGCATCCATGGTTCCGTTGGTACTGATGGTCCGAGTGAAATGTACTGTGGCTGCATCAGTGGGATCTTCTCCAAGGCAAAGGCGGTGAGAATAGAACCATAACCAAAGTTCTTAGATCTTCCATTCTTCACCTTGGTAAGCTGTTCTTTTATAACCGGAAGTACTGCATCACACCAATTGAATACCTTTGGTTCAAGGCATTCTAGAGCATACTGCATATAAGACCTATTGGCCAAATGAAGAGCCGCGCTACCAGCCAATCTAGCAAAGGTGAATAAGATAGTCCTCAAGGACCGGTTAGTGACATCACGAATACTGATCTTGTCATCCCTGCTCGGCTGAGATCCATCTCTATAGAATCGGCAAATATAATCCCTCACAGATTCACCTCCACGGGCGAATCCTGATAGTGAGAGAGGGGCACCACGCCTCGATAAACCGGTCAAGAAGTAGATATCCTCAACTATCAAAGGGATGGATTTACCTCGAATCTGGAACACTTGGTTGGTAGGATCCCATGCATCGAGAAAATATTGCAACAAATTTATTTGTTGCCTCATGCTGGATATGCGGAAGAATTTGAGCAAACCACAGTTCCGCAAAGCAGTCACCGTACCCGGATCATGTAAAGCAACCATGTCCTCTTCTTCATGCTCACGTTCACGCCATGTAACGACCATCTTGATCCAATGAATCTTTGAAAAACAAACAAGAGAAGAATTAGGATCCTGATTTGGGCAAAAACAAGCAAAAAATTCCATGAAAAATAGTCCATAAACTTTCCCTTTTGCACCCATCGCACCCCAGCTGTGTACTGGGTGAGATGCATCCTGACTAGCCAATGGCTAGCTCAGTATGCATCACACCTTTCGATATACATTGGGTGCGATGGGGAGAGAATGAATTGTTCAAACCCTAGAGGCCCAGAAGAACAGGAAAGCATGCTCAAAATCAGAAAAGGAAAGAATGCAATTGAAGAGCTCAGGGTTAGCTCCTACCTGGTCCAGACGGTGCTGAAAATAGTCCACAGAATCTCCCGAAATCAGCTAGTGAAAATCAAAGGGGGAAACTCCTCCAGAGCTCCAAGAATCCCAAATTTGAATGAAATGGTAAAAATGAGAGGTAAAAACTATTTTTATGTTACTATTCACATAGTTCGAGTAAAATATGGTTGTTTAACTCATTTTTCAAGCATGTATTCACATTTCTAATCAATTTGATGGAGTAATTGAATAGGCAGCACGACCGTCAAAAGAACATAGTGTTAATGGTGAAATCAACATCTCTGACTATTATCACGAGTAGTTTTACACAAGTTCAAGCTCGTTAAAAAATAAACCTCGCCATGAGCAGTTTTACACGAAGTTCAAGCTCGTCAAAAAATAAACCTAGCAATGAGCAAGTGTTTCCATAGAGTTCAAGCTCATTAAAAAATGAACCCCACCCCCGGTAAATAACCATTTTGATCGCATGACTATCAACTTTTGAACCTTGGTCGTGTTCTTACCATCACCTCCACTCTTTTTTAGCCGATCATACACCTCCATTTGATTGTTTACCCTTTTGAGGAACAACTGCGACGAGTGATTCTATTAGCCACCCTCTTTCCACTGCCGTGATTGAAAAGTTCCAAGCCTTACCTGGAACCAGTTGCTATCCAAAAACATCACTCGTTCCTCAAAAAACGAGTCTCCTTTAAGCTCTTTTCATCTGACACATAAAATATGAAAAGATTGCCAAGCAATTGGCCTCTCCAACTTGTTAAGGAGACCGGAAGTGCCATCCCTCCTCTAGATTTTAATCTTTTTGGACCTTAGGGATTATTACACAAAAAGATCGAGTGCTTGTCTTGTTCGGCTTGTTAAAACTATCAAAAAGTCATCCCTTTCGCATTATTTTACACTTTTTCGGACTTAAGGGATTACATTATGAAAAAGGACCATTGGAGTTGCCTTTATGTCCCTTTTTAGACTCTCTAAAATTGAAAAGGACCGAGTTATTTTTGTAATTAAACTTGTTAAAACAATAGCGACAAACTTGTCCATGCAGACAAGAGCGAGTTTCACTGTCGCTAGGCTCGTTAAAACATAGCGACGGGTTTTCCCGAAGGGAAAATTATAGAACAAGCATATGTTATCCTCCTCAAGCTTGACAAAAATAAAGAGGTACTAGTCAGCAATGACTGGGGAAAAGGGGAAGAAAATTTGAATAGCTTCATTGGTAGCAGGTCGCTCTTGAACATGACACTTTCGCTCCGTCTCCATGATTGAGTCGGGTTGGGTTATTCCATTCACCGGTCACATCACCATTGGTCCATCGTACCATCCACCTTAGGGTTAACACTACCAATCCATCTCAGTGTCACCGATATGTTCAAGAGAAGTCGCTCAGAGAATTCACCAACCTAGCTAACGTCTCATCCGCTGCAATGCCTTCACTCTCCATTTTTCATGACCGCCACCCTGAACCTTATATCATCAGATCGTTTTCACCTCCACAAAATCATTTTCTCCGTTCCGTGTCGTAGATGTGGGATTCATTAAGGCCCTCCTACGACGGGTCACTTCTTGTCGACATCAGCTCATTATCCAAGAAGTTGACTTAGGGACAACCCTTTCAGTACTTTGAAGCTTGCATGCCTCAATGGCAAGTTTCTCACTTCTGGCGACAGGTTTACATCAATGGCATTCGATTGAAATATTTTACGTGGTGTTCGACATCAGCTCATGTATTCACACCACATGAATTGTACTGCAGTACCTTTAGGGTCATCATCATTATCGGTGATTCCTCTCGTGCCTATTAATGGCTTACATCATTGGCTAGTAATCAGGCGATGTCTTTCCATGTTCGACATCAGAACATCTTTTCACATGGATTGACTTGTACTTCGAGCGAAGATTGAACGAGTTTGAAGACCCCGGATCTAGTTTCATCCATCCAAGGCTACGATATATTCAGGAAAATAAAGACATCAAATGTACATCATTGCTGCACAGATAATCATCCAAACTAAAGGATGATGGCTCTACCAGAATCATCAGTCTGCCACACAGACGATTGTCTGTCTTATGTACATGAATATGAATTTATAAAGTTGAGCATGGGAATGCCCGCCTTAGCTAGATCATGAAAATATTGTGAAGATAATGTATTGTATTGTATCTTATTACAAGTCACCTTCTAGTTCGAAAAACCTCGGATCCTCATTATAAAGCATTTCACCCGACATCAAAAGGATTTACGACCTCATGCTTTAGGGGGCAACTGTTATAGACATATTTGGGCACTGTAACCCCAATCACATATGTCCATAAACCAAGGGCTTCTAAACCCCTAAAAGTGTTGTTTCATACCCTAAAGGGACAAGGTCAGCTGATTACATCATCTCCCAGAAGTTCTCCATGAAAAACTACTCAGAATTGGTCAACACAGGACCATACAAACTGCTCCATGCATAGGGTGCGATGCATCTCACCTATTACACACGGGGGGTGTGATGCATACTAAAAATCCCTTCTATAGGGTGCAATGAGTGAGAGCAGACAAATGGCAGAAGCAGTGTGCTAGGTGGAAACCCAAAGAATCTTCTAGAAACTGCTCATATGACACTTGCCTCTCTGAATTCGCCTAGGGATGAGTAAGAGATCTGAAATCTCCAAGTGGAACCAAGAACTATCAGTGAAATGACACTAATCAAAATCCCATAAGCTGACTCACTCTCCTGAAAGCATCTATATATGGATCCCTCATCCAAGTGATCTAGAGGCTGGAATTTTGTAATTTGCAAGGAAGTGTTGTTGGTTTCTCTTTGAAGACATTGTTGGGTGATCTTGCTTTGTATGAGGTAAAGAGGGCTTTCATGCTGGGAGGATGATGCTGGATCAGACAGCTTGGTTGTAATCCTCTCTTCTACTACTTCTATCAATAAAGCTATTTGAATTTTCCTCCATATGCTTGTATATCTCTGAATCTTGTATTTGTATATGCATTTGTATGGTTAATGTACATCTGATCCTACATTATTTATGGTTATAGATCTCTATGCTTTGATGGTATTTCGCTGCCTTGACTCTACAGGTGTTATTTGAAGCGGGACTTGTGAGAAAGGAGTGATGAAAGCTCTATCAAGGGAGAGAAGAAACGAGAAAAGAGACTAGCGAAAGACTAAGGTTGGTACTCTCTGCTTCTCTCTCATCTATCTCTCATAAAGGAAAACATAAGTAACTTTAATCTGTTTGTTTCTAAGATAGCTACCCATCTTAGTGGGACTAGCAGCTCTGAATGGACACTAGTTTTCCCGATAACACCCGCCTGCTTTGAGAAGTGGGAGTCTGGAGAGGAGAAGGAGGTAAAGTATGTTCTTTTGCTTCCTGAAGTGTATTTTCTTCCCACTCTTATTTATTTATGTACTTTTCAATCTTTGGTCTTGGAGTATGATTGTAAGGTGTGGTTTTGAGTTCCACCCTTAATTTGGAGATTATACTAAATGGGTCATAAGACAGGGTGAAACTTGGTTGGAATCCCATTTATTTGAGGATTGAATTAGCTTCAATACCTACTGATCTGGTATTGCAAATAAATGATCCTACTTGTGACTTGATTTTGAACTGATATTTCATCTTACCTGAAATGAAATGAATTTCATCCATATTGATCATTTGCCTAATATAATCCAGAGAGAAAATTCTCATTGGAACATATTTGGGCAATTTATATGGAGCTAGTTCACAACCATACACCCTAATCTCTATATAATTATGGTAAAGATACCAGTCCCCTGTCTTGGATTGGTCACTTAGATGCAAGATCCTTTTGATTTCTAGACTAATCCTAAGCTTGCTCTGGCTACTAAGAATCTGTGCAACTGGATGAATAAACAGTCAATGAAATCTGAAAACTTGAACTCAGTTGAGTTCCTCCTGATCAATGAAGTCCACTGTGTGACTAATTGAATCACTTGTTGATCATTCTCCTTTTGTAAAGTTATAGGAAACCTATCTCCCTATTGAAAAATAATCATATGGACTAGTACAAAGGAATATTTAAATACTCCTTCAATAGTAATTTTTAGTAGTTTTTCATGCATACTTTCAGCCAAAAATTGAACATAATTATACTTGAAAGCAAGTTTGTTTTCTTTGGAGAATATGGATAGATAACCTAAGATAGATGCATCTACCCATTGATTTTTTGGTCACCTAACAAGCAAGAAACTAAGGAAATGATGTGTTAGCTCTCTGAGGGAACATGGATGCTGGATATGGAGGGTTCTTTTTAGGAAGTTCAACTTCTTCTGGTAGAAAGATATAAACAATTTGAGCTCTTTGGCGGAAAGTGAGCTTATGGTATAGATCCATCAAGACAATAGTGGACAAAAAGCTAAGGGAATTATTTTTAGCGATAAGAAGCATCTTATTGATAGTTTCAGGGGTGATGGATATCATAATGTCTCCATTCTAATCTACCACAGTTCTTTGTAAGGGATTGTACTTAGCTTGACACAACATGACTAAGTTAGGAAAAGGATGGGTCTAAGGAAACATGTACATGGGTAATAAATATTCCCATAAGTTGATTTCACCTTCAGAGTCCTGGTAAGTTTTCTTGAACCAATGGTGCAATTTGAACATGTCAAATTCATACTCTATGTCTATAATTTTGAAAAACTGGTCAACGAAGGGAATGTGATCAAGGTCTAGGGTATCAGAGACTTTGGGATTTTCCTGTGATGAAGTTTGACTAGCAGAGGGCTGGTCTTTTCTTTTAGGAGCCATTATTTGTAGAATTAGGAGGAAGAAATAATAGAAGGTTTAGGAATGAAAATACCTAACAGAACAAAGGTTTCGTTGTGATGGTAATTTCAACTATGTCGTAGAGTAGAAAAAAGGAATAATCGAACTTAGGAAACCAGTGAATCTGAATAAAATACAAAGTCAGGGAAAATTGTGTAATGGAGATGAAGGGCTTATTTATAACAAAGAATACATTACCGTTAAGGGAAAACGTTATTGAACAAAAAGATTTTCATTTATGGGGAAAACCGTTACTGGACAAACAAATTCTCATTTATGGCCAAAGGAATATTGGTAACGGTTGGAATAAACCAATAGGTGGATAGAATGCAATGGATATGGACACATAGAATGGTTGGGGAATGGAAGGCGTGGGAAAGGGAAGAACTGTTGGCAGGATGAGGTACGCGCGAAGTAGATAAGTGAATTTCAAAGGGGGTAGGGGGTAGTGGTAAGTGGTAATGAGTGGGGGGGTGGGGCTCCGAAGTGAGGAGGGAATTACACGTTGTGAGGGGCCGCCTTGAGGAAAACCACTTTTTGGAACCCCCCCCCCCCTTTTCGTTATCGAGAAACGGTGGAAGGGGGTGCAAAATTGCTTCCACGTCATTGATCTGGGCAGGGACGCGAATCACCATCCAAAGGCATTGGCTTCTTAACGCTTCACAACAAACTTGTTTTGTCATTTATGACTTTAGCTTAAAACATAATAAAGTTTAAATTAATACAAAAATTAATCACACTTAAGAGGTAATCCAACCTTAATCTAATATACTCCTTGGCCAAATTTTGAGAATGTTAGGCCACAATTTATTCTATTCTATCCTATCTAATAATGTTCTACCAAGATTAAACAATTTGGTGAACTTATTCACTAATCTAAAACATAAATTTAAATGATTTGATCATGATTAAACAATATGATTCAAATCAAACAACAAGTTATGGCATTTAAACAAGCTACACACAAAACCTTAATTTATTACAATGCAATTTATTTCTTTGAAGTGGCATTTAAACAGGCTCACTTATACAAATTTTGATTTTCTTTTGATGGGGTTTCATTTCATCTCTATTTTATTTGCCATTTTTCCTTTCCATTTTTCATTTTCATTTTTTTTATTCTTTATTTTTTCATACCCTATTTAATAAATAAAAAACTAACTTATGAAAAATAAAGTTTGTTACTTCACCTCCCACAACACAATGCAATGAGTTACCAATGTGCTCACAGGTTGTTTCTTAACAATCTATGGCGGTGGGTTTGTATTAATGTTTATTGCACATGATATGAAGGGGTCGGGCAGACTTAACCACCCCCCCATGTGAACGCTCTGTTAACTATTTGTTGTGACCGCTAACGGTCACCACTGTCGCCTAAACCACCGGACCAAGCTCCCCATGTGAACACCAAAGCCGCAATGTTAAATGTTTGTTGTGACCACTGACAGTCACCATCACCGGTTCCACATGTGCACACGCTAAGCTAAGTTGCTAACATTTACTATAACTATCGGAGAGAGGGGGCCAGCGCCGAGGGCTAGCCCCTAGGTGCATGGTCCCCATATGCCCCAAATTTTGGTTTTAAGGCCTCGACAGAAAAATTAACTTCCTACAAATCCACCCGAAATTCAAGGAATTTGTTGCTCCGTTAGCAGAAAATGGGGCGAATTTGTAGGATGATGCCGAATTTTGTGCAATTTGTAGAGCAAATGGTGGAGAAACTAGGAGAGGTCAAAACTTCTCCATTTTTCTACCAAATTGGGTGCAAAAAGAGGCTAGAAAGCCATTTTTAGACATTCTGGACTTGTTGGAGTAGGTTTTAGGATCAAAGGAGCACTTCTAGATAGGATTTTTTAAAATTGAAGCCTGTGGGTGCTATGGTCAACTTGAGTGTTTATTCCATTTATGGAGGAGTTTGAATATGGAGATGACCTTGCAGGGGTTTTCCAGCCTCCATGTCTTTTCTACAACATCCATTACATTAGTGTTGTAGCTTTTATTCCTCTTTTCTCTATATGTGTTTTGGAGAAGAGACTTGTTTATGTACTTCAAGTGGATTGTGGTACTATTTATGCTCTTTGAAGTTGGAGTATGGGGTGTTGGGTTCAGATGCCTATGTTTGCTAAAGGTTTACATGTTTCACTATAGGTTAACATATGTATGGAGTGAGAATCTTGCAGAAGTTGTTTCTTTGAAGGAGAAACTAACCATTCCATTTCAGCACTTTATGTACTCTTCTTTTTCTAAACATTGAGCATAATGAGAAGTGGTCATGCCAACTGAGTTGATCCAAGGAGATGTAGCCTAGGAGGGGTGAACTCCTTTAACAATGGTTGGTGTATTATTGATTGATGCATGCTTCAATTTAGTGTTTTGATTTCATGTTTAAAGTTTTTCATGAAATTAACTTAATAAAACACACATAAAAACTCATGCTTTTACTTGCTATTTTGGAGAACAAACCTCAAGCACATTTTTGTATTCAGATGAGGATCTTAGCATAGGAATATAATATTCCAAATTCAAATCAATTTTGTATCAAAGCAATGGTTTCTTTGTGCAAGGAGGAATTGACTGTTGTTTGCAAGTGAATTTGTTTTGAAGCTCAAGTGAGGAGAAGGTTTTAGAAAGGACAGAAAGATTGTTACAATATCTACCACCATTTCTACCTCAAGTTGCAAAAGAAGCTTCAACAAAATCATGTCCCAAGGAGGAGAGCCTGCAAGAATGTCAGAGGATGTGAAGGATTTTAGAAAGACTTTCTTAGACATGGCAGAAATGGTGAAAATCCTATATGAAGAGAGGAATACCAAATTGCAAGGTGAAATCTCTATACCTACAAGAGGAGAATGTTCTCCAAGGAAAGAAGGTAACAAGAATGGTGACAAACCACCATCTTCTCCACAATCTTCATGTTTTTCTACAACTCTTATGCAAAATGATAGTGTCGAAATTCCCTCAAAGAAGGAAGATGGACAAGTTTGTACCTTTTTTCCACATGATGTGGAAGATGAAGTTCTATCAGCACCCAAATTCAAGGATCTGAAAGAAGATAGCCAAAGGGTCCAAGAGGACACATCCAAAATCACAAGAGAGTTTGAAAACATCTTTGTATGTCAATCAAAAGATGAGGCAAATGGTAATCATTTACATGCTTCTTATTTACATGAAAGTGTTGATGTAAATTCATTTGTAGCCTTTGAAGAACATCATAAAGGCATTGGATCTAAGCTCTTGACCAAGATGGGTTACAAGGGAGGAGGCCTTGGGGTGAACCATAAAGGCATTAAAAATCCAATTGAGGCAAAGGAGAGGCCTAAATATGAAGGCTTAGGCTAGGTTGCAAAAGAAGAATGGTCCTCTAGCGACAACTCATGGGTATTGTATTCCTTTTGCGATAAGAGAGGACATGAAGAGGCAATATGTTGGGATTTTCATCCAAAATTGGTACCCATTTGATTCCTCATGAATAAGGAGGACTTGAAGTGAAAAAAAATCTCCAAAGAGAGATGAACAAGTTGAAGAAGAAACAAAGTTAAGTTCTTCTTTCCATGAAAATTCCTCATGCAAGAAGCATAAGCCAAAGGACAACAAAAAGAGGTATAATTTAATTCAAATGATTTTCATAATGGAAAACAACATGCTGATTTGAATAACACGTTGAGGAATGTGTTTGCATGCACCTTTTGCCTTTCATCTAACCATTGTGTAGATAAGTGCTATAAAAGAAAAGCAATCATCAAGAAGATGTTTATGTCTAATGGAATTGAGACCGAAAAGAGAACATCTCATCCAAGGTTAAGGACATGTGAGCTAAGAGAAGTTCAAAGGAACTTTTGCACTCACTACCATATTATGGGCATTGGGTCGAGAAGTGTTGGAAATTGTTTCCACAAATTCATCCTGGTAAGGGAAAGAAAATTATGCAAGCACCAGAAGAGGAAGCGACAAAAGAAAAGGTGGCGCAAGATGTGACCATCCCTGAAGTAGCTTCAGAAGAAGAAAAGGTGAAAATAGAGGGTTCATTTACCTAGTTGGGTAAGAAATAGGCGGACTATTTGTCCAGCTGAAGTTTGTAAATCTTTTTTTTGAACTAATTGCATATCCCCATAGTTGGGTAATTTGTAAAAGTGATGTTCATAAACAAATCGCGTATATGCAACAATGTTTTCTTTGGGAATTATTATTCTAGTTTGGCTTCTTGATAGTCAATTTGAATGGAAAATTTGGGAGTCAAGTTTATTCCATCTTGTAAAATGAATTTCTATTTGTAGTTTAAGAAATCATTTTAAAACTGTTGTATGAGTAGTTGCAGCACATTCAATATGTTACAAATGTGTTAAGCACTCAAGTTATACAAGTATTCACTATGTGAAACTTGTTTTGGTTCATTTGTCAAAGTCTTTTTGGGATCTTATCCTTGATAAGGATTTTGCAGAAGAGCGCCATGGAATTCTTCTTGGGAAGGATGTTGTTGTGGATGGCCATAGCGACATGGACAAGCCGAGAAGAACATTGAACTTGAATTCTTTGGTCAAGTTATATTTCAAGTTCATCTTGAGAAAGAGCCAAGACAAGTACAAGTCAAGGCACTACAATCATCGATTGGATTGAGTTTGGAAAAATGAAGGGATTGTACCTTCAAATGCTAAACAATTTAAAGTGAAGTTTTGGAGACCAAAAGTTTTTAGTGGGGAAGAGTGATCAAGAGCTCAAAATTTTCTAAAAATTTAAAGTTGTCAGAATGGTTTGGAACCTAAATAACTGTGTAGATCTCATTGTCCTAAATCTGGCACAACTCATTTCTCATAGAACAGACACCGTATTCTCCCAAAAACACAATCTTTTCACTTTGTCAAATAGGTAAAAAATTTGTAAGTGGCTGACAGGGATGTTGACTAGGCATCCATACCGCCTAGGTGGCAAGGGAAATATTCTTGGAATATTTCATTTCATTGGCATCATCCTATTGGTCCATGTGTTATTGTTTGGGCCAATGAGGTGGTGACACGTGGCTAAGCCGGAGGTGACCACGTGTCCTCCTAAAGGCACATTAAAATTGGTATGGCAGACAGGTTAGAGGTCGGGCTCAACCTCGCGACCTCCCACAACACAGTGAAACAAGCACCAATGCACCCACAGGTTGTTCCTTAACAATATATGGTGGCAGGTTTGTATTAATGTTTATTGCACATGATATGGGGGGGTCGGGTGGACTTAACCGTCCCCCCATGTGAACATTATGTTAACTGTTTGTTGTGACCGCTGACGCTCACCGTCACTGCCTAAACTGATAGACCAAGATCCCCATGTGGACACCGAAATGACAACGTTAAATGTTTGTTGTGACTGCTGATGGTCACTGCCACTGGTTCCACATGTGAACATGCTAAGCTAAGTCGCTAACATTCACTGTGACCGCCGGAGAGAGGGAGCTAGCGCTGGGGGCTAGCCCCTGGGCACATGGTCCCCATATGACCCAAATTTTGGTTTTAAGGTGTCAGCAGAAAAATTAATGGTCCTACAAATCCACTCGAAATTTTGTGAATTTGTCGTTCCGTTAGCAGAAAATGGGGAGAATTTGTAGGATGATGCCGAATTTTCTGCAATTTGTAGAGCGAATAGTGGAGAAACTAGGAGAGGTCATAACTTCTCCAGTTTGCAACCAAATTGGGTGCAAAAAGATCCTAGATAACCATTTTTTGACATTTTGGACTCATTGGGGTAGGTTTTAGGATCAAAGGAGCACTTCTAGATAATATTTTTAAAAATTGAAGCCTATGGGTGCTATGGTCAATTAGAGTGTTGATTCAATTTATGGAGGAGTTTGAAGATGGAGATGAACTTGCAGGAGTTTTCCAGCCTCCATGTGTTTTATGCAATAGAAATTACATCAATTTTGTAGCTTTTATTCCTCTTTTCTCTATATGTGTTTTGGAGAAGAGACTTGTTTATGTACTTCAAGTGGATTATGATATTGTTTATGCTCTTTGAAGTTGGAGTATGGGGCCTTGGTGTAAGATTCCTATGTTTGTTGAAGGTTTACATGTTTGACTATAGGTTAACATGTGTATGGAGTGAGAAATCTTGCAAAAGTTGTTTCTTTGAAGGAGAAACTAACCATTCTATTTCAACACTTTATGTACTCTTTTTTTTCTAGACATTGAGCATAATGAGAAGGGGTCATTCCATTTGAGCTGATCCAAGGAGATGTAGCCCAGGAGGGGTGAAATCCTTTAATAATGGTTGGTGTATTACTGATTGATGCTTGCTTCCATTTAGTGTTTTGATTTCATGTTTAAAGTTTGTCATGAAATTAACTTAAGAAAAAACACATAAAAACTCATGTTTTTACTTGTTATTTTAAAATACAAACCTCAAGCACATTTTTGTATTTTGATGAGGATCTTAGCATAGAAATCTAATCTTCCAAATTCAGATCAATTCCCCCGTGGTTTTGAAACCTTGAAAAAAGTGGATAATTCTTTGTTTGTCATAAGCCAAACTATCGAATTTTTGTCTGTAAGTTTTAGAGTTTAAGTAATGAATTTTTGCATCCCCAAAGCAGTATGAAGATATCATTTCAGTTGGGGTCATGTTGTGGATTTTACCTCTACAAATCATTTTCCATTTTTTTGTGAAGGTATCTAGTTAAGGGAAGTGTTTGGATGGCTCCAAAAGCTAGAGAAAATTTATGTATTTGTTAGTAGCTTTCTAGGTAGGTCCTTTCCCTTTCAAAGTATTTTTTAGTCATTGGATAGGGCAAGAAATTATCTTTGAATTTTCTTAGGAAAATTTGGGGATTAAGTCTAAAATTTGATGATTGGGGGTCTTTAGCCCAAATGTTGGTGACATGGATCAAAAGGAGCTATCATTGAGAGATTAATCATGAAGGGGCTTAAGCGTAGGGTCCTTTTACCATACTAACACTATAAGACAAATAGATAATCTATAGTGGCACTCTCAAATACATAAGTTAAATACATGGCATCCACTCATGCAAGTAAGGAAGCAATATGGTTACAAATATTTTATTTGTGTGTTGGATTGGCACAACAAGTTGTAAGGATATATCGTGTTAGATTCACAATTATACTAAAAAGGGGTTTGAATAAGTATAATGAAATTTTTTTACTTATTTAAACATTCAAATATCATAAAACATAAATCTTATAAATTGAACAAGTAACACAAGATATACATAAAAACCCTTACGGGAAAAAATCACAAAAATTCTTTATATGAAATATCTTATAGGCACCAACCTACATGAGACATTAATCCCCTATGTTTCTTTGTAGGCATAAACCTATAGGAGAAACCAATCCCTTATGTTGCTTTGTAGGAGCTAAACTATATGATACCCAATACCCTTTGTTGTTTTGTAGGAACCAACTTATAGGAGACACCAATACCCTATGCTACTTCGTAGGCACCAAACTATAGGAGACACTAATCCCCTCTCCTCCTTTGTAGGTACCAAATTGCAGGAGACATTGATCCCCTCTGCTTCTTTGTATGCACCAACCTAAAGGAGACATCAATCCCCTTTTTCTCTTTATAGGCACCAACATCTAGGAGACACTAATCCATTCCAGTACAATATTTGTAGGAACCTGCCTATAGGAGAAACCAACCCCCTTTGTTTCTTTGTAGGCACCAACCTATAGGAGACAACAATCCATTTTGCTACTTTGTAGGAACGAACCTACATAAAACACCAATCCCCCATATTGTAATATTTGTAGGCACCAACCTACAAGAGACACCAATACCATCTACCACAATATTTTTAGGCACCAACCTATAAGAGACACCAATCCCCACCATTTTAAACATTCATAGGCACCAACCTACTTGACTAAGCCATATTGATTTTTTACAATGTTTGTTAACTGTCTACACTTTCATAAAATTTTCTTGTTGCATCTTCCTTCATAAATTTTGTTAGTTGATTCTACCTTCTGTTGGGTAAATTAATTTCTTAATAAATAAAACAACTAATCACCTAGACATTAATTATCAACGTGAGGAGTGTCCTTTTATTTCAAGGCAATCAGAAAAATATATGCAATAAACCACCAACAACTAATATTGGTTCTATATGATTATGTTCTAAACTATCAAGCTCATTCTTCATTGTATAACAATAAGATGAAATGAAATGGCTAAATTCATAAAATAAAGTGAAAAAAATAAATGGAAGAATTTGAATCTATACCCACAACTACATCACACGACTGAATTGAAATATTACACTACCTCACCCAACAAAAATGAAATACTAATCTAGAACTTGTGAATAGAAACTTATACCATGAATCTAAAATGTGAAGCGAGAATGAAATTTTAAACTGATTTATAAATCTAGAATGAAAAGCAATATAACAAATATGTAATTACATTCTCATAATATAAGAAAAACAATCATAATATTAAATGCTAAATAACAAGAAACAACAATCCAATTACCAAATATATATTAACTATTTTGAAGGAAACAACAATTATGTTCTAAGGGAACAAGAATGCAAATAATGAAAAAGCAGCAAAAACCATTTAACGAAGGGATCAACAAATGGAATGCTTCAAGAATAGTAAATGTGGAAACAACAAAGCAATTCTATAAGAAGTATTAATTAACCACACTCAAACAACAAAAATATAACTAATCTACTAATAATTACATGACAATACCTCAATGATCTGAAAATGAAACTACTTGTATTTGCTATTCAAGATATTCATTTCCATTAAATTATATGTGCAAACTGTTACTCATGTCTTGCAATTGAAACAAAGTGTTTTTGGTAAATTTCTAAGTCTTATGTGTGAAGGAGTATTATTTCATTTTACTGTTTAGCATATTAAATCTGAAAAACACAACAAGATAAAATCACATAATATAACACAGCAATTGATGAGGCAGTTCACCCCTCCTGGGCTACATCTGTCAGGTCCAAGGCCCCCAAATGGGCATGTCCTTACTCTTATTAGATGCTCAAATTGGTTATACAATGATAAGAAAGCCTAAACAGCCAAAATAAGTTGTGGAAATGAGTTCAGAACACAAAAAACAGTAAAGATTGGCTTTTGTTTCACCTCCAATCGTTAACCATAGCTCAATACAGCTCCAACACTCCCTAGGCCCTGATGGCTCTCCAAGCTTCTCTGCTGAAAAAGTACCTGAAGATCAGATTTGTTGACTCTGAAACCTGTACCATTGGCTCTGGAATGCTCAGAATACTCGAAATCAAAAACAATTTCACTCCAAAAGGTTTTGTTTACTGAAAGTTATGACCAACTGAAGTTTTGTCCAAGTTGGCCCAAGGAAACTCCACCAAAAGTGGATTAACTGTAGTTAGCTCCGTTAACTTTGGCAAAAGCTCCTAAAATTTAGTAGTCCTACCAAGTGATACTGTCGGGCTAACTGACTGTGACCGCTAGAGTAGACTGCGCATGTGACAGGTGTTCTGGACAGTTAGGATATGGTTTGCGCTGGTGGGTGGTTAACATAGCCGTCGGCGGTTTTGTTGGCATGTGACCATAAGTCCTGGGACCGCTGGCAGGTAACCGCTGGCAGTCTATTCCCAAACCTCCAACTGTAACCACATAAATATAACTGCGGACCTCATACGGTTACGAACCAACATGTAGTGTGGACGGTTAAGGCGCCTGGCTTGCCCATGGGAGGTCACGGGTTCGACCCCGCTTGACCCATAAAAATTTTAATATGCCAATTTAGGGCCACGTGGTGACCTCCAAGCTTGCCACATGTCAGTCTCTAATTGGTCCACAAGAAGGAATATTCCAGTGAATATTTTGGAGAATATTCTAGGGAATATTCCAAGGAATATTCCTCAGAATATTCTCTTTTTTTTTTTTAATTTTTCCAAAATTCAAAAATTTGCAGTTTACTGGGCATTTTTAAAATGCGATAACTCCTCCATACAGTGTCATTTTTTCAAACCGTTCACGACACCGAAATTAGGACGACGAGATCTATCCAGTCGTTCTGGTTTCAACCAATTCTGAGTAGTTCCAATTTTGAGCATTTTCTTCACTTAGAACATGATCACTTGATCACACCTCCCAAATGGGAAGCTTTTGGACCCCAAAAGCCTTCAATTACCTGTTAAGAAGGTGAGGGTACTGTTATCACTTAGAACTAAAATTGATATATGTAACTTTTCATCCTAGCCCGATGACAAAGGTCAGTGCTAGTTTATTTTTGTTTTAATTTTCTTCCCTTAGAATCTGAAGTTTTGAAGAGTTTTTGAGTCAAGTTATTCTCAGCTCCCATTGGTTCCCCTCCATCTACCATTATTTTATAGCCACCTGTTATCTTATGTCAGTCACCGTGCCTTTTTGTAATTTCGCAGCGCAATCCTGATTAGGCAGTTTCGCAGCGCAATCCTGATTAGGCAGTTTCGCAGCGCATCATTCAAATTTAAAACTGACAGCGCTGCGAAATCATGGATTCGTACATTTCGCAGCGAATCTTTCCCGAAATGTCAAATCCGTTAGGTGAGTCATAGGCCGTTTCTTCTCATGTCAGCTCATGTACCCCTCTTATCACATTTCACCACTCATTGCCACTATCACCACCACTAGATCTGTTGATACGCATGAATCATCATTTCCAAGAAAGACCACCGTGCATAAAACTTAATGATGGTCGTAAGTCTTGCATGAAATGACAAATCTGCAAGATTACAACTTGAAAGATTTTAAACGGCAAAATTTAAAATTCAACTGCAAAGATAATCAAGCGAGGCTGAATTCAAATAGAAGCTGAATCACAATTCCAACCGGAGTTGGTAGTCATTGTTTGCAAAGATTTGGAAGAATCAATGGAGAAAAAGGAGCACAGATCCGGGAAATGTCTAAGGACTGAGCCTGAAGGCTTAGATATAACGCTGAGAAACAAAGAGGTGGAGAAAGCATTTAAAAAGGCCGGGTGCTGGAATTTTTGCAACAAGTTACAAGGAGGGCACGCACAGGTAACTAAAGAATTTGCACTTAACTTCACAGGCTTGAATTCAAAAGTAGCCATGATAGAATTGCAGGTTTCGCCAGAAGTGATATCTACTGTGACAGAGATCCCACGAGGACAAGAGCAATGGTTTAAAAATTTCAAGTTTGACATGAATCCTTGCAAGGAGTTTTTGAAGGATGAATTGTAAATGAAGATTTAAGTAAGGCAGTGCCCAGGAGTTATGTCAAAGAATATTATGCTCATTTACTCACCTGCATACAGAAATATCTGACTTGTGAAGGAAGGTATAACAAGGTTTACTCTTACCATTTTAAACTCCTTTTGCATTTCACCGGGAAGGTCTCCATAGACTTACCTTTTTATCTTTTCCGTAGTTTGAGTAAGATGTGTGATAAGGTACAACTGAGGAAAGAGGATTGTGAAACCTCTTTGTTTCATCATGGTTTGATCAAACTACTGGTTTTAGATGGGCTCCAAAAGGTAGACAGAGATTGGAATTCATTCATTTTTATGGCTGGCTTCAAAAGCCAGACTGGCCTCACTCCTCTACCTGCTAGAGATTTTACAATAGCTGAGCTCCAAACGGAAGCAAGAGCTAAAAGAGTTCCAAATTCACAAGTAAGAAAACAAGTGAAGCCACTCATCATCCAAGATCAACCTCAGCAATCAACTAAGGAAAAAGCTCATGGTAAAAAGACTGTACCTGAAACAAGCACATCTGAGGTAGTCTCAAGGATAAGAACAAGAAGCCAGATGAATAAGGAAAAAGGTAAAGCTGTAGCAGTCGAAGAAAGTCCAGTGTCCAAGGGAAGTTTAAATGCCTTATTACAGGCTATTGACTTTGAGCAGTCTCTACCAGTTCAAATTGAGTTGATACAGTCAGAACAAGAAAGCACCAAGAAAGCCAAGGCCTCAAAAAGGCTTAAATTTGATGAGCCAGCTGAAGAGTTTGTTTTTAAACCTAGAAGACCTATGACAAGGAGATTCCAGCAAGTACAGGAAGCACTGTCAAGAACAGAGGAAACAGGGGAAGGGACACAACGTTGGCTAAAGAAAAACACAGGAAAAACAGTCATCACATCTAAAGAAGATAATATAGCAGACCTGAAGAGCCAATTAGAATCAGCTAAGCATGAGATTGCCAAATTGAAGAAAGCTGCTAGAAGACATGCAGTCATACAAGCAAACTATTATAAAACTCTATGGGAAGGGAATGCAACTGTAGAAGCCCAGATGAATTCAGTGGTTGATGGCCATTCACAATTTCACACCTGGACAGTACCAGCAATCAAAGAAGCCAAGTACATCAGAAGGATCAATATGCAACTGAGAGCTGGGAATAAGGTTATGAAGAAACAAATTGAATATCTGAAGGCACAACTAAGCCAGCTTAAAGGACCTGCTAAATGAGTTTTCATTTCAAGTAAGATTCTATTTCAAAATTTTGATAAGTTTGCTTGATCTTATCTTTCTAAAAAAATCTAAATCCCTATCCGGCCTTTGGAAAGTCTAAAGAAGTTTTTGGCAATCAAGCACTCGGTTAATAAAGGTCTCAGGTTAAAAACAAGTTGTTTTAAATAACTCAGCAGTTTCGTAGCACGCTACGAAACTGCTGAAAGTGATGATTTCAACATAAATCAAGCAGTTTTGAAGTTGAAGCGGGAAAATTTTGAAGGACAGTTGTATACAACGAGAACACCTGAAGTTACAACAGCCAATCAGACTAGCTCAAGTGGAAATAAATAGTTTGAATCAAAAAGTGGCATTTTGTCATATCATAAGGAAATTGAAGCATGTATCAGACAGCTTGAATACGTTTTCCTTTTTTGTTTTCGAAACAGTGGATGACACATCATCAAATCAGGTTTCATAACAGCGGACAGCACATCAAAACGTGGCCACCGTCATATTTTGAGGGACAAAAATTAAAAAACCGACTTATGAAGATGTGAAGATCATACAACCGAGAAGCAAGGATAGTCTCCTAATTTTTCTGGACAGTGAAGAAGATACAACATCCAAGGTTAACATGGAGCATTAAACACCCATCTCAGCCAAACTGAAAGAGAACCAGATGTCATAGAAAGGAATCATCTTAATTAAAGCCATCATGCATGTAATATGGAGTTAGAATCATAGTTGATTTAGATCTCTAAAAAACTCCAGTCAACACTTTGTTGTATTTATTAAGTAGTTAGAGTTTAAGAGTTGTCAGTAATAGAAGTAGTTTTCGAATTCCCCTCATGCTTGAGGAGGAATCTCGATCAGTTAGAATAAGAGCTCTATATATAGCCGAAACAGCAATGTAATCAGGGTTGGAAAATTTTATGGAAAATCTTGTATTTGGCCTATGTAAGACTCATTTTCAGTAATACATGCTTGACTTTACTTCTCAGGATTCATGAAGGATTTTTTATGTTCAGAATATGTGATGTTTTCCTTTTCTTAATTCTTACAGTGGTATGGATGTATAATCACTCAGAATTCATTAAATGTGCTCTGACTTCCTGTATACATTTATAAACTGTGTGGTCCCATATGAGTTTATGTTCTGAATGTTTAAATGCTGAATGCCCTGACTTCCATGTAGGGTTGAGTTCATTGTTATATTGAGGTGTTGTTGACTCCATAAGCCCAATGGATAGTTTTGTTTAATGTGTTTCCACCATTCATATTTTTCACAGTTGTTCTATAAGAGTTAGCCATCTTATCTTTAATCAAAATCATTAATCCATCAAGAGAGAGCCCTCTCAGGTTGAGGAGGCTAAGCCTCAGCCTAAAGTAGGTTGAAATAGTTACTTAGAGTCAACCTGACCAGTAGCCTACCAGGATCTGATTTTGAGATAACAGGTACAACTCCCTCACCTTTTGCACCTCCATCCACTTTTCCTTACTCGGTTTGTTGCCTTTAAGACCAACCCGAACATAATCAACATTTCCCTTCCTCGAAATGTGTGTCCTTCTGTCAAGGATAGCATCCTCTTTCATCTCGTCCAAAAAATTCTGGCAAGAAATCATCTATGGATGATAGATGAATGTCACTTTCATGATCAGCAATTAAAGGAGGTTCATACAAACGTAAATTTTCCACATTCACAATGGAATACATTTGCATATATGAAGGCAAATCTAATTGAAAAGCATTATTTCCAACTTGTTTAAGGATCTTGAATAGCATAATGAATAGGCTTCAACTTTTTACCTTCTCCTTGCATTCTTTCCTTACTAATATGTAGCCATACCTCATCTCCTTCTTGAAACTTATGATCAACTCTATGTTTATCATGTCTCTCCTTGTACTTGCCTTGACTTTTTTCAAGCTGTTCTTGAACTTGCTGATGTATGAGCTGAATTCTTTCAATGAACATGTGAGCTTTGTCAATGTCACTATGCCCATCAATGGAAACATCCTTCTCAAGAATGAAATCTAAAGGTGACTTAGGAAAATACCCAAAACAAGCTTCAAAAGGTGAAGTATTTGTAGAAGAGTGCTTGGCCCGGTTGTAAGCATGTTGAATGTAATACAAGTGCTCATCCCAAAGCTTGGGATGCTTGCTGCAATAACCTCTCAAAAGATGTACAATGGTTTTGTTCACTACCTCTGTTTGGCCATCTGTTTGCAGATGGAAAGCAGTACTCTTCTTCAACTTGGTGTCCATCATCTTCCATAGATTGGACCAAAAATTCCCAACAAATCTAGAATCCTTGTCACTAACAATAGAAGTAGGCAAGCCATAATGAACCCATACATGTTGAAAATATAAATTAGCAGTTTGTTCAGCAGTTATAGTTTTCTTACATGGCATAAGAATACACATCTTGCTGAATCTATCAACTACTACATAAAGATAATCATGTTGCTTTCTAGATAATGGTAGACCTCCCACAAAATCCATAGAAACACTTTCCCATGGTCTAGAAGGTACCGGCAATGGCGTATATAATCCAAGCTTCCTATTGCTAGGCTTGCTTGTAGCACATAATGAACAACCTCTAATGAAATGTGAAACACTATCTACCATGCGAGGCCAATAACAATACCTCTGTAAATGTGCCACCGTTTTGCTTACCCCGAAATGTCCAGCAATAAGAGAAGAATGAGCTTCTCTCATGATACTTAGTCTCTCTCCCTATGGTATACATAACTTGCCCATATGAAACAACAAATTATTATGCAAATGATAATCATTCTCCTCAACATGATTCCCTTTACTCAAGTTAGCATACACATCCTTAAAATCAACATCTGATGCATACTGTTCTATGTAGCTCCCATGTACAATAGAATCATTCTTAAGTAAAGTAGTAGCACTAATAATAGGCCTTGAAAGCATATCATCAACTTTATTGAAAATACATTTCTTGTACCTTATTACCAAGTGAAATTGTTGTAGGAATCCCATCCATCTGAAATGTCGTGACTGCTGCAATTTACTTTGCGACTACAAGTACTGTAAAGGCTGATGGTCGGTATGAACAACTGTTTCTTTGCCCATCAAATAGTGTTTCCACTTTTTGATGCTTTGTACCAACACATACAACTCTGTATCATATATAGGATAATTCAAAATAGCACCATTAAATGTCTTAGAATGAAATGCGATAGGCTTACCATGCTGTAAGAGAACTGCACCCATGGCATAATCACTAGCATCGGTCTGAATCTCAAATGGTTTTCTCAAGTCCGGTAATGCAAGAACTGGAGCTGAACTTATCTTTTCTTTCAAAGACTCAAAAGCTGATGCAGAAGCATCAAGACCATTTTTTTCATTGTAAATATGTGATTAAAGGGGGTGTGACAATTTTTAATATTTTGTTAATTAATTTGTTATTTTTAATAAAATAGGAGAAAGTGAGGATTTTGTAAATATTCTTTTAATTAAAAGGAATATGAGAGAAAATAGAGTTAGATAGAAATTCTAGGAAGTGGAAATGCTATGTACGGGACTTAGTTGAGTCCACACCTAAAATCTATTTAAATTAGATTTAGTTGCAAAACTTTAGGGATAGATCTAGATTTTGGGGATGTTGAGAGATTTAAGGGTTTGTTGAGTAATTTTAGATTTTTTAAATTAAGAAGCCTCAAAGGCATTGAGCAGGTAGAGGAGTGTGTGTGAGTGTGAGAAGTTCTCCTTGGGAGCCTTCAGGTAGTTTGTAAAAGGGCCATGGATTTGCATATCTGGCCAGGAAGAACAAGTTTGTAAGTAGTCTCTTTTGTTTTTATGTAACCAATGTTTCAGATGTACATATATGTTATTGATTGCATGAGAAAGACGTGGAATTGGTATTAATTTGGAATGCTCCTTGAGTCCACTGGTTCTATATATTGATTGAGATCAGTTGAATCCGAATGAATGGCTTATTCAAGAAGCAATGAATAATTACGCTTTTGTATTCCAGCGTTTATCTGTTAATCTGCCTTGCCTAGATTGAAGTTGCAGATGTGAAACCTCTGATCAATTTCAAGGAGGATGAATTGTGTTGAATAGCGCTCTGCGTTCTATTATTAATCATGATCTGCGTTCTATTATTAATTCAAATTTAACATCTAGCTTTAAAAATGGACTTTTTCCAGAAGATTTAAGCTTATGAGATTGATTTACCGAGGTAGAGGATGACGATGTAGAGGAAGAGGATGACGATGGGGATGGTGGATCACCATTTCCTCCATGTCCTTTCTTTGAATTATCATCACCTTTCTTTCCTCCTAAAGAGCCCTCTCCTTCTTTCTGATGTTTAGACCCTTCTCCAACCAACCTATCATTCCTTTCCTGGTATAATATTCTTACCATCTCAGTCATGTCCAAAAAAGCTTTTCTGAATACCCGTTCTTCTTCTTTTGGATCCATGTCTTCAGGAACTTCTCCTTCCCTTTCAGACATACTTGAAGCTTCTTCTAAGGCTATTGAGGGTGAATTAGAAGGTGGAGATAATGGCACCCTGGCCCTCCTTGGTTGAGGATTATCTTGTGCTCTAACCAATTGTCCTTTCCCTCTTTGAAGTTTAAGCCTGGTAAGCATTAAAACTTGCAAAACAGTAAAAAATATCTTTGCACAAAACTAATACTCAAAACTTGAGCTCTGATACCATCTGATATGAAAATGAAACTACTTGTATTTGTTGTTGAAGGTATTCATTTCCATTAAATTATATATGAAAACTATTACTCATGTCTTTCAATTGAAGCAAAGTGTTTTTGGTAAATTTCTGAGTCTTATGTGTGGAGTATTATTCCATTTTACTATTTAGCATATTAAATCTGAAAAACACAGCAAGATAAAATCACATAATATAACATAGCAGCTGATGAGGCAGTTCACCCTTCCTGGGCTACATCTGTCAGGTCCAAGGCCCTGTTGATGCCCCGAAAATCGTTGTATCAACATTGGGGGATAACCACCCGGTCCGGACCTTAATACAGCTCCTTTTCCGTTTGGGATGGTGGCTCCGACTGGATATAATGGGACCAGTTTCCCAATAATGAATAAAAGGGGATGGATGAGTGATTGGTTTTCTAATAAATGATAATGAGTGGATGACTTAATCTAACAGCGAAAACATAAATGACTATTCTATCCCGGGAGGCTTCTATTCTTTTAAGTGCAACGCTTGATGATCTCTGTTCATCGATAGGCATATAGATGACTCTACACAATAAACATAGACATTCATTCACTTAATGATTTCTTTGTTCAAATAGTTGAACAAAGTGATTAACAAAACATTGTTACACTTATCCTTTTATATTACCGATACATGTATGATAAAAGAAAAGCATGTTGTAAACATCCAGTAGTGGAAATTATAAAGAATGATGTTAAAAACAAATGCATATATCTGATAATAGCAAGAGCGATCAAACAACAATTCACATAAAAAGAATGAACTCAGACATAGATAGTAGTACCATATGAGCTGCAAATCATTCCCAACATCAATCACTATTTGAATTCCTTCTTCTGACTCAGAAATACTTTTAAATAAAGGCAGTAGTGCACATCCACATAAAAGCTTCGTTATCAAAATTGGAATAATTGGCCCAATCTTTATAAAAAATATGCCCGAACTACAGTAGTGCAACTTCAGGTTTCAGTCATATACAAAAACTTACAACCCTTTCCAATGCATTGAAAGGGTCTATAAATACTTGATTAAAACTAACTAACTATAAAATTAAAATGCTACTTAATTGGTACAACTTGATTTGGAGTATCTTCCTCATAGCAATCTGGCAGTTGGCAGCATCATTCATCATTCTGGCCGTTTGCCTTTTGACCTGAGTTGGCATATTGCTAGCATTGGTTCCACTTCTGGAGGGCGGCTGAGACGAGAATTGAGTTGTGCAGCATAGGTGGCATCTTGTATATCGAGAATGATACACTCGATTGCATTTGTTAGACACTTGAGGGCGACTCTCTGGCTGTATGGTTTTACTAGGAACAACCAATAGGTGTCCCAAGTCAAACTGTTAATACCTGCGATTAATCTCCCATTCTTCTCCAGCTCTTGATAACATGACTGCTCCAATGTTTTAGCCAATAGCAATTTACCTGGGGTACATTGAGAGATCATATTAGATAAGTAGAGAGTATCATTAATCAATTCAACCAAATTAATTATGGTCAATTTGCATCTGGAAACTGCTCTCTCTGCCTTCATTAACTGGGACTGCCATTCCATAAATAGGATCTCTTTATGGGATTCTAAGATTTTTGGCAAATTAGCTGCCTGTCCCTCATCAGTGTCTTGCCACTCAAGAAAATTGGTCAAGGTCTCATCGGCCTGCTCCAAGTCTATTCTAGCATCAATTGATTTATCGATTATTGATGCTATAATGTCACATAGGGGTTCTGCTTGAGCAATTTTTTGACATAATAGTCTTATTTGTGTTACCAATGCTTTGTTAATCTGTAGTGCTTCTGCTCTGAATTTGGCAGGCTGTGGAAGATTCTTGGACTTTTCTATTTGGCCTGATAATTGAGAAATTTGCTCATCTTTTGACTTCACCATTTGTTCATTCACTGCTTTCAATTTTTCCAATGCTTCCGACAGCTCTTTCTGCTTCTAAATTGCACTTGAATCAATCCTTTGTTTCTCTTCCTGCAATTTTTTATTCAATTGATTATTAATTTGTTGCTGCGTAGACAGCTGCTGTTCGAGTTGCTCTGCTTTCTGCTGTGCCTCCAATAACTGTGCTTATAGCGAGGCGATTGCTTGGTCCTTTTCTTTTAACAGATTAGTCACTTCTGATGCCTTGTCCATGGTGACCGCCGAATAGGCTCCAGCATATTGGGACAATTTTGTTAGGTCATCAGAAGGATCAAACTCCTCTTTCCAAACCACATTGGCTGTCACTATTTGTTCAGGAAATAGGGAAGGTTGATCAATCATTCTCCTTTTTCGCTGTCGCTTTACTACAGCCCTGTGCTTTGGGAGGTAAAAGACATCCAATGGAGGTATATCCTCCACTTGCAAAATGATCTGATCCGAAGGATCTTTGGGAATTATCTCTATTTCTGTAGAAGGGGGTAGGCCGTTGGTTCCACTTGGAACCTCTTTTGATGTTGTATCCTATGTATCAGCCGCTTTAGATGTATCGGCTTCCTTTGAGCTTTCAAGATTGCTTATGATTGAATTGAATTGTTGCCATTCCTAGAGCAACTTCGGGTCAATCTGGGCATCGACATTCACGTCCGTGCTGCTCTGCTCCTGCTCTTTCCTCTGCACTTCCTCCTGCTCTTTCCTCTACACTTCCTCCCGCTCTTTTGTTTGGATTTCTCCGGCAATTTCTGATGTAGCAGGAGGTTCATTGGTAAGTCGTTGTTTAGGCTCGCTTGACTGTGTCATCGGGGTCATTGCTAACAGATCTAGAGGCAGAGTTTGCAACCTCTGCTCTCTAAGTTTTTTAAATTCGACCAACCCATCGTCGTGATATCTCATCCTCGCTAGTGCTTGAACTTGAAATAGCAACTCGGCTGAGGAGAACAGGTCATCAAACTCATCATCTTTATGTTCAAATTTAGTGAGTTTTGCCTGTTCAAGTGCATTGTAGGCGACTTTGTTTGGATCAAATCGCCTGTTAGGAAGAGTGGCGAGATTCAGTGCATTAATCTTATCTGCTTCTTTCTCTGCATGTTTATAGTCATGCAGAGCGTAAACACCACACCTTAGAGGAAAAGGAGGCCAAACCTGCTTCTTTTCATTCCTTAGAGTCTGTGTAACTCCTTTGGATGTAAGCTGATATGCTACCTCTCGGGCTAACAGTTTGTCGGGTGTATACAAAGGGAGGACATGAGGCTTGGCATGGCTGCCGAAAAATCTTATATAGGTGAATTTTTCTTCTCCGAACCATCTTCCTATGGCTGTCAAGTCAATCTCTGCTTGTGAGGAAATCTTAGGAGCAGGTTTGTCAAAAGTGGCATAGTGAATGGGTAACATAAATCCATTGCAAACTTGATATAGGTGGTGCTTATAGTGGGCTTTCCACAACTTCTGATGGTATATATGAATGGGCATGGGGTCCTGTGGAGTCCATCTCCACCCCAGCACAGGAAATTCAGAATTAAAACAGAGGGTATCCAAGATGTAGGCACTATAGTAAAATGGGGGAATGAACCTTTCAGTAACGCGGGATTTATTTCTGAATTCAAGAACAGCTGTTGCTAATTTATCAGACAGTATATTTCCCCAATCCATTATTTCACTATTGCATGCTGCTTCCATTAAAGGTACCATTTCTATAGTGAAATTTGAGGAATCATGCAATCCCCAAATCCTACACATCATTACTCCGGCATAACAATAAGGAGAACACAAGGAATCGACAGAGTACTTACCCGAAGACTCATGCTTGTGTTTTGCTGGGTTTTGCCTCCAATCCCGTATGGGTTCTGATTCAATGTCATTTTCATTTCTGAACTTCTCCAGAAATGCTTTGTTGTACTTCTTCTCCAGTGCAGGCAAATGGTACATTTGCCTCAAATCATCAGGTTGAAACGAGCCGAACACTCTCCTGTCCATGGTGCAAAATGTTCTGTTTGTGATTGGGATTTCTTCAATTGCCCATCTTACCACATCTGTATATGGGAGGATTTGCTCTCGGGCTGCTATCCGATGAAGGTAAGAGTCGGCTAAATCCTTTAGAGTAGCATTAGACTTCCGGGTCGGGTCTGCTGTGGCTTGCACTGTTATTACCTCAGGCTCTTTGGCCTCAATCAGATTATAGATGCTCAGCCAAGTAGTTTTACCGAGTCCTAGACATGTGGTGTCCGAGATCAGTCCCTTTTTGCTTGGTCCTAGATCAGCAATGTGTTGTCCAGTTGCTACGGAAGCGGAAGCTGTTCCAGTTTTCTTAGATTTCTTCCCCATTTGGCTTGAATTTGATGCTTCGGAGGAGCTCTGCACAGGAGAGAAAATGAATGTAATGCAGAGAATTGGTGGCACAAACCCAATATGAACGAGATATCTTAATCAATGAATAATGGAGTATTAACTTAAGGTGGCCGCGGATACAATCTCTGAAGAGATTTTGGCCTTACTGTTCCATTAAATGGTCGTTTAAACCTGTCAATCCTTTAAATGCTCATCATATCGTTTATTGGCCGAATAATTTATTTAAGCATGGCTTTGATGTTTTGGCGGTTGAGCGTAAGTGAATCACTATCAGGAAGAGAAAGGCCTTTAATACTAAATAACCATAATATATCCCAGCTTTATCAATCTTTTTTGAAATCTGCGCGTAGCTTTATCGCAATCGGCGATCGGGGGAATGCTTAAGTTGTTATATTGGTGTCCTTTCGGAATCCCTGACCACCGATAGCGATATCGCCAATTCGCATCGGGAGTTTTTAAACGAGGGCTTTAGATGCATGCATGCTACACTCCCTGATCGCCGATAGCGATATCGCATCGGAGCAAAGAGAGGGGCCTTTTGTTATGATCACTTGCCTTCCCGATATCCGATAGTCATTTGTGCATTGTCGCATCGGGGAAAATCAATGGGTCTTATGTCATGCATCCTTTGTTATTGCGATATGCGATCTTGCGATCGCTTTATCGCAATAATAAAAGATTATTCATTCTTTATTATAAGACCGATTATGTGATTTTTCAAAAAGGTTTATAATGTTTTATTTCTTTTCATACCTTTCGAATAATGATAAGTTGATACCAATTTAATCTAAAAGGGACCCATTTCCTATTATAGTTTTAAAAATAAAAATTTTATGAAATGGGGGGTTGTTGTACAGCACAACAGGCCCCCAAATGGGCATGTCCTTGCTCTTATTAGATTCTCAAATTGGTTATACAGTGATAAGAAAGCCTAAACATGCAAAATAAGCTGTGGAATGAGTTCAAAACACAGAAACAGTAAAGATTGGCTTTTGTTTCACCTCCAATGGTTAACAATAGCCCAATACAACTCCAACTCTCCCTAGGCCCTGATGGCTCTCCAAGCTTCTCTGCTGAAAAAGTACCTGAAGATCAACTTTGTTGACTCTGAAACCTATACCATTGGATCTGGAATGCTCACTCGAAATCAAAAAACATTTCGCTTCAAAAGGTTCTGTCTACTGAAAGTTATGACCAACTAAATTTTTGTCCAAGTTGGCCTAAGGAAACTCCACCAAAAGTGGATTAACTGTAGTTAGCTCTGTTAACTTTGGCAAAAGTGCCTAAAATTTAGCAGTCCTGCCAAGCAATACCGCCGGGCTGAATGACCATGATTTTCGGAGTAGACTACGCATGTGACAGGTGTTCTAGGCGGTTAGGATATGGTTTGCACTGGCGAGTGGTTAACATAACCATCAGTGGTTTTGTTGGCATGTGACTGTAATTCTTGGGACCGCTAGCGGTCTATTCCCAAACCTCCAACTGTAACCACATAAATATAACCACGGACCTCATACGGTTAAGAACCAACATGTAGTGCAGACGGTTAAGGCGCCTGGCTTGCCCGCGGGAGGTCACGAGTTCGACCCTGCTCGACCCATAAAAATTTTAATATGCCAATTCAGGGCCACGTGGCGACCTCCAGGCTTTCCACGTGTCAATCTCTAAGTGGTACAGAAGAAGGAATATTCCAGTGAATATTTTGGAGAATATTCCAAGGAATATTCCTCGAAATATTTTTTTTTTTTCCAAAATTCAAAAATTTACAGTTTACTAGGCATTTTTAAAATGTGATAACTCCTCCATACGGTGTCAGTTTTTTGAACCGTTCACGATGCCGGAATCAGGATGACGAGATCTATCCGGTCGTTCTGGTTTCAACCAATTCTGAGCAGTTCCAATTTTGAGCATTTTCTTCACTTAGAACATGATCACCTGATCACTCAACTGGGAGGCAAGCCCAACCACTATAAATAAGTTTGCCAAAGAAAAGCACTCACATAATAAATTGAACAATCCAAACCATGTTTCTCAGTGTTGTATTAATGAAAATCAAGAATGATTACAATGTATGGATTTGATCCTTTAATATCTGATCTACTATATATGTGTTATCTCCCTTTTCTCTCTGATTTGTGTCTTTTAAATACACAAACATCAAAGGGAAATTTACAAAAAACTGATTACAAAATGATTTCCCTTACAATTTAGATTGATTATAGAATCTCAATATGCAAGATGAGATTTGAAAGATCTTCCCATCAACATTCAACTGGAAGTAAATTGAATTTGGAATTGCAATTGAGGCAATTTGGAAAATGGCCACAACAAAAAATCTGCGAAAAGTTTCTTTGAAGAACCTTGAATTTCTCTCAGTCTAGGCTGAATTTTGGAAAACTGCCTATCAAAAACCTGATTTGGTCCATCCGGCACAAAACCCGTGTCTCGGATTTTCAAGGTTCATCTTTATTTTCCCGAAATGTCCAACACAAAATTATCACTTTTTATCCCAATGAATTCCTGAGTTGGAATATTTGATTGTGATCTAAAGATGAAATTTGCAAACTGGAAGAGATCTTGGAGGCTAAAATCATGAGTGATGTTATAAAAAATTTATTAATAAACCATAATTGACAAAATCATACATAATAATCTTCAATTTATTAAAAATAAAGGAGAATAAACATCACTAATCTACAAGAGCATGAATAATTATAAAATGGAAGTAAATGATAAATTATGATAAATAATGTGATAAAAGAACGGTGGAAATATATGAAATAGATGTCAATAAATGGTAATAATAATCACAATTTAGTGGCCCAACACGTTCACATAGAATAATTTTTTCTTCTTCCTTCAACAAATCTATTATTTTCTTCTACCTTCACCAAGTTTACTTGCTTCTTCTTCCTTCATCCAATTTACTTCTCCCAAAACTTGTTGCTTTTGGCTTCTTCTCAAGAACAAACTTACAAAACATTCCATGTATCCAATTTTACAAATATGGTTCTGAAATGTATACCAAAATCACCTAGAGACCTCTTCTTTGTCTCCTCCATATTTCATAGTTTGAAACATCTCATAAGGAAAGTTATATAAAAAATGGCAAGCCGAATTGTTTGAAGAATATTTCAATAACATTCAAGAATGTTAACTTCCTCAAATCATATCTTCAAAATGATAGAAAAACAGTGTAAGATTTATATTACATATACCTTGATATCTCCTCCCTATCTCCTCCATATTTTATAGTCTAAAACATCCCAAAAATAATTTTATAATAAAAATGCAAGTTGACCTGTTTGAAGTGTGTATTAGGAGCATTTAGGAAGACCTACTTCTTTAGATCATATACATAAATTATAGTGAAACAAGATATGAAATTCCTATCACAAGTACTTTGAGATCACTTCTCTATCTCTTTTAGTTTTCACAGTCTAAAATGTCACAGAAATAAAGCTATAGCAAAAATACCAAGCTAACATGTTTGAAGCATATTTCAAGAGCATTTAAGAATCATAAATTCCTCAAATCATATGTCCAAAATCATAGAAAACCAAGGTCTGAAATTTGACTCACTGGGAAATTCTGATCTTCTATCAGTATCCTCCACATTTACTATCTGAAAGATCCCAAAAGAAAATCTATAGCAAAAATTTCAAGTGACATGTTCAAAGTAGATTTCAAAAGAATTTAGGAAGCCCAACTTCCTCAAAGCACAAATCCAAAACAAATAAAGGTACAAAATTTTAAGCATAGGTACATGAATATATTCTCTTTAGCTCCTCGGATTTCCGTAGTCTAAAACATCCCAAAGAAAATGTGATAGCGAAAATGCCAAGATGATTTGTTCACCCCATAAACAACATTTTTTCTTTCGCCTTTAAATTCCAAGAATCACCCCAAAGTTATTTTTTGGCTCATCTTGTGAACCTCAAATATCTCATTTTTTGGACACACTTCAAACATACCAATATACCATTTACTTATGGAGCTAACATCTAATACTAGTTGGGTCAGCCTGCTTGTACATTTGTTGGGTCATCCTAACAAAATATTTCACATATCCACATTCCTATGGAGTTAGAGGGAGTGTCATATACTTTTGGAAATTAGGAATAATAATAATATTTCCAACCATATATCCTATGCTCCAATTTGTGCAAAGAAATTAAAGTAAAAATTCCTTTGAATAAAGGGTATCCAAACTAGGCATCAAAAGTCCAAAAACAATGTTTCCAACAATCTTCATTTTCCAATCTTTATCATGGACATATTTAGTCTCCCCCTATCTTTGAAATCAATTAAAACAATATCCCCCTTTGCCATTTATGGACATTCTTAGTAAATTCTACAATAATACATAAAAACTCCCCCTCTCTGCAATTCTTCTTCTACCAACAACTTATCTCCCTTTGACATCAATGAAAAAGGGATACTCCACTTGAATTTTTGCATCTCCTTATCTATAACTCTTCTTCTATCTCCAACTTTTAGTAGTGTTTGATACTCTCCTTGAATTTGGGCTTATCCTTATCTATAACTTTTATTGTATCTCCAACTTTTATTAGTGTCTACAACTCTTTCTTTGTTTGAAACTTGTAATGACCTATCTCTAATTATAGGGAACACAAGAATATTAACATGCATAAGAGGCATGTATATTGTAGCTACATATGCATGCATCACATACACTGCACTAGTATGCACACTAACAAATTATAAAAAATGTCCAAGTATAGGGTAATGAATTAATTATTGAAGTAAATACCTAACTCAACAAAATATAAGGAATATATTGAGAATGGGTACTTAATATGTGTACCACCATCATAATATATAACTAAAACACTATTCAAAATAAAACCATATATATATATGATGACGGCCTAATTATAGATGAATGAGTTAATATAATTACTAATTAAATAAAACTATTAAATAAACACATTTATTGCACTAATTAAATAAAACTATTAAATATCAATAAAATATATTTTGGCAGCATGACAATTATCCTTCCTCTGTTGAAATTGTGATCCATATATTTTATATAATAATAATCTGGTGTTAGTTTAAAAAAAATAATTGTTTTAGACAGTGCTTAACTTAGTCATATGTTAATTGTTGATATCCATGTCAAGTCCCAAATTTTGACATTTAGGAATATGATATAAATTTATGTCTAATAAATCTGCAATCAACATTATTCAAAAGTTTAAATAAAATAAACTTTTCATTCAATCTTTATACATCTTACAAATAACACATCATTATTTTATACAACCTCAATAAAAATAAATAAATATATATTAAAAATACATTGAAAACATTCACCAACAAAAATACATTTAAATCCTACTAATAGTTTTATTTAAAAAAATAAAAGAGTTGGTGAACCAACTCAATTCAATTAAATCAGATATGGTGATTAATATTATAGTATAAATATTAATGGGACCGCCTCAAAAAACAAATGTCATTAAAGCCATTCATGACCGACAAGGCAAGGAAATGATAATTTAATAAAAAAATCTTGATGCTGAAGTGGTGGGGTTTTGGAGATATAAGGAGAAGCAAAGGAGGTAAAAGGGGGGAATTTTCAAGGAAATCTAGAGGAAAGGATGGGAGTGTAGAAAGGAATGAATGGAGAGAGAGCCACAACAAAGGGAGAATCACTAGAATGAATCAATGGGATGAGTTTGGGGCTTGAGTAAATGAATAATTTTGGAAATTTGAGTAATTGTTCTTGGAGTTTTCGGCATGGGGCCATAAGACCTCAATTTTGAAGTCTTCTGGGTTTGGGAATCAGCTAGGTTGATCCCAGATAGGCTGGGAGGAAACATTTGGTTTGGTAGAAAAAGAAAGATAAATAATATACCATAAATGTATTCAAATTTATTTCTAGGTATTTTTCTGCATTTAATTGTTAAATTATGGTTAAATTGAATATCTGAGTAAATTTCAAAGTTGGGTATAATTTTAGAAATTATTTGTGCAATTGTTTGAGGCATGAAAAAACTTTCCTAAAAATTGTAACTATTCCCCTTGTCTACTATCTCTGCTTATGTCTTCATATTCTCCCCCTTTGAAAGCAATGAAAAAGGGCTATTTTTAATTCTAGTTGCAATTTTTTTCTCTGATATTTTAATAGAAAATCAATTAATGTTAGAAAATTATATATTACAGAGCAATGGAACACATAAAATATTGCAGAAATATAAACACAGAAAACGCACAAAACAAGAGAGACACAGATATACGTGGTTCACCCAGTTTGGGCTACGTCCACCCCGAACAGCCAGTCCTTCCTTTTTATTATCTAGCAAAATGAAGAGACACAACCTATAGCAAATCCGCTGTAATATCCTCTGTTTTCTCTCACAGTCTCACCTCTCTGTTTCTCGCTCACAGAATACACATCTATCTCACAGCCTCAAATACAATACCCTCATACAAAGAGAGGGGTTGCCTTCTAGGGCAAAAAACCCTAAACTAAACATAAGTTCTACCGTCAGATCATCCGCCTAATGAACGCCCCAGATTGACTAGAAATTACTATACTTTTACAAGGCAATTTTACAGCTGTTTTTAGCGCCAGCGGGGGGCTCCTAAAGGTCGCAGCCGCCCCCCCTGGACCCCCCCTGCAGCGAATATTTTACGGGCGGCGTTGCCACCCCCATTTCGAACTGGGGTCCTATGTGGCGATACCTTTGAATATAGAAGATAATCAGGCTCCACACCCAACAATTAATTCCTCTAATTTTTTATTTTACCTTTGTTTGCAACTAGGATCCCCTTGTTAATGTTGTGTCTACATGAACCTACATTCAACATTTCCTCTTCTATAGCTATACTCTTTAGATGGCTCTCATGTACTTGAACTTCCTCTTGCTTCTTATTTTTGGGTTTCCTCCCCCATGGGTTTATGCTTCCTTTTGTCTACAACTTAACTCCTTTGAGTGAAACATAAGTCCCTTGACAATAACTTCTCCATTTCTACAACTTTTCTATTTGTTGTCAAAGGGATGTTCCAAATGAACATATGCTTCTTCTTATCTACAATTTTTGTTATATACAACTATTCCATTTGATTGGAAAAAACTCCCCCTTTTTGATATCAAGGGAAATATGTTTCTCCCCATGAACTTGTGCATTGTTAAAAAAAAAAAAAAAAAAAATATCTCACTCATCATCTATTATCGATTCATATCTCATTTTCTTAATGTGTCATAGTTTCTCACTTATCTCAAAGTTAAAACTTCTATGATATGTTTTAGGTTGATAAATGTTTTCTAGATCCATCACACAAAATATTTATTTTCTACCTTTCTAACTAACCAATGGGCATATCACTCCCATAGAGAAATTTTTCTCTCTTTTAATGTCATTAAGGGCATGTAGATTGTTTGGAAACTTGAATGCATTTACCACCAATCTTCATGAACATACTTTTATTATTTCATTTCCTTTAGAATGGAATATGAGATCATACCATTGATCAACCATTTGAATTACACTCAATATATTGTTTTTTAAACCTTCATTAAGAAGAATATAACTTTTCTCATTCCATCATCAAGACTGACTATGCCTTTTCCAATTATCCTTCCTGAAATATTATTTCCAAGATTAACATTGCCTCCTTTGGCTTCCTTTAGAGAGAAATTTGTTTTTATCTCTTGCCATATGACTTGAACATCCACTATTTATATAAACATTATTTTCTTTTTTTGAACAAATAGAGCTAGATCACATTCTTCCTACTTCTCTTGCTTGCTTCTCCATACCTTTGTTCTTTGATTTCTATCTTTGATTGATTTGGAGGCCTCAATGTACCACTTCTACAATCACAAGATTTGTACCCAAAATTATTGCACTTAAATCATTTAACATGATCTAATAACGGGACAAATGAATTGTAAATTATGACATCATTCTCATTAAAACTTCTAGGACTACTGCTCACACAACCATTTTTTGAGATCTTATATGATACCATACTTGTATTCCTCATATAGTAATTTTTTACATAAGCTCTATATTCTATTGCCTTATGAAAAAAATATTACATGACAATAAATAGTCATAAAATATATTTTGATACCTATGAAGCAACTCTTTCAAATCCATTCCTAGGTCTAGGATCATCTTCACTTTATTTCTTGATGCTTCTTTGTTTCTTTTGAAAATCAAATCTCCACTGGTCCTCCCCTTCTTTCCTACTATAGTTTTTGTTAATAGATATTTTGAGCAAATTAACATAACTTTCATATTATTCTTTTCATTTATTTTATGATGTCATTGATCTTAATTATCCCATGATAATTTCATGATAACCAAGACCTATTTTAATAAAAGGAGATCTCTAGAAACTGAGAATATCATCTAGCATTTCAATATTCTTTCCAAAATTCAATCTTTGTTTCAACTAATCGTTATCTTTTTCTAAATCCTTTCTCAAGGCAAGAATTTCATATTTTAGTTTCTCACAATGTTCTTCATTTTCTTTGATTTGTCTTAGCAACAATTATTCTCTTTTCTTTCCCTCTTCTAGCTATAACTTAATGAGAGAGACAACTAAGTTATCAATATCATGATTCTTTTCTTTCTCATGTTTCTGCAACAACTCCTTCTACTTTCTATTTTTTATTCTGAGTCTTTCTATTTCATCTAATGCATAGATAAGTTCTCCCTTAATATCATCAACATCTTCTTCCTTTGAATCTGATTTCTCTTGATCAAAGTATTGAGCCTCCATGGTCATGAGTAGGAATTCCTTTTTTGCATTATCAGATGCATATACATTACTTTCTTTTGATGAGATACATCATTCCATTTTATACTCATAATGTTTTCTCTTATCCTGATGTTCTTCTCCATCATTACTATTTTCCAAAATTACATGTGGACATATAGAAGAATGATGACCTCTTATTCTACAATTGCAACAAAATAGTAGCTTAGTTGTGGATTTCACTTCTTTTGCATCTTCTCCCCTTTCAAATTATTCCTCTAAAAGTGAATAATCATTTTAATGACTAACAGTTTGAGCATTCATGACTAAGATATCTCCATCATCAATATCTTCCAATTTTTCATATGTAAATTCAAAAGAATAATGACCTATTCTACCACACTTAAAAGATTTGGATAATAGCTTACTTTTGAATTGGCCATATCCTCTTATCATATTTCTTACAAATTTGGCTTCTTCTTCATCATATTCATAGTTGGATCAATCATAAGCTTAGAGATCTTGTGTCTTCTTCGAATCCTTGTGAACTTCTTCCCTCCAAATTGACTTCTCTGTTCTTATTTCCTATGCAATGTCCATCTTTAAATTCTCCTTATCTTTCATTTCCTCAATTTCACCTCATTCATAGGTGTTTTTCATATTATCCCATATTTATTTTATTGTTTTACAAAGAATCACATTATCAAACTTTGATTTTGATAGGCCCCTCAAGATGGCACTTGTGACTTCTACATTATGTTTATCATCCTTCCTTATATCTATTATAGATTGTTAAGCATCAACACCAAAATACATTAGATATGCCCTCATCCTTTTCTTTCACAAGGCATAGTTCGATCCATCAAACATAGGATATTTAATTTAACCTTCATGAATAGTCATGGTCCCTCTAATATCTTCCTTCGAGTGGCTAGAATACTTCTAAAGGAACCTGCTCTAACAACAATAGTTGGATTCACAATTATATTGGAATGGAGTGGTGAATTATTATAATGAAATTTTTTACTTATTTAAATATTTGAACATCATAAAACATCAATCTCATAAATTGATCAAGTAACAAAATATATACGTGGAAACCCTTATAGGAGAAAACCACAAAAATTATTTATACGAAAGATCTTGTAGGCACCAACCTATAGGAGACACCAATCCCCTTTTCTAATTTATAGGAACCAACATACATGAGACATTAATCCCCTTTGCTACTTTGTACACACCAACCTATAGGAGACACTAATCCCCTTCATTGTTTTCTAGGTACCAACCTATAGGAGATACAAATCACCTCTATTTCTTTCTAGGCACCAACCTTTGCGAGACGCCAATCCCATTTGCTTCTTTGTAGGCACCAACCTATAGGAGACACCAATCCCCTATGTTGTTTTGTTTGAACCAATCTACAAGAGACACCAATCCCCTCTACTACAAGATTTGAAAGCACCAATCTATAGGAGACATTGATACCCTCTATTTCTCTATAGGAACCAACCTACAGGAAACACCAATCCCCTCTACTGCAATATTTGTAAGCACCAACCTACACCAATACACTATACTAGAATATTTGTAGGCACTAACCTATAGGAGGAAACAATCTCTACTACTAAAAATATTCCTAGGCACCAACCTACTTGACTAACTCTACTTTCCTCCTAATAATGTCTATTAGCTACCTTTTTTTCACCAAGCCTTCTTGATGCACCTTCCTTCACCGGGTCTATTAGTTTCTTCTACCTACATTAGGTATACTTGCTTCTTTTTTGTTCACCTAATTTGTTAGTTACTTTTACCTTCATTAGGTATACTTGTTGCTTCTTCCATCACAATGTCTACTTCACCCAAAACTTGTTGCTTTTGGCTTCTTCTTAAGAATTAACTTTCACAACATGCCATGTATCCAATTTTTCATTTTGGGCTTGGATTTATATCATGATTACCAAGAGATCTATTCTTTCTCTCCATATTTCACAGTCTAAAACATCCCATAAGGAAATTTATAGCAAAAATGGCAAGCTAACATGTTTGAAGCATGTTTCAGGAGCATTAAAGAAAACTAAATTCCTCAGATCATATCTCTAAAAGTACAACAAAACAAGGTCTAATATTATACTATAGGTACCTTCAAATATATTATTCGTCTAAAATATCCTAGGAAAGAAAGATATAGAAAAACTTCCAAGTTGACTTGGTTGAAGAAAATTTCAAGAACATTAAGGAATGTCAACTTCCTCAAAGAATATCTCCAAAATTATAGCAAACCAAGGTCTAGAATTTGAATCATAAGAACATGCCAATATTTTATATGTCCTCTAATTCTTATGATCTAAAATATCCCAGAAGAGAATCTATAGTGAAAATTCCAAGATAACCTATTTGAAGTAGATTTCAGGAGCATTTAGGAAGTGCAACTTCCTCAAATCACATCTCCTACATTATAGTGAACCAAGGTCTAAAATTTAAATCATAAGTACATGAATATCACTTATCCATTTCATCCAAGTTTCATGGTCTAGAACATCCCTGAAAAAAAGGGTTATAGTGAAAATGCCAAGATGACATGTTCACCCCATACCACCTTTAAACTCCAAGCATCACCCCAAAAATATTCCTTAGCTCCTCTTGTGAAACCCATATCTATTCTTTCTTGGATACACTTCAAAAGAAATCATATACCACTTATTTATAGTTTTTGTACATTCACTTATAGGGTTGACTTGTAAAACTAGTTGGTTTGGCCTACTTGAAGTTTGGTTGGGTCATCCTGGCATAATCATTCAAAGTTATTGCCATATATTGTTATAAAGGGCTTGGAATAATATTTCCAACCATGTATCTTATGCTGCAATTTGAGTTATGAAATTAAAGTAAAAATGCATTCAACTATAAGATATCCAAATTGGGCATCAAAAGTCCAAAAAAAATATTTTCAACAATCAGTATTATCTAACTCTTTTAATAAATCTTCCTTATTTGTTCTTTGAATTATTTTTGCATGTCAGTACCATAAAATAATGAGCATGAACAAAGAAAACAGATAGTCACACCAAAGAACACAAGATGTAAGGTGGAAACCCAATGTGGGTGAAAACCACCTACTGCAATATGTCTTTATCTTCTTTCAAATTAGAAACTCCTTTTACAATGGTTTTGTACTGGTGCAGTCCTTTACCAGTACGTAGGCTGCAACCTGCAGAGAGCTACAACTCTCTCTCATTTTCCAGTCTCTCCTGGAAGGGAGCTACAACCCCCTACTTCTTTTCTTACAAGGACCACTTTTCATAAATTTTCAAACTGGATCCATAAGCATCAAATGATCATCAAGTATAAGAGAATCACCCAGTCAACTGTAGTAACCAGATCAACAATAATAGAACCAAACCAAGAACACAGTAATGATAAACAAATATTTTAAGAGAAGTAAGCAGCTTCACCCATGTACTGCCTGCTTACAGTAATCACCCTGCTCAACTGCTCGCCTGCTTACGTACGCACCCTGCTCAACTGCTCGCCTGCTTACGTACGCACCCTGCTCAACTGCTCGCCTGCTTACATACGCACTGTATCCATTGAACTGCCTGCGGACCTCCGCACCTGCAACCCTTCTGTGCCTGCGTACCGGCGCACCTGAAACACTTCGTTCCTGCGTATGTACGCACTTTTCTTTCATTGTACCTGCGTACCTTCGGGCATAGATGATTTCAAGACTTCAGAAATAACCCAGACAGTCAGATCTACAGATCTGAACATGCGCCGAAGAGATCTCAATCCATCAGTAGATTCGCCTTATTTAGATCTAGACATACTCCCAAGAGATCATAATATTTCAGATCTAGCCCTCATAAGATATTCAACCCAAAACATGCACAAGCCAAATGATCTCCTTTGCTTTATATAGGAAAGCTCTTCCTTAAATCATGGATTAATACCACGGGCCGACACCATAATAACACAAAACTGTCGGCTAAATACCAAAGGTTAAACATAAGAAACCCCACGTGTGCTTTTCTCTACCTTGAAATGTGTGCACTGGGGGTACGCACCTCCTGAACGGTTGACCTGCATATCAGGCCGCGGTCCCTTCATGGTGTACCTGCGGGTACGCACTTTCTGAACTAATCTCCTGCGTACTTCTTAATTTTCAACATATTGAGAGCCTTGCCATGGGTGTTGCCATCAAGTACAACATCTGTAACATAATGCCAACAATCTCCCCCTTTGGACTTGATGGCAACCTCAAAACTTCAGCTTCATTCTCCCCCTTTGACATCAAGGGCAAAGGGTTATGCTCCCCCTAAGAACATGCTCCCCCTGAATATGAACCAGATCTGCAACGAAGAACCATAATCCACCATGAAAGAAATAGAGACATATTGCAGCTACTTCCAAGATCTCCTTCTGCACATCCTCCATAATGCCAACAATGCATTATATGCTCCCCCTGAACCTGTACCATCAATCAGAAGAGGTTCAACAATAAGATGATGCATCAACAACCCCCAGCTTTTGCCTGAGGTATTCAAAAGTGTCCCTGGGCAATGGTTTGGTGAGAATATCAGCAACTTGTTCCTTAGAAGGAACATACTCCAACTTGACCTTCTGTTCAAGCACTTGTTCCCAGAGAAAATGATACTTGATTGGTATGTGCTTGGTTTTTGAATGCATAACAGGATTCTTTGAGATGCTGATTGCACTTGTGTTATCACATAAGATGGGGATTGGTGGTGTACAAGTGATTTGAAAATCCTGCAAAGTCTGCATCATCCAAAGGAGTTGGGTGCAACAAGATGCAGCAGCAACATATTCCGCTTCAGCTGTAGACAAGGCAATCGAACTCTGTTTCTTGCTGAACCAAGATACCAGTCTGGAACCCATAAAGAACGCACCACCACTTGTGCTTTTCCTGTCATCCACGCTTCCGGCCCAATCTGCATCTGTATAAGCATGAAGTGTAAGATCTGTATCTCTAGGATACCATAAGCCATAATTTTGAGTCCCTTGAAGATATTTGAAAATTCTCTACACTGCCTGAAGATGAGTCTCCTTCGGATTTGCCTGAAATCTTCCAACTATTCCAACTGCATGCATGATGTCCGGTCCGGTACCTGTCAAATAAAGTAAACTTCCAATCATAGATCTGTAGGTTGGTTGATGTACTGCTGCAGATTCATCATTTGCACTGAGGCTACATCCTGTGACCATGGGTGTACATACTGGTTTTGCATCTTCCATACCATATTTCTTCAAAATCTGTTTGAGATACTTGGTTTGAGATAAAAAGATTCCTCCTTCTTTTTGTTGGATTTGCAAACCAAGGAAATATGTCAGTTCTCCTAGTAAGAACATTTCAAATTCTTTCTGCATGACCAAGGCAAAGCTTTGACTCATAACTTCTTCATTGCTCCCAAAAATAATGTCATCTACATACACAACAAGTATTAGCAATTTGTCATTTTCAACTTTTATATAAAGATTGCTATCTGCTGATCCTTTTGAAAAGCCTTGTTGATGAAGATATTTGTCCAAACGGTAGTACCAAGCCCTTGGAGCTTGTTTGAGACTAGAGAGAGCCTTTTTCAATCTGCATACAAGATTTGGATCATTTCCAAGAATGAACCCATCTGGCTGTTCAATGTATACTTCTTCTTCCAAGTCTCCATTCAGAAAAGCTGATTTCACGTCCATTTGAAATACTTTGAAGTTTTGAAAACTTGAGAGAGCAAGGAACATTCGGATGGCCTCAAGTCTTGCAATAGGAGCAAAGGTTTCTTCAAAGTCTATTCCTTCTTGCTGCGCATACCCTTTACAAACAAGTCTGGCTTTGTTTCTAATTACTTCTCCATTTTCATTCAATTTATTTTTGAAGACCCATTTTGTTCCGATAACATTCTTATCTTTTGGTCTAGGAACCATCTCCCAAGTGTTGTTCTTTTCGATCTGCTCAAGTTCTTCATCCATTGCTTTCACCCAACATTCATCTTTGCATGCCTCTTTCACATTTTGTGGTTCAGTAGAGGAGAGTAATGCCAAATAGCTTGAAGCTTCTGCAACTGTTCTTCTTGTTTGTACACCTGCTTCTTTCTGCCCCATAATCTGAGATTCTGGATGATTCTTCTGAACATATCTGGATGGAGTCTTTTCTTCTATTCTTGTTTGCTCCTCTGGTTCTTCTTGAGGTTCTTCTTCTTCATCATTCTGTCGTTGGGGGTAGCCTTCATCTTCTTCGATGTCTTCATGATGTACTTGCCTAGGAATGTATCCCTTCTCATCAACCACTACATCAATGCTGTCAACAATTCTGCCAAGTCTTTTATTGTAGCATTTGTATGCTTTGCTATGTGGAGAGTAACCAAGAAGAATGCCTTCATCTGCTCTAGGTTCAAGTTTTCCAAGCTGCTCATCAGTATTCTTGATATAGCATTTGCTCCCAAAAATTTTGAAGTGCTTTACCGAAGGAGTCCTACCACTCCAGAGCTCATGAGGAGTTTGAGTGCTGTTCACCCGGACATTTGTTTTGTTGAGAATAACAACTGCAGCATGTGCAGCTTCACCCCAGAAAGTTGTGGGAGTTCCTGACTCATCAAGCATAGCACGAGCCATTTGTTGGACTGTTCTGTTCATTCTTTCCACAACTCCATTTTGCTGAGGAGTTCTTGCTGTAGAGAATTCTCTTCTTATCCCATGTTCTTCACAGAAATCGAAAAATTCATTTGAAGTAAATTCCCCACCTCTGTCGGATATGAGGCACTTAATTTTGTGACCTGATTCATTTTCAACCAAGGCTTTGAAGGATTTGAATTTTTCAAATGCTTCATCTTTGTGCTTCATAAGTCCTAACCAGACAAACCTGGAGAAATCTTCAATGAATAATATCAAGTATTCTTCTCCTCGAGGTGTTCTTTTCCTGAAAGGACTGCATGTATCTGTATGTACTAGCTCGAGAGGCACGCTAGCTGATCCTTCTTTCTCTGGAAAGTTAGTTCTGGTTTGTTTTCCAAACTGACATGATTTTCATATGGTGTTGTCAGGAATTTTGATATCTGGAAGATTGCGAACTGCCTGATATTTGCATGCTTTCCTTATTTGTGAAAAGCTTAGATGTCCCAACCTCCAATGCCATAACCAGTGCTCATCATCCTTGCTCAGATAGCATTGTTGTTGTCCTTCTTCAAATATGTACAGATTATTTGGAGTTCTTTTGCCTTTGATCACTGTTTTACCTGTATCAAGATCACGAACAAGACATCCATTTGATCTGAATATAACCTCGGTTCTTTGATCACACATCTGGCGGACACTTAGAAGATTATGCTTCAATCCATCAACATACAAAACATTTCCAGCCTTGACCTTTTCTTTTAACTGAGCAATGCCTTTTCCTTTTATAGTTGCAGGAGTATCATTTCCAAAAGAGACTTTCTTTCATTTTTCTAGAGCAGAATATGACTCAAGTTTTTCTTTATCACCTGTCATATGCTTCGAACATCCACTGTCAATGTACCATAGATTTTCCTATCCCTCTGCATAAAATGCTATCCCACATCTTTCTGTTTGTGGTTCCTTTATTCTCCATGTTTTGGTGCTTGAGGCTTGTTCCTTTTTCTGCTGAAACCTGCTCCTGCATTCAGAGTCTTCATGACCAAAGTTATTGCAAATAGAACATTCAACTTCATTTTCAAGAACCGAAAAGTTGTTATAGGTCCTTTTTGTAATCCCGGTCATACTTCTTTGTTTTTCAGCTTCCCTAGTCATGATTGTTTTATATGCAACACATTGAGCTGCTTTGTGACCAAAGTTATGGCAAGAAAAACATTGTCCATTGAAGAAACTTCTGCGGTTATCGAATCTACCAGCCAATTGATTGTAATTTCTATTGTCATCTATTCTTGAACCAAATTGAGAAGATTTTACCTGTGGCTGGTTGTAGCTTTTGTTCACCCTTAAGATGGATTGCCCCTGATAGTTTCTGTTTGTAATTCGTCCCTGCTTTACCTGATGATCTTCATTGTGCTTTTGCTCATTTGTTCTTGCTGCATCAAGATAACTTTTTGAGGTGGATGCTTGAGAAGTTTCTCCATTATAGCCCAGACCTGTCTTGTTTAGTGGAGACCGCTGCACATTGATAATCTCATCCAAAGTTTCATATCCTTTGACAAACTTGAGATTAATAGCTTTTGTTTTCTCAATCTCTTTTCTAAGACCAACAATTTCACCTTCTAATTTTTCAAGATGTTTTTCCTTTTCATCAATTTGAAATTGTAGAGTATCAATGATCATGTTCTTTTCTTCTATACATCTCTTGAGTCTAGTAATTTCATCATAAAGGTTATCCACATCTATAGCATCCATATAATCATCATCTTCAAATGCTATTAACAACTTATATTCATTACCTTGTTCATCTTCATCACTGTTTGATAGACCATCACTATCTTCATGAGTGTAGTAGCTTTTCTTATTTGCGTTCTGTTTCTTGTTCCATCTAGCAGGTTCCTTTCCTTTATCCTTATAAGGACATTTTGTAGCATAATGACCTACTCTTCCACAAGCAAAGCATTTAAAAGGTAATTTACCTCTGAACCTTCCGGAACCCCTTTGAAGATTTCTGACAAAATTTTATTCTTCTTCCTCTTCTTCTGGGACGTGGCTTGCTTCATAATAATCTCCTTTGCCTGATGCCTTGAAAGTAGCTTCTCTTCTATCTGATGGACCTCCCTTTCTCATTTCATAAGCAGTTAGAATTCCATGTAGCTGAGACATAGTAAGAATTCATAGATTTTCCTTTTCTTCTATTGCAGATACTTTAGATTCAAACTTGGGGGACAATGATCTTAGAACCTTTTCAACCACAATAGCCTCTTTTATTTCTTCACCCAAATTTTTCATACAATTAACAACCTCATCTACCCGAAGAAAATAGTTAGCCACACTTTCATCATTATACATTTTGAGAGTCTCATATTGTATTCTGAGAGTTTGAAGTTTAGCACGCTTTACCTGTTCATCTCCTTCATAGCTCGTGACAATTTTGTCCCATATCTCTTTTGCGGATTTATAGTGCATTACCTTCATGAATTCTGATTGAGATAAACATCCTAATAGAGTACTGACTGCTTTCGCATTTGTTTCATACTTCTTTTTCTCGGCTGCATCTGTAGGAGTAGCTGAAGGAAAAGCGTAGCCTGTCTCTACGATGTCCCAAACTTCTGTACCAAGAGATTGAAGATAGGAAGTAACTCTTACCTTCCAATAATTGAAGTTTGTCCCATCAAAAACCAGTGGCCTGATTGATGCTTCTCTCTCGTAGTTGCTCATGATGAACGATCTACCTTCAAGCGATCAAGCTTCTCTGAAGGACCTGCTCTGATACCAATTGTTGGAAATAATACTGAGAGGGGGGGTGAATCAGTATTATCTAACTCTTTTAATAAATCTTCCTTATTTGTTCTTTGAATTATTTTTGCATGTCAGTACCATAAAATAATGAGCATGAACAAAGAAAACAGATAGTCACACCAAAGAACACAAGATGTAAGGTGGAAACCCAATGTGGGTGAAAACCACCTGCTGCAATATGTCTCTATCTTCTTTCAAATTAGAAACTCCTTTTACAATGGTTTTGTACTGGTGCAGTCCTCTACCAGTACGCAGGCTGCAACCTGCAGAGAGCTACAACTCTCTCTCGTTTTCCAGTCTCTCCTGGAAGGGAGCTACAACCCCCTACTTCTTTTCTTACAAGGACCACTTTTCATAAATTTTCAAACTAGATCCATAAGCATCAAATGATCATCAAGTATAAGAGAATCACCCAGTCAACTGTAGTAACCAGATCAACAATAATAGAACCAAACCCAGAACACAGCAATGATAAACAAAGATTTTAAGAGAAGTAAGCAGCTTCACCCATGTACTGCCTGCTTACAGTAAGCACCCTGCTCAACTGCTCGCCTGCTTACGTACGCACCCTGCTCAACTGCTCGCCTGCTTACGTACGCACCCTGCTCAACTGCTCGCCTGCTTACATACGCACTGTATCCATTGAACTGCCTGCGGACCTCCGCACCTACAACCCTTCTGTGCCTGCGTACCGACGCACCTGAAATGCTTCGTTCCTGCATATGTACGCACTTTTCTTTCATTGTACCTGCATACCTTCGGGCATAGATGATTTCAAGACTTCAGAAATAACCCAGACAGTCAGATCTACAGATCTGAACATGCGCCGAAGAGATCTCAATCCATCAGTAGATTCGTCTTATTTAGATCTAGACATACTCCCAAGAGATCATAATATTTCAGATCTAGCCCTCATAACATATTCAACCCAAAACATGCACAAGCCAAATGATCTCCTTTGCTTTATATAGGAAAGCTCTTCCTTAAATCATGGATTAATACCACGGGCCGACACCATAATAACACAAAACCGTCGGCTAAATACCAAAGGTTAAACATAAGAAACCCCACGTGTGCTTTTCTCTGCCTTGAAATGTGTGCACTGGGGGTACGCACCTCCTGAACAGCTGACCTGCGTATCAGGCCGTGGTCCCTTCACGGTGTACCACGGTGTACCTGCGGGTACACACTTTCTGAACTAATCTCCTGCGTACTTCTTAATTTTCAACATATTGAGAGCCTTGCCATGGGTTTTGCCATCAAGTACAACATCTGTAACATAATGCCAACAGTTTGGCCTACTTGTAGTTTGGTTGGGTCATCCTGGCATAATCATTCAAAGTTATTGCCATATATTGTTATAAAGGGCTTGGAATAATATTTCCAACCATGTATCTTATGCTGCAATTTGAGTTATGAAATTAAAGTAAAAATGCATTCAACTATAAGATATCCAAATTGGGCATCAAAAGTCCAAAAAAATATTTTCAACAATCTTCATTTTCCAATCTTTATCTTGGAAATATTTAGTCCCCCCTTTCCTTTAACATCAATGAAAACAATATTTCCAACATACTATGTTATTAAAAGTTCAATATTCATGGTGAAGAATCCAACTTATCAATCAAAGACAAAACATATTGATGTTTAGTATCACTTTGTGAGGGATATGGTCAAAGACAAGAATGTGTTGCTAGTAAAGGTGGACACTTTGAAGAATCTTGTATATTCATTAAGAAAGTCTATGAGAACTAAGAGTTTTTATTATTGTAAAAAACTAATGGGCATTTCTACCCTCGATCATTTGTATCATCCAAGAATTGTTAATTTATGTAATGTAAAGTAGTTTATGTAATGTAAAGGAGGTTTCCCCTTTGAAAAGGGTAATTTTAAGTCATTGATCTATCTTTTTTATGAGTTGGTTGCATAACATTTGGTATCAGAGCTTTGGATTCTAGGGTTTCACTTCTTCAAATAGGTCATCTTGGAATTTTCATTGCAATTTTTTTTCTACGAGGATTTAGAAGCGAAATTTTTTTCAACATGGAGCCGAAAGCATGGTGAACTTTGTGTAAAAATTTTAGAGCTTGGTTCGCTGTATTTTCGGAGATATGGTCTCAGGACTTTAGGGACTTTGCAGGCTCCATAATTCAATCTCAAACAGGTGACCTAGGTAAAATTGTCATAACCTTCGTTTTAGACAACGTATTTTAATTATATAAAATGTTTCTAATATCGCACGAACTGTAGTTTTTTGTGTATCAATTTCAGAGCCGAAGGTTAAAAAAGTGACATGTGGCATCTCGTACAACTTTGATCTACTGAACCAGTCCATAATCAGGTCATCGTGGGAGATTTGAAATAACTATTTCTTGTATAATCCAATCTCGATCAGAATTAGGGGGTTGGAAAGAAGACTTAGAGAGATACCATAAGAAGAAATTTTATAACTTCGAGATCCGAAATTACAGAGTTACAACTATTTCAAGATCAAGCTCCTAAAAGAAAGAAAAATGTGTGTACTTGTTTTAAAAATTGCAGAACTTTTGTTTGAAAAATCAGTTTTAAGTGATTCCAAGGGCATATTAAAGCATAGATATTAGTACTGGGTTCTGAAATTCTTCCTAAGAAAAATAATTATACACCCATTAAGCCCTCAGAAATCTTTACTATGGAGCATGAAGAGGAAGAATTGCAGCATGACATATCAAAATTACGGGACCAAGTGCAACAAATTTCGCTCTCACAAAGAGAAACCAAAGATGAACTAAAAGCTGACATGGATGGTTTAAAATAAAACATGGAAGGTTTTAATGATGGAATGGAGGACAATATGGATGGTTTGAAAGCATACATGGAAGGTTTAACAAAATTGTTACAAGAAAGGCTTACAGGTGGTGACAAGGTAATCCATGAAAATCATGATGAGGACAAAAGGAATATGAATAATTTTAGAGACTCAATTATGGGGTTTAAGAACCACCACATTCCAAAGATATATATGAGGAATTTTGATGGTAAGGATCCAGTAACATGGATACTATAGATAGAGCAATATTTTGATCTACAGGTTGTGCAACCCTTACAAAAGGTATGTATTGCATCTTTATATTTAGAACCCAATCAGTTTGTATGGTATAGATGGCTTTGTTCTCATAAACCACTTGTCCCTTAGTCAATTTTTCGGAGGAAATGATAGCACATTATGAAGATACAAAGAGAAACACCTTCTTTAGCCAATTGATAATTCTCAAACAAAAGGGTTCAATGGTGGAGCACATTGAAGACTTCGAAAATTTGAATATTAGGGTAACCAATATTCCAGAGGAGCATAAGATTGATCTCTTCATAGGGACTTTAAAAGATAAAATCCAACATGAGGTTCACCTTTGGGAACCTGATTCATTGGAGAAGGCATTCAGGGTGGCAATAAAATTTGAAAGAAAAAATATGGAAACAAGGAATTCTACCACTCACAACTCTAAATATGAAAGTGTTGTTGCTCCTAGTCTTCCGCAACCTACAAGGTTAATACCACAAAAATTGGAGGAAAAGAAAAAAGAAAAAGGGCTTTCTTATAGTTGTGATAGAAAATACACTAAAGGTCATAAGTGTGCTGAGAATAAATTATTCTACCTAGACTGTGAAGAGGAGGAAGAAAAGGAAAAAGAAACATTAAAAGAGGAGGATATACACCAAGAATCAACCCTGGAGAAAGAAGAAATGAATCCAACCATATGTTGTGATGCATTTCCAGGAATTACCACTCCTCAAACTCCCAAGATAGAAGGATATAACAAGAAAAAAAAAGGTAATAGTGTTGATTAATTTGATTAGTACCCATAATTTTATTCATTGTAAGATAGCCAAGGAATTGAATTGCTTCCTATATCCAGCACCAAAGTGTCAAGTGATGGTTGCAAATGGAGGAACTATAAATATTTCTAGAAAGTGCCATAATATCAAGCTAACCGTGGGGGAATATGTATTTAATAGTCAGATGCTTTCCATTCCAATAGGTAGTGTTGATGTTGTACTAGGAGTCCAATGGTTACAATCTTTGGGGACAATAGCTTTCAATTTTCAAGAACTTTTCTTGAATTTTTTTTGGGAAGGAAAGGAATTTGAATTAAGGGGTATCACAAGGAAACTAGGAAAGATAATCATCTCTAATGGCATGAAAAATATTCTAAAGAATAAAATCGGGTGTAATTGCACAATTATGCTCACTAGGGGTTCAAACATCAAAATCATATATTTCTCCAGATCTCCAAAAAGTCTTGGACAATCATTCCAAGGTGTTTGAGACTCCCAAATGCCTCCCACCTATTCGTGATCATGATCATGAGAATCAATTTATTCCAGGAAGTGTTCCTCCAAACATCATGCCTTACAAATATCCTTATTCCCAAAAGAGTGAAATTGAACATATGGTTGCAGAAATGCTAGAGGCTAGTATAATTCAACCTAGTCAAATTTCTTTCTCTGCTTCAATAGTATTGGTGCATAAGAAGGATGGATCATGGCATATGTTTCCATATTACAGGGAGATCAACAAGTTCACTGTTAAAGATAAATTTCCCATTCTTATCATTAATTAATTGTTGGATGAATTAAATGGAGCAATTTATTCATCAAGTTGGATCTTCATTTAGGATATCATCAAATTAGAATGAAGAATGAAGACATTCTGAAAACAACATTTAGAACTCATGAGGTTCATTATGATTTTTTGGTCATGCATTTTGGCCTTACTAATGCACCTTCCACATTTCAAGGTTTGATGAATTCCATTTTCAAACCCTTCCTTAGAAAATTTGTGTTAGTATTTTTTTATGATATACTAATCTACAACAAGTCTTGGAAGGATCATGTTCAACATGTTGACAGGGTGCTCAAACTGTTGGAGGAGAAACAATTATATGCAAAATCCTCCAAATGTTTCTTTGGAGTACAGGAGGTGGAATATTTGGGTCATATTGTATCTCATGAGGGTGTTAAGGTAGACCCTAAAAAAATTAAAGCCATTAAGGAATGGAAAATTCCCACAAACATAAAGCATCTTCGAGGATTTCTTGGGTTGACAGGGTATTATCGCAAGTTTGTTAAGAATTATGGGAGAATAGTGGCACCTCTAACATCATTACTGAAGAAAGATGCATTTTCTTGGACTCTAGAAGCAATGAAGGCCTTTGAACATCTTAAAGAGGCAATGTGCCAAGCACCGACCTTAACTACACCAGACTTAACAAAAACTTTTATTATGGAATGTGATGCTTTAGGAAATGGAATTGGTGAAGTTTTAATGCTAAAGGAAGACCCATTACTTTTGAAAGTCATCCAACCAAAGGAAAGTATTTACACAAACCTATTTATGAGAAGGAAATGTTGGCAATACTACATGCACTAAAGTAATGGCGACCTTACCTAATGGGAAGACACTTCAAGGTAAAAACAGATCATGATAGTCTTAAATAAATTTTGGAACAAATATTATATTTAGAAGAGCAACAAAAATGGGTGACAAAGATGTTGGGTTATGACTTTGAAATCATCTAAAAAAAGGGAAGCAAAATGTTGTTGCAGATGCACTCTCAAGAAAGGATGAGGATGTGGAAGCATTGCTTTCTTCCATTTCTATTATCCAACCTGAGTGGATAACTGAAGCAAGGGATGAATGGAATAATTATGGAGAGGTGTGGTCACTTATTCAAAATTTGCAGCAAGATCTCATTACATCTGATACATTTAGCTAGAAAAATGATTCATTATGATACAAAGATTGCTTATATCTTTGTAAGAATTCCCAACTCAAACAAAAGATTATTTTTGAATTGCACACCTCTACCTTAGGAGGGCACTTAGGATTTTTAAAAACTTACCATAGGATCAAGAAGGAATTTTTTTGGTATCGCCTTAAATCTCATATTCAGAAGTTTATGGCAGAATTTTTGGTTTGCCAACAAAATAAAGTTTCGACAATTAATACCCTAGGTATATTACAACCTTTATCCATTCCAAGTCAGTGTTCAAAGGAGGTCTCAATGGAGTTTATCACAGGTTTACCCAAGTCTGAAGGAAATAGCATCATCATGGTGGTAGTTGATAGACTTACCAAGTATGCACACTTTTGTGCATTATCTCATCCTTTTAAAGCCAATAAAGTTGCTACTGCATTTATGGAAACAATTCAAAAGCTTCATGGAAATCCAAAGATTATAATAAGTGACAGAGATCCCATTTTCACTGTAAATTTTTGGACAAAATTATTTTCTTGTCTTGGTACTCAATAACCTCATAGCTCATCTTATCATCTCAATCTGATGGGAAAACGGAGGTAGTGAACAAATGTTTGGAAGGATATCTTTGTTTCTTTGTATTTGATAAAAAAGCACAATAGGTCAAGTGGTTACCTCTAGTTGAATGGTTGTATAACACTTCCTTCCATACTGCAACAAAAATGACCCCATTTATGGCACTTTATGGATATCGTCCACCATGCATCACATCATATTTAAGAGAAAATTCTAAGGTTCAAGCAGTGGAATATCACGTCGGGCATCAATAAGTTCTCCAACTCTTAAAGGATAACCTCACTCTGGCTCAGAATCAAATGAAACAACATGAAAATTAGTATCGAAGTGAAAGAAGTTTTGATGTAGGTGTCTGGGTATTTTTACGGCTACAACCATAAAAACAATTTTCTCTCAAGCAAGATAAGAAGGATAATTAATTATCATCCAAGTACTACGATCATTACAAGGTGTTGCAAAATATTGGTACTATGGCATACAAATTGGAGTTTCCTGCATCTTCCCGAGTATAACCATTTTTCCACGTTTCATGCTTAAAGAAGGTTATCGATGAAAATCTGCTAGTTCAAAAAATGTTAACAGAACTTGACGAAGAAGGTAAAATCATATTTTAGCTTGAAGCAGTCATGAAAATAGGAACTTGATAGCTACATAATCGATCAATTTCAAAGTATCTCATTAAGTGGAAGAACTTACCCACTGAAGATTCCACATGGGAGGATGATAATTTTATACAGAAGCATACATAACTACTCATGCATTGAGGACAACACTTTTTGAAGGAGAGGGGCATGTTATGTCCCTATAATACTAGTGTATCCCCCTTATTATTGTTGTTGTGCCCATGTAGCCCCCATATTGTTATTGTTGTGCCCCATAGAAGCCCACTATTGTTATGTTGTTCCCTTACATTATTATTGTTATGTAGGCTCTGATTATATTGTGGCCCCTTAGAATCCTATATATACAAAATAGGTATTGTCATTTTTATCATCCAAGAATTGTTCATTTATCTAATTTAAATTAGTTTCCCCCCTCGAAGAGGATAATTTTTAATTCGTTGATCTATCTTTTCCATGAGCTGGTTGCATAACAACTTTATAGTTCATTCCTACAAGTAATGTATAGCTTTATTAACACTTGAACTTAGGTAGATATTATCTATCAATCTCTCTTACTGAAGAATATAGATTGGTCCATGGAAGAATTGGACTCTCCATATAGGTAAATGCATGTATGGAATTGACATGCATAATGCATATCCTCTCTCAAGTTTTACAAACTTGAGGTTGGCATCAAAAGTATTGAGGTAAGGAGCATAACATTATTGCTAATATTATAAATCTTATCACCACTTTTTGGTGCCATTGTATAAGAGGTGCTAAATAACACTCATTATTTTTTATCATCTTTTCATTTTAACACAAAAAAAAAGAGAGAAAAAATAGTTTTACATAATAGGTTGCATTTTCTTTGTTTAAGAAGTTTCTTAATAATGCATGCCTTAACTTAGGGATAAATTAGGAAATTTTTCATTTAAAATCCCAACCATTGAACCAAGACTTGAAAATAGAAAAAATTAACAAGTTGATTATGAACCATCTTTCTAAGAGAGAACAATTTTTTTTATAAATGTCTCAAAAGAGGAAAAATCATAATCACTAGGTACCATGATGGCACATTGTGGTTGGAAAAGCAATTGCACATCATGCCCATGTCCATCCATAATGTCACCGTGTTGTCGCATATAGGTGACAAGATTCCAAAGGTAGTAAATTCGACTATTTGGATTCAAGAGTTCATTGGAGGAATGATGGCCAAGAACTAAAATGAACTAATTATCATCCAAGTCTAGGACCCCCAAGTAAAATGGGCACACATTATTATTTATTTTTTCCTTACTCTAGTGGATCAGGCATCTAACACCAAATTGAACATGCTATAAGCAATCGACGAGATTATCAAGATGGGAAAAGTATACAATTAGGCTGAGTGTGTTGTTGATATGGTAAAAGACAACTACCAAGAGTGTAAAAACTCTAGTAAGATTGTTTGATTCCCATCTTTATTAATTTGGTTAGATAAATAGGTTTCCCCAATTGGTGAGATAAAATTTACAAAGAAGTATGTTTCAATGATGAAAAACTATAAAATATTTGCACATGGTTAGTCAACATCCCCTCAGTTGGTTTCCCCGCAGGAAATATTTAGGAAGTGGATGTTAAATTAAAAATGGTGTCAAGTAGATGGAGGGTTCATCAATAGATTCAAACTATGTTTCATAGCATGTCACAAATTTAACTATGTTTCATAGCAAGCCTCCCTTACCAACATTCTGTTGAACAAATATTTGAGGAGTTAAGTTGATATACAAATATTGTCTTCCCCATTCTACCTGGTGCTTGGAACTCGTAGACTAGTGTCTTTTTTCCATTCACTGATGGGGATGAGGAGGAAGAATAAGAAAGAGAATTGTATACAATTCTATTCAGAGTCGACTTGTTAGGGCCTCCGTCAGAATCCTTAAACAAGTTTTCAAGAAAGGAAATCAACATGTCTGTCAAGGTTGAATAGTAAGGAATATGAATTAAATAGCAAGATGCACGAATAGATATTAGACTCAACGATCCTAAATTGCGACACTGACTCGACTCAATTGTAAAATAGGTCTTGGAGGAGACAAAAGTAGTAAAAAAGCCAAGGAAATATCAAGATTGTTTTAGGTCATTTTTTGACCTATACATTTTACAGCCTTTGGGACATGCCAAGGACATTTTCATTGAAACAATAAATCAAAATATTATGGAAAATCGGGGAAAAGAAGAACATCAATAGTTGACTTGAGTATAGTTGAGTTCTTACAAGGGAAATTTGGTACAAAATAGAACTAAGGTTAGTCGAGCATGGGTGGAAAAGAAAAGGAGAAAGTATTAGACATTGACCTAACATTAGACTCACCTCTTGTCACTTCAACACCTATTGTAGGAGTGAATTTTGTATACAACACAACAACAAATCAACATGCTAAAATTCATGAGCTTTCAATCAAATATGTTGGTACTTCAATAAAGGTTGAACCAAAAATGACAGATTCATTAGGCACACCCCAGACTCAACAACAAGTACCATCTAGATAGGTGACCATAGTCGAAAAAACCTACCAAAAAACAAGAAAAAGATCATCAAAAGAAAGGCCTACTAAATTGTACGACCTCACTTATGCATCTAATAAAATTGTGTTTTCTTGTATAGAGTATTCAACAAAATAAGCTAGATGAAGATGGAAAATGAGAGCAAGCAACGACGATAGGTTAAAGCAAGGGAATCGACAACAAGAGCAGGCGCAGTCACATTGCATGACCTAGCCTACCAAAAAACTCAACATATACATTCTGATGAGAGTTAATGATCCACATGTTGTGTTGATGGCCAAAAATGACCATGATCAACAATGGGGAGATGACATGGTTAGGGCCCCAATTAGGCCCTTATCCGTTTGGGATGGTGATTTCACTAATCCATATGGGTCCAATTATCCCTCACTCTTATTGTTGAATTATGATATTTCTAACTACTTATCAATAATAAGAGAGGTAAAAATCACCGCCTTATAGCATTCTTGCAAGAAAGTAGTCTTTAAGTTGACATAAGGGCTCAACCAAACCACCATTGGGGTTGCACCTATGAAAAGGAGACTCTTTCTAAAACCTCCTTAATGCAAAATGAAAACTAGTCTTAGATGCAAGTAATAGAAATAAATCATAATCTATAGTCCTTATCCTAGTTAAGAGAAAGATATTGTAACATAAAATAGCTTAAATTTAGAATAAAATTGGAGTCAACAGATCAGGGAAATAGTTCTCAGATCTGTTACTTGTTCACAAAAATTTGGACAAACAAATATCTGATAAATAGTTATTAGATATTTACTACTCATATATCTAAATTTAAAGGAGATTTCACTTGAAACAATAGATCTCGTTGTTGGATTAGTGGGTCCTGATCGAGGTTCAGAGTTAGTTGCGCCAAACAAATCCCTACACTATTGGCCCTTTCAGCATCAATCCGCGGAGCGCAGACTGAAGTCTCACCTGAAGCAGTATGGGGGGATGCTAGAACCAAGTTTCTGCACCGAGAGAGTAGTATGATGTCTTTTTGTGATCTAGATCTACCTTCGTGTAGATCGATAAGCCTTTATGGCTTATCGATGCAACTCCCTTTAATTAGCTGTTAGACCTCCATGAAGGTATACGACTAGATTTTGCAGACCTTGAACAGGTTAATCAGCTATTTATGTGCATCCAAAGATTATTATTAACCCAATATTTATTCAGATCTGCTTAAGTTTCAGATAACTTTAACATGCAACGATATAATCTTTCCATAAAGACTTGACATCAATTGCATTCACATAACAATATAGATCCGGTAAAGTTGCACATCAATACAACATTATTTCATAAACCCATCATTCATCATAGCATAAATCACATTATAACATAATTAAATGGATAAACACATGAATTTCTGTAATAATCTTCTTTATTGATAATCAGTTAAGCTTACAAACTCAAGACTTCCCTGCACACTCAACTACAGGGGTTCGCGCACTCAGCTACAGACACTACTCTAGGCCTCTGCGCACACAGTTGTAGAGCCTTTCTGCTACCTTATGCGCTAACTTAGACTCCTTCTGCATACCCATAGACAACTTATATTCTTCTATTATCCTGCCTTAGACTCTCTAAGACACACCTATTTATACAATCCCATGGTCCGCGGACCATGGGTAGATCTTCACAAAGCTGACTTAACTTACATAAAAGAGGGTAAAAACCCTTTTTGACTCTTTACTTAACTACGCACTCCATGACCACAATTTGCAAATAATTTCCATCTTTTTACATAAAACTTGGGTTTTTTCCCCAAAACTGACCCAGGGGACCCCATCCCAACAGGCCCCCAACACAAAGATCATGACTTGCCCTCGAGTCATTCAGCTGGCGCAGAGATCTTGCTGCGAAGATCCCTCGGCTCTACTTGTGCAACCGCTACTTCAGTCGCACTTTGCGTGGCTGCCTTCTTGATTTTTTCTACCAGCTGCTCTATGGTTGGTCCTTCGCTGGCTCGCTTGATCTATTGTTGTGTACTCTGCAAGTTCGCCAACTTTTCATGTATGTTGGTCGAGACTACATAGGCTTCATCCAACCAAGGCCCCAACCTGGCCTTAAGGACTGCCTCTTTCTTCTACGCCACTTCCACCTGTGTAAGGAGCTGCTTAGCCTCTTGTAGCTTAGCAAGGTGTTGTGCTATAGCAACAGTGCACATCGTTACCCTTACTTCGTTGTATTGTTTCTAGAGTTTGTGGACCTCTATATTTAATCCCTGCAGGGTGGGATCTTCCTGCAAGGTTGTCACTACTTCCATAGCCTGCTCAAACAATGCAGTGCAGTCCACAACTGCGGCATCCACCGTAGCAACTCCATCCTTAACAACAGCTTCACGTTGTTCCCTAACCTCTGGTGGGGTTGAAGGTTGTGACTTCAGCTCTAGTTCAGTGATTTTCATGTTCAGCTCGAACTAAACTCTAGCCACCTCTGCCTTGGCATTGCGCACACCCACAACAAGTTTCCTGATCTTGGCCTCCAACGATGCTTTCTCAGGTATGTGCAACTCTGGCACTGTCCTACATGATTCTGCCACCACGTCCACTAACTGAGTGCTCTGTGCCTGGATGGTTTCTTTTGCTTTCAAGGCCTCTATCTTCTCAGCAAACATCTGCTCATTGTTCACTCGCTATTCACTTATGAGGATGAGGGTGCGCTGCTCCTGTGCTCTTAACTCTACCATCACACTACCTGCAGTGTGTGAAGGCACTCATTGGGGAGCGCGGCGAGGTTGAGGCCAATGTTATTTAGAGAACTCACGATGACCTTGTCATCGGTTACCTCCACACTCAATGATCCTTCCGGTAGCGCGACTGCTCGGAGATCCAGTGATCTGACCATCTCTACTGCCTGACTAGTCCCGGGTGCCAAGCTCATTGGTGCAACACTTACCTGCCCTGCACTGACCTGGATCTTATTGTTTTGGATCTGCAGCTTAGACAGATCCTTTTGGATAGTACTTAGTGCCTGATGTTGCTATTTTTCAAACTGCTGCAACAGTTACACTATAGTATCGTGCATCTTATCTCTGATCTCATTGATATCACCTTCCGTTACTGTGATTGGATCCAATTATGCCTTTTTCGCTTTCGACTTCTTTCAGGGCCCCTCCTTTTGTTGATCCTTGTACCTTTTTACCTGAAAGGGAGTGCTCTGTCCTTCCTCACTGCCAACGCCCTGCTCTGACTGATCCTCCTCCTCTATCTAGGGTGAAGGGGACTTACCACTCCACTTGGAGTCGTGCTCTTCTTGTTCATCCTGCTGCTTCGTGGCACGCTCCTTTTCTAGCCAGGTCCTCTCCTCGTCCTCTTTCCTTCTCTTCTCGGCCAACTGCTAGACCGCTTTCTTTGCTGCTTCCTTCCTTTTCTTCTCCACGGATTTGCTGGTGCCTATGGGAAGATCAGATGAAGAATGCCAATCTGTTAGACATTACTTGATAATCTCATGAATAACATCATCTATAGCAATGCAAGGAAAGTCAAACCATTTCTGTTGTGGATCCTTCTGCGCCCTTATATATATGCGATGGAAGTCAGCTTTAAACTCTGCATACTATGTTAATTGTTCGAACACAGTCAGAGACAATTGTGGCTTCTAGTTGAAGGCCATGTGCAGGCTCACCTCCATCAACACCTAGAAAACTTTGGTCTCCGTGACTCACATGACGTCCTTTATGGCCCAAAGGGAGGAAAATTGGGTAGCCTCCGACAATCCTTTCTCCAAGGGAGGAAACTGACTATCCTCCAGCAGGTCCCAAGCCACTAGCACGATGGAGAGCAAAAACCATGCGTAGTGGAAGGTTTTTCTCTCATCCTAAGCCTCACAACAATTTGTGAGGAACTCGCTACAGAGGTAGCACAACCAATTGAACTACATGCCCTCTGCTCATTATGCAGCCAATGAAATTACAGGCGCCAGAACCTCGTCCACGCAGAATTTTCTCATGACCTTTCCAGCTAAGATCTGTGTTGAAATTTTCACGTAGGGTCGGTGATAGATGTGATGGAGTACCTGTGTAGCTTTTTAACCAGCTTGAACTTTTCCTTCATCTTCTCTTCCAGGTCACGCTCACTTGTCTTTCTGCCAAACTCCTTGGCCAGATTCAAGCCTGAGTGCAGTAATAGTGTGATCCAATGGATTAGCATATCTGTAATCAGGATCGACGCACTCAGCCACAAACATCTGTCATGCACCAAGGTCAGCAACTGCTTGATACAAATGAGGTTGATGTTGGAGCGGTGGTAGTGGGGCACCCACAATAGGTTCAACAACCCCAACTGATTCACTCTGTGAATCCACTCAACTGGCTCCAACATGGTGACACCGGATTCCTTGTAATATACCCTCTTCATATAATTCTCCGTCGCAAGGTGGGGGAACCTCTCGTGGTCTACCAAATCCCAATCTTCTAGCTTTAAATGGGGAATCCGCACCAAGCACAGACCTTCAAAGGTGATGCCTTCTAGCAGCAAGGGCGTATTTAGGAGGAATTTCCCTGCATCTGGGTCTTTAGTTATCTTCACTTTTCCCTTACGCGGAGGGATATAATTCGAAAACTTGGAGATAGGCTCCATGCCCTTGGCATCTATATCCTTCGCGCCCTCTTCGGCCTCCAAATCTACCACTTTCCCCTTATCCTTTGCCGGCGGTTTTTCTCTCTTTTGGGCCTAGGTAGCAAAATTCTTCCTCGGTGACTCGTGCACCAACATTGACCTCTTCTGCTTGTCTTTCTTGGGCTTGGGGGCTTCTCTCACTAGTGTAGGCTTTGGTCAAGGCAACCTTGGCACCGTAGGCACAGTAGCTAGAGCCTCCATGCTCACAACCTCTGGAGCAGCTCCCTCAGAGGCGACAGTTCCTCCAGTGCTTGCGGTTTCACCTGTTCTGAACATCGTGTTGAGAATAAATTGTTGGGCATCCTCGGGCAATTTATCAAATACAGAGCTAGTGACTAAATCTGTGAAAAACTGAGGATTCATAAACAATGGACAAAACAGCTCAAAAATTCTAAGGATGCAAAGTGTTCTCTGCTGGACGACCACACATAATTTACAGGAAAATGCGAATTCAAATTCGACCGTTCCCCCTAAAATCCATCCATAAATTCTTATTTGGCGGCAGATCTTCAAAGATTTCAGCCTTAAATTCCTTAAATGTTGCCCCCGCTCCTCTTAACCATCTCCTCATTGTCAAATCATGAGCAATGACTGTAACTGTCATTTTCTGGTTGTGTTGCATGGTACCTCCCTCTGTGGCGCAGCTCCCTTCGTGCCTCTTCTGGTATTGTGGCATCTCCCTTTTTTGCGTAGCCCCCCTATCACCTAGCTCTACAAACCAGGTAGTGTAGTTTATAGTCCCGCGCTCCCTTACAGCTGCCTAGAGCGCTAATACTGTCCTTCCATCATGTAGCCATTGGGATGGAGCCCCTGTGTATGGTTTCAACTGGCTTCCATTTACCCTTCCCGAAAATGGTTCTCCATTCAACTTTGCAAGCTGAACTGTGCCACCATCTGTAATTTCTTTGACGACATAGGGCCCTGGCTAGTGCATCTGAAACTTCCCTAGAAACTTAAAAAACTTACTGTCATATAGTAAAACTAAATCATTTACCTTGAAGGTGTGCAGTTTAATGTGTCGATCATGCCAAGCTTTTTCATGCTCCTTTTGAACCTGTTGATGGAATCCAGCCAAAAACCTATCTTCTTCGAGCTCCATTAGTTGTGTGAGTCATTCTTCTAATGATCCTCAGTCTACCATTCCTGTGAAAGCTGTTATGTGTAGACTAGGCACGATATACTCCATGGGCATCAGAGTTTCTATGCCATAGACCAACCTAAAAGGTGTCTAACCTGTGAGCTTCTTGCAAGTAGTCATGTATGCCCACAATACTGCCAGTACATGCACGTCCCAATCATTCCATTTCACGTTTCAAAACTGCGTCAACACATTCTCCAATATCCTATTAAAAGCCTCAACCATTCCATCGGCTTGAGGATATGTTGATGCCTCGAAAATCGCTGCAAGAACATCGGGGAAAACCACCCGGTCCGGACCTTAAAGGCAGCTCCTTTTCCGTTTGGTGTGGTGGCCCCGACTGGAAATAATGGGACCAGTTTCCCAATGATTGGTAAATAAAATGGATAAGTGGTTGATTCTCTGATATCTAATGATAATGGATGAATGATTTAGTCTAAAAGTAAAATTATAAACAACTATCCTATCCCGGGAAATTTTTTCTTTTAGTGTAACTTTTGATGGTCTTTATCGACAAACAGGCATATAGATGACTCTGTTGGTAAACAAAGATATTCATTCATATGATAATTACTAAGTTCAAATAGTTGAACAAAGCAATCAAGCAAACATTATTACACTGTTCTTCATATATATCATAGACATAGATACGATTGAAAGAATAACATTCCTTAAACATTCAATAGTGATAAGCATAAGGATTACTGTTGAAACACATACATATATCCAATGATAGCAAGATTAAACAAATGTTGATTCACATATAAGAATGAGGCAAGAGCATAGATAATAGTACCATATGTTATTTGAATCACTCCCGATATCAATCGCATTCAAATTCCTTCTTCTAACTTAGAAACACTTCCAAAAAAAGCAATAGTGCACATGTCATCAAAGATTTCTTCGTTAAAATTCATAATACTGGCCCAGTATTTATAAAAAATAGATCAGAAGCACAATATTGTGACTTACTGATTTGAGTTTATACAAAAACTGAGGACCCTTTCTAAATGCATGAAAGGGCCTATAAATACTAATTAAGCTAACTAATTACAAAATAAAAATGCTATTAATTGGTACAACTACATTATGAGTATCTCCTCAAAATCGGCTTGTTTTACAGTCGGCAGCATGATTCACTGTTTCGGATGATCTCCCTTTTGCTTGAGTTGGCAGATAGCAAGCATCGGTTGCAATTCTGGAGGGCGACTTAGACGAGAATGCAGTTGGGCTGAATATATGGCATCATGGATTTCAGGAATCATACAACCGATCACATCGGTTAAACATTTGAGTGCGGCCCTTTGACTGTATGGTTTAATTAAGAAGAACCAAAAGGCATCCCAAGTTAAACTTTGTATGCCGGCAATTAGTCTTCCATTCTTTTCCAATTCTTGATTGCATGTTTGTTCCAAGGCTTTGGCTGACATCAATTTACCTGGAGTGCACTGTGAAATCATGTTAGACAGATAAAGAGTGTCATTGATTAACTCAATTAAATTACTGGTAGATACTCGAAATCTTGAGGTATCTCTCTCTGCTTTCATCAGTTGTGACTGCCATTCTAGAAAAAGGATTTCTTTATGTGACTCTAGAATTTTAGGCAGATTCGCCACTTGCCCTTCACTGGTGTCTTGCCAAGCCAAAAAATTGGTCAAAGTCTCATCGGCCTGTTCTAAATCCTGCCTTGCATCGACTGATTTATCAACTATTGATGCAGTAATCTCACAAAGGGGCTCAACCAGAGAAATGTTATGACATAGCAGTTTTAGCTGTGTAGTCAATGCTTTATTGATTTGGAGGGCTTCGGTTCTGAACTCTGCTAGTTGAGGAAGACTTTTGAACTTTTCTACTTCTTGTGATAGTTGAGCGATTTACTCATCCTTGGTCTTGCTCATTTGTTCATTCATCGCCTTCAATTTGGCCAATGCTTCAGACAACTCCTTTTGTTTCTGTATTGCGCTTAAGTCTATCCTCTGCTTCTCTTTGAGCAATTGCTCCTTTAATTGATTGTTTACCTGCTACTGTGTTGATAGTTGCTGTTCTAACTGTTCTATTTTTTGTTGTGCTTCGGACACCTGTGACTGCAATGAAATAATTGTTTGATATCTTTCCTTAAGTAGATTGCTTACTTCCGAGGCTTTATCCATGGTGGCTGCCGAATAAGCTTCGGCATACTAAGAAAGTTTTGTAAGGTCATCGGAAGGGTTAAATTCCTCCTTCCACACCACATTAGCCATCTCTGTTTGTTCTGGTAAAAGGGAAGATTGATCAAGTCTCCTCCTTTTTCTCTGTCTTTTCACCACAGCCCTGTGTTTAGGACTATAAAAGACATCTAATGGTGGTATGTCTTCTATCTGCAAAACAATCTGATCGGATGGATCTCTAGGAATTATTTATGCATCTTTGCTGATGGATAGGCCGCTGGTTCCTTCAATTGGAACAGTAGTTGTTGTTGTCTCTTGACTGACTGTTACCTGAGGGGTGCCGAATCCTTGTGAAGTCTCGGATTGCTTATAATAGAGTCAAATTGTTGCCACTCTTTGAGGAGTTTGGGATCAATTTGAGTCTCTAGATCAATGTATTCACTATCCTACTTTTTCTCTTTCTCCTGCTCTATTTCCTGTTATGGCTCTTTTCCCTTTTCGGGATTTTTCTCTGTAGCAAGAGATTTGTCAATACTTTTCTGTTCAGGCTCGCTTGATTGAGTTGTTGGTGTAGTAGCTAATAAGTCCAGAGGCAGAGTTTGCAACCTCTGTTCTCTGAGCCTATTGAATTCTACCAGTCCTTCATCATTATATTTCATCTTGGCCAATGTTTTCACCTGAGACAATGATTCTATTGAAGAAAAAATGTCATCAAATTCATCTTTTTCATGATCGAACTTTATAAGTTTGGCTTGTTCAAGCACATTATAGGCAACCTTCCGGGGATCGAATTGCCTGTTAGGGATGGTTGCAAGATTGAGCATATTTATTTTTCCTGTCTCCTTCTCCGCATGTTTGTAATCATGTAGAGTATAAACACCGCATCTCAAAGGAAATATAGGCCATGACTGCTTTTTAGAAGTCCTAAGAGTTTTGGATGTTCCTGCTATTGTTATTTGGTAAGCTAACTCTCGAGCCAACAGCTTATCAGGTACATACAATGGAAGGACATGGGGTTTTGTGGTGCTACCATACACCCTTATATATGTGAACTTGTCTTCCCCGAACCAATTCCCCACAGCAGTCAAATCAATCTCTGCCTCCTCGGAAATCCTTGGGGCAGGCTTATCAAAAATGGCATAATAGATAGGCAACATGAAACCATTACAGATTTGATACAAGTGGTCTTTATAATGCGCCTTCCATAACATCTGATGATAAATGTGGATTGGCTTAGGGTCTTGTGGCGTCCATCTCCACCCAAGTACCGGGTATTCGGAATTAAAGCAAAGCATATCCATAACATAAGCACTGTAATAGAAAGGGGGAATGGTTTTGGTGCTTTTACGTGAATTGAATCTAAAATCAAGAATCGCAGAGGCTAATTTATTGGACAATATATTCGCCCAATCCATGATATAACTATTAATAGCCGCTTCCATTAAAGGAACCATTTCGATAGTAAACTTTGCTGAATCATGCATTCCCCATATCCTGCACATCATTGCCCCAACGTAACAGTAAGGAGATGACAAGGAATCCACGGAGTACTTACCCGATGATTCATGTTTGTGCTTTGCGGGATTCTGTCTCCATTGCTTAATCGGGGCCGATTCCGTCTCATTCTCCGCTGCGAATTTCTCCAGAAAGGCTTTGTTGTATTTCTTCTCAGGTTCGGGCAAATGATACATCTTCCTCAAATCATCAGGCTGAAATGAACCAAAAATTCTTCCGTCAATTGTGCAAAACGTTCTATTTGACACTGGAATTTCTTCAATCACCCATCTGACTACATCAGTGTATGGAAGAATTTTCTCCCGAGTTGCTATCCTGTGTAAATATGAGTCAGCTAAATCTTTTAGAGAGGCTTCTGATTTATTAGTTGAGTCTGCAGTAGCTTCTTCCGACACTTCCTCAGGCTCTTCTGCTTCAATTAAATTATAGATTCTTTGCCAGCTTGTATTTCCAAGGCCGAGACATGTAGTATCTGAGATTAGGCCTTTTTTACTTGGTCCTAGATCACTGGTTGGCTGCACTGTTACTATAGGGGCCGCTGCTGCCGCGGAGCTCTTGGATTTCTTTCCCATTTGCTTAAAAATTGTTATTTTGGCGGGATACTGCACAAGGAATGAAACCAGCGTGATACAGGGAAATAGGTAGCATGAGCCAATATGAAAGAGTTACATCTATTAGCAAATAATCCAAGATTATAGTAAAACTGTCGCAGATAGAATCTAAGTGGAAAATCTCTGCATAACTGCTTCATTAATTGGCCGCTTCACTTGTCAATCATGATAAGGGAGCTTTTAAATACCCATCATAATGTTTATATGGTAAATGATCGATTCAAGCGTGGCTTAGATTTTTTGGCAGATAATCGCATTTGATGATTGGTGACGTGAACGGGAAGGTTTTAATGATATTCCAAAATATCGTTCAATCACCAAAGGTGGTATAATGCATGCCAATCTTTAATATGCTTTGAAACACATGCCTTGATTTAATATATCGCAATTGGGAATGGGCTCGGTTCATACTACTTATGCCATTGCGAAATCGCCGATCGCCGATGGCGATACGCCTTATCGCATCGGAAGATTGGAAGGTGTGACAATTCATATGCAGGGTTGTTGAGGCCGATTGTCAATGGCGATTCCCTTTATCGCTTCGGAGGAATGGAAGAGGTGTTTTACTTATACGATGTGTTTTACCTTTCCCCGATATCCGATAGCGATTTCCCTTTTCGGATCGGAGTGATTCAATGGGTCTTTTATATATCTTTTTGTTATTATTACGATATGCAATCTTGCAATTGCTTTATCGTGATAATAAAAATCTTTATGGTTATTTAAAAGACCTATTTTTATTGTTGTTCAAAAGGTTTATTTTAGAATATATCGTTTCCATTAGACCTTTTGATGAGGGTTTTTCTAATAATGAGTTAATACCAATTTATTCACACATCTATGTTTAAAAGGGACCCATTTCAAATTATGATTTTAAAGAAAAATTTTATGAAATGGGGGGTTGTTGTATAGCACAACAATTGGCGATTTACTGGGAGAACCAGTTATCTCTGAGAAATGTTAAGATACTTAAACTTTGCTAATCTGGAAATCTTATTTGAGTGAAAAAATTCTAATATAACTAGGCAATCATAAATTCTGAATGTAATGATAACTATTTTTGCTATTTTCTTCTCATGTTACAATTAAATACATTCTATGTTTTAAATTAGCCTTAATTGGTTGATAATGGTAAAACAAAAACTTTTCCAACTTAGCTTTATAGTGACTCCTTTGTCATAGGTAGAGCCTCTGCTGCCAGCAAACGTCTATAGTCTCGACAGGGATACCTTTTAACCATTTGATCATTCATTATCCCATTCATTTTAGAGTATAATAAAAAATAATGAATTCATAAATATGTCTCCATATTTTGTATTACTTTTTTCTTTTTCGCTATTTTGTAAGATAAAAAGCCATTGTCCTGGTTTGGTGGCCAGCTGTTTGACAATGCCATTCACTGGTTGTAATTTAACTGAACAAGCTGGCTTGTGATGAGACCCCTTGTCTTATAATTATAAGCCATTACCATGTTTTGATATGCAGTATTGGTAATGTCAATTGAACTATTTCCCTATGATCATGGTAAGCAGGCTTGTAATAAGACCTCTTATCTTTTGTATCATACATATTTTAGAATTACACTCTGAGTAATTATAAACTTTGATGCATGGGATGAACAATTTTCTCCTTAAGAGAAGATGGATGACAGGATAAGAGTTGAAGATGCTAAGATTGAATCAGTATCTATTTTGTATTGATAACTGTTTTTAGGCTGCTTAAAAACATTAAAATGATTTACAGTAATTCTAAATCTTGAGAAGATTTCACAAAAATAAAATGGGGTTTCAGAATCTAAATCTACCTAATTTCCTAGAAAGTTTCCTTTCGTTTAAGGCTTCCATCTTTAAAAGCAAATATCAGAACTATTTCTTTTGAGAAACTTTTTCAATATAGAAAAGACCAATGGAAAGCTTCTTACAACTTTATTCTCTAAAATCCTAAAATTATAAGCTATGTACTGAAATTTTGCTGAAAATTGAATATTTACAAAGGGAGAAGGGGTTACCTCCTCAATTGAAGAATTTTTTCAAGATAAGGCCGTTAACAGGAAGAGAATCTCTCTTCCCTGATAGATCTTGCAATATGAAAGTAGAAGGGCCTATCTTCTCATTGATTTGAAATGGTCCGAGCCACATTTTCTGGAACTTAGTGTGTTTTCCTTTATCCTCATGGGCTTTGTCCCATTTCAAAACTAGATCACCAACTTGTAATTGCTTTGAACTGGTTGAAGTTGTATCAAAAGATGATTTGATAATTTGCTGATGTTTTGCATGTATAATCCTGGCTTTTTCCCTTTCTTCTTCTAATTTTAAAATTTGATCATGTCTTAGTTGAATAGAAGATGAGGGACTTTCTTCAATAAACTGCACTAAAGCTAGAGATGGAAGTACTAAATTTGCTGGTATGACAGCTTCCTTTCCATACACTAGATTAAATGGAGAAGTGCCTATGGAGGCCTTTTGTGTTATTCTGTCAGCCCATAGTGCAAATATCAAAGATTTATGCCAGTTTTTATGATTCTGCTCAATAGTTCTCTTAATAATTCTAATAAGGTTTTTATTGGTGGATTCTACCAAACCATTACCCTGGGGGTAGTAATTTGCAAAATACTTCAATTTAAATACCCTTTTGATAGAAAATTCAAATATAGAATTTCCAGAGAAGTAAGATGCATTATAAAAAGCAAGAGCATTTGGAACACCAAACCTGGTAATAATGAATTGATCTATGAATTCCATGATTGCCTCAGAGTTCGTTGTCTTCAAAGGAATTGCTTCAACCCATTTAGTAAAGTAATTAGTGGCAGTAAGGATATACTTATGATGTTTGGAAGAATGTGGAGTGATTTCCCCGATGATGTCCAATCCCCATTGCTCAAAAGGTTGTTCAATGTTGACTGGTTGCAAAGGGAAAGCTGGCTTTCTTTGTCTTCCACTGGATGTTTGACAACTTTGGCATTTCCTTACATATTCATGAGTATCTCTGAACAGGGTGGGCCAATAATATCCAGCGTGAATGATTTTGTGAGCTGTTGTGTCAGCTCCAAAATGTCCTCCTGCTGGTCCATCATGTAGTTCCTGCAAAACCTTTTGTGCTTCAGGTTTTTCTAAGCATCTTAATAAAATTGAGTCATAATTTCGCCTAAACAATACATCATCTACAATTGTGAAGTTTTTTGCTTTCAATCTAATGGCACGGTTTTTTTTATAGGAGAGATTAGAAGGGGCGTATCCATTTTTTAAATAGAAAATCAGATCTGCATATTGCGATTTAGAATCTGTGATACTTATCTAATTGATTTCTTCAGTATCTTCTGTACCTTCAGGTTCTTGAATGTTGGATGCTCCCGCTAAAAACCTACAAAAACCTTGGCCTTTGACAATCTTTGCTGGTTGATTTCTAAGTCATATTCTTGTAATGTTGTGACCCAATTTTTTCTCTTTACTCCTAATTCCCTTTGAACTAGTAATTGTCTTACTGCTGAAAAAGGAACTATAAATTTTGTGTGAGCTTTCAAGAGGAAGGGCCTGTAGTGTTTAATGGCTTTGTACACAACAAAGGCTTGTTTTTCAACTTCTGAATAGTTTAGTTCAGCACCTTGGAGATTTGAGCTATAAAATGAGATTGGTGCTTCCAAGTTTTGATCATTAACTTGAGTCAATATTGCCGCATAAGATGAAGCAGATGCGAGGGTATATAGTATGAAATGATTAGAAAAATTGGGAGTGCTTAAAGTAGGGGCATTTATGATTGATTGTTTGATAGAATAAAATGCCTCTTTTTCTGCAGGTCCCCATTTAAACACCGAATTTTTCTTAATCATCATTTGCAATGGTAGAATAATTTGGGAAAAATCTGGAAAAAATCTTTTGACAAAGTTAATTTGACCCAAAAATGACTACATGGATTTTTTATTATGAGGAAATGTCATTTTGAGAAATCTCTTTAATTCTGTCTGGATAAATATAGATACCATTTCTTGAAACAATGAAGCCTAAAAGCTTTCCTTGATCAAGAGCAAAAAAGGATTTATTTGGGTTAAGAGATATACCATACCATCTGCAACGTTCAAAGATTTGTTTTAAATCACGTAAATGATTAGAAATTTTCTTGGAAAATACAGTAATATCATCTAAATAGACAACTATTGATTTATTGAGCAATCCTTTGAATGTTGTATCCATTGCTCTCTGAAATGTAGCTCCTGCATTGATAAGTCCAAAAGGCATTTTTTGGTAAGCATAAGTTCCCCACTTAGTTCTGAAGGTAGTTTTAAGCCTGTCATCAGGATGGACCAAAATTTGGTTGTATCCTGAAAAACCATCCAAAAAGGACATTAACTCAGAACCAGCTACTGAATGGAGTGTCTGCTCCATGGTAGGTAAAGGGAAGTTATCTTTTTGGCTTGCCTGATTAAGATTTCTAAAATTGATGCAAATCCTGATATCGCCATTTTTCTTTCTAACAAGCACCATGTTGGACACCCAGTTTGAATGTCTGACAGGAAAAATTATCTTAGCCTTCAAGAGTTTATTTAGCTCAACCTTTATTTGATTCTCTAGGTTAGGATGAATTTTCCTTAACTTCTGTTGCACTGGTTTTTGTTCAGAAAGCATTGGAATAGTATGCTGAATGATTGATGTATCGTATGTTTTTAAATCATCATATTTCCAAGTGAAGAAATACTTTCTTTTTCGCAACAGTCTAATGAATGCTGATCTTTCTTCTATAGAAAGTCCTAATCCCAAATTGATGTTTTGAGGGTTTTCCTCATTACCTAGGTTTATCAATTCAAATCTTAAAGTGGAACTCTGGAGTTTTGAATTGGTCACCTGTTTAAACCTGTCTTTAATATCATAAAGATCTTCAAGCTTGACTACTGGTTTTGGTATTGAGTTTTCCTCTTGCTTTTCTTTCATTTGAAGGTCATGATCACTTTCATCAATGATTTGATCATCATAGGACTTTTCTGAAGTCAAGAAATTTAAAATTTCTTCATCATGATTGAACACTCACCAATTGGTGACATTATCGGGAATTGATGGTCTAAAAATTAATTCTACTGAAAATCTATTTGGGTTGTAATCTTTGGATGGTAGGAGTTTGGAAGCAACATTAGCTAGCAGGTCTGCTGCTGCATTATGGGACCTAGGGATGGGAGAAATATTGAATGCTAAAAATTGAGAGATGAGTTCTTGTACCAAAGACTGATAGTGTTTGAGATGACCAGAAAGGCAATGAATTGTATTTTTAACTTGTTTTATAACGATTTCTGAATCACCAAACTTTCAAGTATTGAACTTTAAGACCAATTTCTTTGTAAAGTCCTTGGACTAAGGCCTCATATTCAGCTGCATTTTTGTGCATTCAAATTCCAATCTGCATGATAACATAGTTTTTTCTCCCTCAGGACTAACTAAAATGCATCTTGCTCCTGCACCTTCACTGGATTTAGACCCATCAAAGTATAGTGACCAAAATAAAGAATTATCAACAATTTTATTTACAGTTTCCTCAGCAATATTAACACTATCTGTTTGTGAGAAGTTTTCGATTTGAGATGTGAAATTATTAACTGGGAAAGGAGATGGTTGGGCAATGAAATTGCCAAAGAATGATTCGGATGAATAATTCCCCAAAATATTGTTATTGAATGCTATTGGTTGATTTTCTTGTTCAAATTCAGTAACAGTATGGGTCATGTGTTTCTCCCGATCAATTTTGATCTGATTTGGCTTTCCTTTATAAGGTAACCACATATGTGACCAATCGGTGGAAATATAACCATGTAGTTTTTCAGACCAATCTCTACTTAAAATTAACCCATATAATTCAGGTATATCAGCTATTAAAATATCAATTCTTTGAACTACTCTAGGATCAGTTGATAACCTGATAGTCACTGAGTTGATTTCCCCTAAAACCTGGACCTTAGTTCTATCCAACTGTACAATATGGATTGCAGACTTTTGGGGTTCAATGTTCAGTTTTGAACAAACTGAAGCTGGCATTATATTAGAGGAAGCCCCTGAGTCAATCAAACAGTTGTGTAGATTTCTATTATAAATCTCATAGGTCAAGAGGAAAGGAGGAGTATGATTATTTGATCTATCCCCAACTAAAACTGCATCAGTAGCTTCCACTCTACCAGGAGGTGGTTGACCTGAACCATTAGCAGCTTTGGACAATACAGCATTAGGGAGAGGTGAAGAAGGTACGGCATTTAGCTCCTTAAGAAGTAATTTCTATTGATGCTTGAGTTTGCTAAGTTCAAACACAGTAATATTTGCCTTAGTTTTCTTCATATCCTCAATACTATTGTAGTCCATAGAATCTGTAACTACTAATGTTTTCGATGTTGAAGGTGAATTTGAAGAAGATGGCTGATTTTGGGATGGTATTGGTGCAACCTTCTTTGTGGGAACCTTTTCTTTAGTAGTAGTGGTATCTGTAACTACTAACGTTTTCAATGTTGAAGGTGAATTTGAAGAAGACGGCTGATTTTGGGATGGTATTGGTGCGACCTTCTTTGTGGGAACCTTTTCTTTAGTAGTAGTGGTACCTGCATTCCTTTTCTTCGAAGTTGCCTTAAGAGGTTCAGGAGTACCTTTACTTCTGGTAGTCACAAGAAAAGCTTCTTGTTCATTTTCTGTATCGGAGTTGGGTAAAATAAAATCCCACATCCCATGACATTCAACAGTCTCTTCTTCTTCTGGTTCCTCAGATGGCAAGACTGCTTCATCTTCTTCTTCCTCTTCGGGATCTGAGTCTGCATTGGATATAGCATTTGGTGGTTTTGATTCAGGTTTCTTAAAATTTCTAAATGGCCTTTTTGTGGAAGTTTCAGCTACTTGCTTCTTGATTTCAACCATTTCATTTGACATAGTCTTGAGGACTTTTTGTAAACCTTCCATATCATATGGATCTTTAGGGGTTTTCTTCTTTGAATCATCCTTAAAAGAAACTTTTTTGGATTTTCTATCTTCAAGAGCAGCTTTCTTTTCTAAAGCAATAATGTGTTTCTCTACAGCAAGCGCTTCTTTCATATTCTCAGCTAAAGTTGGTTTAGCAGCTCTGTCTACAAAAATAGCTATATTTGAAGGTAGGGCTGTTATATACCATTCACTTCTGATTTGCTCACTTGGTTTAGAGGCGGTTGGAATCTTATTCAAGAGTTTATTGAATCGTGAGTTGAATTCCTTAATAGGTTCTTTAGATTCTATCCTAAGATTCGAGAGATCATTAATTAGCATTGCTAACGATCTATCATCGCCATACTTAGTAAGAAACTATTCTTGGAAAATGTTCCAACTAGTAATGGATCCAGAGGGCAGGGAAAAATACCAAGACCCAGCTGATCCTTGTAAGGTATAAGGGAAAAGCCTAACAACAACATCTTCCTCTGTTACTCCTTTCAAATTAACAGATAACATGAAATTGTTAATATGTTCTTCGGCTTCTGTTCCAGCATCTGGATTAAATTTCGGTAACCATTTTTCAGGAGAATCAGGCAATGGGTGTAATGGTGCAGGCATGGTGACCGCACCAGGACTATTCCATGGATTCTGAGCCATTGTAAAACTAATAGCAGATGATATGGCCTGTTATAGACATTTTTGTGCCTTACAGCTCTAAGCATGAAATGTCCATAAACCAAGGGCTCCTAAGTCCCTAAAAGTGTTGTTCTAACTCCTAAAGGAACAAGGTCAACAAATTACAGCTTCTCCCAGAAGTTCTCCACCAGAAACTACTCAAAATTGGTCAAAATTGGATAAGTGCACTCGTTCCATGGCCAGGGTGCTATGCAGCGCACCTTGTACACACGGGAAGTGTGTTGATCAGTGCACCTAAATACACTGTGAGGGTGCGATGGACGGGAAAAGACAAGTGGTGGAGACAGTTTGCGAGGTGGATGATCATGGAATCTTCCAGAAACTTCTCATGGGACACTTGCCTCTCAAAATTGCCCAAGGATGAGTAAGAGACCAATGAGATCTCGAAGTGGCATCAAGAACTATCAGAGAGAAGACACTAATCAAAAACCCAGAGCTGACTCACACCTCTGCAAATATCTATATATAGATCTCTCATCCCAGAGATCCGGGGGTTGGAGGCTGGAATTTTGTACATTGCAGAGAATTGATGTTGGTTTTGAGATAGAGATCAGTGTATTGGGTGATTTATGCTTTGTTGGAGGTGAAGAGGGGATTCCTTTTCTGGGGGGTTGATGCTGGATCAGGAATCATCAGTTGTAACTCCTCCTGGACCTTCTTGTTATATCAATAAAACTATTTGAGTTTCTCCTACATGCTTGTGTATCAATGATGTTTTGTTATATTTGCATGTTTAGCTTAAATCTGATCCTAAGCTATTTATGAATATAAATCCATGTCTTTGTGTAGTTTTCTTCTTCTGTGATCTTGCAGGAACTTGGTGAAGCTGGGCAAGTAAGGGAGCAGGTAGCAGGAAGCTGTCAAAGAGGAGAGAGATTGGATCAAAGGACTAGCGCAAGGCACAGGTTGGTTCATCCTATTCCTCTTCGTTTATAGTTCATAAATAAGAATACGAAAATAGTTTTCTCTGTTTGTTTCTAAGGTACTGTCACACCTTAGTGGGATAGGGGCGTTCTGAGTAGACACTTTTCCCGTTAACAAAATGGCGACTCCGCTGGGGACCGTGTCTAGTTAGTTTGTTTGTGTTTCTCTTGTTGTTTGTTTCATAAACACAGAAGTAGCAATTGAACTGCATTTGCCATTATCAAATGCAAAGTAGACACCTGCGACTTCAATCCATTCACTGGATTTGTTTATGATTTGAACAACTGATTCACAAATGATCTGATTACCCTTTGTGATAGCTCTTAGACCTCCTTTAAATCCACCCTCTAATTGTGCATTACTGATTGCTTTTACTCGGCCAAAAACCATAGATTAAACTGCAAACCGTGACCCAGAACCCGGATAGAATTCTCGTTTCTGCCCCAACGCAGGCTCTGTGAAGAGATTCTGCATTTCAACGCAATTCTCGAGAGGGCTACCTGCGCTGCAATCCAGTTTCTCTGTGTAACAGGTGCGCTGATCAGCCTTGCCCTGTGCAACTGAGGTTCTTTGCTTCATTTTTTCAGTTTGTCTCTGATTTTGCAGCCTGCGATCAGTGTGTGTCTGTTTAAAAACCCCTTTTCTTTTGCCTTAATTCTGCCTCCTTTGTACAAAAAGACTGTAGATGTTCTTTGTGTGTTTGTTACATCATTTACAGTTTTCCATTGAAAAAGTAGAATAGTCATACTGTCATCCTTGGATTTAGATCTGTCGTAAGTGTCGATTTTGATCTTAGGAGAAAGTTTATTTGCTGTTGACAGTCGATTATGCTTTTACTTTTGCCTTTGGTTTGAATTTGAGGTTTTCTAGTGTCGAAACGAGTGTTTATTTCAAAATCATAAAGTGTCGTAATCATCTCTACCTTTTGATTTTGAAAAGAAGCTTGTTTGTGTTTGTCACTTGAAAGCAAATTCAAATTTGTACATCAACTTTCTTTTTAGGCATCAATATTAAGAAAGTGAAAACAAATACATGCATATGTGCATTTGCATATTGATAGTCTGTTTGGCTTGATTTAGGAAAAGTGCATTTACAGTGTGCTCTTTGCTCTTTGAGAAAAGATTGTGTCTTTCTTTTCCCCTTGTAGCTAGGATTTTCATTGCTGAAAAGAGATAAAAGTTTGCTTATCATCTTTAGATTGCATTTTAGGAATTACATCTACATCTCGTGGTGATCCCAAAAGGAAAACTTCTAAGAAAGATCAACTTAAAATAAATTGAATGAATCTAACAACGCTTTGGAACTTAACACGCAACATTTAGAGGTCTAGGCTAGAGACGTATTCCGGCGTCGTAAAGCCTGGTAACTGTTGTCCTCACTGATGTTTGGGTGATTCCTCCACTTTGAGACGATAAGTGCCAGTACAGACTTGTGCTCCCACGTACCGTCGAGTATATATTGGGAGACCCCTATAGGCTTAAAACCTTTTATCCATAGGAAGTCGTGTCGGCCGCCCTACTGATCGCAATGCACCGAACACAGCATTCTGGAAGATTGACTACCGTACCGTAAAAAGTATTCTGCAATTTTGTGATTGGTTTGGTACTCCCTCTACCTAGATCTCCAGAGCAGTCCCTTTCGTTCCTTTTCAGACTCCTTAACGGAAAAGGTCCATCTGAGCACTTGTCACTTCAGGCTCATTAAAAATCGAAGGAGCCTAGAGTCATCTTTTGTTTTTTCTCAACTCTTTAAAATTGAAAAAACAAGTTGTGTCAAAAGCGTCTAAAATTCATTTAATTCGGAAACATAATTCCCCTTTTTATTTTAGTTGATCGAGTAATCCGCAATCGTGGAAGAAAGTCAATTGAAACCCCATCGTTCGCGGAGGCTTACGAGTCAACCGTCTTTGTCTCCGGAATCGAAACCAGTACGGACAAAGAGAACTCGTTTAACCGGTTCAAAATCTCCTATTAAAGTTAGAACAAGTGTTCCAACAACATCCGAGATTCTGGTTACTCCAAACATTTCTGGAAATCCTGCCTCTACAGAAGAAGTTCAATAGCCACAGAGGGACAGTGATACTGATCCTAGTCTGAGAGTAAACACTTGTGTTACCAAACCAATTCCATCTAAAACCGGTTCGAAGAGTCTTGCTCTTCAAACATCTGTCGCTGTCGATTCCACCCCTTCTTCAACACCAGAAATATTTTACGAACCTAACGGTCTTCCCCTTCCACCTGGTCTGATTGCAATTGAACAAATTGTAGAAGATCCTCAAACAAGTACTCCAACGCACTTTGGAGTCGGGATCACTCTATATCCTTCTTTATCAGAAGTTAGTCTACCACCAATGGAAGTTCCTGTAGAATCGCTAGGTAATCTTTTGGATAGACTCCAAATGTCTGAACAACCGTCAACATCTAGGACTGTGTCGTCAGACACAGCGACAGCAGAACTCCCTGCCGTCACTCCGACAATGTTCACCGGCATACCATCTGTCCCAACTAGCTCTCAACCGCTAGAAGGAGCCCACTCAGGGGCTATTTCGATAGTCTGGTCCGTTCCTGTTTGTTCATCCGGAATAATATCCGGAAACTCTTGTGTTGAGTCTCAACAAATTGATCCATTTGGAGGTCAATTTGGGTAGTCTGGTCCCCAAGGGCAAACAATCCCCTTGAGTTCTGGATTACCACCGTATGGGGGGCAGTATGCCCTTTCATTATCCCCTCCGGGAGGATATCCATACGGGAGTTCACAGCAATATTCAGGTTATACTGGAATTACCTCAAGTGGTTGGGTACCTATACTACCTCAATAACCAAGGGTTGTGTATTCGATGCAACAATGTGTACCTATGTCGAATATCCTGACTACGCCAGCTATTGTGACGTTGTCACAAGTTCAAACGCTGCCTGTTGTATGCCAACCTCAGATTTCTCAGGTTGTAATGCAATAGCCCCTTGACCCTGTGACTTAACCACCATCGCCAACTGGTGGGGCGACACAGGTCCAGACGGGTACAATTACCCCACACCTTGGTCCAACGGTTAGTATAGCGCAACAACACATGGCTTCTCAACCATGGCTGGTGCAATACCAACAACCACAATTCCAACAAGTATACCAAGGTTCTAAGCAGCAAATCTTTGCAAACAATGGACAATCGTACATTCAAAATGGTCAAAATCAACCATTTTACAATGGTCATGTCCACCAACCTTATCAGTCATACCAGCATCAAATGCATTATGCTGGCATGCAAAGACCAACTGCTCAGGCAATCCCATCTTACCCTTATGCTTCACCTAACCTGAATCAACAGTTACCATTCGTGGCAACTTTAGAGTTACCTGATTTAAACTGGTTAACAAACGATCCAATTGCTTACGCCCCTTGGTGGCCAGCGATTCCACATAAACTTCCATCAGATATTCCTAAATTTAATGGAAATCCGGGTGAAGATCCATCGAATCACGTGATGACATTTCATCTATGGTGTTCATCAAACACCCTAAATGATGATTCGATAAGACTTCGCCTCTTTTAGAGGACATTAACGGGTCCAACGGAAAAATGGTACATTGAATTGCCTAGAGCTTCATTCGACAACTTCAGTACCTTAGCCACAACCCTTTTTAACCCATTTTCAGTTACCGATAAGGTACGAAACGGGAACCGAACTTCTTACCAACTTCAAACAAACGACGGCCACTCACATATCTGATCATATACATGAATGGCGACGTCGTCGTAGAATGGTGAAAACGTATGTTCCCGATCAGCTTTTAGCTGAATGGTTTATTAAGTCATTACTGCCTTCCATCACGGAAGATGTGGAAAAAGGGGGAGTCGTCACAGAAGAGCAAGTTATCGCTCGTGCGCAATATTTGGACTTGATTTACACTCAGTCCGGCACGCTCTACGATAAAATACCTAACGCCCCTAGACCAGAATTCTCAGTTCCTCCTCCTCCTAAATCAAACAATGACTCTCATGCCATCGATGGCGTGATTGGCGCGACAGACACAAAATCGACAAAGGCTACATCTAAAAAGGCCTGTAAGATTTCTAGTCAAAATGAAAATGGGGAACTTCTTGCCTCAGAAGTAAATGCCGTGTCGACTAACAAGGGCAAACAACTGAAGCAACCAGGGGGCAAGAAGAAAAAGAAAGGGAGAAAAAGGAAGCAGGATGAGTCATCTCCTGAAAAGCCTTCTACAAACCCTTCTGGGCAAAGGAAACCCCCTGCGGGGTGTCATATATGCGATGAGGATCATCGGACGAGAGATTGTCCACATAAAGCTGAAGTTAAGAAACTCTTTAAGAGTTCAAAAACCTCAGCAGTATTGACGGATCCATTTCCAAGCCCGGGAACCAAACTGGTTGCTAATCAAAATGCTTCCCGATCCCAAGTGCTTATGTTGTCTATCTCAAAGCAGCAAAATGATGCTTTGGCAAGGAATAAAGATTACGGGAATCCACAGGTGTCGAATAACAAGGCTAATGAACAACCTAGTAGTTCGACAACAACTTTGACCAAAGTTGTGCCACCCATCATTCCTGAACAAATGATAAAGTCGCCAAAGGGAGTAGTGCACAAATCGACATTTAATCCTCGTGCAAAAATAGCACAGAATTATAATATAATAGAGGACCTGGCCCAATCGCCATCCACTATGTCAACATTTGAGGTACCGCAAAATTGCCTCTCCCAAGAGCAAGCTTTATTATCAGCAATAGGTGGGATTGACCCAATGGATTCCAATCTTGTTGCCTTTAATCATAAAGGATATGACCCTCAGTTACCATCTCAACTAGCTTTCCTTATTCAAGTGAAAGCCCTCAACAAAACTGTTCATCGAACAATTATTGATGAGGGGGCATCTACATGTATTATGTCGATGAGTTGTTGGAAAACTTTAGGATCTCCAACCTTGTCGCAGTCTGCGATGACGTTAAAATCATTTGACGGAAGGACATATACCCCATATGGTATCCTAAATAACTTGAAAGTTGAACTAGGAGGGAAAACAGTAGAAATAGATGTTGAAGTCATAGATGGGAATCTTGATTACAACATCCTACTAGGAAGACCATGGATATATGCCATGGCAGCTGTTGTGTCGACCTATTTCAGAAAGATTGCATTTCCCTTTCAAGGAGGGATTACAATCGTCGATCAGCAAAACTTCCTCCCCAATGGTTCTCAAGTTACTGGAAGCATTCCAATGATCCATGGAGGCAATCATTCGCTCCAAAATATCGGAGTAGGTCTCCTAAAAGACCCTGCCTTAATGGGTACTTTTTCCCTACCACCTCCGAGTAATCTGGCGGAAGTGGCCACAGTGGAATATGAAACCTTCTATATCTAATGGATTTGGACTCCGAGGACGGTTCTTATCTCGTGTCGACCTCGTTAAAAAATGAAACAAGGAGTCTTGAGGATGGTTCTTTTACTGTGTCAACCTCATTAAAAAATGAAACAAATCCCCTTTCTCAAAGGTAAACCTTCATTCCAACCACCAAGTTGAATGCAATGAAGCTTGGGGGGCATGCACCTTGATTTGCGTTATTATGCTGGGGGCATGCAAACTTATCACGAGCAGTGTTACTGTAGGGTTCAAGCTCGTTAAAAAATAAACCCACCATGAGCAGTGTTACCGCAGGGTTCAAGCTCGTTAAAAAATAAACCCGCCTCGAGCAGTGTTTACCGCAAGGTTCAAGCTCGTTAAAAAATAAACCCGAACCGAGCAAATGTTTCCACCCGCGTTTAAGCTCGTTAAAAAATGAACTATTCCCCGGTAAATAACCACCGTGAATGTAGCATTTCAGCCATTAAAGCCTTGGTCGTGTTTGCACCATCACCTCCACTTTTCCATTGGCCGATCATTCACCTCCATTTGATTGTTTACCCATTTTGAGGAACAGCTGCGAAGAGTGATTTCACTAGCCATCCTTGTGACACTGTCGTGATTGGAAAATTCCAACCCTTACCTGGAATCAGCTACTACCCATTTTATCACTCGTTCCTCAAAAGACGAGTCTTCTTTAAGCTCTTTTCAATTGACTCGTAAAATATGAAAAGATTGCCGAGTTTTGGCCTTCCAGCTCGTTAAAGCGACCGGAAGTGCTATCCCTCCTCTAGATTTTAATCTTTTTGGACCTGAGGGATTATTGCGCAAAAAGATCGAGCGCTTGTTTTGTTCGGCTCGTTAAAACTATCGAAAATTCATCCCTTCTGTATTTTTTTATACTTTTTCGGACTTAAGGGATTAGATGACGAAAAAGGAATTTTGGAGTTACCTTTACGTACCTTTTCAGACTCTCTAAAAATGAAAAGGACCGAGTTATCTTTGTCGTTAAACTCGTTAAAAATATTAATAGCGACAAACTTGTCTTTAGACGAGAACGAGTTTCACTATCGCTAAGATCGTTAAAACATAGAGATGGGTTTGCCCGAAGGGCAAATTATAGAACAAGCATATGTTATCCTCCTCAAGCTTGACAAAAATAAAGAGGTACTGGTCAGCAATGACTGGGGAAAAATTGGGAAGAAACTCAAAGAATCTTTATTGGTAGCAAATCGCTCTTGAACATGACACTTCCACTCCGTACCTGAGTCGGGTTGGGTTGTTTCATTCACCGGTCACATCGCCATGGTCACACCATACCATCCACATTTGGGGTAAATGCTACCAATCCATCACATAAGTGTCGCCGACATGTTCAAGAGAAGTCATCCAGAGAAGTCATCCGTGTCCCATCCACTACCATACATTATACTTCATTCTTTCATGACCGCCATCCTGAACCATATATCATCAGATCATTTTCACCTCCATCAAAATCATTTGCTCCGTTCCGTGTCATTGATGTGGGATTCATTAAGGCCCTCCTTTGACGGATCGCTTCTTGTCGACTCCAGCTCATTATCCAAGAAGTTGATCTAGGAACACCCCCTTCAGTACTTTGAAGCTTGCATGCCTCAATGGCAAGTTTCTCACTTCCGGCGACAGGTATACATCAATGACCTTCGACCGAAAGATTTTGCGTGGTGTTCGATGCCAAGTCCCTTATTCACACCACGTGAATTGTACTGCAGTACCCTGAGGGTCATCATCATTATCGGTGATTCCTCTCGCGCTTGTTAACAGTTTACATCATTGACTGGTAATCAAGCGATGTCTTTCCATGTTCGACTCCAAAACATTTCTCACATGGATCGACTTGTACTTTGAGTGAAGATCGGACGAGATTGAAGACCACGGATCTAATTTCATCCATCCGGGCTGCGATATATATTCAGGAAAATAAAGACATTGAAATGTACAGCATTGCAGCACAGATAATCATCCTACCAAAAGGATGATGGCTCTATCAGAATCATCAGTCTACCATCAGACGGTTGTCTGTCCTATGTACATGAAAATGAATTTATAAAGTGGAGCATCAGAATTCCCGCCTCAGCTAGATCATGAAAACAGTATGAAGATAATGTATTGTATTGTATCTTATTACAGGTCTCCTCCCAGCATTGAAAGAACTTCAGATCCTCCTAATAAAGCATTTCACCCGATAAACGGCCTCATACTTTAGGGGGCAACTGTTATAGACATTTTTGTGCCTTACAGCTCTAAGCATGAAATGTCCATAAACCAAGGGCTCCTAAGTCCCTAAAAGTGTTGTTCTAACTCCTAAAGGAACAAGGTCAACAAATTACAGCTTCTCCCAGAAGTTCTCCACCAGAAACTACTCAAAATTGGTCAAAACTGGATCAGTGCACTTGCTCCATGGCCAGGGTGCTATGCAGCGCACCTTGTACACATGGGAAGTGCATTGATCAGTGCACCTAAATACACTGTGAGGGTGTGATGGACGGGAAAAGACAAGTGGCGGAGACAGTTTGCGAGGTGGATGATCATGGAATCTTCCAGAAACTTCTCATGGGACACTTGCCTCTCAAAATCGCCCAAGGATGAGTAAGAGATCAATGAGATCTCCAAGTGGCATCAAGAACTATCAGAGAGAAGACACTAATCAAAAACCCAGAGCTGACTCACACCTCTGCAAATATCTATATATAGATCTCTCATCCCAGAGATCCGGGGGTTGGAGGCTGGAATTTTGTACATTGCAGAGAATTGTTGTTGGTTTTGAGATAGAGATCAGTGTATTGGGTGATTTATGCTTTGTTGGAGGTGAAGAGGGGATTCCTTTGCTTGGGGGTTGATGTTGGATCAGGAATCATCGGTTGTAACTCCTCCTGGACCTTCTTGTTATATCAAGAAAACTATTTGAGTTTCTCCTACATGCTTGTGTATCAATGACGTTTTGTTATATTTGCATGTTTAGCTTAAATCTGATCCTAAGCTATTTATGAACATAAATCCATGTCTTTGTGTAGTTTTCTTCTTCTGTGATCTTGCAGGAACTTGGTGAAGCTGGGCAAGTAAGGGAGCAGGTAGCTGGAAGCTGTCAAAGAGGAGAGAGATTGGATCAAAGGACTAGCGCAAGGCACAGGTTGGTTCATCCTATTCCTCTTCGTTTATAGTTCATAAAGAAGAATACGAAAATAGTTTTCTCTGTTTGTTTCTAAGGTACTGTCACACCTTAGTGGGATAGGGGCGTTCTGAGTAGACACTTTTCCCGTTAACATGGCCGATGAAATTCCAGATGTTTGGGAAGGAGTTGATATTGAAGATTGAATAGGTTGAGATGTTGAAGTCCCCAATCCCTGTTGAACAACAATATGTAATGGTGGAGTGGATGGATGACTTCGCACTGGAGAAGATGAGATGGAGGATGATGATGAGAAGGTTTCACTGTCAGATCCTTCAGTATTCTTTTTTTCCCTTTTCCTTTTAGGTAAAGGCAACTCAGTAGGTTCAATACCGAGCTTTCTGCTTTGAAGTCTGGTGAGAGGGTGAGGTAGATTAAATTGTGAAGTCTCACTGCCTTGAGACACTTCAGATTTCTGTGGTGATATCGAAAAGCCTTGAAGTTTCTGGATAAGAGACTGAACTTCAGGAGACTCAGGACTTAATTGTTCTGAAGTATGGTGTGTTTGAGCAGTGGTAGCTGACTCCTCTTCTTCTCTTTTGAATGTTAGTGTTCTAGTATGCAAATGGGAGGTCCGAGGCGAGGTGGACGGAGATTTACTCTCAGAATGGGCAATAGGTTTGGATTTGCTCGCCATTCACAGTTCATGCCCTCCTTCTAGCGCCAAAAATGTTGATGCCTCGAAAATCGCTGCAACAACATCGGGGAAAACCACCCGGTCCGGACCTTAAGGGCAGCTCTTTTTCCGTTTGGTGTGGTGGCTCCGACTGGAAATAATGGGACTAGTTTCCCAATGATTAGTAAATAATATGGATAAGTGGTTGATTCTCTGATATCTAATGATAATGGATGAACGATTTAGTCTAAAAGTAAAATTATAAACAACTATCCTATCCCGGGAAATTTCTGCTTTTACTGTAAGTTTTGATGGTCTTTATCGACAAACAGGCATATAGATGACTCTGTTGGTAAATAAAGATATTTATTCATATGATAGTTACTAAGTTCAAATAGTTGAACAAAGCAATCAAGCAAACATTATTACACTGTTCTTCATATATATCATAGACATAGATACGATTGAAAGAATAACATTCCTTAAACATTCAATAGTGATAAGCATAAGGATTACTGTTGAAACACATACATATATCCAATGATAGCAAGATTAAAAAAATGCTTATTCACATATAAGAATGAGGCAAGAGCATAGATAATAGTACCATATGTTATTTTAATCACTCCCGATATCAATCACATTCAAATTCCTTCTTCTAACTTAGAAACACTTCCACAAAAGACAATAGTGCACATGTCATCAAAGCTTTCTTCGTTAAAATTCAGAATACTGGCCTAGTCTTTATATAAATAGATCAGAAGCACAATAGTGTGACTTACTGATTTGAGTTTATACAAAAACTGAGGACCCTTTCTAAATGCATGAAACAGCCTATAAATACTAATTAAGCTAACTAATTACAAAATAAAAATGCTATTAATTGGTACAACTACATTATGAGTATCTCCTCAAAGTCAGCTTGTTTTACAGTCGGCAGCATGATTCATTGTTTCAGATGATCTCCCTTTTGCATGAGTTGGCAGATAGCAAGCATCGGTTGCAATTCTAGAGGGAAACTTAGACGAGAATGCAGTTGGGCTGAATATATGGCATCATGGATTTCGGGAATCATACAACCGATCACATCGGTTAAACATTTGAGTGCAGCCCTTTGACTGTATAGTTTAATTAAGAAGAACCAAAAGGCATCCCAAGTTAAACTTTGTATGCCGGCAATTAATCTTCAATTCTTTTCCAATTCTTGAATGCATGTTTGTTCCAAGGCTTTGGCTGACATCAATTTACCTAGAGTGCACTGTGAAATCATGTTAGACAGATAAAGAGTGTCATTGATTAACTCAATCAAATTACTGGTAGATACTTGACATCTTGAGGTTTCTCTCTCTGCTTTCATCAATTGTGACTGCCATTCTAGAAAAAGGATTTCTTTATGTGACTCTAGAATTTTAGGTAGATTCACCACTTGCCCTTCATTGGTGTCTTGCCAAGCCAAAAAATTGGTCAAAGTCTCATCGGCCTGTTCTAAATCCTACCTTGCATCGACTGATTTATCAACTATTGATGCAGTAATTTCACAAAAGGGCTCAACCAGAGAAATGTTATGACATAGCAGTTTTAGCTATGTAGTCAATGCTTTATTGATTTGGAGGGCTTCGGTTCTGAACTCTGCTAGTTGAGGAAGACTCTTGAACTTTTCTACTTCTTGTGATAGTTGAGTGATTTGCTCATCCTTGGTCTTGCTCATTTGTTCATTCATCGCCTTCAATTTGGCCAATGCTTCAGACAACTCCTTTTGTTTCTGTATTGCGCTTAAGTCTATCCTCTGCTTCTCTTTGAGCAATTGCTCCTTTAATTGATTGTTTACCTGCTGCTATGTTGATAGTTGTTGTTCTAACTGTTCTATTTTCTGTTGTGCTTCGAACACCTGTGACTGCAATGAAATAATTGTTTGATCTCTTTCCTTAAGTAGATTGCTTACTTCCGGGGCTTTATCCATGGTGGCTGCCGAATAAGCTTCGGCATACTAAGAAATTTTTGTAAGGTCATCGGAAGGGTTAAATTCCTCCTTCCACACCACATTAGCCATCTTTATTTGTTCTGGTAAAAGGGAAGATTGATCAAGTCTGCTCCTTTTTCTCTGTCTTTTCACCACAACCCTGTGTTTAGGACTGTAAAAGACATCTAATGGTGGTATGTCTTCTATCTGCAAAACAATCTGATCGGATGGATCTCTAGGAATTATTTCTGCATCTTTGCTGATGGATAGGCCGCTGGTTCCTTCAATTGGAACCGTAGTTGTTGTTGTCTCTTGACTGACTGTTACCTGAGGGGTGCCGAATCCTTGTGAAGTCTCGGGATTGCTTATAATAGAGTCAAATTGTTGCCACTCTTTGAGGAGTTTGGGATCAATTTGAGTCTCTAGATCAATGTATTCATTGTCCTGCTTTTTCTCTTTCTCCTGCTCTGTTTCTTGTTCTGGCTCTTTTCCCTTTTCGGGATTTTTCTCTGTAGCAGGAGATTTGTCAATACTTTTCTGTTCAAGCTCGCTTGATTGAGTTGTTGGTGTAGTAGCTAATAAGTCTAGAGGCAGAGTTTGCAACCTCTGTTCTCTGAGCCTATTGAATAATACCAGTCCTTCATCATTATATTTCATTTTGGCCAATGTTTTCACCTGAGACAATGATTTTGCTGAAGAAAACAGGTCATCAAATTCATCTTTTTCATGATCAAACTTTGTAAGTTTGGCTTGTTCAAGCACATTATAGGCAACCTTCCAGGGATCGAATTGCCTGTTAGGGATGGTTGCAAGATTGAGCATATTTATTTTTCCTGTCTCCTTCTCCGCATGTTTGTAATCATGTAGAGTATAAACACCACATCTCAAAGGAAATATAGGCCATGACTGCTTTTTAGAAGTCCTAAGAGTTTTGGATGTTCCTGCTGTTGTTATTTGGTAAGCTAACTCTCGAGCCAACAGCTTATCAGGTACATACAATGGAAGGACATGGGGTTTTGTGGCGCTACCATACACCCTTATATATGTGAACTTGTCTTCCCCGAACCAATTCCCCACAGCAATCAAATCAATCTCTACCTCCTCGGAAATCCTTGGGGCAGGCTTATCAAAAATGGCATAATAGATAGGCAACATGAAACCATTACAAATTTGATACAAGTGGTCTTTATAATGCGCCTTCCATAACATCTGATGATAAATGTGGATTGGCTTAGGGTCTTGTGGCGTCCATCTCCACCCAAGTACCGGGTATTCGGAATTAAAGCAAAGCATATCCATAACATAAGCACTGTAATAGAAAGGGGGAATGGTCCTGGTGGTTTTACGTGAATTGAATCTAAAATCAAGAATCGTAGAGGCTAATTTATCGGACAATATATTCGCCCAATCCATGATATAACTATTAACATCCGCTTCCATTAAAGGAACCACTTCGACAGTAAACTTTGCTGAATCATGCATTCCCCATATCCTGCACATCATTGCCCCAGCGTACAGTAAGGAGATGACAAGGAATCCACGGAGTACTTACCTGATGATTCATGTTTGTGCTTTGAGGATTCTGTCTCCATTGCTTAATCGGGGCCGATTCCGTCTCATTCTCAGCTGCGAATTTCTCCATAAAGGCTTTGTCGTATTTCTTCTCAAGTTCGGGAAAATGGTACATCTTCCTCAAATCATCAGGCTGAAATGAACCAAAAATTCTTCCGTCAACTGTGCAAAACGTTCTATTTGACACTGGAATTTCTTCAATCACCCATCTTACTGCATCAGTGTATGGAAGAATTTTCTCCCGAGCTGCTATCCTGTGTAAATATGAGTTGGCTAAATCTTTCAGAGAGGCTTCTGATTTATTAGTTGAGTCTACAATAGCTTCTTCCGACACTTCCTTAGGCTCTTCTGCTTCAATTAAATTATAGATGCTTTGCCAGCTTGTATTTCCAAGGCCGAGACATGTAGTATCTGAGATTAGGCCTTTTTTACTTGCTCCTGGATCATTGGTTGGCTGCACTGTTACTGTAGGGGCCGCTGTTGCCACAGATCTCTTGGATTTCTATCCCATTTGCTTAAAACTTGTTATTTCGGCAGGATACTGCACAAGGAATGAAACCAGCGTGATACAGGGAAATAGGTAGCATGAGCCAATATGAAAGAGTTATATCTATTAGCAAATAATCCAAGATTATAGTAAAACTGCCGCAGATAGAATCTAAGTGGAAAATCTCGGCATAACTGCTTCATTAATTGGCCGCTTCACCTGTCAATCATGATAAGGGAGCTTTTAAATACCCATCATAACGTTTATATGGTAAATGATCGATTCAAGCATGGCTTAGATTTTTTGGCAGATAATCGCATTTGATGATTGGTGATGTGAACGGGAAGGTTTTAATGATAGTCCAAAATATCGTTCAATCACCAAAGGTGGTATAATGCATGCCAATCTTTAATATGCTTTGAAACACGCGCCTTGATTTAATATATCGCAATCGGGAATGGGCTCGGGTCATACTACTTGTGCCATTGCGAAATCGCCAATCGCCGATGGCGATACGCCTTATCGCATCGGAAGATTGGAAGGTGTGACAATTCATATGCAGGGTTGTTGAGGCCGATTGCCGATGGCGATGCCCTTTATCGCATCGGAGGAATGGGAGAGGTGTTTTACTTATACGATGTGTTTTGCCTTTCCCCGATATCCGATAGCGATTTCCCTTTTCGGATCGGAGTGATTCAATGGGTCTTTTATATATGTTTTTGTTATTATTACGATATGCGATCTTGCGATTGCTTTATCGTAATAATAAAAAGCTTTATGGTTATTTAAAAGACCTATTTTTATTGTTGTTCAAAAGATTTATTTTAGAATATATCGTTTCCATTAGACCTTTTGATGAGGGTTTTTCTAATAATGAGTTAATACCAATTTATTCACACATCTATGTTTAAAAGAGACCCATTTCAAATTATGATTTTAAAGAAAAAATTTATGAAATGGGGGGTTGTTGTATAGCACAACAGGATGATATGGTGTACTCTTCTAGTGGTAAACCTAGAACTCTTCTATCAGTGCGCTGATTGTTTCATTGAGAAAATGTGTATTGCGATCACTCATCAATAACTTCGGGAAACCAAACCTATTCAACACATATTCAAACAAAAAAATTTCTTTTGTTGCCCCTATACAGTCTTTCATAGGTTGTGCCTCTGCCCACCTGGTCAAATACTTTGTCACGGTGGTGATGTAGTGCACACCTGTTTTCTTACCTGGGCGTTGAATTGGTCCTACAAAATCAATTGCCCATTTCTCAAATGGTTGAAATGACACCTGCGGATTCAGCAACAACTAGTCCCTCCGTATGGCCTACCCATCCTCTGACATCCATCACATGCCCTACAATATGCTTTAGAATCCTTATGCAACATTGGCCACCACAACCCAGTGCACAAAACCTTTTGCATTGTTGCTTTTCTTGCATAATGTCCTCCCATAGCTCCTCCATGAGCTTCAGCAAGGATACTATTTCGTTCAAAATCAGGCACATATCATTGAAGTATCTCATCTGATCCCATCTTATACAAATGGCCTGCAATTACAGAGAAATATGTCGTGCACACTACCAACTCTTTCTTCTGCTGACTGGTGTACCCTTTTGGAGTCATCACTGTAGTCAATAAATGGATAATATCCGCTACGCCCACCATGAAGAGTTGCACGTCAGGAAACCCTTCCTCCAAATTAGTAGGCCCTTCTCCTGTCTCAATGCATGACATATGGTCTGGGCCCTGCATTCAATCTTCCTAGCTTCACAATTACTTCAAAATCATATTCTTGAAACAACAGTAGCCACCTGCATATTCCCCCCCCCCAACACAAGCTTATTGACTAGATACTTCAATGCAGAATGGTCTGTGTACATCTTGAAATGTCCGCCTAGCAGGTAATGTCTGAAATGTTTGAGCACATACACCATAGTCAACCCTTCGCGCTTTATCATCGAGTAATTCTTCTCATCTTTTGACAATTTTCTGCTTGCAAATGCTATAGGGTGACCCAATTCTCCTTCGCCAGCCTGTGTTAGTACTACCCCCAATGCAATACATGAGGCATCAATGTGCACATGGAATTCTTTCTTCCAGTCTGGGAAGACCAAGATCGGTGCGGTAACCATTTTCTCCTTCAAAACATCTAGACTGTGCTGACATTCTTCATTCCAATAGAATGTAGCATCCTTCTTTAGCAACTTTTCCATGGGCGCAGTAATCTGAGCATAAACCTTGATGAACTTTCGATAATACCCGGTATGGCCCAATGTTTGCGTTGCTGTTCAACACTCCTTGGAGCTTCCAAATTTATTATTATCGCAATCTTGGCAGGGTCCACCATGATTCCTTACCTGCATATCACATGACCCAGCAAAATCCCAAAGGGGACACAAAACAAGAACTTCTTTAGGTTCAGCGCAATCTGATACCTTCGACACGTATCCAACATTAAGCACAAACTATCTACATGGTGCTTGACTAGCCCAAACACTATCCAGTCATCAAAATAGACCTCCAAGAATTTGTGAATGAACTCTTTGAACGTCGCGATGACTACGCGAGAGAATATTGCTGGTGCATTCTTGAGTCCAAATGGAATTACTGTATACTGGAAACAACCCCATTCCATCGTGAAGGTTGTCTTACTCCTATCCTCTGGTGCAATCTTAATCTGATGGTACCCAGAGAACCCATCAGTGAAGGAATACGCTTCCTGTCCTCCCACATTGTCCAGTACTTCATCAGTAAACGGTGTTGAAAAGGGATCATGGACACAGGCATCGTTAAATTTTCTGAGATCTACGCAAATCCTTATTTCATCCTTCTTCTTCTTTTCTTGAACTACCATTGGACTCACCAAATCAGACTCCTTCATGGGTTCAATAATACCTGCTTCAAGCATCTTGTCCAACTCCAAGCGACCTTTTCCTTGTATTTTGGATTAAGGTGATATGGCCTATGCTTAACAAGCTTCGCGTATGGTTTCAGAGTTATTTTCATCACTCCCAAATCACCTATGATGCTTTTCAACTCCGAAAATTTCGTAGGGAACAAGTCCTAATATTTGTAGAGCAACTTAGAGACTTTATCTACTATAGCATCATCCCAGTAATCCCCAATATTCACAAACTTTGGCTCCACCTCTGTGCCAATGTTTACTTGCCTAGTTTTCAATGGCACGGTGATGTCTGGATTCTCTATCTGTGGTCCCTCTACCTCGTGGTGGCCTTCTATTTCTGGAATGTTAATATCCCTTGGATTCACATCCTCTCCTTTAGTAGTCACATTATAGCACTCCAGCGCATGGTGCAGCTGGGTGCTCCAATATGGTTGAATCAATTCCAAAGGATCTTGCGGTATTCTGAAGATCACTGCCTTAACCTCCTGCAGTGCCTCATCAATGATTTCGAACCCATCTTCAAAGTTGAATGTCCTCACGAACCCTTCTCTTAATAAATCCTATTATGCGGTGCCATGGCGGAGATCCGTCTCCAAATACCAGTTCATAGGGATTATGTCCAGAGTGTGATAGAATAGATGCACCCATTACGACTGCGGTTCATTCCTCCCATCATACTTCTCAGTTACCTGTACTTTAGGCTGACCAAACCGTGTTCTCATCATTCTTCTGTAATCGTGCCACTCATCAAATTTGTCTTTGTGTGTACCCCACCACCGAGTAGGCGTAGCGCACAGTGCCCAGTCCAACGCTTGAAAATAGTAATCCTCTGGAACTTCTCTTTCAAAAGCATCCAAAAATTTATCCACATCAGTTAAACCATCATAATAAGGAAAATTTCTTACCTCCGATGACACATAGCGCAATGATTTAATCATCATTTTGTAGCGCAAGGTGGATACTTCATGCAGCCTATTTTTCCAATGTTCCAATTCTTCGTCTAAATCTGAAGTACAAGAAATTCTGCGGTCCCATGCAATTCATCCATCGGTTTTCATATTAACCTAGTCTTGGTCTCGCACTGTGACTTTATAGATCTAATCCAAATCATCATCACTCTCCTCATAGTCATGGACTGGTTCGGTATAGCGGGGTCCTTCTGCAGGGTCCAATGGCACTACAATGCGGAGCAATTTCCTTTCAAATGACATTATCAGTTTCTTCAAATTGATGACCCCATTCATATTGATAGCCCAAGAAATTCCTAGAAGCACAGGGTATGGATTGCTATCATCAACAATCTCTATTAGTTCAAAATCAGCCACTGCGCTCGCACCTTCTATATCTACGGTAACCCCCTTCAACCATCCCATAGGGATAATCGTCTGCTGGTTTGCCATCCTTAGTTGAATCGAATACCACTACAACACAGGTCTTCCCATCCTCTCCCAGGTTTTCTTACGGAATACATTCGCATTAAACCCAAAATCTAGAATAACTCGTCCATCTCATACTCTATTTGCGCGGTAAGGCTCATCTCGTGCCCTATTCTTGCCTTATGCTTACCGATCTTTCTGACTATGCGAGGTCCATCTGAAGAATTTTCCTTACTGGTGCATTTGTTGCCCTTTTACAGCCTTGCTGTCGCGCAATAGTTTCATACAAGTCTCCAAGAATGTGGTAAGCACATAAGGTTCAACCTCTGTAGGCACACTGGTATCTAATAGTTTGTTCTGACTTCCTGGGGTAGAGGCCTCAATGAATCTTTTCTTCTCTTTCATGAATGTTTCCTTCACACACTCTAGATCAAACCCAACCTCCTTTTTTGGATCCTTGCGGACCCACTCAATTTCTTTAGGCCATTTCCATTTATCATCACCAGTCATCATTCCACTTCGCAGCACAATATTCACATTGGGATCCTCTTCGTAGGGCTCGACCCTCATCATCTATAAATTTTGGGTAAGTTGCTAAGTTGCACCTTCTTCTCCTGCATTTTAGCTATCAATATAGGGCATTCTTATATTGCGTGGTCAAATTGAGTGCAGTATCGACATGATGGGCGTGCTTGGTTCGTACACTCCCGTGTGTAGTGTCTTTTCATTCCGCAATTATAGAAAATTACTTGCCCTCGACCTCTCCCAGGTCCTCCTCCTCCTTGGCCTCATCTGCAACCCTGATATCCTTCGTGCACTCCCTCAGTGCCCTGATCTAGAGGCCGCGTTTCTGATTGCATTTGGTACACGGGCGTTCTATCCATCATTAATTCGTAGCTATGGCAATGGTGTTCATCGTGGCCCACTGATTTACAGAAATCGTACAATAATTGTTGGGGTGTCTACACAAATTTTTGCAGCAAGTGGCAATTGTTCGTTACATGTTTTCCAGCCACCTGACAGATAGCGCACCATAGCGTGAGCCCCGTACTTGGTCCTGCTAGAGCTTCCTGCCTCAAGGGCATTGGCCCTCCCCCTATAATATATTTCATGAAGACAGGGCATTGATCTTTATCATGCCCCTGGATTTTACACTTGAGGCACCAAACCTCTTCGCGCACCTCCAGTTGAGCCAATTTTTCCTTCTTCAAACTCTGCAACTCCAAGCAGAGGTTCTGCAATTCTGCATGAATCTATTGAACCCCCAAAGAAGCATCCTGAATAGGCATTTCATGCAATCTCATCACAATTTCCAGGGCTTCCGCTTGAATTCCTATCTTTTGTTCTAATAAAACAACCCTTAGGTGGGGTAGGAGCGAGGCTACAAACCATTCGCGGTGCTGACTATCTGTGAGATTCATATTAGCTTCGCAGATTTGGGACTTAATTATTTGATCTAATTCCCAAGGTGTTTCACCAGGGCTCACCATGATTTCCTTGAATATAATTACTGATCGCGATTCAGACTTGGACTTACCGAATTCTTTTTTCAGAGCGGTTTGAGTGTCTGCTAATGATGCCAGTGAGTTATAAGTGCAGTACTTAATGTACCATGTCAATGCATGATCCTGCAGAGTAGTTACTAACTGCACCTTCTTTATATTGTCATCTGTAATTTTTTGTGTTGTCCACACAGCCTTCGCAACAAACCAAAACTAATCTGGATCCCCACTTCCTAAGCCCTTGAAAACTGAAAACTTCATCGTATTCGACATGTTGACCAATGGTGGAGGTGGTGGCAGTGTGGGTGAAGGTGTATGTTGTGGAAGTGAATGTGGAGGTGATGTGGGCAGATGAGCTATCCGTAGAAATCCTTGCCTTATCAACTGGACAACGCTATGCGGTGAAGCCTGTGCTACTCCCTCGTCGTCACTTGAAGGAGGTCCAATCAATGGACTATATTCAAGGCCTGTTCTACATTGATTTATAAAACTTCGTCCACTTCAAGTAGATCCAAACATCAAGGTAATGGCGTAACCCACTTTTCAGACAAGAGAATCTTAATCCAAGTATTCAAAGATCTTAAATACTTACGTCGCAACCCCTTAAAGAAGCACCACTCTGCTTCACTGTAACAGACTAATGTATAAACTGTGAACTCTGTAACAAATCCTCCAATGACTCGATCAAGCCAGTGATCAACTGCACATGCGATCTTATCTTCAGAAGCTTCCAACCTTCGTACAAGGTCCGGGGTCCACACTATCGGACTGTCAAGCCTTTGCCTTCCTTGGTTGTCTACCAATTTAGAAATTTACTTTTATAGCTCGATCGGGAAGGTGAAGAAGAAGATTTCGTGTATTTTTGTGTACAAATATTCGTGGATCTTGCTATCCAACCACTTCTTAATTTCCTTCTCGGTCAGATTCCAGTGATGTGACATCACACATCTCTTTATGCAAATCACAGTCCTGGCAAAAGAACCATTTGTTGGCTTGGTGGGTCCTGACCCTGGTTCAGAGTTAGCTGCGCCAAACAAATCCCTACACTACTGGCCCTTTCATCATCAATCCGCGGAGTGTGGACTAAAGTCTCACCCAAAGCAGTATGGGGGGATGTTGGAATGAAGTTTCTGCACCCAGAGAGCAGTGTGATGTCTTTTTGTGATCTAGATCTGCCTTCAAGTAGATCGATAAGCCTTTATGGCTTATCGATGGAACTCCCTTTAATTAGCTTCTAGACCTCCGTGAAGGTCTACGACTGGATTTTACAGACCCTGAACAGGCTAATTAGCTACTTACGTGCATCCAAGATTATTCTTAACCCAATATTTATTCAGATCTTCTTAAGTGTTAGATAACTTTAACATGCAATGATATAATCTTTGCATAAAGACTTGACATCAATTGCGTTCACATAACAATATAGATTTGGTAATGTCGCGCATCAATACAGAATTATTTCATAGACCCATCATTCATCACATCATAAAGTGCATTATTACGGAAGTAAATGGATAAACAAAGGAATTTTTTTAATAATATTCTTTATTAATAATCAGTTAAGCTTACAGACTCAAGACTTCCCTGCACACTTAGTTGCAGGGGTCTGCACACTCAGCTGTGAACACTACTCTAAGCCTCTGCACACACAACTGCAGAGCCTTTCTTCTACCTTCTGCGCTAACTTAGACTCCTTCTGTCGTACCCATAGACAACTTCTATTCTTCTATTACCCTTCCTTAGACTCTCTAAGACACACCTATTTATACAATCCCATGGTCCGCGAACCATGGGTAGATCTTCACAAAGCCGACTTAACTTACATAAAAGAGGGTAAAAACCCTTTTTGACTCTTTACTTAACTATGCGCTCTGCGACCACAATTTTTGGAGACTTTCCATCTTTTTACATAAAACTTGGGCTTTTGCCCCAAAACTAACCTAGGGGACCCCATCCCAACACTCGTTAAACTTTTGGAATAGTCCAAATAGAAGAACAAGAAGAATCCAAACTATTATTACATTAATCTAATAGTTAGCTATCATCTTAATGCATAAAAGCTTGTGTTGGGTGAATATATGGCATATTAATGTGCCAACTTTTAATGTTGATCTGGGGTCTACAGACTTCGAGGTGCAGCACTAGAAATGCCAGAGAAAGACTTCAGGAACCTACAAAACCTAATATGTCCTTGAAAAATAGCTTCTCACACCTTTGGCTTCCTGCAAACACTTAGTCAATTCCTGCTCTAATATTGCAATCAAAATAATTCATTAGAAAAAAAACCCTAAATGTCACAAACCCTAATATTGCAGTCTACCAACATTTCAAATCAAACCCTAAATACTCAGAATCAAAATAGTTTATCCCTCTAAATTTTTATTTATAGTTCATTCCTACAAGTAATGTATAGCTTTATTAACACTTGAACTTAGGTAGGTATTATCTATCACCCTCTCTTACTGAAGAATTTAGATTGGTGTTGGGCATGGAATCCCCCCAAGGCATGTTTTGGGGCTCAAAGCCCAAGTTTTGACCCAAACTTGTTGTAAAGCTCCGCGAATTGCGGGCGCGGGGCGCAAAAGTATAATAGAGTTACAGGGTTGTCCACCCTAGTTTTGTAATATAATGTCGGCTGGATAGACCTACTCATGGTCCACGGACCATGGGATTGTATAAATAGAGTGAGGCTTTAAGTAGAGTAGAGGAATAAGGAAAAGATTCTAAGTGACTGAGTCGTAAGTTGAAGTGTGTCTTTGGGTCATAGGGTAGGAGAAGGCTCTGCGGCTGAGTGCACAGAGGCCTAGTAGTCCGCAGCGGAGTGTGTGGACCCCTACAGTTGAGTGCGTAGGGTGAGTCAAGTCTGTAACCGAAGACGGAATTAATCAGATAAGTTTTGTCGTAATTCTGTGTATTTGTTCTTGGGTTAAAGAATGATTGATATAATTTGCAATTATATTGTTTTTTTACTACGCGCACCTGTATGAATGGTTTATATTGCTAAGTATACTTAAAGCACTCAAGTAGGCACAGTTAATTAACTAACGTTGGAATACCAGTAAGGTCTTGGGTAATAACACAGAGTGTGATGTTCAGCCCCTGGGTAGGGTTGCGCGAAGGTGGTATATCAGGTTGTGAGGTACGGGAAAGTGGGCAAAGCAACCTACGTGCAGGGTCAAACTGCGGACCACTTGAACTCATTAGACATCTCTAGTGTGCGGAAACCTGGTTCTAGCATCTTCCCATACTACTTCGGGTGAGACCTCAGTTTGCACTCCGCAGACCGTTGCCAAAAGGGCTAGTAGTACCGAGATTTGTTTGGTTAACTTAAATCTGAACCTGAGTCAGGCCCCAATAAGCCAACAAATGGATCCGTTGCTGGGACCGGGATCTTCATAGAGATGTCTGATGTCGTATCACTGGAATCCAACAAAGAAAGGAATTGAAGAGTGGTTGGACAGAAAAATTCATGAGTTTGCGGCGTAGGAAAACAAGAATCCGCAATTATCAAAGGAAGAGTGGTTAGATTGCTACTTATATATGGAAATCCATGAAATTTTCTTTGCATCCTTCCCCTTTGAGTTGTATGAGTGGATCGCGAAGCTAGCAGACAGTCAAGGAAGGTGTAGGCTTGAAAAACCTATTGTGTGGACTCCAGAGTTGGTGCACAGACTAGAAGCATCAGAAGATAAGATCGTACGCGCTATGGATCACTGGCTCGATCAAATTATAGGAGGATTTATCACTGAGTTCATGGTAGATACTTCAGTTAGCTATAGCAAGGTGGAACGATGCTTCCTCAAAGGATCGCGAGGTAAGTACATTAAATCTTTGAACACTTGGATTAAAATGCTACTGTGTGAAAAGTGGGTTATGTGAATAAATTGATGTTTGGGGCTACGCGAAGTGGGAGGATCTACAGAAATGAAGGTAGCACAAAACTAGAAACTAGCCCCTTGATTTCACCTCCACGAGAAAGCAAGGAAGAGCTCACGAAGGTTTCACCAAGAAGTGCGATCAGTTTGATAAAGCAGCAAATTCCGTGCATACCACCCCCACCTACACCACCACTAGTTTCACCATATTCACCCCCGTCTTCGCCCACACCACCTCCACCACCACCACAGTTCAATATGGCAAGTGCGATAAAGTTGTTGGTGTTTAAAGGAGTAGGGAATGAAGATTCAAACCAATTTTGGTTCATGGTAAGGGCTGTATGGGAAGCGCAGGGAGTCACAGATGACAATATAAAGAAAGCAACGCTAGTCAATGCTCTGCAGGATCACGCACTAACTTGGTACATTAAGCATTCCAATGACAATCCAAACGCAGGGATCGTGGATATCCAAGTTGTGCTAAACAAGGAATTAAGTAGGCCAAAATCTGAGACACAGCCAATCAATGGATTTATGGAAATCGCAATGCTTCCAGGCGAGACCCCCTGGGAGCTAGATCAGAGACTGAAGTGTACAATTCGTGAAGCCAATATGACCTTGACGAATGGGAAACACCGCACATGGTTTGTAGCATCACTAATGCTACATCTAAGGAACGCGTTGTCATAGTAGAAGCTAACTACTCAGGTCGAGGCCTTTGAGGTCACGATGAGACTGCACAAAAACCCGATACAAGGCCTTAACCTGGGAGTTCAACAGATCCACACGCAGTTGAAAAACTTGTGCCTTGAGATGCAGAGTTTGAAACAAGATAGGACACCTCGCCCAGAAGCATGTGAGGAGGTATGGTGCATAAAGTGCAAGGGCCGGGGACATGACAAGGACCATTGTCCAGTCTTCGTGAACTACCTAGCGGGAGGAGGACCAATGCCATTAAGACTGGAGGCACAAGCAAGACCGAGTGCGATGCCTGCATTATGGTGCATGATTTGTCAGATAAGAGGGAAGCATGCTATAGATAACTGCCATCTATTACAGAAGTATATGCAAAATTCCCAGCTGTTGTTTTGTAATTTCTACAGGTCAGTAGGCCACGATGAGCGTACCTGTAGAAGTTATGAACTGATGATGGATCAGACTCCTACCTACAGAGTTCAGACTGAAACATGGGCCCTCGATCAAAATGTAGGGATGGCGCGCACTGGATTTCAGGGGCGCGGACGAGGTCGAGGTGGAATGGGACCAAGAAGAGGTCACGGACAACTGATATGCTACAATTATGGAGGACCAGGGCATTATGCCCACGATTGTACAAATCCGACGAGACCATCATGTTTATATTGTACCCAATTTGATCATGAGATAGAGGACTATCCCACGCTAATAGCGGGGTTGCGCAATAAAGGAGCACTCCAACCTCCCCCGACTCAGAATCTGCAAATGATGAGGTCTGAGCCGTGCGAGGAAGAACTGAATGTAAATATCGTGCTCCGAAGTGGTATCACGACAGGAGATGACAAAGACAAGTAGCCCGAAAAGAGTGCCTGGGTTCGCAAGGCTCCAATAAAGGAACTAGAATTTGATTTAGAGCACGCTAAGGAGACATTCATGGAAGCTAAGAAGAGCTTCGCAGATGCCTCCACTTCAGGAAGTAAAGACAAACTGGAACCGGAAATGGACCCATCAATGCTCACTACATTTTTGGAGACATGCATGAAGTTGTTGCGTGACAACAAAGCTGTGAAGGGGCTGCAAGAAATCATCACTAGATGTGTTGGAACCATGCCAGGAGAACCGTGCGTAGTCCGGAAGCTCGGGAAGCACACAACATGAACAGGAAGAGAGATGAGATTGGCTGCGCAGATTAGGGAATATGAAATGAATCAAGTGATTCTGGATCTAGGATCGGACGTGAATGTCCTGCCAAATCATACATGGGAGCGCATGGGTAGGACTGCGCTGCAATGGTCTCCTATTCAATTGCGAATGGCGAACCAGCAAAGGATCCTACCTATGGGAAGATTGCAGGGAATAACGGTAGATATCATAGGTGTGAGCGCGCTAGCAGATTTCAAAGTGATAGAGATTGTTGATGACAATAATCCCTATCTTGTGCTACTAGGAATAGGTTGGGCCATTGACATGAATGGAGTGATAAATCTAAAGAAGTGCAAGATGATTTTTGAGAAAAAGTCGTTGCACGTAGTGGTACCTTCAGACCCTGCAAAAGGATCGCGCTACATAGATCCAATGCATGACTACGATAGCGATAATGATCTAGACTGTATCTACAAGATAGCCACGTGGGAGCAAGATTGGGTAAATCAAACAGCAGATGGCAGACTCTTGTGGGAGCTTGAAAGCTCCTGCACCTTAGATTCAGACGAGGAAATAGAACGATGGCAGAATCAGTTACACAAGGTAACCACGCTCAACTGTAACATGATGACAAGGTCGCTGTGCTGCATGGCAACAAAGGTAAGAGATCTGCCTATGTATGATGGGTTGACCGAGGTGGATGATTTCCTGAACAAATTTGAAAGAGAAGTACCGAAACAGCAGTGTTTCGATGCTCTGAAATGGGTACTACGTGCTACACCCACAAGATGGTGGGGTATGCATCAAAGAAGTTTTGAGGACTGGCGTGAATGCAGAAGGATGATGTGCATGTGGTTTGGGATGCCTCAGATGCAACTAACAGACAAGTATGACAGACAGGATGATCCACGTGTACACCTCGCGAAATGGACCAAGGTCTACAGGGAAGAGCCACAACCTGAGTGGGTGCACCTGTTCTGTCATACCATGGATATAATACCCATGAATTGGTATACTGAGATGGAGCTTTGCCATGGCACAAGCAAATGGGATATCTTGCATGAAGGATTCCTGTTAACCTTCACGTTTGAGGATCATTAGTGGGATACTATTGACAATGCACTATAAGCAGTAAAAGCAGCTATCTTCAGAATACCCCAAGAGCCAATGGAAGTGCTTCAGCTAGAATGGGCGACCCAGCTAAGTTGTGCGCTGGAGTGTTACAATGTAAATATTGAGGAGGAGGATGAGGATCCATGAAAAATTAACATGCCAAAAATTGAAGGCTATCGCGAGGTTCAAGGACCATTTATTGAAGATCCTGACATCACCACGCTGGTAAAAATGAAGCAGGTAAACATTAGGACGGAGGCTGATGCTACGGTGGATAAGGTCACTAAGCTACTCCGCAAGTACTAAGACTTATTCCCGACCAAGATTACGGACTTAAAGGGGATTGTTGGCGATTTAGGGATGATGAAAATCACCCTAAAACCTGACGTGAAGCCGGTTAAGTAGAGGCCTTACCGCTTGAATCTGAAGTACAAGGAAAAGGTCTACATAGAACTAGACAAAATGCTTATAGCCGGAATTATTAAGCCGGTGGAAGAATCCAACTGGGTAAGCCCTATGGTAGTGCAAGAGAAAAAGCAGAAGGGAAAGATAAGAATATGCGTGGACCTTAGGAAGTTGAATGACGCCTATGTACATGACCCATTCCCGACCCCATTCACAGATGAAGTATTAGAAAATGTTGGCGGGCAAGAAGCATATTCTTTCACCGATGGGTTCTCAGGGTACCACCAGATCAAAATCGCACCAAAAGATAGGAGCAAGACCACCTTCGCCACTGAATGGGGCTACTTTCAATACACCGTCATGCCGTTTGGGTTAAAAAACACGTCAGCCATATTTTCACACATAGTTGTTGCTGCCTTCAAAGAATATATCCACAAATTCTTGGAGGTCTATCTGGATGATTGGACTGTCTTTGGATTGGTTAAGCACCACGTAGCAAGCTTACGCTTGATGCTGGATACTTTCCGACGACACCAGATTGCGTTGAACCTTAAGAAGTGTACATTCCTCGTTCCCTTTGGGAACCTACTGGGACATGTGGTCTACAAACAAGGACTAATGGTAGACCCCACGAAGATTGCAGTAATTCTGAATTTGGAAGCATTGCAAAGTGTTAAACAGTTGCACACTACCTTGGGACACACAGGGTACTACAAGAAGTTCATCAAAAGCTATGCCCAGATCACCGCACCGATGGAGGAACTATTGAAAAAGGATGTCACATTCTGCTGGAATAATGATTTCATGAAGAGCCTAGATGTTCTAAAGGGGAAATTGGCCTCCACTCCAATCTTGGTCTTCCCAAAATGGGATGTGGAGTTTCATGTCCATGTTGATGAGTCATGTATCGCGCTGGGAGAGGTGCTCACACAAGAGAGCGGAGAATGCTTGGATCACCCTATTGCATTTGCAAGTCGTAGATTGTCCAAAGCTGAAAAGAACTATTCCACAACCGAGTGCGAGGGATTGGCTATGGTGTACACGCTCCAAAAATACCAACACTATTTGCTAGGAGGACATTTCAAGATGTACACAGACCATTCCACGCTAAAGTACTTGGTCAATAAGCCTATGTTGGGGGGCGCATATGTAGGTGGCTCTTATTGTTCCAAGAATATGACTTTGAGGTCGTGGTAAAACCTGGACGCCTGAACGCAGGACCAAATCACTTGTCGCGTATTGAGACGGGCGAGGAACCTACTAGTTTGGAGGAAGGATTACCTGACGCACAGCTCTTTGCTGTGCGCGTCAGTGACAGAACTTCGAAAATATAATCCACTTTCTGACAATAGGAACTGCACTGAAGAAATACTCTGTCCAACAGAAGAAGGAATTGGTGGTGCGCACGACGGATTTTTCTATCATCACGGGGCACCTATACAAAATGGGAAATGATGAGATATTACAAAGTTACGTACTTGAATTTGAACGAAGTCAGATCCTTGCGGAAGCACATGTGGGCACTGCAGGAGGACACTATGCAAGACGAACAACCGCACAAAAGATTCTCTATGCAGGGTTGTTGTGGCTAACCCTTCATCGGGATTCAAAAGCACACTGTAAGGCTTGTGATATATGTCAAAGGACTGGTAAACCATCACGAAGGGATGAGATGCCTTTGAATCCACAAATGACATTGCAGCCCTTCGAAAAGTGGGCAATCGACTTTGGGGGACCTATAGAACCCCAGGGAAAAATGGGTGCACGATACATCATCACCACGACAAAGTACCTAACGCGCTGGGCAAAATCGTAGCCTGTCAAAGACTGCACAGCCGCTACGGCTGCAAATTTTTTGTCTGAACACGTGTTGACCCGATTTGGCTATTTGAAAATCTTAATGAGTGATCAATGTACATGTTTCCTAAACAACACTATCAGCGTGTTCACAAAAGAGTTCTAGGTGTATCATCAGAAAAGCACACTGTATCACCCACAAGCCAAAGGGACAGTAGAAGCCTTCAACAAAATACTGGAGACTATGCTAACCAAAGTGTGTAATGCGCTTCGCATACCTATAGTACTATTGGCTTATAGGACAACGTGCATGAAATTGATGGGACAAAGACCTTTCCGGTTAGTTTATGGTGTGGAAGCTTTCATGCCGATGGAGTATATTATACCTAGTCTGCGCATAGTAGTGCTCATAGGTATGACAGACCGCGAAGATCTGGAAGAAAGGCTCACGCAATTGGAAGAACTTGAGGAGGAATGGTTCTTGGCTAGTTTTCATCAGCAAGTACAAAAGCAGCGTGAAAAGGCCTGGCACGATCGCCATATTAAGCTATGCACCTTCAAGGTAAATTACTTAATGTTTTTGTATGACAATAAGTTTGAAAAATTCCCGGGAAAGTTCAGAATGCATTGGATGGGACTATACGTGGTTGAGGTCATAGACGGAGACGCGGTCCAGCTATTCAAACTAAATGGAGAACCTTTCCCAAGAAAAGTGAATGGCAACTGCTTGAAGCCCTACACAGGTGGGCCAGCTATCTGACTAACTAGAAAAAGCACAGTCTTCATGCTCCAAGGATCTGAACAAAGGCGCAGGACTATAAACATATGTAACAGATATCGGCACAGATGTAGAGAAGCATTTCCAACACAGAGGTCTCGGAATAGCGTATGCAGCAGATCCAACAAGCAACATCTCAGTGCGCTACTGACCTACAAGCAGTTCAAGAACAGTTGGAGGGACTCCACGCAAAGATCGTCGCGCCAATAGAGTGACTCAAGGGCGAGTCACGATGTTTGTGTTGGGGGCCCATTGAGCATGGAATCCCCCCAAGGCATGTTTTGGGGCTCAAAGCCCAAGTTTTGACCCAATCTTGTTGTAAAGCTCCGCAAATTATCGGTGTGGGGCGTGAAAGTATAATAGAGTCACAAGGTTGTCCGCCCAAATTTTGTAATATAATGTTAGCTGGATAGACCTACCCATGGTCCGCAGACCATAGGATTGTATAAATAGAGTGAGGCTCTAAGTAGAGTAGAGGAATAAGGAAAAGAGTCCAAGTGACCGAATCATAAGTTGAAGTGTGTCTCTGGGTCATAGGGTAGGAAAAGGCTCTGCAGCTAAGTGCGCAAAGGCCTAGTAGTCCGCAGCTGAGTGCGCGGACCCCTGCAGCTGAGTGTGCAGGGCAAGTCAAGTCTGTAACCAAGAAAGGAATTAATAAGAGAATTTTTGTCATAATTTTGTGTATATGTTCTTGGGTTAATGAATGATTGATATAATTTGCAATTATACTGTTTATTTACTGCGCACCCATATGAATGGTTTATATTGCTAAGTATACTTAAAGCACTCAAGTTGGAAAAGTTAATTAACTAACGTTGGAATACCAGTAAGGTCTCGAGTAATAATGCAGAGCGCGGCATTCAGCCTATGGGTAGGGTTGTGTGAAGGCGGTATATCAGGCTGCGAGGTACGGGAAAATGGGCGAAGCAACCTACGTGCAGGGTCAAACCATGGACCACTTGAACTCATCAGACATCTCCAGGGTGTGGAAACTTGGTTCTAGCACCCTCCCATACTACTTCGGGTGAGACCTCAGTTCGTGCTTCGCACACTGTTGCCGAAAGGGCCAGTAGTATCGTGATTTGTTTGGCTAACTTAACTCTGAACCTAGGTCAGGCCCCAATAATTTCATCCCCATCACAGCAGACTTGATTCAACATGTCTCCCGGCTTCCATACAAAGGAGAGGACCCTGTGGCCATATCGGAAGGAAAGGGCAATGATTTGGCCATCACAGAGGCCATTAAGAAGAAGTACAAGCTGGAAAAGGAGAAGAGGGGCTATGCCATCTCCAGCATCAAGGACAAAGAAGTACGCGTGGCAACCCAAATCCTCGGAGGAAATGTTATGTGCAAGTGTCACACAGATGAGGTACATGCACCGGTGGTCGCACTGGCTGAGCAGTGCGCAGAGGGGGTCTAGTTTAACTAGTCCAAATTCCTCTGCACGAAATTTTTAGAGAATTGCGACAAAGCCTAGGAACAAGGAAAAATGTTCCACTATGCATGGTTGTTACTGTCCATAGTGCTCATAGTTGGGGAATTGTCGGAGGATAGTAAATTATCCATAATTGACAGATATTTACCAGAGGCCGCGAAGTACGCTTCGCTCTAGGCCACGAAGGATGCTAAAAGGATACACAACAACAAGATCTTCTGGGTGGTCATGGAGATGAACATCAAAATGTGGATCAACCGTAAGTCACAGTTTTCACCCACGATTTACAACAATCTGTAGAGTTTTGCAGAATTTAAGGCAGACATGCATAACATATATATCAGGGCACGCAAGGACCCGACTAAACAGTGGATAGAAAATAAATATGGAACAACTAAGCTTGCAGCGCGACGAATAGGTGTCGCAAAATCAACAGCTGGTACAGGTGATAGACGATGCTTTCCAAAGCATCCCAGAGCTGGACATCCTAGCAGATATACCAGTGTAGGCGCGGATCTACAGGTTAGCAGCAGGGGTCTGTGAGGCCAGGGAGGAACGACAAAGGTTCAACTAGAGCTGAACCTTCAGATCGTTGAGCTGTGGTTAAAGGTGCAACCATCCACTCCCCCGGAAGTCAGAGAACAACGCGCTAGCGCTATCACAGCGGGATTGGAGGAAATCGGAGGTGCAGTACGAGACTACACCAACACGTTGGAAGAATCACCTGAGGTCCTCACAACTCTACAAGAGGACCCCAACATCTAGCGCTTAGAGACAGAGGCGCGAGAAATCCAACAATAGTATGACAATGTCCAAGGAACTATGCAGATAGTGGTCCTCACCCAGAGGCTTGCATGGATGCAACAAGCTAAAGCATTGAAGGAGTAGGTAGACGTGGTATGACATAAGGAAGCAGTCCTAGAAGCGCGCGTCCAACCTTGGATGGACGAGGCCTTCACCATCATGACATACATCGAAGGCAAGCTCGCACACATGCAAGGTATGCACACACTGATGCAGAGAAGCACTCCCGACACAGAGGTCTTAGAACAGCGTATGTAGTAGATCCAGCAAGCAGCAGCTCAGTGCGCTGCTGACCTCCATGCAGTTCGAGAAGAATTGGACTCTCCATGGAAGAATTGGACTCTCCATATAGGTAAATGAATGTGTGGAATTGACATGCATAATTCATAGTATCTCTCAAGTTTTACAAACTTGAGGTTGACATTAAAAGTACTGAGGTAAGGAATGTAACATTATTGCTAATATTCTAAATCGTATCACCACTTTTTGGTGCCATTGTAGAGGAGGTGCTAAAGAACACACATTATTTTTTATCATCTTTATCATTTTAACAAAAAAAGGAGAAAAATAGTTTTACATAATAGGTTGCATTTTCTTTGTTTAAGGAGTTTCTTAATAATGCATGCATTAACTTGGGGATAAATTAGGAAAATTTCATTTAAAATCCCCACCATTAAACCAAGACTTGAAAATAGAAAAAAATAACAAGTTGATTATGAACGATCTTTTCAAGAGAGAACAGATTTTTTATAAATGTCTCAAAAGAGGAACAATAATAATTATTAGGTGCCACGATGGCACATTGTGGTTGGAAAAACCATTGCAGATCATGCCAACATCCGTCCACAATGTCACCAAGTTGTCGCATACATGTGAAAAGATTCCAAAGGCAGTCAATTCAACTGTTTGGATTCAAGAATTCATTGGAGGAATAATGGCTAAGAATTATAATGGCATAATTATCATCCATGTTTGGGACCCCCAAGTAAAATGGGAATACATTTTTATTTAGTTTTACCATACTCTAGTGGGTTAAGCGTCTAACGTCATATTAAACACGCTATAAGAAATCGACAAGATTACCAAGACAAGAAAAATATACAATTAGGCATAGTATGTTATTGAAATGGTAAAATCGAATTACCAAGATTGTCAAAACTCTGGAAATATTGTTTGATTCCCATATTTATTAATTTGGTTAGATATCAAATAGGTTTACCCATTTGGTGAGAAAAATTTACAAAAAGGTGTGTTCCATTAATGAAAAACTATAAAATATTTTCACATGGTTGGTCAAGATCCCCTGAGTTGGTTTCCTCGCAGGATATATTTAGGAATTGGATGTTCAATTTAAAAATGGTTTCAAATAGATGGAGGGTTCCTCAATAGATTCAACATATGTTTCCTAGCATGTCGCAAATTCAACTATGCCTCAACACAACAAAGATTTGGTATGTCAACTCTAGTGATGTCGAACCTCAAATTCTCCCCTACCAACCTTCTGTTGAACAAATATTTGAGGAATTAAATCGACAAACAAATATTATCTTCCCCATTCCACCATATGCTTCAAGTCATAAACTGGAGTCTTTTTTCATTTAACAGATGGGGATCAGGAGGAAGAATAGGAAGCAAAATTTTATACAATTTCATTCAAAGTTTACTTGTCAGGGCCTCTGTCGGAATCCTCAAAGTAGTTTGCAAGTAAGGAAGTCAACATGTCTGTCAAGGTTGAATAAGAAGGAATGTGAATCAACTAGAAAGATGTATGGATAGACATTACACTCAATGATCCTAAATTGCAACACTGACTCGACTCAATTGTAAATAGGTCTTGAAGGAGACAAAAGAAAAAGGGAAAGTAGCCAAAAATCCAAGGAAATATCAGGAGTTTTTGAGGTCATCTGTTGACCTAGACATTTTACAACCCCTGGGACATGCCAAGGACATTTTCACTTAAACAATAAATCAAAAGGTTATGGAAAAGCAAGGAAAAGAAGGACATCAATAATCGATGTGAGTATAGTCGAGTGCTCATAAGGGAACTTTGGTACAAAAACAGACCCAAGGTTAGTTGATCAGGGGTAAAAAAGAAAAGGGGCAAGTACTATAAATCGACCTAACATTAGACTCACCTCCTTTTACTTCAACACCTGTTGTAGGAGTGAATGTTGTATACAAGACAACAATTGATCAACATGCTGACATTCTTGAGATTTCATAAAAATACATTGGGTTGATGGACTTGAGTTAGGGTACTTCAAAAAAGGTTGAACCAAAAATGAAAGATGCATTGGGCACACCCCAGACTCAACAACAAGTATCATCTAGACAGGTGACCATAGTTGAAACAACCTATCAAGAAAAAAAAAAGGATCATCAAAATAAAGGTATACTAAATTGTACAACCTCACTTATCCATCTGACAAACTTGTGTTTTATTGTTTAGAGTATTCAGTGAAAGAAGTTAGATGAAGATGGAAAATGAGAGTGACCGACAACGATACGTTAAAACAAAGGAAGCAACAAGAAGATGAGTTCGTTCAGACTGCATGACCTAGCCCACAAAAAAACTCAGTATATACATTCTAACCAGATTTGATGATCCACACGTTGTTTTGATGGCCAAAAATTACCATAATCAACAATGGGGAGATGGCATGGTCAAGGCCCCAATTAGGATCTTATCCATTTGGGATGGTGATTTTACTAGTCCAAATTGGGTCCAATTATCCCTCTAAGATGCAAGTAGTATAAATAAATCATAATCTATAGTCCTTATCCTAGTTAAGAGAAAGATATCATAACATAAACTAGCTTAAATTTAGAATAAAATTGAAGTCAACAGATCAGGGAAATAGTTCTCAGATATGTTACTTGTTCACAAAAATATGGACAAACAAATATCTGAAGGTATCAAGTCCTCTTCTCTTCTACTTCTATTTATATCCTCTACTCTAATTCTCTATAATTTTGCAAGTATCCAAATCCCCCCCTTATTACATTCCTCCCTTACTCAACCCCATGCATTAGTCTGGATTGGTTGGTGAGGATATCTAATGTCAGTGTTGATTTGTTGGTTCTCCACCACTTTGTGTCTCTTCTATTTTCCTTGCATTGCATATGATTATGTGGTTACTAGTTGTTCCTTCCTACTTGTAGTGTCCCATGGCCCCTACTCAGGCAACACCAATATATTTTGAGTTACATCATTAAAATTAAATTCAATGCAGAGGCATACATATTAATTTCAAGCAAAATTTCTCCCTGAACATAGTTGTTATATTAATTGTAAATGAAACACTACATGTTGAAATGCAATATTTTTCACACATAATTCATAAAGTTATAACAAGCAAAAAAGTAAATGTGCATTAATAGTCAACAGCCAGAACCCCTGAATTTAGGGTTTTCTAAATAAAAATATTAACTTGGCACAATCACATAATTAAATTTATGTACATAGGAACACGGGTATTCATATCAGAAATAAGAGTCGACTAGCTATTGGCTCTCCACTTTCCACCCAACCATAGACCTGGTGTTTCATAAGCTCAACTACCAGGTCACACCAGATCTAGGACGACAACTCCAAATGCAACAATAATAAAAAAATACACATAAATAAATGACCAAGGTGCCAACCTAATAGTCACACTGCTTTAGGGCTCCAGTAACCCTCCAGGATAATTTCCAAGGTGCCAACCAAACAATCGTGCTACTCCAAGGCTCTAAGCACCATCTAGGCCATAAACGAACATTGATTTCCCATCAAAACTCCATGGCCACCAAGCCATAAATAGGTCCAACAAACCCTTGGAGCACCAAGCTCCTAGAGCCAGCATAGGGGTTCACATCATAAATAAGATGCATCCATATGACACAGTTAACTTAATAACTGCACCCCAACCATTCTAGAGTACAACCCTAGGAGTCATTAGCCATAATATCTCAGTCTCAAAGTCCACCTCTAGGACTCACTAACCAATCAGTAACCCCCCGAAGGATTAACTCCCTCAATAATCCCAAACTACACTTCTTTATATATGCATGGCCCTAACTTGCCATGTGGCACCCTCTAGAACCCACATAGGCCCAAGTACGCCTTTCACCAAAAATATACAGTTGTTGCCTTTTTCCTTGGAGTTGCATCCCCCATACTCTTTCTGTGGAGTGGGCTCCTTAGCCAGCCTTATTATATTAATATATAAGGATATGTACATTTACAATATTTACATCATGGATCCTCTAGCCACTTAGCCCAAACTAACATATCAACATCTATGTAACTACATGGGTGTGTAGGCCAATAATGTATTTCTAGCTCACTAGCCTAATATAAAAGGTACATGTATTTGCATTGTGAAAATAGGTGGGGCTATTACATTCCTCCCCCCTTATTTTATTCATTGTCCTCAGTGCATTGTATACACAAATATACAAACATATACAATGTATTACTAAAAAAGGTGAGCGTATTTTGCCCTCATGACTTCATTTTTCTCCCAAGTTGCATCCTCAAGGCCGAGCACAGTCTATTGTACATTTACCATGCCTATGGCTTGATTCTGGAGCACCTTAACTTTGTTGTCTAAAATTTGCACCAGTTGAACCTGGAAATCTCCCTTAGGTTCCACCTTAATAATTTTTCAATCAATAACATGATTAGTGCCAGGTACATATTTCTTAAGAAATGAAACATGAAATACATCATGAATATGCAGAAATGCGGGCAATGAAAGCCTATATGCAACGGGCTCGATCCTCTTCAAAACCTCAAATGGCCCACAATATCTTGTTGCCAACTTGGCACAATATCCCAATTTTAACGAACTCTTTTTCACTTTTACTTTCAAAAATACATGAGTTGTGACTTTAAATTCTATTTTTGTCTTATACTTGTCAGCATAAATTTTTTGCTAATCCTGGGCAACTTTTAAATTTGCTTGATTTTAATAATTTTTTCTTCCTTGTCCTTGAGTAATTCAAGAGCCATCATAATTCTATCCATTGGGTTAATCCAACTCACTGGAATATTGCATTCTATGCCATAGAAAGCCTCAAACAGGTTCATTTTTAATGATGTTTGGTGTTAGTGTCAGTGTCTTCACACTGCCATCAGTGATCAAAATTTACTCTTTTGCATCTCATGGTAGGAGTCCCATACTGCTGAGTCATTCCATTAGGTCATGGATTCACTGATGGTAGAGTTTACATCCAGATTTTCTCCTCATACTTTGTACTTGCTGATCCTCTTTCATATTTCAGTCCTGGTTCATGATTTACTCTGCAGTTTATCTTATTAGGTCTTAGGGTTTGGTGTCTTTAGGTTTTAGGGTTTTATCATGGTCAAAGTCAGTTATTTCATGCCAATAATGATCAGCAAGGATAGGAGGAAACTAATAATCATTGTTAAAATCATAATTTATCAGTTGAGAAGCTGAATGTAGAAACAAAGTATTATGTTTTTTTATCTCTCATCATGATGTAATTTTATTGTTTCTATATGTAATAATTTTTTCCCAAGCTCCTCCTAAAACTTGAGATGTTACCAAGTACCTGCCACTGCAAAAATCAAGTGATTTTGAGCATCAGTTCATTTGCCAAGAAAAAGAAAACAAACATGAAAAACAGAGCATTGTAAAAGACAAATAGACATTATAAAGTGGGTTTTCACAAGAAAAAAATCAAAAGGTGAAACTCTATAAACCTATCCTCCTATTTTTCATCACATTGTGTCATTATTGAAGATTGAAGAGCCAAGAAGAGAGCAAAGGTCGATTTTCAAGTGTTATTGAGAAAAAAGAGCAAAAGCGCCGCATTTTTGGATTTTTGGAGCGGCGCTGCGCTTCTGAGGGGTGGAATTGCGCTTTGAAGCTGGCGCTACGCTTCTGGAGATTTTTCCCAGTGTAAAAATACACGGGTGTTGCGCTTTTAGGCCGGCGTTGCGCTCCTATAGGTGGTGCTGCACTTTGTCCATCAGAGCCCCAAATCACCACAAAACACCAATTCCACCTCAAATTTGCCAAGTTTACCTCTCTTGCAAGTAAGTACATCCAAATCTCTTGTGGTGTAGGGTTTTTACATCAAGTTTTCTGATTTTTCACTCTTAAAATCAAAACCCTAATTACTAAGAAAAAACCCTAGTTTCCCTACAAATTGTCTCATGAATTGAGATCCTCACTCTACTATTGTTTTCTTACTCTATCCACTTTTTATTTTCTCCCTACACTCCACTCACATTCTCCTCAAACCCCACTCCCACATCCATTCTCCCTAAACCCTATTCTCACACTCTTCCCAAACCCCCTCATCCATACACTCTACCCATTCCATCCTCCACATCAATTATCCATAATTAGCCATATATAACCATATTGTTCACAGCCAAATGAAAAAAATGGAAAGAGACAGTGACTATGAGTATGAAGAAGAGACACTCAGTGATAGCTCCATGGAGAGACATAGACAATAGAGGAAGCCCCATAAAGGAGGAAAAATCATCAGAGAAGAGCCCAATAGCTTGAGGGAATTACAGGCCTGCCCACTAACAGTTTCTTGTTTCAGGCATCAAGCATGTTTTGAATTTTGTGAAATGGTGGAGAGAGTTCAGTTTCACAATGAGTTGGCCAGACTTTTTGTGACTCATTTGCATAACAATGAGGTAACACTTGCCAGAGTAACCTTCACAATATCATCAGATGTCATTTTAGAGGCCACTAGAATTCCTAATGTGGGTAAAAAATGGTACAAGGGTCATGATATTGATGAGCATTACTACGAGCCCTATATCAAGGCTAAATACAGAAATCAAGTGAAGAAGTTATTCCCCTTTAAGTTTTTGGAAAACAGGTATGTGCCTTTGATGAGGATTATTATCAAGTACTTCACTTGTGAAGGTAGGTTCTCCCGGTTGTATGCCTATCATATTAGACTCCTCATGCATTTCACTAGAGTAAAGATGTTGAATCTCCCTTACTTCATGTTTAGAAACATTGAGAAAATGGCACATATTGTACAGAGGAAATCATACCCCCAGCAGTTGAACAACATATACCATTACTCTTTGATTAAAATCATTGTTCTACACTAGCTTAGCCTTCTTAACATTCCATGGGAGACTTTCATTGCTCATGAGATGTTCAAAGGTCCACAGATCCCTTCACCAGTGCATCAAGAAGAAGGTGGGCCTTCTAGCCATGGAGAAACAAGGGAAGAGGCCAAGGAAACCAAAACTACTGAGGTGCCAGTGTATTTAACATATCAGAGAGGCACAAGGAGACTTTTTGCAGCTGCTAGGCAAGTGCTTGCTCCACAAGGTGTGGAAGGGGCCTTGCCTTCATCATCAGTCCACAGGCAAATGTTTGCTCCACAAGGTGTGGAAGGGGCTTTGCCTTCGTCATCGACAAAACAGGTACAGGTTGAGCAGTTGAGCAAAGGCAAGGAAAAAGTGCAAGAGGAAGATCTTGGTGATGAGGAGGAAAGATATTTTGATCTCATTGAGCATGAGGAGCCACAACAACACTTTACTCATCATGGAGTTGACATCATTGACTTGGAAGCTTAGGATGAAAAAACTGTCAAGGACATCATCATTCAAGAGAGGGAAGCTCAAATACAATCTTTGGCAGAAAATTTGGAGAGAGCCAAGTTCATCATCAACTATCTAGAACAGGGAAATAAGCAACTGAGTGACAAGCAAGTCCTCATGGAGCTGCAAATGATCAAAGAAAATAGGCAAATGGCTAAAGAGGCTCATGTCAAGTTTACTCATATTGAGCAAGAGATTGAGAATGATAGGCAAACATGGCTTGAGAGGGTCAACATACATCTTGAAGGGCTAATTGAGAAGGCTAACAAGGATAAGAAGATGGTCCGCCACATGGCCTACCATTACATGACCCGCAACAAAATCTGTAACATGAGGATCAGGAAACTTAAAGCTAGGTTGAGGAAGGCTTTAAAGAACAAAAAGGAGCAAGATAAGTTGAAAATATTAGCTGAAGCCTCAATAGCCCATGAAATCAGCTGATGGTGGTGCCCCATGCCAAATTTTGGCAAGTTTTGGAGATTTTTTTCATTTTTCAAATTTGAAATTTTCAACACAGAAAACTGGCCCAGAAGCACAGCGCCGTCGGCGCTGCGCTTTTCCCTGGAGCATCATATGGACAAAATGTTTTCGTATTTGGATTCAATAGGATGAGAACATGCACCCTAGAAATTTTAAAAAGTTTTGAAGCAAATTGGGGTCACTAAAAGGTCCAAAAACTACCAAAAAATGACCTCTCTGCCTCATTTTTGACACACAGAAGCAGTGTTGGGAGATTCAAGTTTTGAGGGTGCAAATGACCTCCAAATTCAAAAATTAAAGTTTTTCCAGAAACTATACTTGAATACCTTTCCAATGAGCTATCTTGGGCTCAATTTGGTTAAGGGGAAGGCCTCCAAAAGCAGGTGGAAAGCGGCGCTGCGCTTTTGACCAATTTGCCCAGAAAATCAAAATTTTGCCTATTTTCACTATGAATTCACTTTCTCTCTCCTCATGGTTGTTTTTATGATGTAATTGATGACATGGTATGTAATTGTGATGGTAAAACAATGTTAGAGGGTAGATTCATTAGTTAGAGGTGTTTTTGAGGCTAATGAATCAATTTCCATGCTTATAGAGGCAAGTAGTTTGACTGTCTATATTCCTAGTCCATGTTTGGAAATGGTTGTAACAACCCCTCTTCTCATGGATTCGACCCCTGATGGTCAGGATGAGTGGTTTTGTTGTCTATATTATGTATTTTCTTTCTCATTTGCAAGGGTTGGATACTCTTGGATGCTCTGAACTATATTGTACATCATTGTAAGCAGTTTGGCAAGGAAATTAATAGGAGTTGCAGCTATTTTTATGGGATACCTGTGGTATGGTGCTTTTACATAGTTTCTTCTTTTTTTATCAATTTTTCACGTGTTTTATGTATGCCACAATCTATTTCATTGATTCTAATTGAATGATATCAAGATAGATAGGTAGAATTCATTGTTTACAGTGCTCTTCCTTGAGAAACCATTCAGTACTTTATGTTTTCTACTGTTTGAGAAGGATACATGATCTTTACATGCCCTCCTCAGCTCCTCACCAGTCTTAGACATCTCACCAAACTCAATTTCAAGTGTAAAAGTCAATACCTACCTTGCCCCATAGAACACCCTGTATTCTGACCTAATTTCCCAGACCCAAATTGCCTAGCTCCATCTAATTCAACACAAAACCAAAAAAATCAATCAAAATCCTCTGAGATACTATACCTAGCCTAAAATCCCATTTGATCCAGTCATTTTGACTGAGATTCATAAAGGAGAGAGCCCTCTCCTGATCTGGTAGGGCTAGCTACCAGGTTAAGCTTTGTTTGTGGTTATCCTAGGATTGCCTTCCTTCATCTTGAGTTCAATCTAGGCTCTAACATCTGGTACCCATTGTTATACATGAATTCCACTAGATGGAGGTAGTCCTCCCATTTGGATGGTTTATCCATCACATACATCCACAAAATGTATTCAATTGTTTTTGTTACCTACTCAGTTTATCCATCAGACTCGGGATGATATGTTGTACTAAAATTTAAATTGGTACCAAGTCCTTTAAATAATCCAATCGATAAATTAGATGTGAATTTTGGATCTCTATCTGAAATTATTGCCTTAGGAAACCCGTGAAGCCTAGAAATTTCCCACATATAAATGTCTGCAATATTTATTGCTTTATGCGTTGAATTTACCTAAACAAAATGAGTGGACTTCGTAAGTTTGTCCACTACAACCATTACAGAGTCAATGCCCTCTTGTTGTTCTAGGAAAACTAGTAATAAAATCAACTGATACCATCTCCCATTTCCACTCTGGAATGGGAATTGGTTGTAGCAAACCAATTGGGTGTTTATGCTCAACTTTCACCTGTTGGAATTCCATACACCCAACTATATAATTAGCCACTTCCCTCTTTAAACATGGCCAGTAAAATTGTTTCGTAATTGTTGCCAATGTCTTTTGGTACCCAGGGTGACCAACATATGTCACTCTATGCATTTCCTATAAAATTATTTCTTTTACTATTGGTGCATCTGACACATAAATTCTACCTTTATATAAGAGAATATTTTTTGGGCCCAATTCATAATATTGGTATATTTGATGTGTTATACATTGCTATAAATTATCTTTAATCTGCATATATTGGTCATCTAAATTACCGACCTATAAAATTATGCCAATTAAATTTGTTTTTTAGTTGCTAATCATTGTGGCATGCATAACATGTACTCTCAGGCTAAATGCATCAACCACTTGATTTTCCTTTCCCTAAATATCTAATTTCAAAATCATATTCTGCCAGAAATTCTAGGCACCTAATTTGTTGTGCATTTAAATTTGGCCACTCAAATAAATGTTGCAACCCACAATGATCAGTCTGCAATTCAAATCTCCTACCCATGAGATAATGTCTCCACATTTTAAGTGTGTGAATAATAGCTAAACTTTCCTGGTCGTGGGAAGCATAATTCTTCTCGTGCTATTTTAATTTTCTAGACTCGTGGCAGATTAGTTATCCATTTTGCATGAACACATTGCCTAATCATTATTTGCATGCATTTGTACACATACCAAAAAATATCATTTGGATCGACAATTTTTAACATCAGAGCTTTGGTCAATAAAGCTTTCAAATGTTGAAAAGTTTCTTCGCACTCATGTGTCCAATCAAATTTTACACTCTTCTTTTGAAATGATGTAATTGGATATCCAAATCTAGAAAGCCCCTTGATGAATCTCCTATAATACCCAACTAGGTGCATAAAATACCTAACTTTTGTAACATTTTTCAAAGTTTGCCATTGTCTGATAGCCTTAATTTTCTCTAGGTCCACTGCTATCTCGTCCTTCGAAATAATGTGACCCAAGTAATGGATCTGATTTCGTAAAATGAACTTTTTGTCATCTTAGAATATAGTTGATGTTCCCTAGGTACCTGCAGAACCAATTTCAAATGATGTTGATGCTCCTCTTTAGTTTTTGAATATAATAAAATTTCATCTTGAAAAACAATGTCGACTTTATCCAAATATTCCGTGAAGACTCCAGCCATTAAACACATAAAGACGACTAGTGCATTAGATAAATCAAAAGGCACTACAACTAATTCATAATGTTTGTAACGAGTTGGAAACATCATTTTACTGATGCCCTCTTCCTTAATTCATAGCTAGTGATACCCAAACCTTAAATCAATTTTGGAAAATTTTTGCTCCACATAGTTGATCTAAGAGATCATTAATTCTTGACAATGGATATTTATTTTTGATAGCAACTTTATTTAATTGTTGGAAATCAATAAATAAGCGTAGAGTATCATCTTTCTTTTTAACAAAAAGAACTAAAGCACCCCACAGTGATATGTTAGGGAATATATAACCCTTCTTCAATAATTTTTCCATTTGCATTTGTAATTCTCTAAGCTCCAAATTACTCATCCCATACAATGCTTTAGATACTGGAACTACTCTCAAAACCAAATCAATAGAAAAATCAGTCTCCCTCCTAAGAGGTAATCCTGGTATTTCTACAAATATATCAACAAATTCCTGAAGTACTAGATAATTTTCTATACCAATTTGTTGGTCCATATTTGATTCCTCCAAATGAGTTGCAAGGATTTGGCATCCTTTCTTAAAATCATTTTTCAATTACATGGATGATATCTCTCTAATGGATATCAACATAGGAATTCCTTGGACCTGCTTTTGCTATCCCTCATCATGAATACAATTAAAAGACTTGTTGTAACAATCAAGTATTGCATGGTGCTTTTCCAACCAATCCATGCCAATTAAGCAATAATATGTACCTAGCGAAATTATATTCAAGTCAACTATTGTTCTTATCCCATTCATCTCAATTGGGCATTCTCTATTTAATTATGTAACCTTTCTCTTCATTCCTATAGCGAGCTATACTGACCATGGTCCATAATGTTTAATTTTCTTCAAATTAATTTTTTAACTAGATTCGCATTAATATAACTGTGGTTGGATTCATAATCAATTAAACTAATAACTGACTGGTTATTTAGCTTACCTTAAATCTCTATCATGTGAGTTTGATGCTCCACTTGTCGATTATTCGAGGTTGCAGAAATTCTAGGCATACTTTTGCCCACTTTATCCACAGTAGTTGTCGCTTGCATGTTGTGAATAGTCCTCACCTTCTCTGCCTTATGAGGACAATATCTAAATTAATGGTCTACTTTATAACCTCAAAATGTAATAGGTGGAGGATGAAACCTTTTTCTTGAAGAATAAACCCCTTCTGGTTGCTTAAAAGCTTGGGTTGCCTGATGGCTCATCTGAAAGTTATTCTTAAATGGCAAGGGTTTGTAACCCTTGTTTCTTTGCTCCATAAAATTCTTCCTTTATTGCCTAAAACCTTGTGTAAAACAGATCTATTTTTATTCTACTTGTACAATTGTTCTGCTTTCCTCATGGCTACTTCCAAGGTTTTGTGTTTGTCATATTTCAGCCTATCAACATAAAAATATGGTATTCCACTTATGTCTCTTTGTATTTGAACCTTTTCATTCGTAATAAATTTAACATACCTCGATATCTTTGTGAATTTCCGACCATACTCCTCCATGGTCATATATCCTTGCTGAAGCTCAAAAAATTCCTTCATTTTCCGCTCATAGTAGCATTTAGATAAATACTTTTTGAACTTCTTCCAGTCAATTTGTCTCCCATCCAAATGCTTGATTTCTTTGAGCTTCTCCCACAAGAGATTGGTTTTTCCCTTCAAATGGTATACGACAATTCTAGCCTCTAAATTTGATTGAATAACTCAAGATATTTTCTCATCTCCAACAACCAAGTTTATGCTTCTTCCCCTTTCTTGTTCTCTCCATTAAAAGTGAGTGGCTTAATTTTTTGCTATTCCCCTTGCAAATTTTCTCTATCTAATTTTCTACTTGACTTTCTTACTAGTGACACACTAGGGCTACTGCTAGACTTAGATATGGAATAGGCCCTTTTATTGGTCCTCCTTACTGTGTGGTGATGTTGATGAGCATCACTTCTAGAATGTCTTGAACTTCCAGTGCCCCTCTTCCTAGCTTTGACATTGTGCTCATTTGCTAATCTTGACTCAATCGACTAGTCCAATTCTCACTAAATTTTGTTTAAACTCTGCAAAATTTAATTATTATTTTGTTGTTGCTGTTTCACTAGCTTTTCATTGTTACTTTATCATTGGGCACTTCCAATTTGAGACTCTTAACAGTTTCTTCCAAATACTAACCTTCCAGTTGGTTCGCTCCATGGCCATTGAATTCATTTTCAGCATTACTCAAGCTTATATTTGTAACCTTGAGTGCTTCTTCATCATTGTAAGGCCCTTGGGCATCTTCTAGACTCCCATCTTCCGTTAGGCATTTTTTCCTAAAATTCTACCTATAGCTTCTGAGAATTTCACCAAAAGTTTTTGTCGAATTCAAAAATTTGGGTTTACCGAGTCGTTCTCCTCATCAATAGTTTTTTCTTGACCTTCTACTTGCACTAATTCGATACCCGAGCTACAAGAAATGTCCTCAGAAAGTTTGCAACCCGTTTCACTGTTCTGGCTCCTTAAAAATTCATGTAGCGGAATTTTTGGCTACAAACCAAATTTCTGGGTGGATGGTTGTCTTCTTTCTAGAACAAACTTTCCAACATCTGGTCATATTCCCAAATCCAATTTATGCACTATAAATTTTGGCCTTTAGAAGATTAACTGATTTTTCTCAATTCTTTCATGCTTGAAAATTCAAATTCTGCTTGCTCTCAACCAATGTGTACTATCTGGTAACTAACTATACTTACAGTGTACAAACTCATTTTTTTGTTTCTAGTGATCTCTATGATTATCTCCTCTCTTCAAGCTTCAAATTATCATTGGAAGCAAATTGACTTTGATAGTCTTTTCTTATACTCAACAACATGCAATCTTCTCTTTATTCATAAACCCCGAATATCCATTTCCATGAATATAACTTTTTAAATTAAATAAAACTTCATATATAATTTAAAGGTATCATATTAATTTTATTTTAATATTTTATATATATTAAATTAATTAAATACATATATTAATTTAATAAATAAAATATATTAACTAATTAAATAAAAATATAAATTAAATATAACAATATTATAATTATATATATATATATATATAAACCATTTAATTTAAATAAATTACATAAAACAATTCTAATTTTAAATAATTTAAATTGAAATCATGTTGCAGACCAAGACGTACCCCCCTCAATACGACAAAAAAATTTAACATGTTAAAAAAACAACCATCTCAATTATCGGCCCCACCCACGTTATACAACTTATATAACATTTGCAGATCGATCTTTCACTTGAACGGTGTGTACGCTCCATTCAACCTCCAAATTCAAGTTCGGGCTTTTGTTTAGGGTCTTATATTTATTTATATATAATTAATTAATTAAATGTCCACCCTGTGGCGCTGAGGCTTCCATACTTCATTGGAATATAAAAATCAGTGTGTTAGATATAGGATAGATTGACAACGGAAAATAAATCAAAACATTATCGAAACAAAAAGTAAAATAAACCACTCTGCAGGCCGGGGTTCATTTATGTATAAATAAATATATAATTTTTTATATTAAAAAAAAGAAGAAGAAGGATAAGATGCCAGTTTGTTGTGTTTTAATATAACGTAGGTATACCTATTCGGTGGGAGGTATCGTTCTTACCATTATAGCACCTATAACGCAACTTTTTGAAAGTCTTTCCGGCGGGTTTTTCCGGTGAAAATCCGGCAGCAATTTATTGGAATCGCAAGTTTGATAGCTAGTTTCTGCACAATCAAAGCGTCCCAGGGGTTTTTCAGGGTGCTGAATCCGAATATGCAGTTAAAAAACCATTTTAACTGCGACAAATCATGATTTAATCTCAATTTCTTCCACCAGATTCCGTCACCGGAATCTCCAAAAAGTCGCATTATAGACAACTCCCTATATATATATTTATTTGAGCTGCCTCCTGTGGCGCGTGTGAATTTCTTATTATTACAAGTCAGTACACACAAAACTTCTTACAATTGGAACTTCACTTTCTCTTCTTAAAACTTCTTACAATTGGAACTTCACTTTCTCTTCTTACCATTGGAACTTCACTTTCTCATGTTTATATATATGAGAATAAATTTATTTTAAAATTAGCATAAATTTATTTTAGTTAAGCATTTAACATGAGGGGCAAGGGATTAAATTTCTTTAAATGTAAAACATATTTTAGATGAAAAAAACAATGTGTAATTTTGTATTGTTTAAATTGTATTTTTAAATGTTATAGAGATTACATAACATGTGCATTAAATCATTTTATCAACCAACATTAAACTAATAGTTTTGTTATTAATATATTTTTAATTGTATGTCAATTTGAATTCATATTAAAATATTTTATTCATAATCTATATCAGATATTTTATTCATAATCTATATCAGATATTTTATTCTATACAACATTAAAATATTTTTCTTTTAACAATTTTTATATATATAGATATATATGAAGTTGATATCACCTATTAAAATATTTTTGAAAAGTATAAGGTTTAAACATTTTACTCACATTTTTTTTTTGTACTTTTAATTACATTACATGAAGTTATATTAGGTCATATAGACAACTACTTAAATATGCGTAGCATTTTTTTTCTTTTTTATTATAGTCAACATTCTTTTCTATTTAGAGAATATTTTATTTTTCTTTTAAAAGGGACAGGCATACTTACACATAGCCTTCACATTAGGCTTTAGAATAAGCCTCTCAGCTCAATAAACATTTATATATAAGTATTTCTTTACCCCATATATCTATATATATATATATATATATATATATATATATATATTAAAAATTAAAATAAACCTTGTTTTTAGTGGTGGTTTGCCCATGAATTTTGGCCCTCCAAGGACAAAGTCAATCAATTCCTTCAAAAATTACCTTGCAATTAAACCCATTGAATCATCTTTGAACTTTGAACCTTGTTAGGCGCTTGTATTCTATTTCAGGGGCAATTTGTAATTTTCCAATTTTCCCCAAACTTGGCCCAATTTTCTCCAATTTGTAGTGTCCAACGACCCCTAGCCTAGCAACACCACTATATTCCATGCTACATAATTAAAATTATATTCAATGCATAGGCGTACATATTAATTTCAAGCATAATTTCTCCCTGAACTTGGTTGATATATTAATTATGAATACAACACTACATGTCAAAATGTAATATTTTTCACACAAAATTTATAGAGTTATAATAAGCAGCGAAAATAAATGTGCATTAATAGTTGAACACTACTTCACACAAAAATTCAAGATTGGTTCACCTAATCCCTATTACCCCAAATAGCCCATGACATTGTTATGACAAGATCCATCAAAGAGGAATAAGTATCCTCTAGGCCCAACGCCTTAATCTAATTTATTCTCAGTCAGGTATGTTACACAATATCATCCCCAATGCACTAAGGACTACTATAGATCCTTTAAAGACCAAACTAGGACCCCATATTGATGGTGTGGTAGGTTCCATATCCAATGATTTTGTAGGCCAATTAGCTCTATAGTAGGCTAGATGACTATAACTTCTACAACCAATGTACCCCCTCCTCCTCAACAACTTAGAGGTTGAAAGAAGAAGAACACACAAAAAATATTTCTACTCAGCTAGGGACACCTCAAATCCACACACATGATGTTACTCATGTTGAATAGAAAGGGAAACACAAGGTTAAATAACCTTGTCGTCAAATATGTGGAGAATACCATCCTACACAAATGTCCCAAGTTCGATGAAATCCATCGATACTTCAACAAACAGAAAGCCATCGATTAGCCTACGGTCCTTAAGCAAACCTTCCCCACACCACAACAACAAATGGTTTCCAATACTCTTGCCCCTTCACCAAGAGGTAATATAAAACTGTTGGAAATACTGAGGGGGGGTGAATCAGTATTTCTTGTTTTTTTATTCTAGTGATTGCCAAAAGCATATATAGATATGTATATGTATACACAGAACACAGAAACCAGCAGCTGGAATAAATGCTTTTATTAAAACTCAAGATAGTACAATGAAATAAATACAATATAAGTATATATCTGATTGGGAATAGTTGCCAAGCTCCAACTTGGACTTCAGTGAGGCTAAATCCTCCAAAGCACCAACTCTGTTTAGCAGTGGTTCTGCACTTAGGAGCACCTACCCCTAATGACTTTAGTCTTGTTCAGTTCTAAGGCTCCAACCCAATCTTGGTATACACTAGTATGCTGCTACACTCTATTCAGCTGAGGTTCTCTCACTCCTACTCTCCTGCCTCTGCTGCTTCTACAGCCTCCGCTGCTTCTGCTGCCTCTTCTGCCTCTGCTGCTTCTGCTACCTCACGCTCTGGTTCTTCACCACAATAACAGCACCAACAGTTCTCTGTTTTTACTGTTTTATACATTCTCATGCCTTTGTCCATTCGTTTCCGCTTACTCGCTGGCTCTTTGGCTTCCTCCTCACTCGCTTGAGCTTCGACTTCCTCAACACTCGCTTGACCTTCTGGCTTCCCTCCTCCATTCGCTTTAGCTTCCTCTGTGCTCGAATTAACCAATGCTTCACGAGACACGTTCAAGAGGAAGAGGGGCCGAATTACAATAGAAATGATGCTTATTATAAAAATATCAGAGAGGTCCTTTTTTTTTTCCAAGTTCACGAGTCGTGAACTATTATTTGTTTGTAATATAGATGCCCGAGATCAATTCCAGAAATGAGGCGTTTCAACATATATATATATATATATATATATATATATATATATATATATATATATATATATATATATATATATATATATATATATATATATATATATGACTTCTTCCTATCACCAAGGAATGAAAAATATATATGTCAGAGAATCTTTTATTCACAGACTTATTACTTCACGGAAACCATATAAACGAGGCTATAGCCATATAGAGGTCCCACATGCCATGTCATCCTTTTATCGCAATCGCCGCTTCCAGAGGTTCGCACATAACATAGTCGATTGCCGATGGCCGATTCCCCTGCTGGACGCGATATTATATAAACTGTTTTTGATGAGTCCATCGGGTCCATACCTCTATCGCAATCGGCACTCGGGAGAGTGTAATTCCTTTGTGTATTGTTGCGATGGGCGGATGTGATAAAGCATTCAACCATAACACAATGCCGCATCGGGTCCACGTACATTCTCGCAATCATAGGTTTCGCCGATATACATATATATGCCGATATATATATAAACTTCTCCGTCGATCTCCTGTCACATCAGTCAAAAAACACGTGAAGTTAAACCTGTCGTCTGATCATTCATCAGGCGATCTGATGACATTCGCTCCTCCTAATCCCGCGAACCACCCGCGCGTTAACTCGCGATAAAGCAATTTTTGCCCTGTCCCATCTGCCACGCATTGCCCAGTGATTGTGATCGCTCGCCTATGTACGATTACCGCGCACCCTCCAAAGGCAATGCGAACAATACCGTTTACCGCTATCCCTGTTCGCTATCTCCCGTGCATCTTTATTGCCTGGTAGCCGTGGGATATTTTCGCTGGAAATTTGATGGCTCATGTTTGTTTGCTATTAAACGTGTCCACTGCTCCTCCAATAGCTCCTAATAACTCTATCTGCTTCCTCTATGGCTCTGATGGCTCTGTGTACTCCTTTTCTTTGGCTCTGTCTACTCCTTGAATATTGCCATATTGACATCAATGACAATGCGTGTCCAACAATCTCCCCCTTTATTATTGATGGCAATATTCTTCTGCTCTCTCCCCCTTTGACATCAATGGCAAAAGAATGCATACGGACTACCCCTATCAAACTGCTCCATCTTTATGAATGAACTTGAGTGATGATAAAGAAATTCTCCCCATCTTTTGACGCAGATGTTCGAATGCTTCTCAAGGAAGAGGTTTTCTGAAAATATCAGTATCTGCTCCTTTGTACTGATATATTCTAGGACGATGTTTTGTTCAGCTACTTTCTCACGGAGGAAATGATACTTGATTGGTATGTGTTTGGTTCTTGAGTGCATCACTGGATTTTTGCTGAGACTGATAGCACTTGTGATGTCACAATAAATGGTAATTGGTTGATCTGTACATATGTAGAGATCTTTTAGAGCTTCCTTCATCCATAGTATCTAAGTACAACAGTCTACTGTAGCAATATACTCGGCTTCGGCCGTGGATAATGATATGGATGACTGTTTTTTGCTGAGCTAAGATACCAAACAGTTTCCTAGGAAGAATGCATTTCCACTAGTACTTTTCCGATCATCTATACTTCCAGCCCAATCAGTGTCGATGTATGCAGTTACAGTCAATGTTGAGTTCTTTGGGTACCAAAGACCGAAATCAGAAGTTCCCTTCAGATATCTGAGAATTCTTTTTACAGCTAATAAATGGGATTGTTTGGGAGCAGATTGAAATCTTCCCACCATTCCTACTGCTTGTATTATGTCTGGTCGTGTAGTTGTTAAGTATATAAGGGCTCCAATCATTGACCTGTAATGAGTTGCATCTACTAGAGGGGAGTCATCATCTTTGCTCAGTTTGCAGTTTGTGGTCATAGGTGTGCTCATGGGTGCACAATCCTCCATTCCATATTTTTTGAGCATGTCTTTTAGATATTTGGTTTGAGATAAACACAATCCTGCTCTGGTTTGAGATATTTGAAGTCCAAGGAAGTGGGACAACTCTCCTATCATTGGCATCTCAAACTCTTTTGACATGTTTTGAGAAAATTCATGACTCATTTCATCATTATTACTAGCAAAAATCAGATCATCGACATAAACAAGAGCAGCTAGTAACTTACCTTGATCTGTCTTTATGTATAGATTACTTCTAGCCACTCCCTTTTTGAAGCCTTGTTGTTGTAGATAGTGATCCAGTCTTGCATACCAAGCTCTAGGAGCTTGTTTCAACCCATCTAAAGCCTTTTTCAACTTACAAACTAAGTCCTTTCCTGCTGTTAGATCAAAACCTTCTAGCTGCTCCATGTAGACTTCCTCCTTGGGTTCCCCATTTAGAAATGTTGATTTCATGTCCATTTGATAGATTTTGAATCCTTTTGAGCAATCAAATGCTAAGAACATCTTGATAGCTTCCATACGAGCCACTGGTGCAAATGTCTCTTCAAAGTCAATTCCTTCAATTTGTGAATAGCCTTTGCAGACAAATCTTGCCTTGTTTTTGATAACATGTGCTTCCTCATTCATTTTGTTTTTGAACACCCATTTGGTTCCTATTATGTTTTTGTCCTTTGGACAAGGTACCAGCTCCCATGTCTTGTTCTTCTCAACTTGGGTCATTTCTTCTTCCATGGCTTTTGTTACACAATAATTTGTCACTGTCTCCCTGTCAGTCTCCCTACTATGTCATGAATTCAAATCAATCATGCGCATGCTCTCTAATCTGGCCAAATGACCCACTTTGCCAAAGTTTTTGCTATCAGTGCGACTTTTGGCCAAATAACCGCGCTGATGGGCGCTCCATAACAGACCGAATGCGCTGCCAGCGCGGAAATACACGTGTTTCCCGCGCTGATCGAATTTCATGAGCCAGCGCATTTGTTATTCATATATGGTCGCGCTGACATGACCTTCCCTGTTATTCAACTGTGATGTCAGCGCTCCAGTGCGGTTATGGACCTGCGCTGATCCAGTTTGGGCGAATTTGTTCCAACAGCCAGCCTTCCAGATGGTTCCAGACTTGGTTGTTGGCCTTGTGAGTATCGCCCTCCCTTCTATGGTATCTCTGTTCGTCATTTGGAACCACCTTCCTTGGAGATAAGCTCATCCTCCCACCATTCATGGAGACTCCTTCTCCTATTTATGCCTCTACCATTGCCATGAGCAGGGAGTTTTTTGGAGTTTTTTAGTTTTAGTTTGGATAGTGTGGAATTCATAGTGCTTAGATTGCTGCTGCTAGTAGGTAATTGGTGTAACAAGTGTGGTTTTGCTAGAGGAAGCTAAAGGAAGGTTGTGAGTATTGCTTGTGTGAGAGAGAGCTTTGTTTCGGGAGAATCTACCTCCAAGGGTGAATGCTTAAGAGACTTGCTGGCTGGACCCTCAAGAGAAGGACTCAGCGTCAGAACTTTGGTTGTACCTTTCTCTGTTATTGATTTAATAATAGATGACTACTGTTATGGTTCCATTCTCATTTGTCTTTGTAATGGTTAATGTGAATTACATCCTTTCTGACTGATGTATAATTGCTTTTATTAGATTTCACGCTTGTGTTTGTCTCTCTCTTCGTGCGTGCAGGTATCTATTCACGGAGATCGTGGAAGATCGTGACCGGCTAGAGCGAAGGAGCGAGAGCGGCATCTCTTCATCTAACAATAGCGTTGGAATCCAAGTAGGTGTTCATTGCCTCTCTTGTATTTGCAATTAGGAACTTGCACAGTATCATTGATTGATTGTTGCTAGACCCGTTCTGGGCTAGTAGGGATCGCCTCTATCCATAGAGGGGATTTACCTCTCCAACAATTTGGCAACTCCGCTGGGGAGCTGGCCTTTTGCCTCTTTTTGTTCATTTTCGTGCTTATGTTTGATTGTTACTCTCTTTTCAAAAAATTGGGGATTAGTTCTCTGCTTTCAGACTTCCTGGTTTAGTCTGGGAGGTGTCTTAATTGTTTAAAGAGTTCTTGCCTTGGTTTGGGAGTTTTTGGCTTGATTCTGCCTGTTTTTTAGCCTCAGCGCGGTTTATATCAAAACAGTCGCGCTGACAGCGCATAGCTGTTTCTTTGACTTCGTGGTCATCACATAATTACACCTAACAGTCGCGACGATCCTAGAAATCGGATCAGCACGGAAAAGACATGTATAGTCGCGATGTCAGCGCCACTTGGTAGCTTTTTACCCGCGCTGACCTTGGGTTGCTAGCTTAATTCCCGCGACAACTGTGTTTTTCTGGGATTAGCGCGGGTGGTCTGTGTAAAATTTGCGCTGACATCTCGGGTGGTCTGTGTAAAAATTGCGCTGACATTGTGATCAGCGCGGGTGGTCTGTGTAAAAGTTGCGCTGATTCCTGAAAAGTTGTTTTTATAACTTTATCTCCTGAATTCATCAATCTTTCTCATCCCCTGTTGTTTCTTGTCCCTCATTAGCTTGTTTTGATTGCTTTTGGTTAAGGGACGCTCTCTCTTTGATTTCATTCGAGTGAGTCTTGTGTTTTTTAGACCATGTGACCTAGCCCTTTAGAAGTTTCATCGAGAAACCATTTGCTTGGGTTACTTGTCTATTCAAGGTTCATCCACAACCCTCTTATTGATTTGCTTGAGGCTTTTTCACTACTTGTTGCTGGTTGATTTTTAGTGTCGATTATTGAACCAATTTTTTATGTTGATTCGATTTCTTCACTACCAAGCATAGATCACAATTGTTTGGATCGATCAGTTCACACTTGCTTGTTTGTCTTCTTGAATTCACAAAAAAAATTGCATTCATTTAGCATACGAAAGTGAAAGTGAATTTGCATTACGAATTTTCATGTTTGAGAAATTGAAAAGCAAAATTTAAATCTTTCATTAGTAGTATCGATGCATCGTGAGATTAGTGTATTGGTGCATTGTGCCATTGGAAAAGAAATCAAACTAATATCTTTTGCATTCAATAGTTAATGGGAAAAAGAGCATTTCGTTGATTTGTGTTCTCAAAAGAAAAAGTTTCATTTCTTTGCCATTAGCTGCATTAGATTGTTTGATTGATTGAGTTCATTTTGTTTGGTCGAAAACTCTTAACCCTCTCATAGTTAGGATTCATCAAACGAAATGGTATTCTTTGGCATGTAGTTTGCATCTGGGGAATTGCGAGAGTTTTCATACGGTAGGACCTGAAACCGAAACTTAATTCAAGATCAACCATAAAATAAACTGAATAAACCTAAAAACGCATTGGAACTTAACGCAAACATCTAGAGGTCTAGGTTAGAGACGTGTTCCGGCGTCTTTAAACATAGTCACTATTGTTTCACATTACGGTTGGGTGATTCCTCCTTTTGTGACTCGATAGTGGTCTAACACGGACTGTGCTCCCACGTACCGTCGCGTATATAGGGAGACCCCACTAGGCTTTTATCCTTGATCCATAGGAAGCCGAGTCTGCCACCCTGCGACCCGTAACGCACCGAACACAGCATTCGGGAAGATTGACTGCAGTACGGAAAGTCCTTGGTTCTCATACGATTGCCAAGGTGTATAAGCAATTTTACGGATTGCTTGGTAAACCCTTTACCTAGAATCTCCAGAGCAGTCACTTTTGATCCTTTTCGGACTCCCTAAATGAAAAGGTGTCGGTGAGCTTCTTGTCACTTCGTGCTCATTAAATATTTGAAGGAGACTAGAGTCATCTTTTCGTCCTTTTCTCGACTCTTGAAACATGAAAAGGTCAAGTTCAGTTCCTGTGTCTTAAAAATTTATTCGGCCACGATAAAATCACCTGGTTAAATTTTGTGTTAGCTTGAATAGGTTTCTTTTTGTTTGCCATGGCAACTTTTCCAGGGTTCACCAACCCAAGTTCCCCTCCTGATGGGAATCCTGCTCATTTCCCTCCTCTCGGGAATGTTGGTGCTCCTTATATGGCGACGTTATCCCTTCCAGGGTTAACTGTCGGGTTGCCTGTTTGGTTGTTTTCAACCTCTTTGGTCCCTACCGTGTCGGCTGTTAGTCCATCAGTCCCTCCACCTGAACAACATCATGTTGATCCTAAGGTGGACCTCTCCCCTTCGACGCCTACTTCTACGTCTTCCTCTTGTACTTCGCCTGGTGAAAGTCTCGATTCGGATAATCAAGTGGCTAAGAAGAAGAATAAGAAGACCAAGAAGAAGAAGGCTCCCAAGGGAGAGGCTAGAAGTACAGCTCTTACTCCGAGTACACCTGAAGTTGGGCCACCTTCTGCTCCTCCGCGGAAGGTTAAGTTTCCTTGTCGATTGTGCAAGGAGGACCATCTTCTTCGCGATTGTCCTGGCATTCCCAGGGTACTAGAAATATGGTCTCGCGATCCGGCCCACCCCTCATCGCCCTCTGAAGCTCACGGCGATGCTACCTTATTAGTTGGAAATAGTAAGGGAAAAGGGAAGATTCGAGTCCCTTGTAGACTTTGTGAAGGCAATCATCCCCTTCACCTTTGTCCACTCATGGATAAAGCCTCCAGTGTCTTGGAAAGTCTCTCAGCTCCCTCACCCCAACTTCCCGTTGGATATCAACGTCTTTCTATAGCCGCAGATCCTCCGCCTCCCGACAATGAGATTGGTTCACATTCTTCTCTTGTCCAGGCCCCTCTTCCCGAACCCGGCTCTGTCCAGCCTGTTCCAGACCAACCATTGGTCGGAAAGAGTGTCGACTCGAGTCTGCCGCTCGCTCACTCTGTTTCGGAAGAGAATCATGCTCACGTTCTTCTCGTCTCTTCAGATTCTCCGGAGTCCCGAAATGACTCTCCTAACCCAGCTGCTCCCGAAGGTTCTCCTTCGTTCCCTTTAGCACCTGGGGGCAATCATATGATTCCCCCACCAAGTAGTCTGGTCGCTTCCTTTGATTGGAATCGCCTGATCGTCGGTCGCCTTCCATCCCATGTGCCCTTCCAGGTTACAGTACTTGCCTGTGATAAGGCAGTACCTGGCACTCTTCTGGATGAAGGTGCGTCGGTCAGTCTTATGTCGTACACTACTTGGCAAGCTTTAGGTTCCCCGCAGCTCGGGCCGGTCACACAGAATCTGTTGGCCTTCGACGGAGGAGCCTGTCCATCTCTAGGAGTTCTCCTGAAGTTCCCTATTACTTTGGGAGGAAAAACCGTCTATATAGACGTCTTGGTTACCCAAGGTGTTTTAGACTTTAGTCTTCTCCTTGGTCGCGACTATGTTTATGCCATGGGGGCACTTATTTCTTCGCTTTTCCGTGTTGTTTGCTTTCCACACGATGGAAGAATTGTGACTATCGATCAATTGTCATTCGCTAGTCCCCCGATGCCTCCTGCGCAGTTGTCGCCCCCTCCTCGTTTTTATCCACCAGTTGTATCTACCCCGCCGCAGATCAACTACGTGGCCACCTACCCTGTGCCTGTATCCAGTGATGACACCGTCGTGCATAGTGTCCTGGAGGCATTAGGTCCTGACTTCCAAGATGTGGTCCTTCCATCAGGAATCACACTCTTGGAAGCACCGACTTCCCATTCATTATGAAGCAGTCTGGTCGGAGCATAGTTCCCTTTCCTATGTCAAGCTCCCTAAAAAATGAAATTGGGTCCGAGTGGAGCACAGTTCCTTGTCTTGTGTCAAGCTCGTTAAAAAATGAAACAAAGTGTCCGGAGCATAGTTCCTTGTCTTGTGTCAAGCTCGTTAAAAAATGAAACAAGGGTTATGAGGATAGTTCTTTTACTGTGTCAACCTCATTAAAAAATGAAACACCTCCCTTTCCAAATCGAGTCTTTTGATTAAGATCTCGTAAAATACAAGTCGAGTCTTTCATCGATCTCGAGAGTGAACCTTCATTCCATCCACTTTGTTGAATGCAATGAAGCTTGGGGGGCATGTACCTCGATTTGCGTCATTATGCTAGGGGGCATGCGAACTTATAACAAGCATAGTTTTTCGTTTCAAGCTTGTGTAAAAATGAAACCGAATCCAAGCAGAGTTCTCCATGGTTCAAGCTTGTGTAAAAATGAACCCATACCCGATTTACATCTCGTGATTGCTATCTTTATCCGCTAAATTCTGCTAGATGAGCCTTGGTTGTTTTCATTCCATTGCCACCATCTCTTTGGCCGATCATATGCTTTCACTTGGTTGTTTTACCTTTCCTGAGGGACCGCATTTATGAGTGGTTTTGATTAGCCAGCCTCTTGATCATTACATGTTTTGAGCAGTTCCACCATTGCCGGAACCAGTTGCTACCTTTTACCACTCGTTCCTCTAGGACGAGTCACCTTTAAGCTCTTTTCTAACTCGTAAAATGTGAAAAGATTGCCGAGTATTTTTCCCTTTTTGACTCGTTAAAGAGAATAAAAATGGAGGTCTGCTTTCAGCTCTTTTCTGGCCGTTTAAAGACGAAAAGATTGCCGAGTCCCCCTCTCGACTCGTTAAAGAAATGAGAGGCGGTCGCCTTTAAAGCTCTTTTCTCGACTGTTTAAAATAAAAAAGATTGCTGGGTTTTTGTCGTTTCGAACTCGTTATTGGCTCCAAAACGACGTACTTCTGACCACTTTTCTACTTTTTTGGGTCAAAGTCACTATTCACGAAAAGTACTCCTCGATCATACTAGTCGGGCGGTTCTTTCGAGCATTGTTTTATACTTTTTCAGGCTCGAGAGACACAACTTTACGAAAAGGACCCCCCTGGAGTTTTCTTTTCCGCTGTCTTTTCAGACTCTCTAAACAGGAAAAGACGCCGAGTTCTTCCTTTGTCAGGCTTGTTAAAACTTAATGACATCAGATATCGTTGAAATGACGCTTTCCAAGCATATGCTATCCCCGTCAAGCTTGTCATCCAAAAATAACCGGGGTACCTGCCAGAAGTGGTGGGGAAAATGAAACTGTAATAATGGTCGTGTCGGCAGTATGTCGCTCTTGAACCTGGCACTCGTCTGCATTCGTGTCTGGGTGGGGATTTCTCATCTTGTTTTACGCTAGCCTCCGTGGGTTCGGGTTATCCTATTTGACCTCTCATCTGCTCATTGCCTTGTCACCATGACCTCTGCTCATTTGATGTCCAATACTGCCAAATCTGTTGTCGTGCCGCCAATATGTTCAAGAGAAGTTGGCCTCTGCAAGCTTACCACCTCCCTCTGATGTCTCACACAAAACATTTTATCCTTCTCTGTCTCGTGTCGATGATGTGGGAAACATCATGGCCCACCTTCGATCAAGGTTACTTCTTGTCGACTTCAGCTCATTATCCAGGAAAGTGACCTAGAGACTCCCTTCAGGTGCCTTAGAGCCTGCATGCCTCAATGGCAGGTTCTTCGTGTTCGACGTGAGGTTTTCATCATTGGCCTCTGATCGGATGATTCTGCGGGTGTTCGACACCAGTTCATTGATTCACACGCCGCGGATTGTACCTATAAGTACCTTGAGGACCATTTATTGGTGGTACCTCTCACGTCTGTTAACAGTTTTCATTATTGGCTGGTAATCAAACGATGTTCATGCATGTTCGACTTCAGCTCATGTATTCACATGCTTGGACTTGTACTTTGTTCGGGTTGGGATGGAGCGCAAGACCCTGGTTTTTGTCTGTTACGAACCAGGCTGCAATTTTGTGGATTATTATTACGTGACTCATTGATGGATGGCTGCGCCCATACCTGAGTCTTTGGGATGGCTGCGACCATACCTTCTTATCATCATGGTCTCTTCAGCTGGGTGGCTGCGTCCATACCACAGACCTTCTTCGTATGTCTTTTGGATGGCTGCGCCCATACCTAGACTACGTGTAATCGAGATATCAGTTGTACATACGTGCAGGTCCTTCCTGGTGAAGTTCCAGTTCAGCAGTTTTGTAAAGCATTTCACCCCTCCCACTCTCTCGGACTTCATGCTTTAGAGGGCATCTGTTACACAGTAATTTGTCACTGTCTCCCTGTCAGTCTCCCTACTATGTCATGAATTCAAATCAATCATGCTCATGCTCTCTAATCTGGCCAAATGACCCACTTTGCCAAAGTTTTTTCTATCAGCGCGACTTTTGGCCAAATAACCACGCTGATGGGCGCTCCATAACAGACCGAATGCGCTGTCAGCGCGGAAATACACGTGTTTCCCACGCTGATCGAATTTCATGAGCCAGCGCATTTGTTATTCATATATGGTCGCGCTGACATGACCTTCCCTATTATTCAGCTGCGATGTCAGCGCTCCAGTGCGGTTATAGACCCGCGCTGATCCAGTTTGGGCGAATTTGTTCCAACAGCCAGCCTTCCAGATGGTTCCAGACTTGGTTGTTGGCCTTGTGAGTATCGCCCTCCCTTCTATGGCATCTCTGTTCGTCATTTGGAACCACCTTCCTTGGAGATAAGCTCATCCTCCCACCATTCATGGAGACTCCTCCTATTTATGCCTCTACCATTGCCATGAGCAGGGATTTTTTTGGAGTTTTTTAGTTTTAGTTTGGATAGTGTGGAATTCATAGTGCTTAGATTGCTGCTGCTAGTAGGTAATTGGTGTAACAAGTGTGGTTTTGCTAGAGGAAGCTAAAGGAAGGTTGTGAGTATTGCTTGTGTGAGAGAGAGCTTTGTTTCGGGAGAATCTACCTCCAAGGGTGAATGCTTAAGAGACTTGCTGGCTGGACCCTCAAGAGAAGGACTCAGCGTCAGAACTTTGGTTGTACCTTTCTCTGTTATTGATTTAATAATAGATGACTACTGTTATGGTTCCATTCTCATTTGTCTTTGTAATGGTTAATGTGAATTACATCCTTTCTGACTGATGTATAATTGCTTTTATTAGATTTCACGCTTGTGTTTGTCTCTCTCTTCGTGTGTGCAGGTATCTATTCACGGAGATCGTGGAAGATCGTGACCGGCCAGAGCGAAGGAGCGAGAGCGGCATCTCTTCGTCTAACAATAGCGTTGGAATCCAAGTAGGTGTTCATTGCCTCTCTTGTATTTGCAATTAGGAACTTGCACAGTAGCATTGATTGATTGTTGCTAGACTCGTTCTGGGCTAGTAGGGATCGCCTCTATCCGTAGAGGGGATTTACCTCTCCAACAACTTTTACCCAATGAGGATCCTTACTTGCTTCTGCAAATGTTTCTAGTTCTATCATAGATAGGAGGGCAATGAATTTTCTCTTGGGTGTAATTGTTATCCTTCTTCGGGTCTGCACACCTTCATATTTATCGCCAATGATCTGTTCTTCTGGATGATGTCGTTGGACATAATTCATCTTTGAATGGGTATTAGGTGGTTCTCTTTCCTCTTCTTCTTCTTCTTCTTCCTCATCTATTTCTTCTTCTTTAGGTTCTTCTTCTTCAATGAGAGAGTCATCTTCATGTTCTTCAATTTCCTTTTCTAGAAGATCTTCATCAACCTTTACATCAATGCTTTCCACTATTTTATTCAGTCGATAATTGTAGCACTTGTAAGCCTTGCTCTGTGTAGAGTATCCAAGAAATATCCCTTCGTCAACCCGAGAATCAAACTTTTTGGGTGAGCCATCATTTATTTTTATGAAGCACTTGCTTCCAAAGATCTTGAAGTACTTCACCAAAGCAGGTCTTCCTTTCCATAGCTCATAAGGATTTTTTTCACAATTTGGTCTTAATTGAGTTCGATTCAGTGTATAGACAGTTGTTCCTACTGCTTCTCTCCAGAATTTAAGTTGCAAGTCTGCTGCTAATAGCATAGTTCTTGCCATTTCTTGGACTGTTCGGTTTCTTCTTTCAACTACCCCATTTTTCTGAGGTGTTCTGGCAGCCGAGAATGCCCTTTTAATTCCATGAATATTACAGAACTCACTAAACTCGTTTGATGTGAATTCTCCTCCTCTATCTGTTCTGAGGCACTTAATTTTTGAATCTTTTTCATTTTCTACAAGGGCTTTTAGATTCTTAAAACACTCAAAAGTTTCAGATTTATACTTTATGAAATATATCCACATCATTCTAGTATAATCATCAACAAATAACACAAAGTACCTTTCTCCTTGGAGTGCTTGATTTCTAGTTGGCCCACACACATCAGCATGGATGATCTCCAAGGGCTTCGATGTATAGAGCTCCTTTGTCTTGTGGCTGGTTCTGGTCTGCTTTCCATGTTGACATGGACCACACACTACTTGATTTGGTTTGGACAGCCTTGGGATGTCTCGTACAGCTTTGATCTTGCTGATATTGATCAGATTTTCGAAGCTTGTATGTCCAAGTCGCTTGTGCCACAACCAACTCTCATCTGTCTGACTTAAGTAGCATTTATTTTCTTGAATATTTTTCAAAATGTAAATGTTGTTTGATGTTCTCACCCCTTTTGCCACAAGTTTCCCTGAGGCAGAGTTCCTTATTTTACAGTCTTTGGTGCTGAAAACGACCTTATGTCCTTGATCACAGATTTGGCTGACACTCAGCAGGTTTTGTTTGAGCCCGTCAACTAGCAGAGCATCTTGAGCTTTTCCTTTCCATTGATCAGAGTAATTGTTCCTTTTCCTACAATTCTGCCTGATCCGCTTCCAAAGGACACATTCCCTTCCTTTTTACGCAGTGAGACAAACTTCCTTCTGTCTCCTGTCATGTGTCTGGAGCACCCACTATCTACAAACCACTGGTTTTCATTATTTTGAGCATATAGAGCCAGACTGCATTTGTCCATGTTGGAGTTCTTGCTACTCGTCTTTCTTCCTTTGAGTGGGCAATCTTGTTCATAGTGTCCATTATTGTAGCAGAAAGAGCAAATCCGATCAAATTTGGTCAAGGGATCAAATGAATTGAACGTTTTGATTTGTCCCTGCCTTTTGGGGGCATATGAGTTGATTATTCGGTTCTTTAGCTTTGTCTTTTCACTTCTACAAGCCATACAATGTCTGGCTTGATAACTGAAGTTTTTACAGTGAAAGTAGTGTCCAAGAAAGATGGTTTTGTACTTGTTGAAGCAACCACAGTTTGAGTCGATTTCCTTCCTAGGAATTACTCCTCCCTCGTTCTTTGGATTTGCAATGGGCCCTTGGTGGAGTACAGGTTTGTATTTGCTATAGTGTCCATGATTCGACTCCACATTCTTCTTTGGAGTAATTCTCTCTTCATTCTTGGGATCTGGGATGCACTTTTGATAACATACTTTTTCATCTTTTGGATTGCAGGAAAGTGCATCGGCATAGCTTTTCGCATTATTCTTAGTGCTTGAGGATTCTCCTTTGAAACCTATTCCAGACTTGTCATGTTGAGGTTTTTGATTTTTCAGAATAGTCTCAAGTATTTGAGAGCTTTTACAGCCCTTTTTAATTTGCTCCAACTCCTTTCTCAGAGACACTATTTCGGCCTCGCGTTCTTCACAAGTCTCTTCCTTTTCTTTAAGCTTTGCTTCCAAGAGATCTTCTCTCCTTCTTATTTCCTCGTTTTCCACTTTGAGAGAAATGATTTTGTTCCGTAGTTTCTCATTTTCTTCAATGGCACTTATTAATAGTTCATCTACATTTCCTTCCAGCCCTGAGTCATCATCATCTGCGAGTGCCATGAATAATGCTTCTTGGCTTTCATCATGATCACTTTCCTCATCTGATTTCTTTTTGATGACCATAAACTCATCCTCATCAGACTCATATTGCTTGGAGAAGAAGTTTTTCTTATTGAACCCTTTCTTTTTATGTGCCATTCTTTTAGAATTTCCTTCATCATCACTGTCATGTTTATGAGGACATTTTGCTGCATAATGACCTATTTTACCACATTTAAAATAGATAAAAGGATACTTGCCTTTAAGCTTAGATCCTCTCTTCAGCTTTCATACAAATTGAGCCAATTCGGATTCCACATCTGACTCATCACCACAGTCATTCCTTTCTTTCCCCTTGTTTGACTTTGAGGCCTTGAATGCTTCATCTTTGGAGCTTGGGCCACCTTTCCTCATTTCATAGGCAATGAGAATTCCATGGAGTTCATCCGTTTTGAGGGTATCTAAATCCTTTGCTTCTTCTATAGCGCTTATTTTGGAGTCAAATATGTCTAGAAGAGACCTTAATACCTTTTGAACAATGGTACCTTCTTTCACTTTTTCATCCAATCCTTTCAGGGAATTTACCACTTCAGCTACTCGGAGGAGGTATGCTGCAATATCTTCTTCATCTTCCATCCTCAAACTTTCAAATTGTCTTCTGTGAATTTGAAGCTTTGCCTTTTTTACTTTTGAGTCTCCATCATACAAGCCAACTAGCTTCTCCCACATTTCTTTGGCAGAGGTACAGTGCATGATTTTTGTAAACTCAGAATCAGTGATTCTACTAGTGATGGAGTTCTTGGCCTTTGCATTTACGATGTAGGCTTTCCTCTCGTCTTGGTCTGTTGGAAGAGTGGAAGTAGTTTTGTATTCATTTTGAACAAAACGCCAGACTTCAGGTCCAAGGGACATTAAGTAGTAGGTCATTCTTTTCTTCCAGAAACCAAAGTTAGTGCCAACGAACAAAGGAGGTCTTCCTGATGCTTCATGATTTCTCATCATGGCTGCGGATCCTTCTTCAAGCTGTTAGGCTAGTATGAAGAAGCCTGCTCTGAGGCCAATTGATGGAAATACTGGGGGGGGTGAATCAGTATTTCTTTCTTTTTTATTCTAGTGATTGCCAAAAGCATATATAGATATGTATATGTATACACAGAACACAGAAACCAACAACTGGAATAAATGCTTTTATTAAAACTCAAGACAGTACAATGAAATAAATACAATATAAGTATATATTTGACTGTGAATAGTTGCCAAGATCCAACTTGGACTTCCTTGAGGCTCCATCCTCCAGAGCACTAACTCTATTTACCAGTGGTTCTGCACTTAGGAGCACCTACCCCTAATGACTTTAGTCCTGTTCAGTTCTGAGGCTCCAACCTCTTGGGCTCCAACCCAATCTTTGTATGCACTAGTATGATGTTGCACTCTATTTAGCTGAGGTTCTTTCACTCCTACTCTCCTGCCTCTGTTGCTTCTACAGCCTCCGCTACTTCTACAGCCTCCGCTGCTTCTGCTGCCTCTTCTGCCTCTGCTGCTTCTGCTACCTCACGCTCTGGTTCTTCACCACAATAACAGCACCAACAGTTCTCTGTTTTTACTGTTTTATACATTCTCATGCCTTTGTCCATTTGTTTCCGCTTACTTGCTGGCTCTTTGGCTTCCTCCTCGCTCACTTGAGCTTCGACTTCCTCAACACTCACTCGACCTTCTAGCTTCCCTCCTCCATTCGCTTTAGCTTCCTCTGTGCTTGAATTAACCAATGCTTCACGGGACACGTTCAAGAGGAAGAGGGGCCGAATTACAATAGAAATGATGCTTATTGAAAAATATCAGAGAGGTCCTTTTTTTTTACCAAGTTCACGAGTCGTGAACTGTTATTTGTTTGTAATATAGATGCCCGAGATCAATTCCAGAAATGAGGCATTTCAACATATATATATATATATATATATATAGATGACTTCTTCCTATCACCAAGGAATGAAAAATATATATGTCGGAGAATCTTTTATTCACAGACTTATTACTTCGCGGAAACCATATAAATGAGGCTATAGCCATACAGAGGTCCCACATGCCACGTCATCCTTTTATCGCAATCGCCACTTCCAAAGGTTTGCACATAACATAGTCGATTGCGATGGCTGATTCCCCTGCTAGACGTGATATTATATAAACTGTTTTTGATGAGTCCATCGAGTCCATACCTCTATCGCAATCGGCACTCGGGAGAGTGTAATTCCTTTGTGTATTGTTGCGATGGGTGGATGCGATAAAGCATTCAACCATAACACAATGCCGCATCGGGTCCGCATACATTCTCGCAATCAGAGGTTTCGCCGATATACATATATATGCCGATATATATATAAACTTCTCCGCCGATCTCCTGTCACATCAGTCAAAAAACACGTGAAGTTAAACCTGTCGTCCGATCATTCATCAGGCGATCCGACGACGTTCGCTCCTCCTGATCCCGCGAACCGCCCACGCGTTAACTCGTGATAAAGTGGTTTTTGCCCTGTCCCATCTGCCACATGTTGCCCGGTGATTGTGATCGTTCGCCCGCGTACGATTACCGCGCACCCTCCAAAGGCAGTGCGAACAATACCGTTTACTACCGTCCCCGCTCGCTATCTCCCATACATCTTTATCGCCCGGTAGCCGTCAGATCTTTTCACTGGAAATATGACGGCTCATGTTTGTTTGCTGTTAAACGTGTCCACTGCTCGTCCGATAGCTCCTAATAACTCTGTCTGCTTCCTCTATGGCTTTGATGGCTCTGTGTGCTCCTCTTCTTTGGCTCTGTCTGCTCCTCTCATCTCCATCTACTCCTCTGGTGGCTCTGTCTACTCCTTGAATATTGCCATATTGACATCAATGACAATGCGTGTCCAACAAAGACCCCCTCTACAAGGGGGCATGTCTTTTGGGTTAAACATTTATATGGTTGACAAGTTGGTAGTTTATCTATGTGAGTGAGGTATTATGGAACATATACTTCTCCACCTTCCAAGACATACCCATCCAATCCTACCCTATTCGATGGCTCTCTAAATATAGTAAAATCCTTTGGTTGAAACTATGCTACACCCCCCAAAAAGCGTACTTTAATGATCTATGCATATGTAATTTTCCTAATTGTCAGGCCAGGGTAACTCCAGAATGGATGAGCGGAAGAAAACTGATTGATTTATTCATTAGCTAACTATCAGTTATATACATAAATATGACGGATCAATTCATCTTCTTGATGACTATCCAGTTCACCCATCCGTTGAGGATTAGGTGTCAACATTCCCCCCCTTAATCTGAAGGGATGTTGGTGAGTCCAAGCATCGTTCTGAATCTTTCAAGCTTTTCTCTTCCAAGCGCTTTGGTGAAGATGTCTGCAATTTTCTCGTTTGTGGAACAATGACGGAGATGGATTGTTTTGGCCTCAACATGATGTCGGATCAGATGATATTTAGTATTTATGTGCTTAGTACGATCATGGAACTTTGGGTTCTTGGCCAACTTTATTGCAGAGGTGTTATCAATCATGAGTGGAGTTGATTGTATTTGTTTTACCTGCAAATCTTCAAGAATTTTCCTGAGCCACACAATTTCTTTCGTTGCTTCAGCTGCTGCCACATATTCTGCTTCTGTTGTGGAATCTGCTGGAACTGATTGTTTGCGTGATCTCCAGGAGACAACTCCTGATCCAAGACTCATAGCATATCCTGAAGTAGATACCCCAGTTTCTTTGTCTCCATCGAAGTCTGAATCAGAGTATCCAATCAAGTTGAAGTCGTCCACCTGTGTATACTTGATTCCAAGGTCTTGAGTTCCCTTCAAGTACCTTAGAACTCTTTTTGCAGCAGACCAATGTCCCTCACAAGGCTTTTGCATAAACTTGGAGAGGATTCCAACAGCAAATGAAATGTCTGGTCTGGTAGTAGTGAGGTAGATGAGACTTCCTACAAGCAGTCTATACTTTGTTGCATCCTCAAATTCCTTTCCTTAAATAGATGTGAGCTTCAAGTTTTGTTCCATTGGAGTAGAAAGAGGATTACACTCTGTCATGCCAAATCTGTTTAACAAATCTCCAATGTATTTCTTTTGAGAAAGAAATATGGACTTTGGATGTTGGGTTACTTCAATGCCAAGATAGTAATGAACATAGCCCAAATCAGTCATTTCAAAAATTTTTCCTAATTCTCTCTTTATGGATGCAATATAGCTTTCATTGTTCCCTGTCATTAAAAGATCATCTACATATACCACAAGATATACAACTGTTTTGCCAACTTTCTTGACAAATAAAGTTGCATCATCAAGATCAAAATGATTGAAGTTGAGTTTCAGAAGATGCTCTGTTAGTTTTTCATACCAGGCTCGTGGTGCTTGTTTGAGGCCATACAAGGACTTCACAAGTTTGCATACTTTATGTTCATGTCCTTTCACAGCAAATCCTTCAGGCTGAGACATAAAAACATTCTCTTTTAGATCTCCATTCAAGAATGCAGTTTTTACATCCATTTGATGGACTTTCTAACCGTTCTGAGCAGCTAGTGCAAAGAGTGTCCGGATGGTGGCCCATTTTGCTGTGGGGGCAAAAGTTTCCTCATAATCGACCCCTTCCTTCTGTGAAAAACCTTTTGCCACAAGCCCAGCTTTGTGCTTGTCAAGTGAGCCATCAGCTTTGTACTTGTTCTTGTAGACCCACTTGCAGCCAATTGGTTTGGTTCCAAATGGAGGATCAACCAGCTTCCAAGTGCCATTCTTTATGAGGGCATCATACTCCTTTTGCATCGCTTCTTTCCATTCATCATGAGAAGCAGCTTCTTTGAAGGAAGTTGGTTCAAAATCTGTAGACAAGTTCAATTCACAATCATAAGTAACATCCATATCAACAGGTGAATTAGAGTTATCTACATCACCTCCATCTTGTCGGTTTGTATTTCTGGTTCCTGTTTTTCCAATTTCATCAGGATGAACACTTTCAAGTGTCTTTGTCAGCCACTTTGGGGGACCTTTCTGAGATGGTCCAGGCTGCTCTGTTGATTGAGTTGGGTCTGAATCAAGATTGAGTCTCGCAATTCTATCAATTACATCACTTAAAGCATCATCCGTTGTTGGAGTGTCATGCAGGGGAGATTGTTCTTTAGAAGAAGATTCCACATGTTGTTCTAGTATAGGAATCCCCCCTTCAAGATGTGGAATCCGATTATCAAACTCTTGAAATGATTTCGGTTGTGTGAATCTATCCAAGCGATCAAGTTGCCGCTCAACAACACTGTCAGATTTGGATGATTCAAGAAAAATGACATCTCTAGATAAAACAAACTTTTTATTTACTTCATCATAGAGGCGGTATGCTTTAGATGTGTTTGAATACCCCAGGAAGATACACTTACGACTTCTAGCACCAAGTTTGTTTCTATGTACCTTTGGTATTAAAGCATAACAGGTGGAACCAAAGATCCTGAGATGTTTTACCGAAGGAACATGTCCATACCACAATTCATAAGGAGTCTTGTTTCTTATAGCACTAGATGGACATCTATTCTTTATATATGCAGCACATAGAACAGCATCAGCCCAAAACATTGTCTTTACATTTTTGAAGAAAAGCATGGATCGTACCATATTCAAGATTGTTCTATTCATTCTTTCTGCTACACCATTCTGTTGAGGATTATAAGGCACAGTTGTTTGATGTTTAATCCCATGTTGGCGAAGATAGTGTTCAAATTCATTTGATGTATATTCTTTTCCATTATCAGTGCGAATAGACCCAATATGAGATTGTGCATCATTTTCAATCCATTTATGAAAATTCTTGAATGTTTGAAAAGCATCAGATTTGTTCTTCAATAAATAAACCCAACACATTCTGGTGTAATCATCAATAAATGTCATGATATATTTATTTCCATTTGCAGAAGGAACAGGCATTGGACCACATAAATCTGAATGAATGAGTTCAAGCTTCCTATGTGCTCTTGAATGTGAATCATGAAAACATTGTTTGCTATGCTTTCCTAGAATGCATGCATCACATTGCTTATGTTTTCTAGGAATGGTAGGCAAACCAGCAACACCATTTTTCTTCAACAAGCGGAGACTATCATAGTTTAAATGTCCAAATCTAGCAAGCCATAATAAACTTGATGGAAGTGTACCTTCTTCATGATGAGAAATATATGAGAAATGTTGTGCATAAGCAGAAGTTCCTTGTAGTTTAAGAAGTCTTTCTTCTTCTATACCCCTCATGACAAGTGAGTGGTCAGATGCCTTTCTTACCTCAAGCTTGCCATCAAACATATGAATGGAGTGACCTTGCTGGCGGATGTGGACCAGGGACAGCAAGTTTCTTTTGAGTTGTGGGAGATATAGAACATGATCCAGAAGAAAGTCTGGAAGACCAGGCAGTTTAAGCCTGATTGTGCCAAGCCCTGATGGCTTGATTTTTGACTGATCTGCAAAGTATACTGCTCCATCAACATTATCAGTGAAATCTTCAAAAAAATCTTTCCTATGAGTCATATGACAGGTTGCTCCCAAATCAAGCAACCAGTCATTTTTCGAAGAAGCAAGTGAAGCATTAAACAAATCTTCATTTACTCCAATGTTACATTGTGCCTCAATATAGTGAGCGGATTCAGGTGCTTTACCTTTGTCTGTGTCATCAGTTTTACCTTTCTGCTGATTTCTTCTCTGCTCAATTTTGTCCCATGGTAGCTTGCATGTAGAAGCATCATGTGATCCATTTCGTTTGCAGCGAATGCAATGCAGATCTGCCTTTTCTGCTTGAGAATGTCTGCCCCCCCTGCCTCTGAAGTATCTTCCTCTTCCTCTTCGTCCACCTCTTCCTCTTGTAGAATCTTGAGCAGGATGCTTTTCTTTATGAGCAAGGCAAACAATCTCTTCAGAAGATTCAGGGACTGTTTTCTTTCCAAAGGCTTTCTCTCTTTCAGCAAACTTTTTCACAAGAGAGTCAAAGGTTATATCTTTAAGATTTCCATTTGCTTGTAAAGACTCAAGATAATTGGAGTAGGTAGGATAGAGTGCTTTGAGAAAGGCAATAAGAGAGATATCCAGCTCAACCTTAGTGGATTTAATATCATGCATTATAGACTTTATTTCAGATGCAAGAGCAAGAGGATCATTATTTTTCAGTTCAAGAGTGAAGAGTTTAATCATGAGCTGAACAACTTCTAGTGCAGAATGTGTATCATAGAGTTCTTTCAGCTTTTGTAAAGCTTCAAAGGCAGTGGAATAGGATGAAATATGATGACTTACTTCTTCATTTACAGATGCTGCGATCAATGCATAGGCTTTGCTGTTCTTGTTTTCCCAAATGACAAGTTCTTTATCTGATGTAGGCTGCACAGGGTCTTTGTCTTCTTCTCCGACACACACTCCTTTCCACAGCTCATTGTAGATGAGGGTGTGTTTTACCATCCGAGACCATTCTGAATAGTTCTCCTTGCCAGTGAGAACTATTCCTACCATAGAAATGATTGAATGCATTCTGTAAAAAATATCTCTGCTAAAAAAACTTCTGTTGATAAAAAAACTTCTGCTGAAAAAAAAAAAAAAAAATCCTTATGCCACAGCCTTATGCACTTTATTTTCTTCTAACATTTGCATCATCATTTCTTATATCAGCATTTCTTATATCACTGCAATATTACTATGTTTTGAGAGAAAAAAAATTCTCAAGGATCACTTCAATATATATCAATATATCATGCAATACTACAGATGCTTTGATATAAAACACTCTGAAAACACCGCAATACTTGAATGAATGAATGAGCGTTGATACCATCGGTCAAACTGCCGGAATTCGAACACCCAACCTAAAGAAATCCGCAGCCCACTAGCATTTCACAGAACCCAAAAAGGAGCAATGTGGCAAGCTAATGTATAAGAAAGAAGTCGGAGACGCCAAAATTTTCAAGCAAATAGCGGAGGCTCACCTCGGTCAAACCCCCAACCGCTAAATATCCGCCATTGGTTTGGCAGTAGGCGGAGGAGCGGAGAGGTATATTTTACAAGGGAAATAAATGTGGAGCAGATACAGACGAAGTGTTTGACAAAATGTCTGCCGGCCAACTATTTGACAAAATGCGTGAGTAAACAGGGGTATGGCGGACTGGGGATCAAACGAATATACGGTGTGTCAACTGCTCAACCAAAACTGCTATCATACCATCACATAAAACTGCGTAATACCCAGCGTTAAAGTGCAATGTTTGTTTCTAACTCGTCGATTACGCCCATTCATAGTTCCTTTGCCAACTCCATACAATGCTTCCGCCACAGATACAGAATAAGGGAGCACCAAAGAAGGAAAACGAGTTCTCTCTGATAGTCTGAGATACTAATTTAATGCAACCAAATTACAAGTTTAGTCAAGGAGATTCTGCTTGTAAATGGAGCCTTTCACATTGATTGGGAGACAAAGTAAGTCGAGAAATCCAGATTAAGTATAGAACCAATGACCTTGAAAAAGTTCTTTCAAGAAAGTTCCCACAAGTTTCTGTGACAAGTCGAGGGAGGCTTTCTTACCAAACGATGATACCAAACAAGTTTCTGCGACAAGTCGGCTTTCCGTGCAGGCTCTTTCCGTCGTTTTTGTGGCGGGGTAGGACGTACCGCCCAAACAAAGTCTCAGCATTCATGCAAAGGAGCACACAAAAGCGGGTAGTATGAACGACCGTCCTCTTGCCATACAGAGTCCACCTTCATTGCCCTGCGGCTATGCAGAAGGAGAACGCTCAGGGAAATCAAAACGGATGCGCAGATAATGTCAGGGCAGAGAATGTCAGGACAGAGAATGTCAGGACAGATGATGTCAGGACAGAGGCACGGATGCGCAGAGAATGTCAGGACAGAGGGCGCAGTCTCAGGATAGAGGCAGGAGTTACAGCTATTTTAGGGACTGGGACCTGTGCTCTGATACCATGTCAGGCCAGGGTAACTCCAGAATGGATGAGCGGAAGAAAACTGATTGATTTATTCATTAGCTAACTATCAGTTATATACATAAATATGACGGATCAGTTCATCTTCTTGATGACTGTCCAGTTCACCCATCCGTTGAGGATTAGGTGTCAACACTAATGGAAATTTTACAATGATAACAAAATCATGCAAAGATAATAACACAAAAAATTTCAAAAATGCATATACATAAACTAGAAATATCTCCAAATCCACAAACTGGCCAAGGTTTTATTAATAATAGTGTTGTGGTACAAATGAGTTGGAGAAAATGCACCCGGGCTTGCACAAGGCAAGCTACAAGCACCAGGTGATGAATACAAGAAAGCTCAACAACTATAATAGCAAGCTCCTCTAGAAAACTGCGTTGTTGCTCCAAAACTACACTGCTACTTGACTTTGCCCCCTGATTTTCCCACTCTAGAGTGCCCAGAAAATTCTATAAAATTAGGAGAGTGCTCCTTGCCCAAAACCCAGAAAGGATTTGGCCTATCTCCAAGCCAAAGTCGAACCCACAAAATGGTGCAAATTCCCCAGCTAACTAGAAATTCTCCCTGCTATAAGAATTTGGATTCCAGGTCCGAATATCGTACGAACAATTATGTAAAAATTTATGTAGACTTCCCTCAATAAACCCACAAAAACCCAGAAAGGGTTTTGGTTGAATCCACCAACCCCCCGGTGACCCCCAATAAGTGCAAATTACCCAATTTGGCCAGAAAACACCCTACAAAACTAATATTGTTGAATTAAGCCCAAATCCACCATTGGAAATTTCTCCCAACTTTGGCTAAATTCTCCCCTGAGGAATACCTCCAATCTCCGACCTTTATCTCTCCTCAACCTCTATTCCTCCAACCCTTGTGCACTTCCAGAAATGTAGAATTTCGGCCCCAAGAATTCTCTCAACTCAGCCCAGCTGAAATAACTTGCAAATATGCCCAATGGAAACTCTAAATTGAGCTCCCCAAATTGCCTCACTAGGGAGACACTCGAAGTTCTCCAAAATGAGGGTGGAATTCTTGCTCAGAAATTCCTTCTGCTGAACATCACGGTTGTCTTGGCTAAGCAGCGCAAGAGAACTAATGTTGAATTTTCAAATGATCAAAGATACTAAATGAAGGCCTCCAAGCTCTATTTATAATTGCTAGTCCTCTCCCTTGGTGGTCCCCACCTTCCATTAATAAAATATTACTTTGCTGCCATTCTTCATTAGAATAATAATTTCCACTTTTCTCCAACAAAATAATATTTTCTCCTTTTTATTTAATATCACCAAAAATTGGCAAAACTCCTTAGTGAATTTTGCACTCACAAAAATTGGGAACATTACAGTGTAACCTGAATGCACGAGCCTTCCACAATTACAATATCATGGAGATTTGGATCAATCCCCTTACGTTATGTTGGCTTTAGAAATCCTTAAAAGCTACCCAACACAGTGAAAAGAACTATTATTAACCATCAATGAGATGGGCCCCATAGACTTAGACATTATGTTTGATATTGCTTTCAGCCAGAATCACTCCTCCCAAATATTGCATTCCAAATCCAAGTTTGTACAATTGGGAATAATGTTTTCCATAATGTGATCGATGAATGGGCCTCTACCTGTGTTATGTCCCTTTCTTGCAAGAGGCCATTGGTTTTCCTATGCTTGCCAATCTACCACGTTCTTGAAATGCCTTTAATGGCCGCTTGTTTTGTCCCCTTTCTCGGTTAATTAACCTCACTTGGTAGACAAACATAAGGATGAGAAAAGTATGAGATTGTATCAAGTTATTTCTCCAACGAGTTGTTGAACGATAAAGGTGTGAGATTGTGGATCACTTTGACAAAATCCTTTTACATCTACTCTTTACAATGAAGGATTATGCCTAATAATATATTTAAAGAAATAACACCCTTCGAAGTACAAGCTAATTTTGATATTCCTTTATGCGAAAGAAAAATAAATGTAAAACCTATGGAAATATGCTTAAATCACTTATTACAAGGTTATTTATAAGTTCATAGTTTTTCCTACCTTTCTTAACTCTACAAAATGTAACTCATTTTAGAAGATTTTGTTGATGCACTAAAACAATATTAGGTTTTTGGACACTATAATGACCCATACACAACATAAAAAACCTAACACCAAAATAGAAACTAGATTGTGCCCGAATGCATACCTTACCTGCAAAACTAAGTATCAAGCATTTTGGTTGCCACATGGTTTTCGAATACCACAACATCCCACACAAATACATCCCAACAAAAACCCATATTTTTGACATCTCTTCATTAGAAACAACTTACCGTTATGTTATTAACATTGGAAAAAAGGCAGAATTAACCATCACATAAAATGGAAGGTAAATACAATGCTAACTACCCTAACAAAATATTAAACAAAAATAATCCAAACAAATAGTCAATTTAAGTTGCGTTTCAATCCAAGTACCACACAAATTTTCAAGGCATACAATACAAACCTATTTTAAACCACTATAAATCACAATTCACTAAAAAAATTATATACTCCACAAAAAAAACTGAGAACATGAACTAATTAATGAATGTACAATTAGCTTGTTAATTTTTTAATCGTTATCCATAAGTTCTGGCTAAACCATTAATACCCGGGGCGTACGCCGTCTGCCACGGACAATGTTCTAACCAGGGCGTACGCCGTCTTCCGTGAGCACGAGTCACGACAGACAAGAAAAGTAAATTGAATCAGAAATATTATACCTAGCATTTTCACAATAACGTGGAAGCAGCCCCGGAATTAAACATCCAGGAACACGTATTTTTTATTCAGAACGTACTTGACATTAGTTAAGCGTTAGACACAGAGCATGACGCACTGCTGCTTAATCGACAGAACAAGCTTTTGTTTTATAATTTATTTCAAAGATATTTACACTGTTGTTATTTAATGGTTATATGATATTTATATTATAGTTTAATAATTTTTTATTTATAATGTAATAATAAAGTTGTGAAAATGTCTATTTTAAAGGTAATACCTATATATTATGTATCATTGATAAAGGATTAATTAAAAAAGATTATGATATAAATTTACAATATTTTAGTATAAAAAATTGTTCTAGGATAAATTAGGAAAGTTGGTGAGAAAGCAATTAGGCCTGCTCATATGTACAATTGGAGAAAAAATAATCATAGGAAAAAGGTCGATTCCAAAAGAGAACCATAAAAACGAATAAAAAGGTGAAGGAATTTCAAGGACAATTTCTTTCATTTCGAGTATTGATTGTAATTGAAGAAAATAAGGTGATACCAAAGGTTTAGAGAATATGTCAACAACTTGTTCTTCATTGTTAGTTTTTTATGGATATGGTAGCATCAGACAAGTGTTTTAGTCTTTAAGGTGTCAGCGAGGTTAAGGAATACAAGATCTCCAAAATTGAAAAGGTTTATAGAGAAACACTTAGAAACCTCTCAATTAAATTAATTGATCAATAATTAAAAAGTTCCTAAGTTTAACTTAGGAAAATTGATTAATTAATGAGTATTAATTGAGAAAAATGATTTTTCTCTAGAGACTTTCGGAAAAGTGACTTAACAGTCTAAGATGACCATAGCCATCAGTCATGACTATATCTTGGTTGTTGAAGCTCCAACGAGAGATTATAAGAGGTGGTCGAAGGGATTGGAGAAGACACACCAAAGGAGCAAGGCAGGTTGACAACCCAGTTCGCAGTATTCAGCTAGGCATAGTTCAAGCCAATGAAGAGCATCAGAGCAAGGGAGCAATAGAAATTTAAGAGTAGCAAGATTCCAAAGAGATTCCCAGTGATTTTCCAATGTTAGAAAGACAGGAGAAGGGAGGTTGACTTATTTGCAAAGGAGATCGTACAGAGCAATGTAAATAGCTAGAAACCCCAGTGCGAGTTGCCGAAAGAGCCACAGATCAATTGCTAGAAACCAGATCTATTTCTAGAAGGCAGAGCGAGTGGTTTCCAGAGGCATAGGGAGGATGGAAATCTCACGTGGAGGCAAATCTAGGGTTGTTCGATTGTCTTTAGTCAGGTAGTGCGCATTTCCAATCCAGCTTTGTGAATTGTTGGGAAGTGTGAGTGGCTGGAGAGGCTGAATTGGTAGCAAAGGGGGGCAGGGTGTCTCTAGATATTTTCCCAGTTGATTGTTGGAGGTTTTCCAATTGGGCAACCAATTGTAATAATTTCTCAATTTGTTGCATAATAATAAAACCCTCATCAGTTGCATTGGTTTTCCCTTTGGGTTTTTTCTAGGGGCAATTGTCCAAAAACAACGATGTCAATTTTTTGTGTGTGCATCTATTTCTCATATCTGTATTTTTATTTCCGCAATGTATTTTGTTTGCGAAGAATTGTAGTGTGAATTATTCAATATTTGCCATTAATATTAACAGAAAACAAATATTTTGTTAAAGTTAAGAGAATAATATCCAGTTGCTGCAGTTTGAGGAATTTTCACATGGTATCAGAGCGACAAAGATTGGATTAGAGGATATAGGTGAAAGGATGTGAGGTTTGTGTAGATTCAGAGGGAGATTTGAAACACAAATTCCATATTTGCGTAGGCTAGCCAGACAATACGAATTGTAAGGAGGCAGAAAATCGATTTCTAGTCCAAGTCAGAGGAAATGTTTGATTCTCTTAAGGAGTAGTAGGAGCATGCAATAGGATTGCGGGAAAGAGGTTCCGATGAGCAAATCAAAGAATTCATAGAGAAGATCTAGCACAATGATTTTGCAACATGGATTTTGCAGTGGTAGATTAGTGCAAGGAAAGAAAGATAAAAGCACACGAGGGTTTCATTTCTCCAATATTTTTAGAGTTAGAGAAAGGTCGATTTTTCTATAGAAGAGGGCTAAAACAAGTAGATCAAATAGCCAAATGATCAAGTTCACAGATCTAACACAATACTTTCATTTCTAGTTGTCAGATCTATTTGTTGGAGGAGTTACGAATAGCTTTATATATAGAGGGAGGAAGCATATTCACTAGAACGAATTTCCAAGAGCATTTCTTAGTGAACAATGTGAGTTGCAAGATCTAGTGTAGGGTGCAGGATCCATTGTGAGTTGCAGAGGGGTGCGAGTTTGCAACTGGAAGATGAGTTAAGTTTTGCAGAGGGAACCAAGTTCTTCTAGTCGATTGGTCAGTAGGAGGAGTGAGGTAAATTTCTACAGTTTATTCAAGTTTCATAGTTTTCAAAGGAGATGGTCGTAGCAAGACTCGAAGATCAAGATAGGTTGGACAAAGCATCCAACTTTGGAATTTGGAAGGAAAAGATGCAATTCCTATTGTATGAGCACGGTCTTAAGGAGATTGTGACAACAATTATTATTGAGCTAACATATCCTATACAATTACATGATTACAGGAAGGACATGACCAAAGCGAAGAGGATGGTCCTAGACAGGGTATGAGACCACATTGTCCCCCATATCATAGACAAGAACACAACGAAGGAAATGTGGGATGCCGTCGTGAAGTTATACTAAGATCCGTTTGAGAATCGGAAAATGATTCTCAAGGAGAAAATGCAGATGGCCAAAATGCAGAAGGGCAAGAACATTATATCCTATCTCGCCAGAATTCAGGCTGTCAGAAATGAACTTGCAGTTGTTGGAGAGAACCCATCTGAAAGTGAATTGGTGTGCACAACACTCAACAAGTTCACCAAGGAGTGGCATAGATTTGTCCAAGTAATTTTTAGGCAAGACACACTTGCTAGTTGGGAGTGTCTATGGAGTGAATTCACTTAGGAGGAGATGAGGCTATGTCTCATTGATGGTGCTACCAACAACAATGACAAGGGACCGAAGGTGGAGAACGAGAAGGAAAATGTAGCTCTCGTAGGGAAGGGGAAAGAAAAGAAAGGTCCCAGTAAGGGATAAGGCTCAAAAGGAGAGGAGAAGAAGGACATGTCGAATGTCAAGTGATTCTGATGTAGTGAGCTTGATCACTACATCAGCCAGTGTCTAAAGAGGAAGAAGGATAAGCAGGGGAAGAAAACAACAACTTCGAAAGAGATTGATGACTTGTCCACCAGATTGTAGGATGAGTTTGTTATGTTTGTAGCATTATCCTGAGATGGTGGTGTTAGCTCTGCTATTTAATTCAACTGTTAAGGCTTAATGGTAGCTTGGCCGTGTGTTTTGTGCTTGAAGGAGGCTCGCATCAGTTCGTTTCCTCACTTTCCCTTGATTCGCCTTATTCTCCCTTAACCCCTTCATCTCTATTTTTCTACCAAAATCCTGTGTAAGCTCCTCTCCCATGTAAAACCCTCGGCACTAAGGTTTTAAACCTATATGACCACGTGCCCCAAAACAAATGTTTTCCAACCATCCAGCGCTTTCCTTGTCACATTAGTCACATAAAACGTGCGTTATTTCCCGCCGTCCGATCGTCCATCTCCCGATCCAATGGTAATCGCTCGTCCCGCGCCCGTAAGCTGCACATGCATTAGCCAGTGGGGAAAGCGATTTTCCGCTTGTCCCATCGACCACGCGTCAACCAGTGAATGGGATCACGCAGGTCTGTACGAATACTGCCATCCTCCCATAAGTGGTGCGGGGAATACCGCCCGCTACCAATACCACCGTCCTCGCGCGTTCTCTCCCACGTGCTTTTTCCTCCCAATCACCGTCAGATCTGCCCGACTTCAATTCGACGGCCCTCGTTTGTCCCGATCTCACGTCTCCCGATAGCCACTACAAACCGTTTCCCGCCGTCGATCCATGCGATCCAACGGTTGATCTTTATCCACCATGCTTCCGCCATGCTGCCCATGTCCATAGCCTATCCAGTGCACCTGAAGGATGAAGGCGATCATCTACCAGCTCTGCATAGTTAAGCTTCAACTACAACATTCAACACATTGTGTACCCGAGAGAAGAAAAGGACAACCTCGAGCAGTTAAAGCATTTATCAGTCATGGAGCTTCTTCTGTACAACACTCCACCTGTTCAAGAAGGACAACCGAACACCAGAGAATGTCAAATTCACTTATTGAAGCAGCAGATTGTATCAGAGACCCGTATTAGATAGTTAATGTGGTTGGTGGTCCATTATGACCCCTCCACGCATAGGATAACAGATATTTTTGTAATCAAACTCTATATATACCCAAAAAGACAATGTAATGAGGTTGATGGTTGTAGTTTTGATGTAAGGTTCAACTTCTGGAGACTGTAACTACTGTGATACCTACAACGTCTGGTCTTCATTTTCAACTAATACAAGCTTCTTTTGTTGTTAATTGCTCACTTTCCACTTCTATTCTATTCCAGGCTGTGCCTGCTATGCATTTGTTCATGTGCTCTTGATGTTTAGCATTAGAGGGGTTGTCATCCCACCTCTATGTTAAAATCTAGTATGTATCATTGAATGTGCTATGCAGGTTTCTGTTTACTTAGTGCCAGAGAGTTGTCATCCTGTCTGTGCATTAGGAAATAGATTTGTAGACATCTTTACTGGTTGCAGCCGGCCATCACATGGTCTTGTGCATCTGCTGGTGTGGTTAGTATTCTCCATGTCCACCTAATCCTCAAACTGTGAGTAATTGGTGGTTTAAAGCCTTGTAGTCGGGGGTGTTCACCCATGTTTGGGGTTAAACATAGTAGGAGTGGTTCTCTAGCTTGAATATGCATCATTCCTTCCATTCATCCATTTCCAACACTTTGTTGAGTTTGTAATGTTCCCGAGCATCTCTGAGATACAACCTAGGAGATTTTCTTGGGGTGATAACATTAATTGGCGCCGTTGCCAGGGAGAGGAGATTGAAGCTCAGCTTCCCTGGGAGAACGACACAGTTCCATATTTTGATGATAGATAAGGTTTGCGCACATTTCTGGTTGTAATCATCTATTTGGTGACTCCACTCGAGGAAGACCAACTTTTGGCGACTCCACATTGAAGTTCTGGCTTAGTTTGTGAGGCATACTAGAAGAAATCCTCAGAAATCACCAGCTGAACCAGTGCCTGACCCTAAGAATATTGTTAAACCGAAGAAAACATCATAGAAAGGAGCATCATGATCAAGTAAGCCGAAGAAATCTTATGCATCTCTGAAAGATAAGGATATTGCTGAAGATATACAGTTTGAAGATTTAGAGCCCAGCACTGTTAATAAGGAAATTCTTTCAGAGATTAATAGAGCTCCTTATCAATCTAGTTCCCCTTTGAATCTCAGTCCAAAGAAAACTTCCCATACAGTCCATAACATCCCTTTGTCCCTGTCATCCATTTCATTGTTTCAAACTGCTCAATCTGCCAGTGTCCTTCCACATATCCCAGTCATGGCAGGCCAGCAAGTACCTACGAAGATAGAAAGAATTGTAGCTACCAGGTATGGACCTCTGGTCTTGCCCATTCCTTTGAATCCCATGCCTGTGGGAGAATATCAGAAGTATATGCCCAAGTTCACTGGTACAGAGGGAGTAACAGCAGAAGAACACCTTGAGGCTTTTTATAGTTATGCTGATAACTTAGACATAAGTGAAAATGATGTGTGGATGAGAGTTTTTGTCCAGAGCCTTGATGGAGAGGCCAGAAAGTGGTTCAGAGAACTAGCCCCTAGATATATTGCTAAAATCGAAGCCTTAGATGAAGCATTTTTGAAGCACTGGGGAGATAAAAAGGACTTGTTGTATTACCATACAGAGTTTGGTAACCTGAAGAGGGAAAATGGGGAATCATTGTCTGATTTTAATAAAAGATTCAATTGTATGTATAGTAAGATACCAACAGAGGTAAAGCCTACCCCCACCTCTGCCAAACTCTCTTATGCCAATGCTTTTGACTCTGATTTCTGCCTATTGTTGAGAGAAGGAAGATGTGCCACTTTCGCTGATATGCAGGATGTAGCACTAGAGATGGAATCTAATATTATGGCTGTAGAAAAGCTCAAAACACATGCTGATAGAAGGAGGCAGAGAGGTGAGGTTTCTTCTTCTTCTGCTTCATATTCAGAGCCTAAATTAGATAAAATGACTAAGATGATAGAGTCATTAGCTGCTGAAATATCTAAGCTAAAGGTTGAGCAGAATTCAGGAAAGACAAGGCAGCAGAACACATTTGCTCCAAGAAATCCAAATCCATTCAGAAGAGCAAATGAACAGTTACAAATAATTCAGAGGGGTAAAGAACCAAATGAAGAACAAAAGGTTAAAGCTCCTTTTCAGAATGTAGTCATGGAGGAGGAACAGTTTGAAGATGAGGATGAAATTCATTGCATGGAAGATAAAGGCAGTGCTGCCTTTTTGACATTGGCTGCATATGAAGAATCATTGCTGCAGGAACAAGACAGTCAGGAGTGGGACAGAGAGGTTGTTCTGCAGACTGGTGAACAACAAAGATATAATCTGAGATCAAATGCAAAAAATGTCAAAGAGAATCCTGCCCAAAGAGCTGCTGTCCAAACAGAATCACAGAATATCAGGCAGAGAAGACCAGCAGCTGATCCAGTCATCCTCAAAGCTCCAGTTCAAGAGGTAAGAGGTACTGATAAGTTACCTTCCTCTTTCAGCTTAGATTCAGAAGTTAAAAATATCTGTGCCTCTGGTAGAGTTGGTGAAGAGTTAAGTGTTTAGAAAGCCTATCCTTAAAGCTCTTGAGCTGGAAACCACACAAACCTCCACTGACTCTGTCAATTTGCAAGATGACAAGCCTGCCATTGTGCTTAGCCCTATGATTGAACCTGCTGATAATAATTCTCCATCTTTTTATGTCTCCTTGACCATTCATGACAAAATCCTCCACAATTTCCTGCTAGACACAGGGGCCAGCCACAATCTAATGCCTAAAGCTGTCATGGAAGAGTTAGGCCTTGACATCACTAGACCATATCATGACTTATTCTCTTTTGATTGAAGGAAAGTGAAATGCCTAGGATTAATCAAAGACCTGGCCATTACCTTAACTCAGCTTCCCATGAAGAGTATGATGATGGATATTGTGGTAGCAGATGTCCCTCCTAAGTTTGGCATGTTGTTGTCCAGAGGATGGATTAAGAGATTAGGTGGGACATTACAGAATGATTTATCTTATGCCACGGTCCCAGTTTTTGGAGGAGAAAGCAGGAGATTATACAGAGAAGCACAACTGGCATACATCATTAGTGATGAGAAGAATCCCACTAATCATCCCATTTATGTTGTGGACACCGATTTTGGAGCATGTATCCTCCAAATAGAAGAATCTCAGAAGGCCTCAATGTAGATCAAGAAACTAGTGAATCAGGCTGAGAAAGAGCAAGGAAGTCAGGGTTGGGAGATGTTCTTTGATGGAGCATGTTCCAGGGAGGCCACAGGAGCAGGGGTGGTTCTGATATCTCCAGAACAAAAAAGCACACAGTTGTCTTTTAAACTGGCTTTTCAAGTCACAAACAATATAGCAGAGTATGAGGCTCTATTGTTGGGCCTTAATGCAGCAAAGGACAGAGGAATCAGGAACATAAAGGTGTTTCGAGATGTTGATTTGATCATTTAGCAAGTAAATAAAACATTTCAAGCAAAGCACCCAAGGCTGAAAGCGTACAGAGATGAGGTATGGAGAATCGGAGATTCTTTTGATTATTTCTGTATTTCATATATCCCTAGAGCCAAAAATTAGCTTGCTAATTCCCTTGCTGTGTCTGCTAGTCTATTTATCCCTCCCATACCTCCAAAACTAGTTTATGAAGTGCAAATGAAATACAAACCTTCCTTGCCTGATAATGTCAAACATTGGAAAGTTTTTGATGATGATAATGAAATAAATAGGTTTCTGCAAGTCATTGATGAATTTTCTGAAATACAAATTGACCAAGAGAATGCAGCTTTAGAAGAAAACCCCCAATCCCAACATAGAAATAAAATTGGCAAAAATAGCATTGTCCAGCTTCCCAACAATCATATTCCTAAGGGTTTAATTCCTTTAGAGAGATTGTTTGACCAAAATGATGTGCCTTACAAGGCTGCCCAGAAAGAAGATCAATCTGCAGTCTGTAAGCATGATATAGGGAGTCCAGGTCAGCCTAGATATATAAATTTGTTTTCCCATCTGTTTGCTAATCAAAATTCTGAATATTGCAATTTAATGAAGCAATTTGCTGATGTCTTTGCCTGGGAGTATAGTGACCTGAAAACCTATGATAAAAAGATTATTCAGCATAAAATCCCTCTGGAGAAAGATACCATTCCTTTCAAGTAGAAGCTGAGACCAATAAATCCTATGCTCCTCCCTATGATTGAAAAGGAAATTAAAAAGTTGTTGGCTGCCAAAATCATAGTCCCTCTTAGATATTCAAAATGGGTAGCCAACTTGGTGGTAGTGAGGAAGAAAAGTGGAGAAATCAGACTGTGTGTTGATTTCAGAAACTTAAATAAATGCTCTAAGAAAGACAACTATCCTCTACCCAAGATGGAGCACCTGTTACAGAAGGTCTAAGGAGCCAAAGTAATGTCTTTCTTGGATGGATTTTCAAGCTTTAATCAGATTGCTGTGCATCCAGATGACCAAGAGAAGAGTGCATTCACCACTCTTTGGGGCACTTTTATGTATGCCAAGATGCCATTTGGGTTGATGAATGCTAGAGCCACCTTTCAGAGAGCTATGGACATAGCATTTGTGGGAGACAAGGATAAGTTTGTCCTTATCTACCTTGATGACATAACAGTATACTCCAGGAGCCATCAAAATCATCTACAACATTTGAAAAAAGTATTTCTAAAGTGCAGAAGGTTTGGGATTTCAGTCAATCCTAAGAAATCACAATTTTCTCTAGAAAAAGGCAAGCTGTTGGGACATGTTGTTCCTGCTGCAGGTGTCCGAATTGACCCAGAAAGAGTAAAAGCAATACAGACCCTGTCTGTCCCGAGATCAAAGAAGGATATCTAGTCCTTTCTAGGCAAGATTAATTTTGTGAGGAGGTTTATTCCAAATTTTGCAGAACTGGTGAAGCATGTTACCTCCATGTTGAAGAAAGGGTTAGAGATCAAATGGACTGATGCAACAAGAAAATCATTCGAGTCCATTAAGAAAGCTATTATGGAGGCTCCCACTTTGATAAGTCCAGATTACAGCAAGGAGTTCCATATATTTTATTTTGCCTTTAATGACACCCTTGTAGCAGTATTATTACAAGCAGATGAAGAAGGTTCAGAGCATCCGGTGGCATTTTTCAGCAAAAACTTGAGGGATGCCGAACTGAGGTATGATATTATTGAGAAACAAGCATATGCTCTTATCAAGTCTTTGAAATCTTTCAGAGTTTATATTTTGCATTCCAAGATAATTGCATATGTACCCTTTGCTGTAATAAAAGATGTCTTGACACAACCTGATGCTGATGGAAGAAGGGCTAAATGGATCGCAAAGTCGATTGAATTTAATATGGAACTGAAGCCCACCAAACTTGTCAGAGGTCAGGGTCTTGCCAGGTTGTTAGCTGAAGAAAATTGTAGAACATTGGACATTGATTTCCTATGCACAATTGCAGAAATTGGTCAGACAGATAAAGAAGAGGAAGCAGCTGAACCAGAGAAGAATCAGACACTGGCCGAAAATCTAGCTTCTTGTTATTGGTATTCTACAATAATTAGTTTCTTACTGAGGCTAGAAATCCCTTCAGGACTTACTCAGAGTCAAGCCAGAACTATTAAGCTTAGGGCAACAAAATATTGTATTAATGAAAATCTGCTCTATTGGAGGGATCCATCTGGAGTGCTTTTGAGGTGTCTGGACAAAGAACAGTCAATGGAAGTCATGCATCAGTTTCATTCCAACATGTGTGGAGGGCACCATTATTAGAAGACATCATCCCATAAAATTCTTAGAACTGGATACTATTGGCCCACCTTGTTTTCTGATGTGTTTTCATTTGTTAAATCTTGTAACAGGTGCCAAAGATTTGAAGGAAAGCAACAGCTAAAGTCCCTGCCCTTAAAACCAATACATGCAAAAGGACCTTTTTAGCAGTGGGGCTTGGATTTCATTGGAGAGGTCAATCCACATTCCAGTGGCCAACATAGATGGATATTAGTAGCCACTGATTATTTCACTAAGTGGATTGAAGCAATCCCTACCAGGAAGGTTGATCATAAGGTGGTCATGAAGTTTTTAATTGAAAATATCTTTACCAAGTTTAGTTGTCCACATAAATTATTCATAGACAATGCAGCAGCCTTCAAGGCAAAGGAATTGGTGGAAATGTGTGATTCAATGGGTATTAAATTGGTTCATTCCACCTCATATTATCCTCAAGGAAATGGTCTAGCAGAATCTTCAAATAAAAGCCTGATAAGGATAATTAAGAAGCTATTAGAAGACAATAAAAAGAATTGGGATTCTAAGCTCAAGTATGCACTTTGGGCTGACAGAGTGACCATTAAAAAATCCACAGGGAATTCTCCTTTCAAGCTGGTATATGGTACTGAAGCTATATTCCCAATTCAGTTAATTCTCCCTATGGCAAAATTCCTTCAAACAAAACAAAATGAAGAAGAAGACATGGCAAAAAGGATCACTGATTTAGCAGAGGTACATCAGATTAGAGAACAACTGGTTGAAAAGGCTGCAGCACATCAGAAAAAGATCAAGGATGCTTTTGACAGGAAGACAAAAACAGATAATTTTCAGGTTGGAGATCTGGTTCTGAAGTGGGATGCATTGAAGGAAAAGAAAGGCAATCATGGGAAGTTTGATGCTTTTTGGACAGGGCCTTTCATCATTTCTCAGATTCAAGGGAACAACACCTTCATACTGAAAAGTATGGGAGGAGAAGCAGTTTTTGATGGCCTAGTCAATGAGCGTTTTCTGAAAATTTATGTGATTTAAGGTATTTGGCCTTAAAAGTTGTAAATATTTTGTTTTATCAGTTTTAGTGTAGGATCAGTCAGACTCCATGCCCAATGGAACACTAGGAATTTTGGCTAATTTGTTTTCATCTGGAAAGGCATTGATCTGCAGGTTCTTGAGACCTCACAAGGAGGATCTCATCCCCAGAAGGAGCCAGTGTTAGCTCTGCTATTTAATTCAACTGTTAAGGCTCAAAGGTAGCTTGGCCATGTGTTTTGTGCTTGAAGGAGGCTCGCATTAGTTCGTTTCCTCACTTTCCCTTCATTCGCCTTATTCTCCCTTAACCCCTTCATCTCTGTTTTTCTACCAAAATCCTGTGTAAGCCCCTCTCCTGTGTAAAACCCTTGGCGCTAAGGTTTTAAACCTATATGACTACGTGCCCCAAAATAAACGTTTTTCAACCATCCGGCGCTTTCCCTGTCACATCAATCACATAAAACATGTGTTATTTCCCGCCGTCCGATCGTCCATCTCCCGATCCAACAGTAATCACTCGTCCCGCACCCGTAAGCTACACGTGCGTTAGATAGCGGGGAAAGCAGTTTTCCGCCTGTCCCATCGACCACACGTCAACTGATGAATGGGATTGCGTGGGTCTGTACGATGACCACCATCCTCCCATAAGTGATGCAGGAAATACCGCCCGCTACCAATACCGTTGTCCCCGCGCGTTATCTCCCGCATGCTTTTGCCTCCCGATCACCGTCGGATTTGCTCGATCGCGATCCGACGGCCCTCGTTTGTCCCGATCTCACGTCTCCCGATAGCCACTACAAACCATTTCCCACCATTGATCCATGTGACCCAATAGTTGATCTTTATCCACCATGCTTCTGCCATGCTACCCATGTCCATAGCCTGTCCAGTGCACCCGAAGGATGAAGGCCATCATCTACCAGCTTTGCGTAGTTTAAGCTTCAACTATAGCATTCAACACATTGTGTACTCGAGAGAAGGAAAGGACAGCCTCGAGCAGTTAAAGCATTTATCAGTCATGGAGTTTCTTCTATACAACACTCCACCTATTCAAGAAGGACAACCGAACACCAGAGAATGTCAAATTCACTTATTGAAGCAGTAGATTGTATCAGAGACCCGTATTAGATAGTTAATGTGGTTGGTGGTCCATTATGACCCCTCCACGCATAGGATAGCAGATATTTTTGTAATCAACCTCTATATATACCCAAAAAAACAATGTAATAAGGTTGATGGTTGTAGTTTTGATGTAAGGTTCAACTTCTGGAGACTGTAACTATTGTGATACCTGCAGCATCTGGTCTTCATTTTCAGCTAATACAAGCTTCTTTTGTTGTTAATTGCTCACTTTCCACTTCTATTCTGTTCCAGGCTGTGCCTGTTATGCATTTGTTCATGTGCTCTTGATGTTTAGCATTAGAGGGGCTGTCATCCCACCTCTGTGTTAGAATCTAGTATGTATCATTGAATGTGCTATGCAAGTTTTTGTTTACTTAGTGCCAGAGAGCTGTCATCCTGTCTGTGCATTAGGAAATAGATTTGCAGACATCTTTACTGGTTGTAGCCGGCCATCACATGGTCTTGTGCATCTGCTGGTGTGGTCAGTATTCTCCATGTCCACTTAATCCTCAAACTGTGAGTAATTGGTGGTCTAAAGCCTTGTAGTCTGGGGGTGTTCACCCATGTCTGGGGTTAAACATAGTAGGAGTGGTTATCTGGCTTGAATATGTATCATTCCTTCCATTCATCCATTTCCAACACTTTTTTGAGTTTGTAATGTTCCCGAGCATCTCTGAGATACAACCTAGGAGAGTTTCTTGGGGTGATAACAGGAGGAGGAGTATGATACTCCAGTATGCTAGGTCGAGCAAGGTTCGTGGGAAGAGTAGCAATGAGATATATATCATAGTCAAGAGGAATTGATCAATAGATCAGACCCAATTGCTAAATATTCTTCACATGGATAGGTACCTTTGCTAAGGGAGCCCAAAGAGAAGAAGTAGGAGGAGGATTGAAGTGTCAACAAGGCACAATAAGATACTTGAGAGACAATGAAGAGCCAGGGTGGCGTAGTCAGGGACTCAAGAGATAGTTGTAGAGCTAGTTGCAATGACATAGTAGATCAATGAGAGTTTGAGACTCGGAAGGAGTTTAGCTTCAGAGGGAGAAACCCTATGGAAGATTGATCAGAAATATCAGAGAGATCAGTACACATAGGTGTAGTGATGGTAGTAGTGCAAAGCAGGAGAAAGGCAGTGTAAATTGCTTAGAAGTAGTAGGTAGGTGCAGTTCTTTCCAGATGCACTCCAACATAGAGGCGTCAACGGTGTGAGATCATAGTAGCATAGTAGTAGCACAAGATGGTTCCGTTATAGATCCTAGCAATAGAATTAAAAATTATGCTTAGCGTGAGTTAGTCCAATTATAGGTTGTTCATCAGGGAAAGATGAGTAGAATGGAGAGTGGAGAACACCTTCCTTGCTAAGAGGGAGTGTTAGTTTTCGAGGGATATGGTAGCATTAGACATGTGTTCTCGTCTTTAAGATGTTAGAGAGACTAAGGAACATGATATTTCCAAAACCCAAAAAAGGTTTCGATAGAAAGCACTTATAAACCTATCAATTAAATTAATTGATCAATAATTAAAAAGTTCCTAAGTCTAACTTAAGAAAATTGATTAATTAATGGGTATTAAATGAGAAAATCAAATTTTCTGAAAAGACTTTCGGAAAAGTGACTTGACGAAGTCTAAGATGATCTGAGCCATCAATCAAGATTAGATCCTGGTTGTTCAAGCTCTAGGGAGAGATTATAAGAGCAGGTCGAAGAGATTGGAGAAGACACGCCAAGGGAGCAAGGAAATTTGACTACCTAGTATGTAGTATTCAATAGGACGTAGTTTGAGCCAAGGAAGAGAATAAAAGCGAGGGAGCAGCAGAGATTTGAGAGTAGCGGGATTCCAGAGAGATTCACAATGATTTCCAGTGTTCGAGAGACAAGAGAAGGGAGGTTGAATTATTTGCAGAGGAGGTTGTACAAAGCAATGCGTATAGCCAAAAACCCCAGTGAAAGTTACCGAAAGAGCCATAAATCAATTGTTGGAGGCCATATATTTTCAGAAGGAAGAGCGAGTGGTTTCCAGAGGTAGAGTGAGGTTGAACGTCTCACCTAGAGGCATATCCAGGGTTTTACGATTGCCTTCGGTTAGGCAATGCGCATTTCCAACCTAGCAGTTCAAATTGTTGAGAAGTGTGAGTGGTTGGAGAGAGGCTGAATTAGTTGTAGATGGAGACAGGGTGTCTCTAGATATTTTTCCAGTTGATTTATAGAGGTTTTCCAGTTGGGCAACCAATTATAATAATTTCTCAAATTGTTTCATAATAATAAAACCCCTATCTATTGCATTTGTTTTCCCTTCGAGGTTTTTACAGGGACAATCGTCCAAAACAATGGTGTCAATTTTTGTGTGTGTAAATCTATTTCTCAGTTCCATATTTTTATTTCCATGACATATTTTATTTGTGAAAAATTACTGTGTAAATTATTCATTATTTTCCATTAATATTAATAGAGGACAAATAAATTTTTGAAGTTAGGAGAATAATATCTAGTTGCAACAGTTCAAGGATTTTTCACATTCATTAGCCAAATACTCCTAGTTGAGAACACCATCCTGGATAATTTTTTTGAATGAAGTGCATGTGGATCTCAATGTGTTTTATCATTTTATGTTCTATTGGATTGCGAGAAATTTGTACGACACTTTAATTATCACACCAAAGTGTGGTAGGATGACCCTTATGAATGTTAATCTCTATTATCAATTGTTGAAGCCAAAGAACTTCCTAACTAGCAAGAATTGCAACAAGGTACTCAACGTTTGCAAAGGATAATGCAATAGTTTTTTGCTTCTTGCAAGATCAAACAATAGGAGCAAATGAAAGGTGAAATACGAAGCCAGATGTGGGATTTTGATTAATAACTAAACCAATAGAATTAAAATCAGTGAAACCCATAAGCTGAGAACTAATAGTGGTGTATTGAATTCCAAATTGGTAATACATTGAATGTACCTTTGAATGCACTTTGCAGCCTTTTAGTGGTTATCATGAGGATCTTGAGAGATTTGAGAGACAAGGCCTATTGCAAAAAAGATGTGTGGACGCATATGAGTCAAATATAATACAAGTTAAAAATTTCCAAAGGGAAATATAAATTTATTAAGAGAAGATTAAAAACAACTAACAACAAATCATAAATCATAACCACAATGTTTGTCCTAGAAAAACCCTAATCCGAGGAAAAATTTAGCTAATTGAATTCTATTAGTCCATTGGCCAAAACCTGACTAAGTTGACAACGTTAGCCTTCATTGCTCACCTCCATGGAACATACAATGAATACTTCCCAAACCTTTTAAGGGCTTCATTAAATGTATTATATGTACAAGCAAAACCATGTGCCCAAAACCCCCACTGTTTGATTGAGCAACTTTGTATCTTTCACCAAATAAAGTTTTCCTAATAATGCCCTCTTAAACCTTGACTTGGGGTTTCCCTTGGCCAAGCTCGACGAACCTATTCAATTAATCCAACACCACTCACCTCCAGGCCCTACCCCCCTCAAGGTTTATATACAGGGTATCTGATAATTTGGCATGCCCCCATATCACCTAAGTCTAACTCCAGACTTTATCGATAACTTCCTAGGGGTATGTGTGCCTTACTAGGTCTTACAACCATATGCCCATTTACATGCAATTAAAAAGTCTTGAAATTCATTATAATAATTTTCTGAATGTTTTGTATTGTTTTTGTTTGCAACACACAACCAAGATATCTCACTTCCACAGGTCACCCATTTCATATTTAACATATTCCTTAGATATACACTTTATATCAATAGATCCAAGTTCACACAAATCCATAGATACTTCTACATGATTTAGGGGCTAGCTCTCAATCTCTGACATTCACCAAGAAAAATATAACCTTTGGATTGGATACCATATTAAAAATTATTAGAGATATATAAATTTATTGAGAGAATATTAAAAACAACTAGCAACAAATCACAAATCATTAACACAATGCTTGTCCTAGAAAAGCCCTTATTCAGGGGAAAAATAACTAATAGAATTTGTTAATCTCTTGGTGAAAACCTAACCAAGTTGGCCAAGTGAGCCTTCACTTTTCAACTCCCTAGCACATTACAATGAAGTCTTACCTAGTCTTTTGAAGGAAATCCATGGGCATGAAACCACAAACAAACAAAACCATGTACCAGAAACCACCACTGTTTGACCAAGCAACTTTGACTCTTCCACTGAGTCAAGTTTACCTAACAATAAACTCCCAAGTAGTTTTTGATACAATGAAAGACTAACATGTGGTGTAGAGAAACTAGAAAAATGGGTAAATTGACTAAAGCATGGGCCTACAATCAAATATGAAAAAGCATTGAAGTAAATCAAGTGCATATTTTTGCTACAAAATGGAGATCCCTTCTGAAGACTAAAGAACTTGCAAACCAAGAAAATAATACAGAAGCCCAAGATCGATCATATAATACTATCCCATCAATGCTTCCTTAACACTTTGAATCATATATGAATAACTTCCTATGAAGCTTAAATCATCCACATATAGAACTAGAATCAAAAGATTTGTTCATGTCCTTTGAATGTAAACTACAAGGTTGTGATGACAACAATTGAACCTAAAACAATTAGAAATCTATCAATATTGTCATACTGTGTTCAAGGATCTGATTTGATATAGGGAATGTTGAAGATTTTAGACAAGAGAAGAATCTTGCACAAAACCAAAAGGTTACTCCATGTAAATATCTTCATGTAGATCAACATGCAAAATGATGCTCTTCACATCCATCTAGTAGAATGAACAACCTTAGAAGGTACTATGAGACAACAAAGGAGTACAAATCCATCTTGGACACATGAGAAAAGGTCTCATAATAATAAATCCTTTCAAATCGTGAAAATCCCTTGGCCACAAGACATGCCTTATGTTTTTCAATAGAGCCACTTGCTACATATTTGGTTTTCAAGACCCATTGAACTAATTTTCATACCTTAGGAAAATAAATGAGATTCCATGTGTGGTTCTTTGTCAAGGAAGAATACTCCTCTTCCATGATAGTACCCCATTTTGGTATCCCAACAACATCAAAAATTGTTGTGGATCATGCAAGAAGGCATGACTCAAAAGGTAGATGCCAATGGTTGGTGACTAAGCATGGTGAGGGACAAATACATAATACATAAAATTAGTTTGGTCATAGCCTTATGTGCCAGGTCTCTTTTTCTTACAAAATATCTTCCTCAAAGGATTCTCATGATCAAGTTTCTCCTATTTAGGCTACTTATGTTTTATTGGTGGTGATGGTTTATTTTCATCTTCTTCTTCTCCTATTTAGGCTACTTATGTTTTATTGGCGCTGATGGTTTATTTTCATCTACTGATATGAGTTATACAAAGAATGAAATGAAAGGAAGGAAAGGAAATGAATTACATACAAAGAGATATATAAGAAATATCAATACGGTGGAAATCCAAATTCTATTGATAATTGAAATAGAATAATACTATAAAATAAAAATAGGCTAGAATAGTGGTAGCTATCTCTAAAGAGAGAGAGAGAGAGAGAGAGAGAGAGAGAGAGAGAGAGAGAGAGAGAGAGAGAGAGGTCGCAGTTACACACATTTGCAAAATATATATCAAGAGTCTAAAAAAAATCCTTTCAATAGAAAGAATGAATCATAGAGGTCCAAAACCCAAACCCTAGATGATAAAGAGCCAAAAGGTTTGTAGGTCCCAAAGTGGTTTGTTGGTACATCAACTTCTCAGGGGTGAAAATTTTGCATACAATATTTATTTGGGGCGCATAGACACTCATTGGAACAAAATATCTAAAGACACAAATTTTGGTTGAGCCAGGGCATGCATGGCAACCCTTGGCCTCTCAAGCTGCCAAAAAAAATTGTTTGGGGCCTCAAAATGGCCCTGGATGTTTGGGACCCAAAAAATCATAAAAAAACTATTAAGAAGATACAAAACCATTGAGTGTGTGGAAGAGGTGGTTAACCATCGATACCCACCTCGACCAATCCTCCCCCATGTCGTGGCAAACAACAAGCCCCATTTTTATTTATACCATAACAAAAAATGGGGGCCCTTCAAATTTCAGACTTGTTTTTTCCTTAATATTTCTTTAAAAAACTCATAAAAGCCTTTTAATTTTATGTTTGAGTAATATACTTAGCCTTGATTTCACTTCATAAATAAATAAATAAATAAATAAATAAATATATATATATATATATATGTCCATAAGCCAGAACCACCATAGTTGAGCACCATTTAAAAAATTCAAAGTTTGTGCTTGCAAGTGTCATAAAAGCCTTTGTTTTAAAACTCGCACATGCTTCATTTTATCACTCAACACATTTTCCGACAAGCCTTCCCTGGAGATTTCACAAACTCTGTATGCCCATCCTTCCAAGGATCAGTTTATGGGGTGACACAACCATACGACATTGCATAGAGCCCACCCCTTTTTTCACTCGGCTTTGTTTTTAAATATTTATTCCCTACACTCTTTGATACACCATTATTCCACATCATCTTGTCCCTCCTTCCCTGGAGGTTAATTATGTTCACCCATTTGAAAGAATTTGGAAAACTCATCATCACACTTCATATTGTAGGCCCCTCTCACATTTTCTCTTTAGTTTTCTTATTGGGCACTGAGTCTGTCACACTCCAAGTAATCTCGCAATAGGTCACCCTACTTCTTTCAATGAGCCTACCCTTTACTCCTTCCAGGCTTCCACTTTTGGGATGACTCAACTCATCCACACAACATCAATATAACTTCCCATTCGAACATGAATACTTTCTCTCCATATCACCCCACATCCCAGTCATCTCGATGATGTCTTAAATGTGCACCCTTTATTCTTTTCAAGCTTTAGCTCTTAGGCTGATGTAGAAAACCACATCAGTTTCTAGCTCACTGTCACTTCCAATCAATTCACGCCACATGTCATCCTTGAATAATCGTCATTTTGATATGACGAATTGAAAATTGCACATGTAATAAATATTTTTTACTTACCACCTCTTCAATAGTTTATTCCTTTATGATAGGTTTATTTTTCATATGGATGCCTACAATTTTATTTAATATTTGTGTTTTATGGTAATAACTTAGTGAAAAGCACCATATTTTCCTTTGTAACAATAGAATACCTACGTAATCTCTGTACCAAGTGGTGGGATGGCGAAGCCAAAGTAGAAAACCCTTGTGCACCAACCAACTAGGACATTTCGGGAGATTATTGATGAAAATTTGGCTGATAATTGCCTCTTTTCAAATATTATATCCACAAGCGATTCTAGCATTTCATCCTAAAATTTTATGTATGTTTTACTTGAAGAAGGATTACAAGTAGAAGACTATGAAAGGTCGACAATGTCTACCACACAACAGGGTGACAAGAAAACATCCAAGGCAACAAACAAAGATGCTGCAAAATCCCGCATACACAAAATTTCCTCCCATCCTAGAATTATCCCGTACATAGATATGATTCGCTGGGTGGTGGAGAATGTAGACATCTCAGACATGAAATTTTTAACCTCATGGGGAAAAATTATTGGATCATTCAAGCCTCAACATATACAGGGTATTTATCATTTTCCTGAGCCACATCTAGTATATAATTCCCAGTTTCTTGATAACTTCATGAAAGAAGAATGTAAAGTAAGGAGAAAGAACTCCCTAGTTTGATTAAAGAGTAAAGAAGTGACCCTAACAAGTATAAGGAGGATCCATCCAACCTCTATTCCATTCCTTAAGTCCTCCTTTTTGTTACATCACCTCTATGCTTTGTAGTTTATTTTACTATGAAAACATATCACAATTCCCTAACTTTAATGGGTCCCTCTCATTCACTAGGATTTTGATGGGTTTATTTTTAGTTGGGCTCAAATATTGTTAAATAATATGGCAAAGCACATTCTTCATTTTCGCTCCAAAAAAACAATCACCCATAACCCTCCTTTTTATACGGTTGCCTATGTAATGGACACCATCTGTTTCTCTTTAGACTTTCCAAGTATGTGCTAGAAATGGACGCTTGTTGATCCTCTCCCCATCCAAATTTACCAGAGCATATTATGGAAAGAGAATTATTTTATTCATTTTCATTGCATTTGTCACCTCTTCATGATTCCCATTTACCAATCCATGTTTAGTCCTAAGCTTCCTAGAATGTCTACAACTGCTATGGATTATTTGTTAAGAATTGGGGACTAGTTTCTGGAAGAATGGTTTACCTATATTAGGGTTTAGGTATGTAATGGTAAACCGCATGTTTTTCCCCTATATGTTCTGGATAAAATTTTATGGAGAGAAGCTGCTTATCAAAAAGTAGGAAAGAGGATAACCCTTGAATTAAAAAAAGTTTCCAAGAAACTCTGGCCTAAATTCCCTTTGTAGATTGGTATGTTTATGATTTAGAATTATACTCATGTTGAAAAGGAGATGCTAGCTTTATATGAGTTAAAGTTAGCTACTATTCTTGCAAAGCCACACGATCCTTCCAAGTTGGTTGAGAATTTAGCTATTGATGCAAATATCAAGAAATATGTTCATGAAGCCAACCATTATGATGAATTATTTTGTGGAGCTCCTTATTTATCTGTCTGCAATAGATCTAAGTAGTTTCCCCCAGACAACTACAAACATTTTTTAGTTTTGAGGGAACCATAAGGTCTACCTTACCTTTTCATTGTCTCAAGCTACCAGAAGGTGATGATATAATAGAGAAAATTACTAGCTCTTCAACGAAGTAGGCCACTCCTCAATTAAGTACCCCTCTTTTGGTTTCTTCTATGGATTCTCATGATAAAACTACTTCGGAGAATCTGTTGGTTAATGATATCATCAAATATTGGAAACATTTGTGGAAATTAATCAACACTGGTTCAACTAAGGAAATAAGAGGCAATTCCTTAAACAAATGATTATGCCATTGCTGGGAAACAATCAATGGATATCTCTCATAATTATTCAAAGACTCCTCTTACACAACTAGGTGTTATTTCTAAAACACCTATTGTTATAGACATTTTTGTGCCTTACAGCATGAAGCATGAAATGTCAATAATCTAAGGGATCCAAAGTCCCTAAACATGTTGTTCCTACCCCTAGAGGAACAAGGTCAGCAAGCCACAGCACTAAATATCAGTTCTCCACCTGAAAACACTCAAAAACAAGCTAATTCTGGATCATGTCAACTGCTCCACTGAGCATCTGCGCTGAATGTCAACTGCTCCACTCTGTACCTGCGCTGAATGTCAACAGTAATGAAGGCTACCTGCGCTGGGCGAGTTTGGCCAAGTGGCACAGTCATTCCTCAAGGTGTCAAATGCCCAGGAAGCTTCCAAAATGACACTTGGATCAGGGAATTCGCCTAGTGATGAGTAAGAGGGTCTAGATCTCCAAGTGGAAGCAAGAACCTCCAAGTGGACTCAAGAACTGAAGAATAACTGAAGTGGGAGAGGACACTAGTCAGCTTCATGCCAGCCTCAAGCTGACTCATCCTTTCTCCAAAACTCCTATATATAGAGCTCTCTCATGAGGTCTAGGGGGGCTGGAATCTTGTGAATGTAAGGAAGTGCTGTTGGTTTGAGTATAGAACTATTGGGTGATTTGCTTGAAGGAGGTGAAGAGGAGATTTCTTTCTACTGGGAGGTGATGCTGGATTGGGCCTTTTATGGTTGTATCACTTCCTGAACTTTACTTCTTCCATTAATAAAGCATTTGAGGTTCTTCTATATGCATGTGTCTCAATGGTGTATTGTTATGCTTGTGTATTTGATTTATTCTAATCCTTGAATCAATTATGAATGTATGCTTCTTGTAGTTTCCCTCTCTTGCCATTTTGCAGGATCTTGGTGTAGCTGGGCCAGTGAAAGAGCAAGGAGATGGGAGCAAGCAGCAAGGAGAGAAGATTGGATCAACCATTAGCGAAAGACATCAGTTAGTGGATCTCTTTCTCCCCTATTTTACTTTCATAAAGAAGAAATCTTAGATAGCTTTGCTTCGATTGTTGCTGAGGTACTATCACCCTTAGAGTGGGATAGGGTCATTCCGTATTGGATACTTTTCCCAACAACAAATTGGCGACTCCATTGGGGATCGTATCTTGTTGGTTGTTTGTGTTTTTGCTATTCATTTCATAAACACAGGGAGTACCGAATCGAACTGCATTTGGATCTTTCAAATGCAAAGTAGAGGGCAGCTACTCTAGCTCAGTTTCTGGGCAAGTTTATGATTTGAAGAGCTGATCCACAAGGACTCTGAACAACTCTTAGTGATATCTTTTCATCCTCCTTTTCATCCCTTAGTGTGTACTTGACTGATAGCTTCTGATTTGGCCAAAAACTGTGAATTTTTGAGCAATCTGTGACCCGGAAACCAAGAGAAACGAAAGTTTCGTTCTTCAGTGCAGGCTGTGTGAAGGCTGTCTGCATTTCAGCGCAGTTCCCGAAGGGGCTACCTGCGCTGAATGTCAAACTGACAGTGTACTACCTGCGCTGAACCAGTCTTGCCTTGAGCTACTGGGGTTTCCTGCTGTTTCTTGCCCTGTTTTCACCCTTGTTTTTGCAGCCTGTTACCAGTCAATGTACCTATCTGAAACCAACTTTCCTTGCCACTATTCCGCCTCGGTTGTATAAAGAAACTGTATTTGTTCTTTGTGTATTTCTTATATCATTTGCAGTTTCCCATAACGAAAGCGAACTAGTCTTGCTGTGGCCTCTTAGATCTAGACCTGTGATAAGTGTCATTTTGATCTTAAGAGTTAGTTTGTTTGCTGTTCATAGCTGATTGAGCTTTTGATTTCGTCATATGGTTTGAATTTATATATTTCTAGTGTCGAAACAAGTAAATCTTAAGGTGTCTTTTGATTTTGGACAAGCTTGTTTGCTTTCACTTGAAATCGAATTCAAAGTTATACAACGGCTTTCTTTTTGTGCCACACAAACATTAAGAAAGAGAAAAGAAATACCTGCATTGTGCATGTGCATTTTGACAGTTTGCATGTTGATTTAGGGAAAAGTGCATTAGTGTGTGCTTTATGATCTGTGTGAAAAGATGTTGTCTTTCTTTTCCCTCAGTAGTTAAGATTTTCAAAGTTGAAAGATTGAAAAGCTTGCTTATCATCTTAGACTGCATTTAGGAGTGTTATCATACATCTCGTGGTGATCCATAAAGGCAAACTGCTAAACAAGATCAACCTTAAAATAAATTGAATTTACATAACAACGCATTGAAACATAACGCAAACACATAGAGGTCTAAGCTAGAGACGTGTTCCGGCGTCGTTAAACGTGATATCTTAGCGTTGAGTGGTTGGGTGATTCCTCCACGGTGAAGCGATAAGTATCAATACGGACTTGTGCTCCCACGTACCGTCACGTATATATTGGGAGACCCCTATAGGAACAAAGCCTTTATCCATAGGAAACCGTGTCGACCGCCCTACTGATTGCAATGCAGTGAACACAGCATTCACGAAGATCGACCACTTGTACCGTAAAACGTATTCTGTGGTTTTGCGAAAGGTTTGGCACACCCTCTGCCTAGATCTCCAGAGCAGTTTCTTTTGGCCTTTTTCAAACTCTATAACTGAAAAAGTCCATCCGAGCATTTGTCACTTCGGGCTCGTTAAAACATCGAAGGAGACTAGAGTCATATTTAGCTTTTTCTCGACTCTTAAAAAGTGAAAAAGCAAGTTGTGTCTAAAGCGTCGTTATAAAATTTATTTTAAACGGAACATAATCACCTCCTATTCCTGCGTTGATCTGTAGGTTGAGAACATGGAACGCCCCAACCAAGGAATTCCACATGATGGAAATCCTAGTCCTTTCTCCTCTTGGGGAGAAGTTGGTGCGCCCCACATGGCCACATTGTCGCTTCCAGGACTGACAATTGGCCTGCCTATTTGGCTATTCTCAACCAATGTAGTTCAGAACACCACGGTTCCTGAACAGTCGAGTCAACAGTTAGATCAGTCTAGAGCTGCCCACCAGCCTTCTACTTCCTATAACTCTTCCTCCAATCCTTCATCTTCGCAAGGTAGAGCCGGAAAAAGCCAAGCTCCCATGGAGAAGAAGGAGAAGAAGAAGAAGGAGCCTAAGGCGACTGGGGGCAAGCAAAAGACATCTGACAAAAATCCACACACAGCACAGACCGGGCCTAAATCGCCATGTGTCATATGTAAAGGAGACCACTTCCATAGAGATTGTCCCTGTATTCCCCGGATACTAAGGGACTGGTCCCCTCGTTTGCACAATTCGGGAGCATCAACCTCTGATAGCCATGTTGAATGCTTACCGTCAACCAACGAAAGTGAAGGTTCAAGACAAAGGGGGGAGCAAGATCCCCCTGCAGACTGTGTGAAGGCGATCACGCCATCCACCGTTGTCCCTTCTTAGACGAAGCGAAGAGAGTTTTGGAAGATCGCCCGGTTTCACCGTCGAGACTTCCTCCTGGATACAAAAAACTCGTGCCAAGTCCTTCGTTGGTTGAAAATACAGCCGGCCCACTCAAGTGGTCAGCTGAAGCGTCAGTCATTGAAAATGAACCTACTGAATCCGGACCAGACAAAAGTCTAAAGGTCGAAACGGCAGTTGACCCGGTTCCGCCTTCAGAGGTTTCATCTTCAAATGACACCGTCAATGAAGATTCATCTTCAAATGACACCCTCACTGAAGAGAATAAGGATGACACCATCCAGATTCTTTTCATCAACACAGATTCTAATGAGCATCAGGGCAATGCGCCCATTCCTTTATCGCAGGAAGGAACATCGTCAGGGTCATATCCAGCCGTGTATTCGGTCCCACCACCAAGCAACCTGGTTGTGTCCTTTGATTGGAACCAACTAGGCAGACCCCGGTTGCCAGCCAGTATACCATTCAGAATCATCGTCCAAATTTACAGAATGGTAATGGCTGGAACTATCATTGATGAAGGGGCATCTGTGAGTATCCTTTCCTTATTGCTTGGAAAGCACTGGGTTCCCCGGCGCTTTTGCCTGAGATAAGAAATCTCTCGGGTTTGATAAAGGAACCAGTCGACCATTAGGGATCCTCCCCAATGTGCCTGTCACATTGAAAGGGAAGACCGTTCAAATGAACGTGATGGTCGTTCAAGGACCCTTGGATTATAACCTACTCCTTGGACGAGATTATATATATTGCATGGGAGCTATAGTCTCCTCACTCTTTAGAGTAATGTGTTTTCCACACGAAGGAAGAATGGTCAAGCTCGTAGACCAACTTTCATTTCCGGGATCACGCATCGCAAATAGTCACATACCAACCCTCAATGGTCTATTCACCCAAGAAATGTCTCCACCCCCAGTCCTCCTTCCCGATGAGTGCGAGTGATTCGGAAAGATGGGACTGGAACCCAGGGGGCATGCATCCTGGTCTGCTTTGGGCAGAGGAAACCTTGGGTATAAGGTAGAATTTCCGCGAAAGAATATGACTAGTCCGTACCCCGTCCGTGGAAGGAAGAGGGGTTGTTCTGGAACAGGATTCTTTTGTCAAGGTTACTTGTTTGACAAAGGTCATTCACCATTGTCTACTTCGGTAGACAGTGTCGAGGAAATGTTTTCGTTTGATGGTGTTAACAAAACAATCTTTGGGTAACCAGAAAGAGGCAAGCCTCACCCTTTAAAACAAATGTTTTATCGGATAAGTAGGGGCAGCCTTGAAATTGTACTTTATACCTGGGGGCATGCAACCTTTTGGAGTGCAAGCAAGGGACGACTATTTATTTTTTAAATTTTTAGGTCCTCCCTTTAAACCTGTAGGTCTAACCCTTTAAACTCGTAGGATTAGCCGTTTCCTAACTTGCATAAAGAAAGGATGTGGGGCAAAGGTCAAAATTTGCCCAATTAGGAGCATAGCTTCGTGAGATAAAGCTCCATAAAAAATAGCTATCTCACAGGAGACATTTCTTATCTTATGACTAGTATTATCGAGCAGTTTTACCGCGGAATTTATGCTCGTTAAAAAATAGAAAAGCGAGATCCGAGCAGTTTTACCGTGGAATTTATGCTCGTTAAAAAATAGAAAAGCGTGAGCAAAAGTTTCCTCCAGAGTTTAAGCTCATTAAAAAATGAACCTATGCCGGTAAATAACCATTGTGATCATTAGCCTTAAAAAGCCTTGGTCGTGTTTTGCACCTGCCACCTCCATTCCATTTGGCCGATCGTTCACCCCCATATGATTGTTTACCTATTTTGAGGAACAGCTGCGAAGAGTGATTTCACCTAGCCATCCTTGTGACACTGCCGTGATTGGAAAATTCCAACCTGTACCTGGAATCTGCTGCTATCCCTGTTTATCACTCGTTCCTCAAAAGACGAGTCTTCTTTGAGCTCTTTTCTCCTGACTCGTAAAATATGAAAAGTTTGCCGAGTTTTGGCCTTCCAGCTCGTTAAAGTGACCGGAAGAGCTATCCCTCCTCTAGATTTTAATCTTTTTGGACCTGAGGGATTATTACACAAAAAGGTCGAGCGCTTGTTTTATTCGGCTCGTTAAAATTATCGAAAACTCATCCCTTCTGTATTGTTTTATACTTTTTCGGACTTAAGGGATTAGATGACGAAAAAGGAATTTTGGAGTTAACTTTCTGTACCTTTTCAGACTCTCTAAAAATGAAAAGGACCGAGTTTTCCTTGTCGTTAGACTCGTTAAAATGATTAAATAGCGACAAACTTGTCTTTAGACGAGAACGAGTTTCCCTATCGCTAGGCTCGTTAAAACATAGCGATGGGCTTGCCCGAAGGGCAGGTTATAGAACAAGCATATGTTATCCTCCTCAAGCTTGACAAAAATAAAGAGGTACTGGTCAGAAATGACTGGGGAAAAATTGGGAGAACCTCAAAGCTTTAATGGTAGCAAGTCGCTCTTGAACATGACACTTTTCCTCCGTATCACATCGGGTTGGGTTGTTTCATTCACCGGTCTCATCACCATGGTCTTCGCCAAACCATCCACATTTGGGGTAATGCTATCGATCCATCGCATCAGTGTCGTTATATGTTCAAGAGATGTTGTTTAGAAAGAGTCAACCGTGTCCCATCCACTGCCATACATTATCCTTCATCCACCCATGATCGCCACCCTGAATCATATCTCACAGATTGTTTTCACCTCCACTAAAATCATTAGCTCCGTTCCGTGTCACTGATGTGGGATTCATTAAGGCCCTCCTTTGACGGATCGCTTCTTGTCGACTTCAGCTCATTATCCAAGAAGTTGATCTAGGAACACCCCCCTCAGTACTTTGAAGCTTGCATGCCTCAATGGCAAGTTTCTCACTTCCGGCGACAGGTATACATCAATGACCTTCGACCAGAAGATTTTGCGTGGTGTTCGACGCCAAGTCCTTTATTCACACCACGTGAATTGTACTGTAGTACCTTGAGGGTCATTATCATTATCGGTGATTCCTCTCGCGCTTGTTAACGGTTTACATTATTGACCGGTAATCAAGCGATGTCTTTCCATGTTCGACTTCAGCGCAATTCTCACATGGATCGACTTGTACTTAGAGTGAAGATCGAACGAGTTTGAAGACCCCAGATCTAGTTTCATCCATCCGGGCTGCGATATATATTCAGGAAAAATAAAGACATTTGATATGTACATCATTGCAGCAGATGATCATCCTACTCAAAGGATGATAATTTCAGCAGAGAATTATCAGTCTATCATCAGACGATCGTCTGTTATATGTACCAAAATGAATTTATAAAGCTGAGCATGGGAATGCCCGCCTCAGCTAGATCATGAAAGCAGAATGAAAAATAATGTATTGTATTGTTTTATTACAGGTCACCGCTCAGCGATTGAATGAACTTCGGATCCTCCTGATAAAGCATTTCACCCGATAAACGACCTCATACTTTAGGAGGCAACTGTTATAGACATTTTTGTGCCTTACAGCATGAAGCATGAAATGTCAATAATCTAAGGGATCCAAAGTCCCTAAACATGTTGTTCCTACCCCTAGAGGAACAAGGTCAGCAAACCACAGCACTAAATATCAGTTCTCCACTTGAAAACACTCAAAAACAAGCTAATTCTGGATCATGTCAACTGCTCCACTGAGCATCTGCGCTGAATGTCAACTGCTCCACTCTGTAACTGCGCTGAATGTCAACAGTAATGAAGGCTACCTGCGCTGGGCGAGTTTGGCCAAGTGGCACAGTCATTCCTCAAGGTGTCAAATGCCCAGGAAGCTTCCAAAATGACACTTGGATCAGGGAATTCGCCTAGTGATGAGTAAGAGGGTCTAGATCTCCAAGTGGAAGCAAGAACCTCCAAGTGGACTCAAGAACTGAAGAATAACTGAAGTGGGAGAGGACACTAGTTAGCTTCATGCCAGCCTCAAGCTGACTCATCCTTTCTCCAAAACTCCTATATATAGAGCTCTCTCATGAGGTCTAGGGGGGCTGGAATCTTGTGAATGTAAGGAAGTGCTGTTGGTTTGAGTATAGAACTATTGGGTGATTTGCTTGAAGGAGGTGAAGAGGAGATTTCTTTCTGCTGGGAGGTGATGCTGGATTGGGCCTTTTATGGTTGTATCACTTCCTGAACTTTACTTCTTCCATTAATAAAGCATTTGAGGTTCTTCTATATGCATGTGTCTCAATGGTGTATTGTTATGCTTGTGTATTTGATTTATTCTAATCCTTGAATCAATTATGAATGTATGCTTCTTGTAGTTTCCCTCTCTTGCCATTTTGCAGGATCTTGGTGTAGCTGGGCCAGTGAAAGAGCAAGGAGCTGGGAGCAAGCAGCAAGGAGAGAAGATTGGATCAACTATTAGCGAAAGACATCGGTTAGTGGATCTCTTTCTCCCCTATTTTACTTTCATAAAGAAGAAATCTTAGATAGCTTTGCTTCGATTGTTGCTGAGGTACTATCACCCTTAGAGTGGGATAGGGTCATTCCGTATTGGATACTTTTCCCAACAACACCTATTAGCACTCAACCTAGTGTGGAGACAATTCCAACGTCTCCAACTACTGCAATTTAGTTTAACATAGAGGAAATTCCACCAATAGAGGTATTTTACAGTCCTCAGCATTAGGCCATTATGAGCAAGAGTAGGAAGAAAAGGAAAGTTGTTGATACATAGGTCTTAACAAAAAGCATTGGTTTGTAGCCATGTTCATTGGAAGTATTTTGGAAAGGAACATCAACAACCCCTGATGAAGAGCTTGAGGAACTAACTTACTATGCAAAGCATATGCTTTTTCCAATGTAGATAAAGCAACCCGAGTCAAAGAATTTATTAAGGAGAAAGATGAAAGAATACAATAGTTGGAACTTGAATCTTCACAGTTTCAAGCACAAATGCAGGAATAGGTCACCTTGATTAAAGTAAATATGAGGTTGAAATTAAGAAGAGATATGACAAAATAAACGAGCTACAAGATAATATTAAGCAAACTAAGGCAAGTGCTTTATATCTTGTCAGATTCAAGAATGCCGCTCCAAGCCTCAAGGGGGTCTGATCCTTGACAGAGCTATGAGGAGATCTGTTCTGGATGTAGTTAGCACAATTAAGTGCTTCAGCACATAGCTTGAGGCAGTGACTTAGCATGCAACATGCAAGAAGCCATCTCTTTGAGAGATCTGTTCTTTCTCTCAACAACTCCGTTCTGCTGCGGAGTGTATGGAACTGTGTACTGCAACTGTATGTTGGACTGAAGGCAAAGGTTTTGAAGTGCTGTGTTAACATATTCCCCCCCATTGTCTGTATGGAGGGCTTTGATCTTTCTCTCTGACCGTGTCTCAACTAGTGCTTTGAAATCTTCAAAGTGTGCAAAAACTTCAGATTTGTTCCTGAGAAGATACACCCAAGTATATCGTGAGAAATCATCAATAAATGTAAGCACATACCTTGCTTTGTTGATGGAAGGATGAGGAAAAGGCCCCATGAGATCACTATGGATCAGATTTAGAGGAGAGGATGCTCTATGAGTCTTGCCAGTGTCAAACTTTTCTCTAGGATGTTTGCCAAGGACACACCCTTCACAAACTCATTTGGAGAAAATGATATTTGGCACACGTTGCCCATCCTTTGGACATGTGTTGGGATAATGTATCCTATCTGTTGAATTAGCTTACTGATCTCTTGGACTAGACATGCAATCCTCTAGATTTGGTTGATTCTTTCCCACTGCGTTCCTTGTTGTAGCTTCTTCACCATCTCTATCGCCATTTTCGAGTCTCCTTCTACCTGCAGTCTTTGGAATCGCTCTCTTATCACAATTTCCAGTCCCCTCTTCAGAGCATGAAGCTCTGCTTCATTGTTGCTCACATTTCCACAGTCCATAGCATAAACTCTGAGTGTTTCCCCTTATCGTCTCTGAATAATCCTCTTGTCCCTGCCGCCCCAGGGTTCCCTTTTGCAGCTCCATCGAAATTAAGTTTAACAAATTCTTTCTGAGGCCATTTATAACAATTTGCAGACTCTCCATTGGGGGTATGATGCTTCCACGAGGAGGCGTTTAGCATACTAGGTTTCAAGTTTAGGCCTTTCATTATTCTTTCTTCCTGTGGATTGCTTTTCCAATCCTCCTCATACCATTTCTCTACCAGTATTGTCTCTCTTATGTTCTGGATTATCTGATTCCATTTTTCTGCTTCAGTTCTTCTTTCTTCTTTGAAGATCAGATTATTTCTTTCCTTCCATATTTCCCATAGGATGAACCCTAACGATAATCTCCAAGCTCGGTTCAGGATTGTGTTTTGGTAAGGCTTTTTCTGCCAATTATCTATTGTTGTCTTCATGTTGTTTGGATTCCTATCACTTACTCCAAAGAGTTGATTATGTTTTTTCCACAGGTTATCACTATATCTGTAGGTATTGGTCATGTGCTCCATTGTTTCTACTTGTTCTTTACATCAGTTGCATATCGAGGGTCCTTGCAGTATTTTTTTGCAGTTGATCCCATGTAAGTGTGCATCCATGGCAAAGGATCCACATGAAGAAGGCGACCTTTAGCCATGTCTTTTCTTGCCATATAATTTCCCAGATATTTGTCTCTTGTTGCCTAAGATGTTCTGCTTGTAGTTGATAACCCTCTTTAATTGTGAACATCCCTTTAATCCTGTATCCCCATCTTAGTATGTCTGGCCCTTCTGCTTTTGTGATTTTCTAGGTTTCCATTTCATTCTCATATAACTTCCACTGGGGTGTTTCTGGAGCATCTGGCTAGTCCTGTTTTTGTTTCCACTTTCTCCAGTATTCTCCAGGTTCTATGCTCCAGAAGTTTTTAACTATTTTTTCCCCATGGATGTTGGTATATTGGTAGACTTCTTCTAGCTCAGGCTTACTGATTAGTTTTTCTCTTTGTTTCCATGCTTCTTCCCAGAAATTGGCTTTGTCACCTCCTCTGATTTCCCAGAAACTATGGTTGCTGATCAAATTTCTGTTGTCTGAGGCTAGGTTCCATATTGCTGATCCTTTCTTGTTGTCTTGGAGTCTCAGCTTTCCTTTTGTTGATCTTGGCATGTCATACTTCCTCTCCCATAATTGTTTCCATAGGTCTACCCCTCCCTGGATCCATCTCCACCATAAATTTTCCCCCATGACCTGATTGAGCATGTAAGGATCTCAGAGTCCTGTCACACGGAATTGGTCAAGGGTGCGGACACGGCTGACCTTCCTAGAAGTCTAAGACATTCTAATGAAAAACAAGACAAAATGGAGTGATCTTTCTCTAAATACACCTTTTATAACATGAAAACTACAAGTGTTTAGGCTTACCTTATTCCAAAATGCTGTTGTTGAGGTCCGTTCTTGACGATCCGGATGAGCTCCTCCTTCAAGTCAATTCCTGCAACCACAAACAATCAAACAATTACCAAGCACTTGCATTTCATATAATAAAACATATATTCAACATGCAGACCAAGGAACACATGAAATAACTCATTAACACAAGCTATTGAGAAAAATAAACCAGTTTGTATTAATAACGAAACAAAGAAACTCTTACAACCTGGCCTTGGTGTTGTGCAAGTTCCTCCCAGGGTCCATCAAGGGTTTTCCTCTACTTTGACAAAGCTCACCCTCTTCCAAGTAGAATCAAGTAAAGACAATCTCTCCTCACAAAGGCTCTAATGGAAGACCTAAATCCTGCTGCATTTACCCAAAGAAAATGTATAGCTCCAACCTCCCCTCCCTCTGGCTCAATGTCTTTATTTATAGTGCTGTAAAGAGGTTATTCAGGTCCACCATCAATGGGATAATCCCCCTCTTTGGGTGGGATAGCTCCCTTATTGATGGGATAAGTTCCCCCTTAATAGAGATACATGAACCAACTGGAGGCGCATCCATTTCATCAAACCGACCTCTAGAATGTTCTAGAAGTAACCACAAGTAACTTTTTCAAGATAAAACTCGCGCATTTTGCCTTTTACAGAGGGACGCACCTGTCCCTTAACATACAGAGCGTCCATGGACGCAGATTTTGTGAACATGGTCAGCGTCCCCGCAGGTAAGGCTAGAGAGAACCTGCGACCCCAGAGATAAACATAGTTTTTACAAGACTTTCTCTCTTCTTTGAGTTTGAGATGGATAACAGAGGCATGAGACTTGCCCAAGAGGGTAGCATGACTGTTGATTTGAGCCATACTAACTGTAAGTAGTCAAGGTGACATTTTTTAGTGTAACAGATTGCCCCCTAAAGTGCGAAGCCTGGAATAGAGTAGGGTTTTGTAATTCTAGGAAGGGTGAAGCGCTTTATCATTTCAAGGATTGTCTTGTGGATGGCCTGGTTGGAACCTGCAATTTTCAACACAAAATACATGGATAAGATTATATCATCACTGAGGTAGGCATTCCCATACTCAGATTCAAAACTTTAACTAATGGACTAACTATTCTGATACAGGAATGATCTTGCAGTACATCATTTTTATAGACTTTTGTAGACACAGTATGGACGCAGCCATCTGTTTATGATTAGTCTACATAGATAATGAATACAAAACTCCTCGCAGCCTGGATGGTAGAAACTAGATCCAGGGTCTTCACTTCTACTTCCCGAATTGGTACGATTCTAGCCATGTGATTAAATGATTCGATGTCGAACATGTTAGAAACCACTTGATTACCAGTCGATGATGCAAACTGTTAACAAGCGTGAGAGAAACCACCAGTAATGTCAATGGTTCTCAAAGTACCAAGCACAACCCGTGAAATGTGAATAGATGTTTTGATGTCGAACACTTCACGGAATCCTTTGATCGAAAGTCAATGATGTAAACTGATGTCAAAGGCGAGAAACCTGCCATTGATGCATGCAGACTTCAAGGTACTGTCGATTCCTAAGTCATCTTTCTAGATAATGCGTCGATGTCGATAGAAAGCGACCCGTTGCAGGCAAGCCTGCAACACGAAATCATTGTTTAAGTTGAAGAAATGTTGCTGTAAGGACTGACTCAGGGATGGTCAAATGGATGACAAGTATTTTGAAGATGAAAGTTTTGCTTGCAGACCTCTTGAACACATAACGACACGACAGATGGCTTGGTGACGAATAACTCAAAGTTAATCCCCGAAACCCGGTTAAAGACTTTCAAAGTGGTTTGGTCAACTGTGAGGTAAAAGATTTCCCAACCCAGGTGAATGAAAAGTGTCGTGTTCAAGAGCGGTAATAAAGTTTCTTTTGAGATAAAAGGTAACAAATAGGCTCATTCTTCTCTCTTTTCCCCCACCATTTCTGGCAAGTACCTCTTTATTTTTAACAAGCTTGAGGAGGATAACATATGCTTGATTATAAGCTCATCCTTCGGACGAGTCCAACCTAGTTTAAATTCGAACCCTAGGAAGGAGTGGTTCGTTCCTGTTTGTAATTGAACAGGTCCTCTACTGTAAAAGTTTAACGAGCCCAGTATAGGAGAAACTCGGCGTTTTTCAATTTTAGAGAGTCTGAAAAAACTAAAGGAGACTCCACGTTGAACTTTTTCGTACATTTGTGTCCCTCAAGCCCGAAAAAGTATAAAATAATACCTGGGGGAACCGCTTGATCTTGCGACCAAGGAGTACTTTCATAATTAGTGCCACTGACCTGAAAAGTAAAAAGCGATCAAGGACACGTCGTTTTATTTCCGTATCGAGTTTGAAACGACAAAAACCCGGCAATCTTTTCCTGATTTTACGGTCAGAAAAGAGCTATAAGGGGACCGTCTTTTAATTCCGTTTTAACGAGTGTAAAAGAAACGCTCGGCAATCTTTTCATGTTTTAGGAGTCAGAAAAGGGCTTAAAAGATGACTCTAAGGTTTCACTTTTTCGTAAGTTTTAACGAGTTCGAAAAAATGATAAAAATGTACTCATGGTTTTCACTTTTTCATAAATTTTGACGAGTTAGAAAAAATGATAAAAATGTACTCGTATGGCCGACTTTCAATTTAATTTACGAGCAGGAAAAGACGGAAAGAACTCGGCATTTTCATTTGTTTTACGAGAATGAAAGATAGCAAAATAATCTCGAGATTTTCATGAGTTTAACGAGTCTTGAAAATAACTGAAATTGACTCGAGATAGGTTTCATTTTTACAAAAGCTTGAAACAGATAAAAACTATGCTTCAAATTAGTTTCATTTTTACACAAGCTTGAAACAGAGATAAAACTGTGCTTGATGCCCCCTAAGCATAACTGTTAGAGCGCATGCCCCCCAGCTTCATTTCATTCAACTAAGGTGGATGAAATGAAGGTTCAAGAACGAGATCATTTGAAAGACTCGACCTAAAACTGTAAGAAAATTATGCAAAAACTGAAATAACTAACCTAAATATACAACTTAACATTTACGAGATCTAGTCAAACTCTCGATTCAAGTAGAGGAGGATTTGTTTCATTTTTTAACAAGCTTGACACAGGAAAAGAACTATGCTCGGATTTGGTTTCATGTTTACGCAAGCTTGAAACGAAAAACTATGCTTGTTATAAATTCACATGCCCCCAGCATGATGACGCAAATCAAGGTACATGCCCCCCAAGCTTCATTGCATTCAATGAGGTGGATGAAATGAAGCTTTACTTTCAAGATCTTAGAAAGACTTGTAGGAGTTGTTTCATTTTTTAAACGAGCTTGACACAAGATAAGGAACTATGCTCGTAACTACTCTCTACAATCTACCTAACAAGAAACTCTACTCTAAAAACCTTGATTCATTTTTTAACGAGCTTGACACAAGACAAGGAACTATGCTCTAAAATCCTTGATTCATTTTTTAATGAGCTTGACACAAGACAAGGAACTATGCTCATGACTACTCTACAATCTACCTATTTAACCTACCCTTGTTTCATATTTTAACGAGCTTGACACAAGACAAGGAACTATGCTCAAAAAGTTCGCATGCCCCCAGCATAATGATACAAAGCGAGGTACATGCCCCCCAGGCTTCATTGCATTCAACCGGCTGGATGAAATGAAGGTTTACTTTCAATATGTAACTTGAAAAGGGAGTTGTTTCATTTTTAAGGAGGTTGACACAAGAAAAGAACTGTCCTCTTACCTGATTCATTTTTTAATGAGGTTGACTCAGTAACAGGAACTGTCCTCATACCTAATTCATTTTTTTAACGAGGTTGACTCAGTAACAGGAACTGTCCTCAAAATCCTACGTTCTACAATCTACCTAAATATCCTATGATCTACCTGATTCATTTTTTAATGAGGTTGACTCAGTAAAAGAACTATCCTCATACTAGCCTGTTTCATTTTTTAACGAGGTTGGCACAGGAAAAGGAACTGTCCTCGAACACACTGATTCATTTTTTAACGAGGTTGACACAGTAAAAGGAACTTTCCTCGCTAATCCTACTTTCCTATATAACCTAAAATCTACCTGATTCATTTTTTAATGAGGTTGACTCAGTAACAGGAACTTTCCTCATAACACCCAATTTCATTTTATAACGAGGTTGAGAGAGGAACAAGCTATCCTCGTACACACTGATTCATTTTTTAACAAGGTTGACACAGTAAAAGGAACTTTCCTCACAACATCCAATTTCATTTTTTAACGAGGTTGAGAGAGGAACAAACTATCCTCGTACACACTGATTCATTTTTTAATGAGGTTGACACAGTAAAAGGAACTTTCCTCACACCATCCAGTTTCATTTTTTAACGAGGTTGAGACAGGAACAAACTATCCTCGGATTCACTGATTCGTTTTTTAACGAGGTCGACACAGTAAAAGGAACTTTCCTCGTTGCAGCCTATTTCATTTTTTAACGAGGTTGATACAGGAAAAAACTATCCTCGTAACATTGATCATGGCTTCCAACTGGAGGAAAGACATGTCAATGGACACACCTTGATCATGGCTTCCAAGAGGTCTTCATCCGAAGGAAGAATACTTCTTGGGAAGGAACACATGTCAAGGGACTCAAAAGGGATAAGAACATCGTGTTCAAGTAATCCCATAGAGTTTTCCATGTCAATTACCGGAGCTAAATCAAAGGAAGATGAGCAAACAGTGAGAGGCTCACTTACATCGGTAACTGAAATCATGGGACCGGTTGCCACATAATTAACCCGTGGCAGGGTAGATACCACTTTAGAATCAGGAACATTTAGGGGTGTCATATTATTGGTAGTTGAAAAAAGACTAGGGAACGAAAGCTGGTCTACAGTCACAATACTGCCATTGTGAGGGAAAGACATCATGCGAAAGAGTGTCGATACGACAGCTTTCATTGCATAAACATAGTCTCGCCCAAGGAGTAAATTGAAATCCAAGGGACCTCGAACTACCATAAGATCAACACAAACAATTTTACCTTCCAAGGTAATAGAAAACTTAGGAAGGATCCCTAAAGGTTCACTAATGGTTCTGTTAAAAGCTTTCAGATTCTGCGTAATAGGCGCAAGCTGAGGGGAACCCAAAGCTTTCCAAACAGTTGAGGATAAAATACTAACTGAAGCACCTTCATCTACCTGAGTACGATGTATGTCCCTACCACCAGCCTTGACAATGATTTGGAAAGGGATGGAGGAAGGAAGACGAGGTTCTGTCAGTCTATTCCAATCAAAGGAAAAGACCTCAGTACTTGGAGGGGGTTCTGTAGAAACAGGTGAAATGCCCCCCGGCATAGAAGAATCTGATGTAACAAGAAGAACCTGAGCGGTATGAAATTCACTCTCCAAAGGGAAAGTGTGATCGACCGAATGTGAAATTGAATCGACCACTTGATCAACTAACGGATCATCAACCTGAGTGACATGAGTTTCACTCTCCAATGGAAGAGTGTGATCGACTGTACTTGAATTTAGATCAATCACTCCGTCAGTTGACGGTAGGTTGGGAGAAAGTTTACGGTAACCAGTTGGAAATTCTTGCTGTGGAACAGTAAGGTTTTCCAACAATGTTGAGGCTTCATCCATGTGAGGGCAAATGTGAGTTTGATGACTCCCTTTGCATAACTTACAAGGAAACCTAACTTTACCCTTTTTCCCAGGAACCTGACTATCACTGGTTGATGGATCAACGGAAAGTTGATGAGATTTTTCTGACCATACTTCCAAGACCTTTGGAATACCAGGACAATTGACAAGGAAGTGGTCACCCTTACAAAGCCTGCAAGGGTATTTGGGTTTACGATGCATGTCGGAATTTTCCTCAACACAACTAACACTTACAGCCATGGTTGGTTGGTTGACTTCTTTCTTATCTTGCTTCTTCTTCTTCTTCTTCTTCTTCTTCCCTTTCTTCTTCTTCTTAGATACCTGGTTACTAGCATCAAGGCTTTTACCAGGCGAAGAGGAAGAAATGGAGGAAGAAAAATTAGGCGAAGAAGGTAAAAAATGTTGGTGATGTTGAGATGGTGAACTCTGTTGAGGTGAAGCATCCGGTTGAGATGGAACAATTGGAGTATTTTGGGCCAACGAAGTTGAAAATAACCATATCGGTAAACCTATTGTAAATCCAGGTAATGACAAAGTAGCCATATAAGGAGGACCAACATTTCCAAAGTAAGGAAAAGTACTAGGATTCTCATTAGGAGGGGTTCCTAGGTTGATAAATTCCGGAATACTTGCCATTATATTCAACTTCAGTGAATTTTATTAACAATTTAAAACTAAAATTAACAATTCACAATTCACACCTAACAATTAAAATTCACAATTCACACCTATGGTCTCTAAAAATAAAAACAAACAAATTAACACGCGCTATCAAATCTAGGAGTCAAACCATACACAAACAGTAGCCTTCCGGACCGAAAACACTAGTTGGTGATGAAGCCCAACATCGCCGAATTCAGTACAGAAGTGGTGGGTGGAACAGTTACCCCGGCAACCTGCTTAATGAATAGACCGGCACAAGTTCCTCCACTTTAACCGTCTCGAAGTGAAGTGAACCCCCCGGAAAATCCAAGTGAGTATAACCGACGTCTGCTCCAGGTACAGCGGGACCTTCCCTCCACCGTCACCTCGATAGAACCCTAAAGATTATGGTCACTAAGGTCACCAATCACAACAATTACACCTGGGGGAACAGTCTAAACTCCGACAGCACGCAAGGGCAGAGTAACAAGCTCCAATCCCCTTACCGGCTCCTTGACAACAATCCAAGGTTTACCGATAAGTGACCCCTGGCTCCTCGACAATGGTTAATCCGAGGTTTACCGTTTGTAATACGTACTGTCTGGCGTCGTTCCCAACGAGGGAGGAATGATCCCCTCACTGGTTCGGACACGAGCTCGTGCTTCTCCTTTAAGAGGAGCTTTCCCAGAGTATAACTGAAACAATTGGATTTAATCTACTCAAGATAAACTATCTGTTTGGTTTTGTAGTCTTGGAGAGTTAAGTACTTACCTACTCCAAGACCCTAGCCTAAGCTATGTTGGTGTTTCAGAGCCCTAGAAATGTAAAAATTACTAGATGAATTTTAATTAAGCGCTGTGTTATTAAGGCTGTTATTACTCAAAGGGGTAAATGGAGATGAAACCAATGGTGTTATGACCCGACTCAACTGAATGCAATCGAATATGATAATGTAATCTTTTCAATTCGATGAATCCTAACTAAAGTAAGGAAAGAGTTTCCATTCACTTCCAACAATGCAAAAAATTGATCACTAAGAGAAAATATAACAAATTCTCTAATGCACTAATTTTATCAAGAAAAACTAATGCAAATCAATTCCAAACCAATTTTTATTTTTTATTTTGTGTAAATTCAAACCAAAGAAAACTGATCTAAATCTACAATTGATTTTTTAGAATGTAAACTATGCAATTGTAATCTAAGCACAATTCACTTGAAAAGTATGCAAATGTAATCTATGCACATTTTTCATTCATATTCTGAAAATGAGAATTCTAATTATGCAAATGTGATCTATGCAAGAGAATTCTCAAACACAAGATGATTCTAATGTAATCTAAGAACCAATCAAGTGCAAGTCGAGAAAATTGGGTGAGAGTTCCAAAGATCAAAACATAAAAAAAAACTCAAAGGCGATTAACACTCATACACAATTTAGCCCCCCCCGGCGAATGAGGGGGAAATTTTTTTTGCAAAAACAAAAGCAAAAAGATGCAAAATTGTGAAAATACTGAGAGAAACCTCCAAGTAATGACCAAAGGAAATCAAATTAAGAATTTCTCAAAAAAGAGACTCAAAACACCCAATTGATGAAAGCTAAAAGTAGGAATGCTAATGAAACAAGTTCAGGTGAAAATTTTTGATAGGGTACTAAAGGATCTGGGCAGAAAACACTAAGAAAAACCAAAATCTAAAAGCAATTAAAGCAAAAATGGAGTTTTCCTAAATTTTTACAGGAAGACGCAGGCAACCCGTTAGAACAGGCGCGGGCCCGCTCTGTGCAAACGGCAACAGCGCGTCCAAAGACGCACTGTGCAGTACTCCGAGGGTGCGTCCTTCTGGAAAAGTTAAGAAAAACCAAATCTAACTAAATCTAAAGCTAAGCCACCCAAATACTAATTCTCACAGTCAAAAACCAGAAAATAAAAATGATTTTCTCAGAGCAAAGTTCACACAAAGGAAAAGACTTTCACATTAATGGCTTCCCCAGTGGAGTCGCCAATTTGTCACACGGAATTGGTCAAGGGTGCGGACACGGCTGACCTTCCTAGAAGTCTAAGACATTCTAATGACAAACAAGACAAAATGGAGTGATCTTTCTCTAAATACACCTTTTATAACATGAAAACTACAAGTGTTTAGGCTTACCTTATTCCAAAATGCTGTTGTTGAGGTCCGTTCTTGACGATCCGGATGAGCTCCTCCTTCAAGTCAATTCCTGCAACCACAAACAATCAAACAATTACCAAGCACTTGCATTTCATATAATAAAACACATATTCAACATGCAGACCAAGGAACACATGAAATAACTCATTAACACAAGCTATTGAGAAAAATAAACCAGTTTGTATTAATAACGAAACAAAGAAACTCTTACAACCTGGCCTTGGTGTTGTGCAAGTTCCTCCCAGGGTCCATCAAGGGTTTTCCTCTACTTTGACAAAGCTCACCCTCTTCCAAGTAGAATCAAGTAAAGACAATCTCTCCTCACAAAGGCTCTAATGGAAGACCTAAATCCTGCAGCATTTACCCAAAGAAAATGTATAGCTCCAACCTCCCCTCCCTCTGGCTCAATGTCTTTATTTATAGTGCTGTAAAGAGGTTATTCAGGTCCACCATCAATGGGATAATCCCCCTCTTTGGGTGGGATAGCTCCCTTATTGATGGGATAAGTTCCCCCTTAATAGAGATACATGAACCAACTGGAGGCGCATCCATTTCATCAAACCGACCTCTAGAATGTTCTAGAAGTAACCACAAGTAACTTTTTCAAGATAAAACTCGCGCATTTTGCCTTTTACAGAGGGACGCACCTGTCCCTTAACATACAGAGCGTCCATGGACGCAGATTTTGTGAACATGGTCAGCGTCCCCGCAGGTAAGGCTAGAGAGAACCTGCGACCCCAGAGATAAACATAGTTTTTACAAGACTTTCTCTCTTCTTTGAGTTTGAGATGGATAACAGAGGCATGAGACTTGCCCAAGAGGGTAGCATGACTGTTGATTTGAGCCATACTAACTGTAAGTAGTCAAGGTGACATTTTTTAGTGTAACAAGTCCCAGTCCTCCTTCTTTTAGGGGTTTTCTGAGCCAGTTCCATGATAGAAGAGCCAAATTTTTTTTCTTTTCTAGGCCCTTGCCGTAAAAACTTTTTTGAAGATGTCTATCATCTTTTGGCATACTATTTTTGGAGTCTCTTTACTGGTTAGTTGGTAAATCAGGATAGATTGTAGTACTAATCCTAGTAATATTACGTGACTTGGCATATTTAGTGCCCTGAATGTCTAGTTCTGCATCTTTCCTTGGATTTTTCCCAAAAGGGGTTTCCAGTTTACCACTCTATTTTTCTGATCATTTAGCTAGACTCCTAGGTATTTTGAGGGGAAATTTCCTATTCTGAATCCCATTACTCTTGCTAAGAAAGCTTGTGAGGGTGTTGTTGTGTTGAAGAAAAATATATCAGACTTCTCTTTGTTTATCTCCATCCCTGAAGCACTAGTGAAGTCTGTGAGAATTTCCATTATTCTTCTGGCTTCCTTGAGCGATGCTTGTCCATACATCATTATGTCATCTACAAATTGCTAGTGAGTTAATGGTAGATCATTCCCCCATAGTATGAGGCCAATGTACTGTTCACTTCAAACTTTCTCCTTTATATACCTTTCAAGGCCTTCTGCTGCTAGGATGAACAAAAATGGTGAAAGCGGGTCACCTTGCCTGAGCCCTCGGGTTGTGTTAAACACCTCTGTGGGTGATCCATTGAGTAGAATTGACAGAACTGGAGTTGATACCATCGACATTATCCAACTTATCCATCTTGCATCAAAGCTGAATGCCTTCAATATTCCTTGTAGATAATCCCAATTCAGTCGATCATAGGTTTTTGATAAATCTAATTTAACCAACACTCCCTTGGTTTTTTTTGTCTTTAATGAATGAATTTCCTCTTGTGCCACCACTATGCCATCTGTTATTTGTCTTCCTTTAACAAACCCTGTTTTTTCCTGAGATATCAACCCAGGTAGTATAGGTTTTAAACGATTAACCATAATTGTAGCCATAATTTTGTATATGACATTACAAAGTGCTATTGGTCTAAACCCTTGCAGTTCTTCTGAATGATCTGTCTTCGGAATCAGGGCTAGAAATGTGGAGTTCAAGGTCGGGTGCATTCTTTTTGTGCATCTGGACTCCTCCACTAGTTTCACTATATCTTCACCCATGAATGGCCATGTCGCTTGGAATAATTATGCTATGTATCCATCTAGCCCTGGTGCTTTGTTTCTTGCCATATTCCTAATGAATTCTTCTACCTTTGTTTTAGATATTTCTCTTAGTAGGGCCATGTTCTGATCTCTGCTCACCAGGTTGGGGATGTGTTGTATGATTTTGTTTATATTCTCCTCCCTTCTTATGTTAGGTTCCATCAGCAACCTTTTGAAGTGTTGCACTAACAGATTCTCCATGTCTTCATTTTGAGTAAGACGATTGCCTTGTTGATCTACTAGGGAGAATATCATATTCTACTACCTATGATGGATCATTGCTTTGTGAAAAAACCTTGTATTTCGTTCTCCTTCCTTTAACCATTGAATTCTAGATTTATGCTTCTATAATATTTCTTCTTGTTGTCTCTTTTCCTCCATTTTATTAATTAGCTGCCCTTCCTCCTCTACTAGCACTTCTCTTCTGACTTTGTTGATAATTTGTTGTTGTACTTCCTTCATCTTTGTTTGGATCAACTCCTGTTCCTTATGTATGTTTCCAAATTCATCCTTGTTCCATTTCTTTATTTTTCCTTTTAGTTCTTTAAGTATGAGTTGAAAGGTGTGCATCAGGTTTCTCCCTACTATCTCACTCTCATTCCACCACTCCATTTTTTCTATGAGGGTTGGTTCTCTTAGCCAAAATGCCTCAAACCTAAAAGGTCTGTTTCGGTTTCCTTGTTTCATTTCTACTTCTAGTTTGATAGGCCAGTTGTCTGACCCTAGGCACCGTAGAATTGTTGCCTCGTAGTATACATCTTTTCTAATGAAGTGTTCTGTGACCAAGAATCGTCTAGTGGAGAGGCTATTTGTTTGCTCCCTCCCCTTCTATTATTCCACGTATATTTTCCATTTATTGTTGGGATGTCCACCAATTGTAGTTCTTCTTGTAAATCTCTGAATTTCTCCATTTTCAGCTCTTCTCTTCGCAGTCCCCCTTTTTTCTCCTCTATTGTTGTTATTAAGTTAAAGTCGCCTGCTAACAACCAAAGCTTTTCTTTGTGTAGTTGGCTTAACCTCTTTATTTGCTGGAGGAAATTTTCCTTTTCCACTGGAATGTGAGGGTCGTATACTGCAAAGACTAGGAACCATTTTTATTTCCTATAAGGCAAAACCGCCATGTGAGGATTCTCTTCATACCTATCCAGTAGTCCACTGTGATCTCTACTAGGTTCCACAGTGTTGAAAATGGCAACAAGAAATGCTAAAAATATCATTACTATAAGTAGCATTTTAGTATATACTCCAACTCTGTTGGAAATACCAAAAAAATAGAAATGCTAGAAATAACATTGCTATAAATAACATTTCAGGATAGATTCCAATTTTAATTAGTCCTTGAATTAAAATTGAGAATTAAAATTCGAATTTGGTCTTAGCAGCTATTTGTAAAATAATTAAATAATTCATCTTGAGTTAATTAGTTAGAGAAAATCAAACATGAAGTCTATGTGAAGACATGCAACAGTTATCCCTTTGATTGAGGAAGTTATCCCTTAATTAAGGAGATAAGGATGAGTTGTATTTGAGTTGTAATTAGTTAGCTCATTTAATTGAGTTAAGTCGAGTTAAATTAGTTCCAAACAGTTGGAGGAACTAATTGTGAGTTCAGTCAGTTAATGCACGCATGCATGCAACTAGTGTTCTCCAGATAACTGAATATTCTCTCATAAATAACTCATGCATGTTAGTTCAGAGAAAGACCCAGTTGAGATTAAAGGAAGGGACAATGTATTATCTGTTGGAGGAATTTTCCTATAAAGGAAACTCATCCATGCAGAAGGAATTATCTCCTTTAGGATTGTGTAGTTACTTCTGAGTTTAGTGAGTAGTGTGAGAGGTGAATTCACACAGGTGGAAACATTGAACCCCAGGAGAAACTGCACAAGGAAATACGAGGCTTGGAGGGCAGAGGAGAAGGTTTGTGAGAATCCTTTTACTGTCTATGAGTAGCAGAGGGATTGTACTGAGAGCAAGATAGCTTGTGAGCTAATGCTTTGTGTAATCCAGACATATTTCCACTTGTATGATAATACAGAGATTGGGGTTTTTAGCTGAGGCTTTCCCTAGACTATTCTTCTGTGTTTCATGTGTGATAATCTTCTTCTCTGTTATATGTGTTCTATTTGATCTTGCTTACAATCGATTAAGCTTTCACAAGTTTGATAGTAGAAGTAGATTAGGTATTTTGCTTTAGTACATTGCATAATGTTATGAAACCAACTCACAAAAAGATAGAAAAGATAGTTGAGTGCCTTAGAATTCAGCCTCTTCAAGGGGGCAATCTCCTTTACTTTACACAAATGAACAATTCTTCGATGATACAAATGAAAAGACCTCCTTTCTATATATAGGAGTCTAAGGGGTCATAATATAATCAGAGCTGACATAACAATAATAATGTAAGGGCACAATAATAACAATAGTGGGCTTCTATGGGGCACAATAGTAACAATATGGGCACTACATGGGTACATCAATATAATAACGGGGTTGTACTAATAACATTAAGGGGTTACACTAGTAGTAACATGCCCCTCTCCTTCAAAAAGTGTTGTCCTCAACGCTTGAGTAGTTCTTGATGCTTTTGTATAAAATTCTTGTCCTCCCATGCGGAATCTTCACTGGGTAAGTTCTTCCACTTTATGAGATACTCTGAAATTGATCAATTTCGTAGCTGTCAGGTTCTTGTTTCTGTGACTGCGCTGGGTTCCAATATGATTTTTCCTTCCTCTTCAATTTCTAGAAATATTTTTTGAATTGGGATCTTTTGCAACTTTTGAATAAGTGACCATACTTCTTCGTCCTTCTTCCACTCATCCCTTACTTTGTTTATCCAATATGGTTGGATAATAGAAATAGCACAAAACAATGCTTCCACATCCTCATCCTCTCTTGAGAGTGCACCTGCAACAAAATTTTGCTTCCCTTTTCTATAGATGATGTCAAATTCATAACCCAACATATTTGTGACCCATTTTTTTTGTTCTTCTAAAGATAATAGTTATCTGAAAAGTATTTAAGACTATCATGATCCATTTTTACCTTGAAGTGTCTTCCCATTCAGTGAGGTCGCCATTTCTTAAGTGCATATAGTATTGCCAACATTTCCTTCTCATAAATAGCTTGCTTGAGATGTAGCAGTAAAATACCCAATCACCTACATCAAAACATTTTTCACTATGATGTTGATCTACCTATTGTTTCATTCAATTTTGCACCAAAGTGGCGTTATCCTTTAAAAGTTGGAGAACTTATTGTTGATGCTCGATGTGATCTTTCACTGCTTGAACCTTTTCCTTCTTGATATGTCCTTCTATCTTTAGAGTTTGAGGAATGGTAATTTCTTCCAATTCTTTAAAAGATATGGTCGGATTCATTTCTTGATACTCGATGTGATCTTTCACTTTTTGAACATTTTTCTTCTTAATATGCCCTTCTATCTTGATAGTTTGAGGAGTGTTAATTCCGACCAATGAATTACAAGATATGGTTGGATTCATTTATTCTTTCTTGATGTGATATTTCACTTCTTGCACCTTTTTCTTCTTGATATGTCCTTCTATCTTGAGAGTTTGAGGAGTGGTAATTCTTGCCAATGCTTTACAAGATATGGTCTGATTCATTTCTTCTTTCTCTGGGGTTGGGTCCTGGCGTATATCCTCTTCTTTTGATGTTTCTTGATCCTTTTATTCCTCCTCTTCATACTCTATGTAAAATAATTTTTTCTCAGCACACATATGACCTTTAGTGAATTTGCTATCACAATTGTAACAAAGCCCTTTCTCTCTTTTTTCTTCCAATTGTTGTGGTGTAACCCTTGTAGGTTGTGGAAGGGTAGGAGAAACAACACTTCCATCTTTATAGTTGTGAGGGGTGGACTTCCTTGTTTCCATAATTTTACTTTCCACTATGTAACAAAGCCCTTTTACTCTTTCCAATTGTTGTGGTGTTGCTATAAAGAAGGTGTTTCTCTTTGTATCCTCATAATGTGCTATCATTTCCTCTGTGAAAATTGACCACATAACAAGTTTTTTATGAGAACAAAGCCCTTTATACCATAAAAATTCATCCGGTTCTAAATATGAAAATGCAATACATACTTTTTGTAATAGTGGTACACCATGTAGATCAAAATATTGCCCCATCTGAAGTATCCAATTTACTGGATCCTTGCCATCAAACTTCCTCATCTTGCTTTTTCTTGATTTTAGGAGCTCGATCTTGAAACGACTGTAACTCTATACTTTCGGATCTTTAAGTTTTGAAATCATGATCTGCAGTAGCCCTTTGTGTCCTCTTTCCAATGCCAGCAGTTTGATCCAAATTGGATTCTCCAAGGAAGAGTTATGCCAAATCTCCCATAGTGACCTGATTATAGACTAGCTCAGTAGAGCGAACTTGTACGACGTGCCATGTGTCACTGTTTTGACCTTTGGCTCTAAAAAATATATACAAGAAACTACAGTCCGTCCTTTTTTTGTAACTTCTTATGAAATTTCAATCCGATGCTCAGAGAGAAAGTTATGACGATTTCCCAGGTCACCTTTTTGGAATGTAATTCAGGAGTCTGCAAAAAGAGCAACTTCCTGAGATCATATCTCTGCAAATATAGCGCGAAAATCTCTGAAATTCTGACCCGAGGTTCAGTGCGTTTTCATCTCAAATGGGTTTTTTTTTTCACTTTTGAAATGTCGCAGAAAAAAAGTTATAGTGAAAATGCCACGATGAACTATTTGGAGCAGCAAAACCTTAGAATCCAAAGCTCTGATACCAAATGTTATGAAACTAGCTCACAAAAAGATAGAAAAGATAGTTGAATGCCTTAGAATTCAGCCTCTTTGACGGGGCAACCTCCTTTACATTACACAAATAAAAAATTCTTCGATGATACAAATGAAAAGACCTACTTTCTATATATAGGAGTCTAAGGGGTCATAATATAATCAGAGACGACATAACAATAATAATGTAAGGGCACAATAATAACAATAGTGGGCTTCTATGGGGCACAATAGTAACAATATGGGCACTACATGTGTACATCAATATAATAAGGGGGTTGTACTAATAATAATAAGGGGTTACACTAGTAGTATAGGGGCCTAACACATAATCAGTTTAATCTATAGTGATAATTTCTACATGGTATCGAAGCAAAGGTGTTCAAAGCAGAGAACAGTATACGAAGAAGAAAATTCGAAAAAAAAATAAAAATAAAAAAATAAAAAATTGGGCCATGCGTTTTCAGAGAATATTTGAAAATTTTTGTGCAAAATTTTTAGAAACAAATAGCAAATTTAGATTCCTTGCAGAAAAAGACCCAAATTCAAAAAAAAAACGATTGAATCGGAGTTCGGATGAGGGAGATATCGTTGATTTAAAATAAGCTCTTTTCCTAGAAAATTTCGTGACGACGACAAAGATGAAATAGATTGGTGTGCTAGCCAAGAACCTGTATGCTCTTGAGGTTAACGATGCATGCAAAGCCTTGAGGAGCAGGGCAAAGGTTAGAGACTTGGTGGTTGAGAGGGTCGAAGAAGTCTCAGATAATTGTGGAGGAGCCACAATTAGTGAAGCAACTTCAGGGGGTTGTGGAGCAGCCACAACTAGAGAAGCCGAGAGGAGACTGAGTGGAGGCATCCACTCATGCAGAGACCTCCAGTAGGGGGAAATTTCGAGCCAAGTGGGCAGAGGGATCACATGCATCCATACCTCTAGGTCGGAGGTGGGGCGATGTGGAGTGATAGTCTCAAGAAGGCTGAAATAGGGGTAGGATCCTTGAGGTACCCAGCCTCTTTGATTAGACCTTGCTATGGGAGCCTCGACAAGGAGTAGAAGGATTGGTTGAGTGGGTAGAGATGGATGCAGATGGAGCGGCAGAGAGAGCTACAGTGCAGGAGTCCCAAGACAATGCATAGCTAGTAGGCTGCAACAATGCGAGAGGCACAAGAGTGTTGCACCAATGCAGAATGGGGCAGAGAGGTGTGCAATGGTGTGAGATGCAAGGAGTTGTTGCAGTAGCACAGAGGTCAGAGAGGGAGAACTTGTCAGTGGTAGAGGGAGATTCATCATTAGAGGGTGTTTCTATCCCAACAGGGAGGTTAGTTGGGAGATCAGTTACTTACTTCTCAATAACTGAGTTGCAGTGCAACAGTGGGTAGCATGATGCAACATGATGAGAGGAGGTGCCGTGCGGATGCAGTGTTGGGAGACAGGACCAGCAGCAACATAGATGCAGCATGAGGAATAAATGTGATTGATGTAGTCAGAGATCAAAGTGACAGAGGCTAGAGCAGTCAGATACTCAAGAGCATAGAGGTGCAGAGTTTTCAGTTGATAGAGGCAATAGCAGTCAGAGACTTTGATGACAAAGGCATCATTTTGATTCAAGATGGATATTTTTTTTTTCTGGAGTTGCTAGAGCAACAACACTTGAGAGAAGTGTTGCATGCAGAACATTCCAAAGGTTTAGGATCGGGTTTGAGTTGAATGCCTTTCTTGTTGAGAGGGAGTGTTGAAAATGGCAACAAGAAATGCTAAAAATAGCATTTCAAGATATACTCCAACTCTGTTGGAAATAGCAGAAAATAGAAATGCTAAAAATAGCATTTCCATAAATAGCATTTCGGGATAGATTCCAATTTTAATTAGTCCCTGAATTAAAATTCGAATTTGGTCTCAGTAGCTGTTTGTAAAATAAATAATTAATTCATCTTGTGTTAATTAGTTAGAGAAAATCAAACATGAAGTCTCTGTGAAGACACGCAATAGTTATCCCTTTGATTGAGGAAGTTATCCCTTAATTAAGGAGATAAGGATGAGTTGTATTTTAGTTGTAATTAGTTAGCTTAGTTAACTGAGTTAAGTCGAGTTAAAGTAGTTCCAAACAGTTGGAGGAACTAATTGTGAGTTTAGTCAGTTAATGCATGCATGCATGCAACTAGTGTTCTCTAGATAACTGAATATTCTCTCATAAATAACTCATGCATGTTAGTTCAGAGAAAGACCCAGTTGAGATTAAAGGAAGGGATAGTGTACTATCATTTGATGGAATTATCCTATAAAGGAAACTCATCCATGCAGATGGAATTATCTCCTTCAGGATTGCGCAATTACTTCTGAGTTTAATGAGCAGTTTGAGAGGTGAATTCACACAGGTGACAACATTGGACCCCAGGAGAAACCGCGCAAGGAAATAGGAGGCTTGGGGGGTAGAGGAGAAGGTTTGTGAGAAACCTTTGGTTGTCTATGAGCAACAGAGGGATTGTACTAAGAGCAGGATAGCTTGTGAGCTAATGCTTTATGTAATCCAGACATATTTCCACTTGTATGCTAATACAGAGATTAGGGTTTTTAGTTGAGGCTTTCCTGAGAGTATTCTTCAATGTTTCATGTGTGGTTGAATCTTCTTCTTTGTTATATGTGTTCTGTTTGATCTTTCTCAAAATCAATTAAGCTTCCGCAAGTTTGATAGTATAGGTAGATTAAGTATTTTGATTTAGTACATTGCATAATCAGTTTAATCTACAGTGAGAATTTCTACACATAGTATTGCTATTCCGCCTGTGCTACCTCTCGCATCTATGGTCATGCATTCATACCTTGGTTTTATTTTACTTAATATGTCTTCCATTTTCCCTCCTGTAATCTTTGTTTCTTGTAGCAGCATGAGTTGAGGTTTTTCTTTTCTTAGTCTCTTAGTTAAATGTCTCTATTTGCCTCTGCTATTGAGACCTCTTATGTTCTAGGATGTAATTATCATTGGGATAATTTGTTTATTTGTTGGTATACCACCGATAGCGGCACCACCCTGCCTACATTCACCAACATTTCTCCCATAATCTGTATGGATTCCTGTCATGCGGAAAGAGTCAATTTTGCGGACAAAACCGACCTCCCTAGAAGCTAAGGCTTTCTAGTGACAAACAAAACAATCAAGCACTATCTTTCCCTAAATATGCATTTAAAATACAAGCAACCAGGTGTTTAAAGCATACCTTTAGTCCAACGCTGTTTGTAGCATCCAAGCCTCTCCGATCCAGATGAGCTCCTCCTTCTCCTTGAAACCTGCATTCACTAACAAGCAAACGATTGCATAGCACCTGAATAACTCATATAATAAAACATATTCATCATAAAGACCAAGGAGTATATGAAACAAATTATATATAACAACTTGTTGAGAAAAATGAACTTAATTGTATTAATTGGAAACAAAAGAAACCATTACAACCAGTGCCTTGGTGTTGTGCAGGTCCCTCCCAGGGTCCAGCAAGAATTCTCCTTTACTTTGATCAGCTCACCCACTTCCAAATGAAGCTAAGAAAGGATGGGAATCTCTCCTCTCAAGCTCTATAAGGGAGTCCTAATTTCAGTAGCATCTACCCTTAGGAATGTTTAGCTTTCAACCTCCCCTCCCTCTGGCCCAATGCCTGTATTTATAATGATTTGGAGGAAGTTAATCAGGTCCACCATGAATGGGATAAGCCCCTCTTTCAATGGGATAGCTCCCCTCTTGATGGGATAAGTTCCTCTTTCATATGGATGCATGAACCATCTGGAGGCGCTCAATACACGTCAAACCATCTTCTAGAATGCTCTAGAATCGACCACAAGTAACTTTTTTGAAGTAAAACTCGCGCCTTTTGACCTTTACAGGAGTACGCACCCACCCCTTTACAGACAGAGTGTACAAGTACGCAGGTATTGTGAACTTGAGGTGCGTACACGCAGGTAAGGGTAAGAGAAACTACGTAACCAGAGTTAATTGACTTTTTAAGGACTTTCTCTCTTTCTTGGAGTTTGACATGAGGAGCAGAGGTATAAGACTTGCCAAGGAGGATAGTATGACAATTGATGGAGCCATACCGACTGTAAATAGTCATGGTGACCAATTTTAGTGTAACAGATTGCCCCCTAAAGTGCGAAGCCTGTAGTAGATTAGGGTTTCATATCATCTAGGAAGGGTGAAGCACTTTATCATTTCAAGGATTATCTTGTGGAGAGCCCAGTCGGAACCTGCAAATATTCAACACAAAATACATATATAAGATCATATCATCGCTGAGGTAGGCATTCCCATACTCAGATTGAAAACTTTAACTAACAAACTAACTACTGCTCTGATACAGGAATGATTTCACAGTACATCATAATCATAGACTCATGTAGACACAGTATGGACGCAGCCATCTGTTTATGATTAGTCTACTGTATAATGAATACAAAACTCCTTGCAGCCTGGATGGTGGAAACTAGATCCAGGGTCTTCATTTCTACTTCTCGAAATAGTACGATTCTATCCATGCGAATAAATGAGTTGATGTTGAACATGGTAGAAACCACTTGATTACCAGTCGATGATGTAAACTGTTAACAAGTGTGAGAGAGACCACCAGTGATGTCAATGGTTCTCAAAGTACCCAGTACAATCCATGAGATGTGAATGGATGTGTTGATGTCGAACATGTCACGGAATCCTTTGATCGAAAGTCAATGATGTAAACTGTCGTCAAAGGCGAGAAACCTGCCATTGATGCATGCAGATTTCAAGGTACTAACAATTTCTAGGTCATCTTTCTAGATAATGTGCTGATGTCGATAGAAAGTGACCCGTTGCAGGCAAGCCCGCAACACGAAATCATAGATCAAGTTGAAGAAATGTAGCTGTAAGGACTGACTCAGGGATGGTCAAGATGGATGACAGGTATTTTGCAGATGAATAGTTTATTTGCAGTGACCTCTTGAACACATAACGACACAACAGATGGCTTGGTGACAATTGACCCAAAGTTAATACCGAGAAATCGGTTGAAGATTTTCAATGTGGTTTGATCAACTGTTAGGCAAAGGATTTCCCAACCCAGGTGAATGAAAAGTGTCATGTTCAAGAGTGGTGATAAGGTTTTTCTAAGACAAAGGATAACAAATAGGCTCATTTTTCTCTCTTTTCCCCCACCATTTCTAGCAAGTACCTCTTTATTTTTTACAAGCTTGAGGAGGATAACATATGCTTTATTATAAGCTCATCCTTCGGATGAGTCCAACTTAGTTTAGATTCGAACCCTAAGAAGGAGTGGTCCGTTGCTATTTGTAATCGAACAGGTCCTTTACTGTGAAATTTTAATGAGTCCAGTATAGGAGAAACTCGGCGTTTTTCAATTTTAGAGAGTCTGAAAAAACTTAAGAAGACTCCAGGGTTGAACTTTTTCGTAAATTTGTGTCTCCCAAGCCCGAAAAAGTATAAAATAATACTTGAGAGAACCGCTTGATCTTTACGACCAAGGAGTACTTTCATGATTAGTGTCTCTGACTTGAAAAGTAAAAAGTGATCAAGGACATGTCGTTTTATTTCCAATATCGAATTTGAAACGACAAAAATCCGGCAATCTTTTCATGTTTTTACGGTCAGAAAAGGGCTATAAGAGGACCGTCTTTTAATTCCATTTTAACGAGTGTAAAAGAAACGCTCGGCGATCTTTTCATGTTTTAGGAGTCAGAAAAGGGCTTAAAGATGACTCTGATGTTTTTGTTTGTAAAAAATGACAATTTTCCCTGAAAATCCTTTATCCTGCACAAAAACCAACACATTACTCATACCTGTTTAAAGATAGATAAAAATACTTTGAAAAATACCTTTTCATGGTGAAAAATAAACAAATTTACCATTTATTTACCCAAAAAACCTATAAAAAGGGCTTTTAACAATTCATTTTTACCATTTTACTGTTGAGGAGAGAAAAAGGGCTTTTGGCAAGAAACTTCCTGTGGACATTGCGGAGAATCCGATCGTCGAAATCGAACGCCGTCTCTTTCAGGTATTCTACAACATCCTCCTCTTCATTTTCATCCATTTAGAATTTGTTTTTAGGCCCTAGATGTCATTTTTTGGAGGCTTTGGGGTTTCAAGATCTGCCTTTCGGGGTACGCAGGTGCCACACTAAGGACCCGCATACCCCGACATTTTCTCAGTTGGGAAAATGCCAGGCGTACGCACCTTGCCTTAAGGGAACCTGTGTACGCATGCTCTGTTCCTAAAGGCGGGGTGCGTACTCCGCGCAAAGGGTTTACAAACCCAAAATTCTCTAAATTGGACCAATTTTTTTTTATTTCATTGACTCTAATGGATGTTTTCTGGTGTGTAGATTGTTCACCATGCTTGATTGGCGCGAGAGAGAGCACGAAGATGTTGATTTGGCCGCCATTAGTCATCAACCATCCATTGATGCTTTGAAGACATGCGACCTTTACAAATACTGGGCCATACCTGACATGAGGGCCCAAGTGCGCTTTCTAGAGTGGTTGGTAGAAAGATGGAACGTTCAGGACCAGTGTTTTTATATTGGAGGGCACAAGCTCGAGATAGAGCCCTCAGATATCTACTTCCTCACTGGTTTGCCCAAGAGAGGCGAACACTTGACTCTGTTCGGGACTAGGCCGGGTGGCCAGTCCATCGCTAGTCTCCGACTAGAGTGGTGTAACACTCAGACTCAGGAGAAGGGGATAGAGATCAAAACTATATCCCGCCTTGAACTTATGGTGATTGCTTTTACAGTTACCAGACTTTGCGGGGCTGCCGCTTTACACATTGCCACTGGATCCCAGATGCGGATGGCGATTGATTGCTATCGAGGCACCATTTTCAACTGGTGTGATGCTGTGTTGGCCAATTTAAAGGGCCAACTGACTAGAGCCAAAAACGGACAGCTAAAGACTTTTGGTTATGGGCCTTTAGTTGTGAGTTTTGGCTTAGAGAGGGTTCTGATGCTGATCCCACAGCAGCTCACTGTTGAGGCTGGGCTTCCCCGAGAGCCCAAATTGATGTGATGGGTTGCGGTTATGGCCCGTCATCCTGATGAGGGCACGGAGGTTGTCCGATTTACTCCGGAGTACTTTCACTGGTTAGAGGACCAGGTCTTTTCTATACAGGATTTTCCTTATGCCGGAGTTGATTTTCGTGGAGATCCGGACATGGTTCTTCCACCGGGAGAACAATGGGATGACACATGTAACTTCATTTTCCACAAGTTTTTAAACTATCTATTTTTTTGTTTGTTTTTATATCGTCTCAAAACTAACAGTAATAATTTTCAAAATGCAGATGTAGGCCCACGTCGTCTAGCAAATCTCCGGCCTTTCGAGAGGAGACTACCAGTTGCAGCGGCACCGGCCCCACAGCACGAGGCCACAGAGACCTTAGCTTAGTTGGAACAAGACCTAGAGCATCTAACGACAGATATACCGGAGACTACTATAGACGATATTCCTATCAGGCTTCAGCGCTATGTAGTCGCAGTCCCAGGACCTTTTAGAAGGTTCTTGTGTAGGGTAGCCCGTGCAGTGGTGTCGTATAGAGAGCATCACCAGTGATTGGATGGTCATTTTGTAGACACATGTGACATTTTGGTTTTTTGTACTTATCATTTTTGCCGATCATAAGGTGTTTCTCAACCCATGATCGAAGACGATGTATTTTTTGACACACTCCTATCTATATATATCATTATTACCGGCTTATCTGTTGAACATGTGTGATGAAATGTTTTTAAATTTACATGTATGATTATTGCAAATGTCTATTTAACATTCGAGAAGCAATTGCATCTGCTAATGTATTTAAAGACCTTGGAATATGCTGATATTCAATGTAATAAAATTCATGTTCCAAGAGACGCACTCTCAAAAATAACCTTAATACACTGGATTTCTAATGGCATACACTCTATTAAGCTGTAATACAACGAGTTCAGAATCTAACCTCACTATCAAACTCCAAATCCCAAATGAAATAGATTTAGACAATAACTCAATCACTGCACTGTATTCGGCAATGTTGTTTGTTGTTTGACCGAGGCTCACCCCATGCATAGAAACTAACTCGTCAGAGGGCGAATAGATAACCCAAGCTGCGGAATAGATATTCCGTGTACTACGACAAGCACCATCAGCAAATCCAATGTATGTTTGGAGAGGCATCGACATCTGCAATATCAAGAGTAAAACCAAGATAAGCTAGAATAACAACGAAAAACACACTTTCTAAGCTAAGCACACTGTCTAAACTAACAAACACACCAGCTAGAAAGAAAAACTAACCTAACTAAAAATCCTCCATACCCATCATTTAAGCATAATACCTCTTTAGGTAAAGTCCATTTCTGGGTTTACCCAAAGAGTCCCCGTCAAAGTCTACCAGCTCATAGGCCCCTTTTGCTAGCTTTCACTTGACAATATAGGGCCCATGCCACATAGGAACGAATTTTCCAACACCTAATTTATCATTAGCTTGATCATATAATAGCACTAGGTCTCCTTCCGAAAAATTTCGAGGGGTCACATTTCGATCATACTGAGCTTTCATACGTTTTGTGTGAGTCTCGATCGCCAATGCAGCATCACGTCGAGTCTCATCTAATTGAGCTAAGTATAATAAATGCTTTTCCTCTTCGGAAGTAGCTGGAAGTAACTCGATGGCCATTTGCAGTGACAGGATTTCACATTCAATGGGTAGCACAGCTTCCAAACCATAAACTAGTTGGAAAGGAGTGAACCTTGTTGATGTTTTCACTGAGGTTCGGTATGCCCAAAGCGCTGAAAATAACATGTTGTGCCAATTCGACCGATGAATACCAATGATTCGTCGGATCATGATAACTAAAACTTTGTTGATGGACTCAACCAGACCATTCGCTTGTGGATAATAAGGAGTTGAACTATCGTGACGCAAACCAAGCTGGCCTGTAAGTTCTGTCATCATAACGTTTCGAAAATGGCGCCCATGGTCAGTGATTATCGCTTGTGGGACACCAAACCTAGCAATAATGTGATTGAACATGAAAATTGCAGCTGTCTTGCCGTCTGCCTCGAATGTAGGCATCGCCTCGGCCCACTTAGTAAAATAATCTACCGCAAGGATGATATACACATGCCCCCCGGCCAAGTGAGTGTTACATGTAATAAAATCGATACCCCATTTGGCAAAAGGACCAACGGAAATTATAGGGTGGAGAGGAGCAGGTGGAGCACGCATCTTTCAATCAAACACTTGACAGTTGTGGCATTTTCGGACCGCAGTAATACAATCTTTAAACAAGGACAACCAGAAGTAGCCAGCGCACAATATCTTTTGGGCTGTGGCATACCCAGACATATGACCGCCACACGCTCCAGAGTGACAGTCATTCAGAACCCTTTTAGCTTCTTCATGAGTTAAGCAACGTCGAAAAACCAAGTCCGCCCCACGGCGATAAAGAGTATCTCCAATAATTTTGTACTGTTGGGACTGGAATCGAATTTTCCGACGTTCCGACTTTGAAACTTTGGGCCGAAAGGATTGGGTCTAGAGATAGACGATGATATTCCCATACCACGGATCTAAAGTTCTGATTAGAAACAAAGATTCGTCCACGATGGGCTCCTCTGCCACATTTTCCGTGTCAGCACGCGGGAAGTCACACATTAACTCTGCAAAAACTAAAGATTTCTTAGACTTGGATTTCTCAAACTCCAAGTCGAACTCTTGCAGGATAACAATCCATTTAGAGTACTTGCCCCCTAGCAATTGTTTAGTCAAAATGTAGATCATAGGGTTGCAATCCGAAATGACTGTAGTTTTACGGAGTAAAATGTAGTGACGAAAACATTGGACAGCTTGAATGGCTGCCAATGCCAATTTCTCCACATGTGAATATTTTAGCTCAGTTGGGTTTAACGTCCGACTAAGGTAATATATCACATGTTCCGTTCCGAATTCATCTTCCTGAACTAAGACCATTCCAATGGTGGAATGAGCGGCGGCGAGGTACAAAAAGTAATCCTGGTTGTAGTTGGGAGGATGCAGCAACGGTGCATGGGTCAACGCGTGATTGAGTGCATCAAAAGATTTCTGAGCTATCTCATCCCAAGAGAATTGAGCGTTCTGTTTCAACAACCGGGTAAAACCCTTTGTAACCTCAGCATAGTTAGGAATGAATCGTCGTAAAAAGTTTGCTTTCCCCTGCAAACTTTGGAGTTGGCGAAGACTCAAAGGAGGAGGAAATTTGATGATATCTTCTACCTTCGAGGGATCGACGCGAATGCCGGCTTTCGAAACTAAAAATCCTAGCAATCGTCCCACTTCTATACAGAAGACACATTTGTGTGGGTTCAACCGAATACGATAATGCCTACACCTCATGAAGATTGCTCGTAAATGGACAAGGTGATCAGCACGACGTAATGAATGAGCGGGCAAATCATCGAGATACGGTTGCACAATGTGTTTGATGTCATGAAACGCATAAGACATCGCCCTCTGAAAAGTTTCTCAAGCATTCTTGAGCCCAAAAGGTAATTTGCAATAAGCAAATGTCCCCCATCGACAAATGAAAGCCGTTTTTGGTTGATCGGCAGGTAGAATATTGATTTGATTGTAACCGGAAAAACCGTCCATAAAGGAAAATATCTCACTGCCGGCACAATCATCAATTATTTGATCGATATAGGGTGTTGGGTAGTTGTCCTTTGGACAAGATCGATTAATGTCCCTATAGTCGATGCAAATTCTTATTGTTCCTTGTTTTTTGTTAACCGGAACAATATTCGATACCCAATCCGTTAACGGGATCAGATAAATGAAACCTGCTTTCAACAGCTTCTCAACTTCTGCTTTAATTGCAGCCACTTTTCGTGGGTGAATCTGACACAAACGTTGCCGGATGTGTTTAGCGTCCGGGTAAGTCTTAATCTCATGGACAACAATCGCGGGATCAATTCCTGGCATTTCCTCATAGGACCAGGCAAACACGTCGCGGAATTCTTGAAATAGGGCCTTGTATGTCTGAATTTCGTCATCTGAACACGAGGCACCTATATGAATGTGCTCAACAATTCCGGGCTTGACTGAAATGTCAATGGGAATAGTGCGAGAGATATTTCCCAAATTCAGCTCTGAATCAGGATGTTTCATTGGATTCTGAGCTTCTTTGACATATTCAGCTGTAAAGATTGATGAGAAATCATTTTCAAAACGATCGTCCTCAGGTAAAAACGAAGAACTGTGATGGAGATCTTCCCATGGTAAATCGTCTACACACAGGACTTCACGAAGTTGCTCGTCAGATGACACAACTTCGGAAAACGCTATTAACTCTGAGGTTGACGTGAAAAGTGATTCCTCACGGACCACATTCATTTGGTCGATTTTGGTTGAACGCGGGTCGGTAAAAGACTGCATGGCTTCATGGGCAATTTCATATGGACTCAAAGGCATAGCATCACCAAATGAGTCTATCTCAGATTCAGAAGGAACGATCCAAGGATCGTCATAAACAATAGTGTCTGATGTAATCATATGAATGGATGCAAATGAAGACAATGCGTTGATTGGAGGAAAAGGAAAAGTTCCCAGTAAACCGGCATCTTTAACTAATCCTACTCCAACATCCTTATAAGGGATAGTCGCTTTACCGACATGCTGAATACTCTCTGAAGAGGCTGGGTCGAATGAAAAGTAAGCCAACTGGTCCATGGTTATGATATTGCCATTATGTGGAAACTTTATTACTCGGAAGACCGATGAAACGACCGCTGTCATAGCATAAGACCATCTTCGACCCAAGAGAAGGTTGTAGTCTAGAGGGGCATCAACCACCTCCACATCTAGACTAACGGTTTTTCCTTCAACCCCTATAGGCAAATCCTGAAGAATGCCAAAAGGATGGAACCCACGGCCATCAAAGGCCTTAATAATTGTCGGGGATTGATTTAGTGAAGGAGAACCAAGCGATCTCCAACACTGTATCAACATAATACACGTGGAAGCTCCCTCATCAATTATAGTCCGATGAATAGGCCTGTTTTTGACTATCACTGGGATCTGGAAACCCATTTGATGAGGTAAACGCAGTGTACTATTTTCTAGATCAAAGATTATTAGGTTTGGGTCCTGAACATCAACAGCTCCTATAGCCGACAAAAGTAATTTGCGTTGTGCTGGGCATGATTGCAGCACTTCCAAAGCTGACATTGCTAAGGGTGAAACAGCTAAGTCCTCAACAATGTTATAATTCTGGGCCGCTCTCGCATGTGGATTGAAAGCAGACTTTCGAAGTATACCCTTGGCGGGCGGTTTGATTACTAAGTTCGGGTTAGGTTTCTCGATCTGTAGTGGATCGGAACCGGGAGCTGAGGTTGATGGATTAGAATGAGAAGATTCTGCTTCTTTGCCATCAACAGGACTTTTACTACCATAATCTTGCGATCGAGTCGCAATCCTTACATGAGACATCATCAATATGGGTTCTTCACTGGCACTCGAGGAAGAACCTATCATCTTACTCTCCTGCTTTGGAAATGGATCTTTCAAAACAACAGGAGTTGGGGAACCTTTGACGATTTTCACAACCTCTGCTCGATGAGGGCAATCTCTTGTAAAATGATCCTCTTCACAAATAAGACAAGGATATCGAGGTTTGCACTTTTCATCATTGGTTTCCGACTTTTCAGTTTTCTCCTTTGGAGTTTTGTCTGCTTTATTCTTCTTCTTGCCTTTCTTTTTCCCACTGGATTTTGATTTAGCCGTAGATGACTCTACAGCGTGAATATCAACGGAAACTTCAGCAGAAGAATCTCCTGTTGGGGAGTCTGGTAAGGTTATAATAGGAGAAGAATTCTTTGAAGACTTCTTCTTACTTTTAGTGTTCACCGTACCAATCATACCATCAGCGGCATGAGACCCCGAAGGAGCAGCAGCGATTTGATTTGACTTAGGAAGATCTGGGATCCTTTCGTGTAACGTACCTGACTGAGTATAAACTAAGTCAAGGTACTGCGCTTGAGCAATCACTTGCTCCTTAGTAACTACTCTGGCCTTAGCTACGTCTTCAGTAATCTTTGGTAACAATGATTTAACAAACCATTCAACTAAGATCTGGTCCGGGATAAAAACTTTCACTAACCGCCTTCGACGTCTCCATTCATGAATATGATCGGAAATATAAGTGGACGTCGATTGTTTTAATGAAGTTAGTAACTCCGTGCCATTATTATATCTGACCGGCAACTGAAAATGAGTTAAAAACGAGGTAGCTAACTGGCTAAAATTATAAAAAGAGGCCCGTGGTAACTCAATGTACCACTTGGCCGCAAGACCAATGAGAGTACGCTGGAAAAGACGTGAGCGGATCGAATCATCCGAGATGGAATTAGAGGCACACCAGAGGTGGTAAGTCATCACATGATTCGACGGGTCCTCTCCAGACTTACCTTCGAACTTGGGTATGTCACTGGACAACTTATTTGGCATTGGCGGCCAAAACGGAAGATAATTTATTGGATCGTTCATTAGGCGCGACAAGTTTGGTAAATCCAAAGTTGCGATAAACGGTAACTGCCGATTAGGATCTCTAAAACTCTGGGTCACGAGACCAGTCCCAGGAGGAGGATATCCAGGATAACTTGGAATAGGAATCGCGTTCGGGATATTGTATCCTCCTGGAAAACCAGGATTAACCGGACCGTACTGGGGTTGTTGTGATTGTTGATAAGTGTACCCAGGATATGGTTGATACTGGTAAACTAGCTGCTGGACAACAGGACCGTATTGGTACTGTCCCTGGTACGGTTGATAAGAGAATTGTGGTTGACTTGTGATAACCGTACTTAAACCAGGTTGTCCTACAGGCATCTGAACCGTAGTTTGAATCATGGATCCAGACAAGGGTAAAGATGTCTGAGGAGTAGTTATAGAGACAGTAGAAACCGGAGCTGTCGATACTCCAGAAGTAGGTGGGGTAGATTGAATAGATGTTGCGGTAGTTGCAGCAGTGGTTTGAGATGGAGTACTAGGTGCAATAGGCCCAGACTGAGAAACTACCGAAGGTACAGAAGTTTGAACATTAGACTGGACTGGTTGTTGGGGTGAACCATAAACTAAGGGTTGTCCAGTTTGAGATGACAACTGTACACTTGGCTGCAACACTTGTTGAATTTGTGATGGATCCCACACTATGTTCATTCCGGGGTATTGACCCATAACAGGTTGAGGATATTGAGATCCATAACCAGATTGAGGGTAGGATTGATAATTGAAAGGTACATTTCCCGTACTTGAACATAAGATTGACCTTGGGGTGGTTGGAAACGTTGGTTCGAGTACTGACCTTGGGGTAGATACCCTTGAGGCATGTACTGATACTGGGGTTGACCTTGAGGTATAAATTGATACTGAGGTTGACCTTGGGGTACATATTGAGGCTGGGGTTTACCTTGAGGAATGTACTGCACCACGGGTACATACTGTCCTTGAGGTTGCCCCCCAGACACAATTTGTGTACCTTGAGGTTGCCCCCCAGGCGTTAATTGAGGCTGCCCCCCAGGCAGTAACTGGCCACCTTGAGGTTGAGAACTGGGAATTGAACCTGACATCATATAAATGTCTCCTACGCTCAATGGTTTATTACCATTGTTTCTAGTTAATAACCCATGTTCAATGGGTTGAGGAGATGCTCCCGCAAAAGTACCAGAAAGTGACTGATACCCAGAGGGAATAGAAGGACCGCCGTGTTATAGACAATTTTGTGCCTTACAGCAACAAGCATGAATTGTCAATAATCCAAGGGATCCAAAGTTCCCTAAACATGATGTTCCTACCCCTAGAGGAACAAGGTCAGCAAACCAACAGCTCTCAGATCAGTTCTCCACCTGAAAACACTCAAAAACAAGCAATCCTGAAATCAAAGCAGGTGCTCCACTAGGCTTCTGTGCTGAAACACAACTGCTCCATGGTGTACCTGCGTTGCAAAGCAGGTAGAACAAAGCCCACCTGCGTTGAGCGAGTTTGGACATGTGGCACACTGAGTCATTGCTCTGGAATCTTCCAAAAATGACACTTGGATCAGGGATTTCGCCTTGTGATGAGTCAGAGGCTTTGTTTCTCCAAGTGGAAGCAAGGTTCACCAAGTGGACTCAAGAACTGAAGATCAACTAAAGATTAACTGAAGAGAGAGAGGACACAAGGCAGCTACACATCAGTTGCAAGATGACTCATCCTTTCTCAATTCATCTATATATTGAGCTCTCTCCTATGAGCTCAGGGGGCTGGAATTTTGTGCAAAGTAATGATATGCTGTTGGTTTCACTATAGAACTATTGGGTGATTGTTTGAGAGAGGTGAAGAAGAGCAATTCTTTCTGCTTGGAGGTGTTGCTGGGTTGGAGCCTTCAATGGTTGTAATACTCTCAGAACCTTTATTTCTTCATTAATAAAAGCTGTTGAGGTTCTTCTATGTGCTCTTGTTTCAATAATATATTGTGATGATTGCATGTTTGGTTTGCACTAATCCGTGAACCAGTTATGATTGCATGCCTCTTGTAGTTTCCTTCTTTGTTATTTTGCAGGATCTCATTGTAGCTGGGCAAGCAAAAGAACAAGGAGCTAGGAGCAAGCGGCCAAAGAGAAGAGTTTGGATTCGACATTAAGCGCAAGGCAACGGTTAGTGCATTTCTCCATTCTCTTTTGCTTTCATAAAGAAGTAAACCTTAAGTAGTTTGTTTTACAGTTGTTGCTAAGGAACTATCACCCTTAGAGTGGGATAGGGTCATCCGAGTCGAATACTTTTCCCTACAACAAACTGGCGACCATACTGGGGAACCCATCTGTTTGATTGTGTTTGTAGTATCTTGCTATTCATTTCCTGAACAAAAGAGTACCAAATCGAAAAGCTTTTGACTATATCAAAAGCGAAGTAGAGGGCAGCTACTCTAGCTCATTTCTGAGCAAGTTCATGATTTGAAGAGCTGATCTACAAGGATCCTTGTAAGCTCTTAGTGATAGCTTTTTACCTTCCTAATCATCCCTTTGAGTGTGCTTGACTGATTGCTTCTGATTTGAGCAAAAACTGTGCATTTTTGAGAAAATTATGACCCGGAAACTGTGAAAACGCAACTTTCGTTTTCCAAAGCAGGTAGTACACAGGCTACCTGCTTTGCAATGCAGGTCCCGAAGGGGCTACCTGCGCTGAGAGCCAGACTCGCTGTGCAGCACCTGCGTTGGCCCAATTTTGCCTAGTGCTGTTGGGGTTTCCTACTTTTCTCTTGCCTGTTTTCACTATTGATTTGGCTGCCAGTTACCAGTCTTGCACCTGTTCTGAAACCAATATTACTTGCCATCATTCCGCCTCTGTTATATAACGAAATTGTTCTTGTTCTTTGTATTTCTTACTCATTTACAATTTCCCATAACGAAAAGTAAACTAGTCTTGCTTTTGGCCTCTTAGATCTGAACCTGTGTTAGGCGTTTTGCTGGTCTAAAGAGTTAGCTTGTTTGCTGTCCATAGCTGATTAGTCATTTACTTTCGTCATTATGGTTTGATTTCATGCATTTCCAGTGATTAAGCAAGTGAATCTTAAGGTGTCTTTTGATTTTGGACAAGCTTGTTTACTTCCGCTTTAAATCGAAATCAAAGTTATATAACAACTTTCTTTTTGTAACCCATCCACATTAAGAAAGGGAAAAGAAAATACATGCATTGTGCATTTTGCATTTGACTGTTTGCTTGACGATTTAGGAAAAATTTGCATTTAGTGTGTGCTCTATGATCTGTGTGAAAAGATTTGCCTTTCTTTTCCCTCAGTAGTTAAGGTTTTCAAAGTTGAAAGATTGAAAAGTTTGCTTCTCATCTTAGACTGCATTCAGGAATTTGTTACATACATCTCGTGGTGATCCTTAAAGGCAAACTGCTAAGCAAGATCAACATTAAAATAAATTCAATTTACATAACAACACTTTGTAACATAACGCAAACAAATAGAGGTCTAGGTAGAGACGTGTTCCGGCGTCGTTAAACATAGTGACTGTCGATCTCTACGAAGGTGGGTGATTCCTCTTGAGAGTCGGTGGCACTAATACGGATTTGTGCTCCCACGTACCGTCGCGTATATATTGGGAGACCCCTATAGGCAATTATCCTTTATCCATAGGAAGCCGTGTCGGCCGCCCTACTGATCGCGATGCAGTGAACACAACATTCACGAAGATCGACCACCCGTACCGTAAAACGTATTCTGTGGTTTCGCGAAAAGTTTGGCACACCCTCTGCCTAGAACTCCAGAGCAGTTTCTTTTGGCCTTTTTCAAACTCTATAACTGAAAAAGTCCAGCCGAGCATTTGTCACTTCGGGCTCGTTAAAACATCGAAGGGGACTAGAGTCATCTTTAGCTTTTTCTCGACTCTTAAAACATGAAAAAGCAAGTTTGTGTCTAAAAGCGTCGTTAATAAAATTTATTTTAAACGGAACATAATCACCTCTTATTCCCGCGTTGATCTTTCAGTTGAAAAAGTATGGAGCCCACCAACCAAGGAAGTGACCTTGGCAGAAGTCCAAATCCCTTCTCCTCTTGGGGAGATGTTGGTGCGCCTCATATGGCCACATTGTCACTTCCAGGATTGACAATTGGCCTACCCGTATGGCTTTTTTCAACTAATGTAGTCCAGATCGCCACTAATCCCGAGCAGTCGAATCAACAGTCAGACCAGTTTAGAACTACCCACCAGCCTTCCACTTCTTACAATTCTTCCTCTGATCCTTCATCTTCACAAGGTAGAGCCGGCAAAAGTCAGCCTCCCATGGAGAAGAAGGAAAAGAAGAAGAGAGAAAAGAAGTAGAAGGGGCCTATGGCGAAGGCGACTGGGGGCAAGCAAAAGACAGCTGACAAAAACCCACACACTGCACCGACCGGGCCTAAATCGCCATGTGTCATTTGCAAAGGGGCCCACTTCCATCATGATTGTCCTTGTATTCCCCGGATACTAAGGGACTGGTCCCCAAGGTTGCACAATCCGGTAGCATCAACCTCTGGTAGTCATGTTGATTGCAGTCCGTCAACTAGCGAGAGTGAAGGACGAAGAGGGAGACCAAGATCACCCTGTATATTGTGTGAAGGCGATCACGCCATCCACAAATGTCCATTCTTAGATGAGGCAAAGAGAGTTTTGGAAGATCGTCCGGTATCACCGTTACGACTTCCTCCTGGATACCAAAAACTCGTGCCTAATCCCTCGATAGTTGAAAATCCAGCTGGCCCGCTCAAGTGGTCAGCTGAAGTGTCGGTCATTGAGAATGAACCAACTGAATCCAGACCAGACGAAAGTCTAAAGGTCGAAACGGCAGTTGACCCGGTTCTTCCTTCAGAGGTTTCATCCTCAAATGACACCGTCGTTGAAGATTCACCTTCAAATGACACCCTCACTGAAGAGAATAAGGATGACACCGTCTAGATTCTTTTCATCAACACAGACTCTGATGAGCATCAGGGCAATGCGCCCATTCCTTTATCGCAGGAAGGAACATCGTCAGGGTCGTATCCGGGCGTGTATTCGGTCCCACCACCAAGCAACCTGGTTGTATCCTTTGATTGGAACCAACTAGGCAGACCCCGGTTACCAGCCAGTATACCATTCAGAATCATTGTCCAAATCTATAGAATGGTAATGGCTGGAACCATCATTGATGAAGGGGCATCTGTGAGTATCCTTTCCTCTATTGCTTGGAAAGCACTGGGTTCCCCGACGCTTTTACCTGAGATGAGAAATCTATCAGGTTTTGATAAAGGAACCAGTCGCCCGTTAGGGATTCTCCCCAATGTTCCCATTACATTGAAGGGGAAGACAGTTCATATGAACGTCATGGTCGTCCAGGGACCCTTGGTTTATAACTTACTCCTTGGACGAGACTATATATATTGCATGGAGGCAATAGTGTCCTCGCTCTTTAGAGTCATGTGTTTTCCGCACGAAGGAAGAATGGTCAAGCTCGTAGACCAACTTTCATTTCCAGGATCACGCATCGCAAATAGTCAAATACCATCCCTAAACGGCTTATTCACTCAAGAAATGCCTCCACCCCTGGTTCTACTTCCCGATGAATGCGAGTGATTCGGAAAGATATAACTGGGACCCAGGGGGCATGCACCCTGGCCTGCCTTGGGCAGAGGAAACCTTGGGTATAAAGTTGACTTCCGCAGAAGAATATGACTAGTCCGTACCCCGTCCGAAAGAAGGAAGAGAGGGTTGTTCTAGAATAAGATTCTTTTGTCAAGGTTATGTGAGCGAAAAGATCGTCTCCCTTTGTCTAAAAAAGTAGGCTCTCCTAAGGAGGAGATCCATTTGTGGCAGCAAGTAGCCACCATCTTTGAATGTCAAGCCTCACCCATTAAAACAATATGTTTTGAAGGATAAGTAGGGGCAGTCTTCAAAGAAAGAGATGAAATTGCTGCAACAAGTAGTCACCATCCTTAGCAACCTAATGATAGACACCGCCGAAAAGAGAGTTTAGTTTGCGGCAGCAAACAAAACTATTTTTCGGATAATAAGTAAGAGGCAGCGCCTCGAAATTATACTTTATACCTGGGGGCATGCAAACCTTTTGGAGTGCAAGCATGGGACGACTATTTATTTTTTTAAATTTTTAGGTCCTCCCTTTAAACCTGTAGGTCTAACCCGTTAAACTCGTAGGATTAGCCGTTTCCAGCTTGCATAAAGAAAGGATGTGGGGCGAAAGTTAAAACTTGCCAAATTGGAGTAACTAGTGAGGTATAGCTCCTTAAATATGACTACCTCACCTGAGGCGTTTCTTGTATTATGACTGGTATGTTCGAGCAGTTTTAGCACACAGTTCATGCTCGTTAAAAAATAAACGCAAGATCCGAGCAGTTTTAGCGCATAGTTCATGCTCGTTAAAAAATAAACATAAGTTGTGAGCAATCTTCCCCTAGAGTTCAAGCTCACCCAGAAAAAATGAACCGGTAAATAACCTTGGTAAAGGTAACCTTTGACAGCCATATTAAAGCCCTTGGTCGTGTTCTTGCAGTCTTACCTCCATCCGTTCATTTGGCCAATCGTTCATCTCCATATGTTTGTTTACTCGTTTTGAGGAACAGCTGCGAAGAGTGATTTCACTAAGCCATCCTTGTGACACTGCCGTGATTGGAATATTCCAACCTGTACCTGGAATCTGCTGCTGCCCTGTTAATCACTCGTTCCTCAAAAGACGAGTCTTCTTTGAGCTCTTTTCACTGACTCGTAAAATATGAAAAGTTTGCCGAGTTTTGGCCTTCCAGCTTGTTAAAGCGACCGGAAGAGCTATCCCTCCTCTAGATTTTAATCTTTTTGGACCTGAGGGATTATTGCACAAAAAGATCGAGCGCTTGTTTTGTTCGGCTCGTTAAAGCAATCGAAAATTCATCCCTTCTGTATTGTTTTATACTTTTTCGGACTTAAGGGATTAGAAGACGAAAAAGGAATTTTGGAGTTAACTTTCCGTACCTTTTCAGACTCTCTAAAAATGAAAAGGACCGAGTTTTCCTTGTCGTTAGACTCGTTAAAATGATTAAATAACGACAAACTTGTCTTTATACGAGAACGAGTTTCCCTATCGCTAGGCTCGTTAAAACATAGCGATGGGCTTGCCCGAAGGGCAGGTTATAGAACAAGCATATGTTATCCTCCTCAAGCTTGACAAAAATAAAGAGGTACTGGTCAGCAATGACTGGGGAAAAATTGGGAGAACCTCACAGCATTAATGGTAGCAAGTCGCTCTTGAACATGGCACTTTGTCCTCCGTATCACATCGTGTTGGGTTGTTTCATTCACCGGTCTCATAACCATGGTCCTCGCCACACCATCCACAATTGGGGTAATGCTACCGATCCATCACATCAGTGTCGTTATATGTTGAAGAGATGTGGTTCTGCAAAGAGTCGACCGTGTCCCACCCACTGCCATACATTATCCTTCATCCACTTCATGACCGCCACCCTGAATCATACATCACAGTTTGTTTTCACCTCATCACAATCACTAGCTCCGTTCCGTGTCACTGATGTGGGATTCATTAAGGCCCTCCTTTGACGGATCGCTCCTTGTCAACATCAGCTCATTATCCAAGGAGTTGATCTAGGAACAATCCCTTCAGTACTTTGAAGCTTGCATGCCTCAATGGCAAGTTTCTCACTTCCGGCGACAGGTATACATCAATGACCTTCGACCAGAGGATTTTGCATGGTGGTCGACGCCAAGTCCTTTATTCCCACCATGTGAATTGTACTGCTGTACCTTGAGGGTCATCATCCTTATCGGTGATTCCTCTCGTGCTTGTTAACGGTTTACATCATTGGCCGGTAATCAAGCGATGTCTTTCCATGTTCGACTTCAAGAAATTCTCACATGGATCGACTTGTACATCGAGTGAAGATCGGAAGAGATTGAAGACCCCGGATCTAGTTTCATCCATCCGGGCTGCGATATATATTCAGGATATAAAGACATTTGATATGTACATCGTTGCAGCAGATGATCATCCTTCTCAAAGGATGATAATTTCAGCAGAAAATTATCAGTCTACAATCAGACGATCGTCTGTTCTATGTACCAAAATGTATTTATAAAGCTGAGCATGGGAATGCCCGCCTCAGCTAGATCATGAAAATGTATGAAAAATAATGTATCGTATTGTATCTTATTACAGGACACTTCTCAGCAGATTGAATGAACTTCGGATCCTCTCAATAAAGCATTTCACCCGATAAACGACCTCATACTTTAGGGGCCATCTGTTATAGACAATTTTGTGCCTTACAGCAACAAGCATGAATTGTCAATAATCCAAGGGATCCAAAGTTCCCTAAACATGATGTTCCTACCCCTAGAGGAACAAGGTCAGCAAACCAACAGCTCTCAGATCAGTTCTCCACCTGAAAACACTCAAAAACAAGCAATCCTGAAATCAAAGCAGGTGCTCCACTAGGCTTCTATGCTGAAACACAACTGCTCCATGGTGTACCTGCGTTGCAAAGCAGGTAGAACAAAGCCCACCTGCGTTGAGCGAGTTTGGACATGTGGCACACTGAGTCATTGCTCTGGAATCTTCCAAAAATGACACTTGGATCAGGGATTTCGCCTTGTGATGAGTCAGAGGCTTTGTTTCTCCAAGTGGAAGCAAGGTTCACCAAGTGGACTCAAGAACTGAAGATCAACTAAAGATTAACTGAAGAGAGAGAGGACACAAGGCAGCTACACATCAGTTGCAAGCTGACTCATCCTTTCTCAATTCATCTATATATTGAGCTCTCTCCTATGAGCTCAGGGGGCTGGAATTTTGTGCAAAGTAATGATATGCTGTTGGTTTCACTATAGAACTATTGGGTGATTGTTTGAGAGAGGTGAAGAAGAGCAATTCTTTCTGCTGGGAGGTGTTGCTGGGTTGGAGCCTTCAATGGTTGTAATACTCTCAGAACCTTTATTTCTTCATTAATAAAAGCTGTTGAGGTTCTTCTATGTGCTCTTGTTTCAATAATATATTGTGATGATTGCATGTTTGGTTTGCACTAATCCGTGAACCAGTTATGATTGCATGCCTCTTGTAGTTTCCTTCTTTGTTATTTTGCAGGATCTCATTGTAGCTGGGCAAGCAAAAGAACAAGGAGCTAGGAGCAAGCGGCCAAAGAGAAGAGTTTGGATTCGACATTAAGCGCAAGGCAACGGTTAGTGCATTTCTCCATTCTCTTTTGCTTTCATAAAGAAGTAAACCTTAAGTAGTTTGTTTTACAGTTGTTGCTAAGGAACTATCACCCTTAGAGTGGGATAGGGTCATCCGAGTCGGATACTTTTCCCTACAACACGCCGTACAAAAAAGATTCAGGCGATTGAGTAAACATGGACGATTGACCTGACATATTTACAGGAGTATAAAGACCTCCAGGTGGATAAGGAGCACGAGGTGGAGAAACAATTAACCCTGAGTTGTCTAAATAATTAGTTAAAGAAAGATACCAAGTAGTACTTCTAGGTGGACTGTAAAAAATGGATTCACGCTCCCTTAGATCAATAACAGGTTGATTTTCAGGGATAGGGACGCCTATTTCTTCTTCTGGAGCAAATTCTTCAATATCTATCAAACCAGAAGGAAGATTTTCGGTGATGACTCTTTCTACCCTAGGTGAATCAGGAGCACTAGAAGTTGGAGTAACAAGTTCAGATATCTCAGGTTCTTTGCCTATATCACTAGTAGATGAAAAACTACCAGCAAGCTCGGAAATTGCAATAGCTTCAGGATTATAACCTGTTTCTAGAGTTTGGTAATCAGGATGAACTACCAACGAAGACTCTCCTTCTTCAGGTGAACCTACTTTACTGCCACTAGGAGTTACGAGGACTTTCAAACCTTCGTAATGACCCGGGACGTCTTCAGGAGGTTGGCCTCGAAGTCTATGGGACTTTCTCAACAAATCGGCTACGGTTACAATCTCAGGAGACTGGCCCCGAAGTCTACGGGACTGTCTCGGTAATTCAGCCACAGCTAAAAACTTTTAACTACTGCACACGCAAACAAAGTAAAATCTCAAAGCAAACCGCCTAAAGTCTCTAAAGAACCAAACAAATTCGAATCACACGCCTAAAGAATCTAGGGCGTCAAACCATGCACAAACAGTAACCTTCCGGACCGAAAACACTAGTTGGTGATGAAATCCAACATCACAGAATCCAGTACAGAAGTGGCGGGTGGAACAGTTACCCCGGCAACCTGCTTAATGAATAGACTGGCACAAGTTCCTCCACTTTAACCGTCTCGAGTGAAGTGAACCCCCCAGAAAATCCAAGTGAGTCTAGCCGACGTCTGCTCCAGGTACAGTGGGATCTTCCCTCCACCGTCACCTTGGGTAGAACCCTAAAGGTAATGGTCACTAAGGTCACCAATAGCAACAAATATACCTGGGGGAACAGTGTACGATCCGATAGCACGCAAGGGCAGAGTAACAAGCTCAATCCCCTTGCCGGCTCCTTGACAATAATCCAAGGTTTACCGACAAGTGACCCTAGGCTCCTCGACAATGGTCAATCCGAGGTTTACCGTTTGTAGTACGTGCGTATCTGGCGTCGTTCCCAATGAAGGAGGATTGATCCCCTCTCTGGTTCGGACACGATCTCGTGCTTCTCCTTTAAGAGGAGCCTTCCCAGAGCATAAATGTAACAGTTGGATTTATCCTACCACAAGATGAGCTACTTGTTTGGTTTTGCTGTCTTGGAGAGTTAATTACTCTCCTACTCCAAGACACTAGCATGACCTATATTGGTGTTTCAGAGCCCTAGTAAATAAAAAGTTACTAAGTAAATTTTACTTTAAGCGTTAATTTTTATGGCTTTTCTTTAGGACAAAAGGTAGCGGAGATGAAACTGATGGTGTGTAGACTTGACTCAAATCCACTAAAAAGATGTACCTAAGATGATTTATACTATCTTTCCTTTTCAATGAATTCCCTAGCTAAGAGAGTTGGAGAATGCAAAATTTATAAAAACAACTTTCTTGGCAATGAAAATCAAAGAAACAATCTCTTTATCTTTTCCAAAGCATACAACACATGACCACTAATTATTTCATGAAAATTTCCTTTCTCTTTTCAAAGACTTCAAATGCTACTAAAACAAACTTTTCTTCAAAAGAGATTTTTGTATTTTTCCTATTTTAACAAAGCATGTAAAACTACTTAACCAAAAATCAATTTTAAAAATCTATGAAAATCTAAGAGAAATTTACCTAGAAGTAAATCTAATGAGAAATTTACCTAAAAGCAAATCTAATGAGGTAAAAGCCTACAAAATATAATTCCAGGATGTTTTACTCAGTTACAATTCAACCAAGGAATAATTCATGCAGAATCATAAACCAGTCAAAAACAAAAATAAAAATCTTTTGTTCTTTTTCTTTAGAATGAAATTCACAGCTTAACAAACAAGCCTTCTTGAAATTCCGCAAAGAGACAACACAAAGGTAGGTTTCTCACAAAGGTGGATTTTATGAAAGGTCCGACTCCTAAGAAGACTGAAAAGACCAGGGATATCCAAGGTTTTTACAACTTCCAAAGCCAAAGTCACTACAAGACCAATGCAAAAATCAAACCTAGGGCTAGAACTTCTATGAACTTCACTAAAACCCTTGATGCTAATGAAACAAGCTTAGATGAAAACTTTTGACAGGTAACCAGTGGATCCGGGCAGCAAAAAACAAATTATAAACAAAATCTAAGAGGCAACAAAGGAAAAAATGGAATTTTCTAAACTTTTGACAGGGGTACGTAGGCAGCCTGTTTGCACAGGTGCGGCCACGCTCTGTGTACAAAGCAGAAGTGCGTACAAGTACGCACTGTGCTTAACGCAGAGGGTGTGTACTGCTCTCAAAACCACGAAAAAATAAAAACTAACTTAACCCTAAGCTATTCCACCCAAATTCACAGTCAATCAGTAAAAAACCAGAAATAAATCAACTTTTCTCAAATCAAAGTATCAATCAAAAGAGAAATCAATCACATCCATGGATTCCCCAGTGGAGTCGCCATTTTGTCATGCGGAAAGAGTCAATTTTGCGGACAAAACTGACCTCCCTAGAAGCTAAGGCTTTCTAGTGACAAACAAAACAATCAAGCACTATCTTTCCCTAAATATGCATTTAAAATACAAGCAACCAGGTGTTTAAAGCATACCTTTAGTCCAAAGCTGTTTGTAGTAGCCAAGCCTCTCCGATCCAGATGAGCTCCTCCTTCTCCTTGAAACCTACATTCACTAACAAGCAAACGATTACATAGCACCTGAATAACTCATATAATAAAACATATTCATCATAAAGACCAAGGAGTATATGAAACAAATTATATATAACAACTTGTTGAGAAAAATGAACTTAATTGTATTAATTGGAAACAAAAGAAACCATTACAACCAGTGCCTTGGTGTTGTGCAGGTCCCTCCCAGGGTCCAGCAAGAATTCTCCTTTACTTTGATCAGCTCACCCACTTCCAAATGAAGCTAAGAAAGGATGGGAATCTCTCCTCTCAAGCTCTATAAGGGAGTCCTAATTTCAGCAGCATCTACCCTTAGGAATGTTCAGCTTTCAACTTCCCCTCCCTCTGGCCCAATGCCTGTATTTATAATGCTTTGGAGGAATTTAATCAGGTCCACCATGAATGGGATAAGCCCCTCTTTCAATGGGATAGCTCCCCTCTTGATGGGATAAGTTCCTCTTTCATAGGGATGCATGAACCATCTGGAGGCGCTCAATACACGTCAAACCATCTTCTAGAATGCTCTAGAATCGACCACAAGTAACTTTTTTGAAGTAAAACTCGCGCCTTTTGACCTTTACAAGAGTACGCACCCACCCCTTTACAGACAGAGCGTACAAGTACGCAGGTATTGTGAACTTGAGGTGCGTACACGCAGGTAAGGGTAAGAGAAACTGCGTAACCAGAGTTAATTGACTTTTTAAGGACTTTCTCTCTTTCTTGGAGTTTGACATGAGGAGCAGAGGTATAAGACTTGCCAAGGAGGACAGTATGACAGTTGATGGAGCCATACTGACTGTAAATAGTCATGGTGACAAATTTTAGTGTAACAATTCCTGTAGGTTCCTCTGACCTCTTTTGTTTCCTCCTTTCATTTTATTTTAATATTCTTGGGAGTTTTCCTGATGCATCCCCAATTGTTCTGCCATCTCCGCCTGTCCTTGTCCCTGCTTAGCTTGATACCGTTGGAATGTTTCTCTGTATAGTCTTTTTTGGTTTTCTGGTATAAATATTTCGTCTAGGTGTCTCCATTCATTCAGTAGTTTCTTTAGCACCTCTTCTTCCATGCTTAGTTCCTCTCCCTTGCTTGGGTCCATTTCCATTGTGGTGTTTTCCATCTTCTCCCTGTCCTCATTATCCTCTATAGCTTCCAACTCACTTGGAGCTTTCCTCTTGGGGTTTGGTTTGCCTTGACTCGAGTTGATATCCTTTCCTTTTTCCTGGTAGTCCATAGTTTGGACCTGATTTTTATTCTTCTACCTCTCCCTATAGCGCTTCAAAGCTGTTCGTTCTGCTCGGTTGAGTTTGGTATTCTTTTTTCCCTGTGTTGGGGTTTTCTTTTGCTTGTCTCCTCTTGCTTTTTCACTTCTTGAAACCCTTCCTTATCTTCTTGATGTTTCCTCTATTGTTTGTGCATGTTCTCTCCCTCCTCTAGGTTCATTGGACACTCCTTAAATAGGTGACCATACTCATGACATCTACGACATCTGAACGGGATGTGTTCGTAGTCTAGGGTTTGCTGCCATACCTCTTCATGATATTCTAGTTCCACTGAGTCTGGTATAGGTTCAGTTATGTTCATGTATACGCATATTCTTGCATATGAAGTGTATCTGCCTTTTTCTTTCTTTTTTTCGATTTTGAAAAATCTGCCTATCGTATTTCCAATGCCCTCCAGTATTTCTATGTCCCAGAAATCCATTAGAAGACCAAATAACCTGAACCAAACCGGGGCTACCAAAAATTTTTCCTTGTCTGTGTCATAGCATTCTTCCTAGTACCTCATAAACAAACCAACATTATAATGAAAGTAAGGAAAAGTTTCAAATACTTTTTCTTTCTCTTGCAGGTTCGAGAATATTACCATGAAGAAGCCTCTAGCTCCCAGCTTGAGCTCGATATGACCTTTGGGTTGCCATTTTTGTTGTATCCATTTGGTGAGGTCCTTCTCCGTCAGCCAGACTCTGATGAACTTACATATTAGCGCATGGTCTTTCATGTAACTTCTGTATCGCTCCATTTTGTTCATCAGAATGATGAATCTCGGTTTCTCCGTCGCACATGGTAAACATTTTCCTCTACTGCTTGCCTGCCATCGTGCCTCGAGGACAAGTCCTGAAATTTTGTTTGTATCTCCTGCTAGCTTCAGATTACTTGTGTTCTGGTAGGAATCCCTTACCGCCGCATCTCTGTAGGAGGGGATATCTCCCCCCCCCGCTTCCTCCTCTGTCATTCTGACCTGGTTACTAGCCTCCCGTTTTGCAGCTTTGCAGATGTTGTCAGAGTTTTTTGGGTCGCAATTCAGTTTAGCTCATGGCTTCCACACCATTAAGGTTGCAGAGCAAGACCTCAAGTCAATATAATTCATGTTTGAGTACCAGTGTTATTTTTATTTAAACACATGAATGCATTTTGTGTACAAGAGAACTGATATGATAACATATTTTCTATCTTTCAGAATTCCAAAAACTAGTGCGGGTATTATCTTAATGCCCCGGTGATGTTATGGTTTAAACACATTGGTGCAATTTGTTCTGATATATGCACTGGTGTTTTTAAAAAACTATCTTAAATTTTATTTTCACACAAAATGACATATTAATATCAAATTATCTTTTAGGACACATCCACATGAATTACAGTAGTTCATAGTTTACATTTCCCGCTTAAAGTTGCATTATTCTTGGAAAATGGTTTGAAAGCTATATTGAAATTCAAATTGTGGTTATATGGTTCTCAAAATTAATTTTAGATATGCACACAAAAATTTATTTCTGATTTTTCTCAAATGTAGGGACAAAATCTCAATAATATCAAATGGTTAATTCTTCAAATTCCAGCTCATTCCATATTGTTGATCAAAGTCCTTTGCAGAATTCTCCCTTTCCATCTCCAATAAGTTCAAATTTTATTTATATTTTGATTATCTAATTGATTTTATTTTTTAATCCATGTCAATTTGAATAAAAATGTATCCAAATTTATAGGATTCTGATTCAAAATCGAGTTCTGATGCAAAAAATATTCCTCCATTTCAAAAACGTTGGAAGCTCTTATCAGGAGCAACATATCACAAGCATTTAGTAAATGAAAATGGAAAGACTTTTCAACTTGCGAATTGGAACATGACATCTTCCAGCCACAATCATGGGTCAACGATGGTATAATTAGTTCATGTAATTTCTTACTAATATCATTGCTATTGTACTAATGATGTTCAATATTTTTTGAAATCAGGATTCTAGTGACGATGAGCGAGCCACCTACCATCTTCTGGTGCACCCCACTACAATGTCAACTCGAGAGAAGGTTACATTAGGAGAAAGACTCTGAGAGGAAGCATATAAATAACATATAAATAATGGTTGAATCAACCACCCGTATTGATTTCCCACTAAGTCCAGATTCACCAATCAGGACTGACTGCAACAATAGTAGTTCTCCATCACAAGCCTACAATGGAGGCAATCAAATAAAGGTTAGTATGGACGATTACTTATGGGATAGGAATTCCATGGAAGCAATGTTGTTAGATGCATTCCAAAATGATGATCTAGGGGATGACGCTCATATCATTGATACCTTATTCGAAAGCCTGAAATCTGCTTCCACCACCCCTCTCTTTGGACTTGGTGACAAGTAAAAGTCTACTTAGTTGGGGACAACGATGTTGTTGTAAAACTTGAAAGAAAAGTTTGGCATGTTGAATGCATGTTTCTCGAAAATATTGAGGTAATTCACTTGCATGATCAATAATGTCCCTTAAATTTTTAGAAATCTTGTCACACAATCAGCATTAAAAATGGTCGATTTTATGAACGTTAACTATTGACATTGCACAATTATATTCCCCACCAACTACATGTTATTCAAAGATAAGGTTATTCCAAGTGATAATGTATTGTCAAGTAGCTAGGAAGAGGCAAAGCCATGGTTGAAAATGTTGGGTGTGGAGTACATATCATATCATGCATGTCTGAATGATTGTATTCTATATAAAGGAGAATATGTACACAAATAGATACGTCTCAAATGTGGGCATGACATGTACTGCAATTTAAAAAAAATGGTTAAATCACATGTTCCTCCTCGTAAGATATTGAGGCACATGCATATAATCCCATGATTCAAAGAGTCTTTCATTGCAAAGAATTAGCTATGTTGTAGGGATGACATGCCTCACACATAAGTGAGTTAGGAGTTATGTGAATACCAACATATGCAATACCCATGAAGCATATAGAGGATACATGGTTTTAAAAATTCAAGGATGAAGTATGAAGTCTACGACTTATCATATCCAGGGATGATGTCAACCCATATTCCCTCCAAAACACCAACTATTATGTTTGGCTTGTAGTAGTGATCAATAAAAATACCCCCCCATGGTTGTCCATGAAGAATGAACATCTTATGTTGGCTCTCATAGTCCCTGATAGAATATAAGTGAATAATATGGATGTCTACTTACAACCATTGGTAGATGAATTGAAGGAATTATGGGAAGGGATACATGTGTACAATGTATCAAGACCCATTACAATAGAGAGGAGTTTTATTTTGTATGGCATATGGTTGCCATAGATGATTATCCAGGCTTAGGAGTTTTCTCTGGTAAATTACATTTTTATTGATTTGTTTATAGATGTAACAATATTCATTCTCAAATTAATTTAATTCACTACAATTGTTCTGATCTTCATGGTCACTAATGTCCCAACCTGTACACAATAATTTTGCAAGTCTTGTAACAAAATGGTATCATGTAGTATTTCTATTATGTCAGTGGGTATATCAAGCAGATCGACAACACACCAGGTGCAACGATTTGGGACAACAAAATGGATGAAGACAAAAGAGAAGGGGAGCTTCTTGAAATGAATGGAAAGAGGTGCATGATAAAGAGTAAGTGGCTTATTATTAGTCAAATTTGATATCATACGTACTATATATGAGAGAAGGGGGGAGAGAATGAGAGAGAAGGAGAGAGGGAGGGATATAGTAACATAGTTGGAGAGAGAGAGAGAGAGAGAGATGGAGGAAGAGAGAGGATTGGAGGGAAAAGAGAGAGAGAAAGATGATTGGAGGGAAAAGAGAGAGAGAGAGAGAGGACTGAAGGGAAAAGAGAGAGAGAAAGACGATTGGAGGGAAAAGAGAGAGAGAGAGAGAGGACTGGAGGGAAAAGAGAGAGAGATAAATAAGATTGGAGGGAAAATAGAGAGAGAGAGAGAGAGAGAGAGAGAGATTGATGGGGAAAGAGAGAGGGAGGTAGGAGAGAAAGGGAGAGAGAGGAAGGATGAGAGAGAGGAGGAGAGTGATGGGAGGAGAGAGAGAGAGAGGGAGTGATGGGGGAAGAGAGAGGGAGGTAGGAGAGAAAGGGAGAGAGAGGACTTGAGAGAGAGGAGTATAGAGGAGGAGAGAGGGAGGGATAGAGATATGGAGTTGGAGAGGGAGAGAGGGATGTAAGAGGAAAGAGATAGAAGGTGATGAGTGGAGAGATAGAGAGAGGGACAAGGGAGATATGGAGAGAGAGTGTGTATGTTTTAGGGTGAGATAAAGAGACAAAGAAGGAGATATGGAGAGAAGGGGGAAGAGTGGGAGAGAGAGGTGGGATAGAAAGGGAGAGAGAGGATGAAAGGGAGAGGATGTGAGAGAGTGGAGAGAGGGAGGGAAAAATATATGAAGTTGGAGGGGGAGAGAGGAAGGTAAGAAGAAATACATAGAGAGAGAAAAGTGGAGAGGGAGTTATAAGGAAGATGGAGAGAGAGGGAGAGAGGAGAGTAGGAGGAAAGAGAGATAGAAGTGAGGGAGAGGGAGAGAGAGGGAGAGGAGGATGGAGGGATATATAAATATATTGGAGAAAGAGAGTGGATGTTTGTGGGTGATATACAGAGACAAAGTGGGATGGAGATATTGATGGAAGGTGAAGAGACGGAAGAAGAGAGAGACGGAGAGAGGGAGGGAGGGACAGAGAGATTGATAGATATGGAGTGAGAGAGAGTGTGTGTTTGGGGGGGTGAGATAGAGAGACAAAGGAGAGATGGAGGGAGATATAGATATATATGGAGGGGGGAGAGAGGGAAGAATATTTCTTTCACTAGATGCATTGATTTCAGTGTAGATGGCGATTTCTAATCCTATTTGATTGCTTGCACTAGATGCATTGATTTTAATGTAGATGATTTCTAATCCTATTTGATTGCTTGCACTAAATGCATTGATTTCAATGTAGATGGTGATTTCTAATCCTGTTTTATTGCTTTGATTAGATACATTTATTTCAATGTAGATGTTGATTTCTAATTATATTTGATTTCTTGCACTAGATGCAATGATTCAATGTAGATGATTTCTAATTCTATTTGATTACTTTCACTAAATGCATTGATTTTAGCGTATATGGTAATTTCTAATCCTATTTGATTGCTTGAACTAAATGCATTAATTTCAGTGTAGATGTTGGTTTCTAAACCTATTTGCTTACTTGCACTAGATGCATTAATTTGAGTGTAGATGTTGATTTCTAATCCTATTTGATTGCTTGCATTAGATGCATTGATTTCAGTGTAAGCATAAAAAATTATTAGTAATGTACATTGATTTTTGTGTTATATTAATTTAACCTATTAATATTGAAGAGAAAGAGAGACAAGGTATGATGTTTACTACAACAACTCTAGCTAAATATTTAAATGGTTTACAATTTCAACTATCATTTTCATATAATCGATATGAAAACATGACAAAACTAACAAGGGTGACAATAAGAATAGTAGAAGAAAATAGTTTGAGATTGATCAAAATGAAGACTATTTGTAATTGATTACATTCTTATTATTCACATTTTCTATCATTCAACACTATTACATTGCCACTTTTCATTCAAAATTTGTATTTCATCATTTTTCATCATTAAAGTTATTAACAATATTTATCATCTTAACAAACTGGAATTTAAACTTAAAATGACCTAAATAATTAATATTAGATAATGAAAGCACATTAAATGAACATATCTAACATGACCTAACAATATACACATCAAAACAAACATATAAATTAAGTACTTAAACATGAACAAAAAAAATCATATACACACACACACACAAGTCAAATAACCACATCAAGTCAAATATCCGCAATAAAATATCTGATACAACAGATGTAGTAGTGCCAGCCTGGTCATCGACAAAAGACGATGGATGGTCAATTACTACCTCAACGCCTGTCGAACTCTAAGGTGGAGGAGGAGGTGGTTGGTCTATAGCAGAAGATGATGGATGGTCAATTACTACCTCAACATCTGTCGAACTCTAAGGTGGAGGAGGAGGTGGTTTGTTTGTTGATATGTCAGGAGAAACATAAGACACGTCCTCTAGCTCCGACGTCTCATCATCAAGATACTAAGGAGGAGGTGTACTACCAAAAGGATCATTGACACCCTGACCATGATTGATGGGGTAGTACTACCAAAAGCATCATCATCTCCACCCTCATCATCATGATCACCAACCTCATCAGACATATCTTCCATTGTATGCCCTACATCTCTCATTGTTTCGAATACCCTACTAGCTCCGACGATATGACACATAAGAGATATCATCTTTCCTGGAAAGTCCCTGTAGAGATCCACAAACCTAGGATCTGTGTTGATGTCTTGAGCCCTCGTGGGGTGGATTCCCTCCTCAACCAAAACTCTGGCCAATCTATCGCAGTAGTCCATCTAAAATCTCAGACTAGCCCTATGGGCCAAGTTGCCCATGGCTCCTTGATGATGTGCCTCACCCTCTTGGGCCTCGCCCATCTCCTTATCTCCCCCATCTAGTGGAGGAGTAGGCATGTCCCCATCGAATGTGCTGATGTCTAAAAAATATATAGTACACACCAATAATTAGACAATTTCATTAAACAAGTTAAAGAACATGCTCAAATAAATTTTATTCTAATTAATTACAACAATAAAATGAAACTAAATTAATTTAAAGAAAACACTAATATTACCTCTATCATCTAAATTCTCAACCAATGTCAAGAGGGTGTTGGGACACTGTCTCCATTCAATCCCTGTTTATATAAATGACAATAAGATAAACACATGGTCAAACTCACTAGCCAGTAGCACTAGTGCCTAGGTGGAAATACTGGGTGGAAATCCTAGTTGGATACTTTGGCAGGACCCTCTTGGGCATCACCTCGCCCCACATGTGCATCTAGACCTCAGTAATCATCCTAAGAGGGTGACGGTCAAATTTAGGCCTCATCTTTGGAAGCCTCTCAAAAAATAAACAAAAAATATCTGAAACAAAAAGGAAGCTCATCCTCCCATGTATTGTCACAGGACATCTATCTAAAGCCATACAAAAGTGCCTAAAAAAAATGGTATACCATATGATACATCGTGGCGCATGAGTCAAAGAATCTACATGATACAAAAGAGGGCAACTAATGTGCTACCCATCACTACTAAACTGTGTAATGGTGGTGATTAATAATGAGAGACACCTAACATCTTATGTAGCAAAAGAAGAAATTCATAGATGTACACCACACACCAGAAAATATGTTGGACAAACTCCATGAGGCCCAACATATCTCTGAGAGTAGGAAAGATGGCTCTCTACTACAACCTCATGGGAGACATCAAGGAAATGGGGAAAATCCTCTCCTCTTCTAGATAGGCTAGTGATAAAGTATATGTCCTCCTTGGAGGGCCTATACCACTGATATGATGGTATGACCTTAGACAATTATTAAGCTATTACAAACTCATGTGCATGGACTTGCCTATGTTACTTTGTGCAATGGATCGATAAGATTGCAAAATACATAGACAATGAAGTAGTTAAAGAACATAATAGACAAACACATATAAACACAACAAGTTTAATAAGGAGTTCACCCAACACTCCTGGGCTACGACTCCCGGTCCAACCTTCCGTAGTGACCTCTCTATTATGTCTTCAAAAACAGAGTTTTACAACACTGAGCTCAAATTGAGCCTCACACAATAGATACACAACAATAAGGCTTCACTTAGATTCCGCAAGTCTCTTTTGAGTACACAGACTCTCCTCACTGACTCTTTGTCTTTGTTGCTCTGTCTCAACACTACTTGCCCTTGTTTTCTCTCTGTCTGTGGCTTTAAAGCTAATTGGCACTGTCTGTTCATTTCATCTTCTCAGGCTCTCTGGCTTCCTGACCTCTGTCTGCTCAGATCCCCCTCTGAGCATTAACAATCATTTCTAAACGGTTTTAGGGATGGTGGCCACCTGTACTATAACGGTATGGTCATCGGGCCTTTGAACTCCTTCGAAATCGTTGTTCTCTATTTACACAGAGAAATACATTCAAACACAGGAAAAGTCCGCCAACCACTATTCATCGGACTTCAAATATTATGAATCTGCCTTATAACTCCCATCGAGTCCACCTGTATAATCGCGTCGCATATCCACCGTTGATCTGGGAGATCCAAATCCAACGGCTATGGTTCATTTCGGGCGGCCCTTTCATACGGGGGTTAACTGGCCGATGAGGGTGAATTTCTCTCTCCTTAGCTTGGACACGTGGCAGCCATTATATGGGATTGGGTGGAGCTCGACCCAAACCACTTACCGTCCACGGCCTACCTGAAATCCTGCTTGTTTCCTTTGTATTAAAAAAATACATTAAACACTGAAATCCCGCTCATATCAGACTTGAAATAGTATTCAACGACATTAATAAACCCTTTCGGGTTCATAATATCACATCGACGCTTTATCCCTTGTATTTCATTTGTTTAACGAAAATGCAATTTACACTGAAAAAGCGTTCTTTCTGGACTTGAAATATTATCAAATATCGTCCATATTTTTATTGGGTCCAGCTATTACAGTCATGGTTATTATCGGCCCCGCTCCATTGAAATGTTTCGATGTGATACTACAATGCGATTGATTGCAATCGCATATCGCACATTCCCCGGGCCGTTGTAAGCGCTCCTTTGCATTTGCCGATAGCGATACTGCGATGCAACTTGGGCCGTCGATTGACACGCTTGATCGATGGTCCTCGTTGACCCTACTGATCATTTTCATGCATTCCTTGTGGTCTTCACCGATAGCCTCCCTTTGCCACTACAGTTGCCGATTGGATCTGGACCATTGATCGGCCAGATCTGACGGCTCCAATTTAAAGTTGCTTTAAGCCTCCCATAAGCTTGTTTTCACTAATTTATTCATGTTTTTGCCTCCCGATAGTGTTATCCAACTTTTTAACAGGTTCTTCTTTTGCGATAGTTTTGAATGTTTGAAGACTTAGAGGGTTTTCTAGGATCCATTTGGATCATGCCTTCCCACTAAAAAGGGCTTTTGGACCACCAAAAGTTGTTTTTTAAACATCAATCAAGTGAGGATATAACTTCTTCACTTGTCCAATCTCTATCCATCTTCACTGTTTGGTTTTGAACCTTTGGGTCCAATTCTAAGGTACTCAACATCCCCTCTGCGCGTAGTTCTCACCTTCCTATCCAAAATTGTATCTTCCTGCAACTCATTGAGATATTCAGGCAACAGATCATCAATAGAAGGCAACTAACTTTGCTCTTTGGGATCTTCAATCAATGAAGGTTCAAATAGTCTCAAGTTCTCTACATTAACTACTGAATAGATGTGCATGTAAGCTGGAAAATCAAGGCAAAAAGCATTCTCACCAATTTTCTCAAGTATCTTGAAAGGCCCATACCTTATTGGCTTTATCTTCTTACCTTCACCTTGTATTCTGTGTTTGCTGATGTACAGTCAGACTTGATCACCAACTTGGAATCTATGCTCAATTCGATGCTTATCATGCCTTGCCTTGTACTTGGCTTGGCTCTTTTCCAGCTATTCCTGCATTGCCTGGTGAATATCTTGGATCTATTCAATGAACTTGGTTGCTTTGTCCACATCACTGTCTCCATCAACTGCTATGTCTTTACTAAAGACAAAATCTAAGGGATACCTTGGTGTAAAACCAAAACAAGTCTCAAAAGGAGATCTTTGTGTACAAGAATGTTTAGCATGGTTGTAAGCATGTTGCACATAACACAAATGTTCATCCCAAAGTTTGGGATGCTTGTTGCAATAGCCCCTGAGAAATTGGATCACTGTCCTATTGACCACCTTTGTTTGGCCATCTATTTGTGGATGAAAGGTTGTGCTCTTCTTCAATCTCGTGTCCATCAACTCCCATAGACTAGACCAAAACTTCCCAACAAATCGGGAATCTCGATCAGATACAATAGAAGTGGGTAACCCAAAATGAACCCATACATGTTGAAATAACAACTTTGCTGTTTGTTCAGCTGTAATTTGCTTGTTACAAGGTATTAAAATACACATTTTGCTGAACCTGTTCACAATAACATATAAATAGTCATGACCTTTTCTAGATTTTGGCAATCCCTCAACAGAGTCCATGGAAACACTTTCCCAAGGATGAGAAGGAAATGGAAGTGGAGTGTACAAGCCTAGTTTTCTATTGCTGGGCTTGCTTCTAGCACACATGCTACACCCTTTAATATATCTAGAAACTGTTTCATGCATTCTTGTCCAATAACAGAACCTTTGCAGCTGTGCAATTGTTTTACTTACACCAAAATGACCTGATATTAAAGAAGTGTGTGCTTCTCGGATTATGTTAACTCTTTCAGTTTGAGGAATGTATAACTTTCCCAAATGATACAAGAGCTGGTACTTAACATGACAATCCAATTCTTCTACTTGTTTTCCATGACTTAAAGTTGCATATACATCTTTAAAATCTACATCTTGAGCATATTGTTCAATGTAACTTTCATGCAATACTGAGTTATGCTTAAGTATAGTAGATGCATTTATGATTGGTCTGGATAACATATATACAACCTTATTGTGTATGCCTTTCTTATATCTGATGACAAGATGAAACTGTTGTAGAAAACCCATCCACCTATAGTGTCTTGATTGCTGCAATTTAGTTTGTGAGTGAAAATATTGAAGTGGTTGATGATCAATATGTATAATTGTTTCTTTGCCCATTACGTAGTGTTTCCACTTTTTCACACTTTGTACTAATGAATACAAATCTTTATCATATGTGGGATAATTAACTACTGCAGAATTAAATGTCTCAGAATGATAACATATGGGTTTACCATGTTACATCAACACTGCTCCCATGGCATAGTCACTGGCATTTGTTTCAATCTCAAATGGTCTTTGAAGATCTGGCAATGCTAGTACTGGTGCTGTACTAATCTTTTCTTTCAAGGTGTCGAAGGCTTTCTGCTGTTTGCCTCCTCACTGAAACACATTGTTTAATCCTGTTAAAGCATGTAAGGGAGCTACAATCAAGGAAAAGTTAGCAATAAACTTCCTCCAATATTGTGCTCCTCCTAGGAAGCTCCTAACTTCTGTAGCAGATTTTGGTTTAGGACAGTTCACAATGACTTCATCCTTAGATGGATTTATCTTCAATTCACCCCCCCCCCCCCCCCCCCACAATATGACCCAAATAATTCAAATATGTTTTACCAAATTCACATTTTGATAGCTTAACATAGAGATTTTATCTTTTCAAAACATCTAGAGTCTGCTTTACATGCTTTAAATGTTCTTCCCATGTTTTACTAAAAAAAAGAATGTCATCTAAATATACAATTACAAAATCATCAATAAAAGGCCTGAGTACATCATTCATAACTCTCATGAAAGTGGCAGGAGCATTAGTTAAGCCAAAAGGCATAACTAGCCATTCATACAACCCTTTCTTTGTTTTGAAAGCAGTCTTCCATGCATCTTGTTCTGCTACTCTGACCTGATGATAGCCACTACGCAAGTCCAACTTGGAAAAGTAAACAACTTCCTTCAACTGATCCAATAGATCATCAATGTGAGGAAGAGGATAACGATTCTTGATCGTTATTTTATTCAGTGCTCTATAATCAATGCACATCCTCCATGAGCCATCTTTCTTTCTCACCAAGACAATTGGAGATCCACATGGTGATGTGCTTGGCCTTATGAACCCTTTGTCAAGCAACTCCTGTACCTGCTTCTTGATCTCTGCATTCTCTAAAGCAGATAACCTATACATTCCGATGTTAGGCAATGGAGCATCTTGCTGCAAATGAATATCATGTACTATTTCCCTTTTGGGTGGCAGACCTTTAGGTTCTTGAAATAGGATATCATATTCTGAAACAAATTTTTCTAAATCAGATTTCTGTTTAGCATCACAGCCTTCAAATGCATTGGTTTTATCAGGGGTCTTTTCCTTTACAACCATTAGTAAAAATTGCTTGCATGAATTTACAATTCTTTTCATCTGCCCTGAGTTTATGAGAGTGTAGTTATTTTTGAGCTGATGAGCTCTTACAATATATTCTATTCCATCTTTTGTGAGTTGATACTTATTTTCAGTTCTATAGAAAATGGCTTTTCTATCATACAAGTAAGGACTTCCTAAAACAATACCACATATATCCAAGGGAACTATATCTAACTCAACCTCATCTACAAAAGTTGACCCAATAGCAAACCTAAGTTTACATTGTCTAGTCACTTGTAGCTTTGCTTTATCACATACCCAACCTAATGGATATGGCTTCTTGTGAGGTGTTGTTAGTAAGCCCAACTTCTTTACAATTGTTTCAGAAATCAAGTTTACTTGTGAACCACTATCAAATAAAGTATCAATCTTTTAATGCTTGGAAATAACTCTAATATGAAAAAGCTCATGTCCTTTCCTCTCATTGTCTTCATTATCAATAGATTGAGCAAAATTAATAGTAGATGCTTCAGAATATTTACCTTTTATACCTATGGTTGTGACTTTTGTTTCATCACCTGAGTCTGACCCCAAATCTTTCTGAATAGAAGCAACAGTCTTCTTCTTCTTACCACCGAACTTCTTGGGTTTCAGCTTCGGATTCAAAGACCAGCAATGTTCATCATCATGCCCATCCTTCTTGGAGTGGGTGCATGAAGGTTTGTCTTTTTGTACAGTTTTTTTCTTCCTCTCCTTCCATTTTTTCTTCTTCTTCTCCTTGTTCTTGCTTGCAGTGGGTTTTGATGATCCACCAATCTCTGGGTTCACACTCTTGCCTCTAGCCTCTAGATGTGTAGCCTGAACAGATACCTCATCTATGCTAGTAGGGTTAAACACGAGAATGGTGTGCCTCAAATAGCTGTGTAGACCACCTATATACTTCAACAGAGTTTCGGGTGAGTCTAGAGAAATGCCTAGAATTAAAGCTCTTTTTCTAAATTCTTGTGTATAGCTTTGTACACTTTTCCCTTTTAGCTCGCGAAGAGTTTGCCAACTCATCATTTCTTGCTGCATATAAGCTAGTGGATAGAATTGTTTTTTAATGCCAGGAACAAATTCATTCCAGGTAGAAAGAATTTTACCACGCTTCTTCAAATCAGCTTGTGTCTTGCCTTCCCACCACACTTAGGCAGTTCTTCCAAGACGAAGGCTAGCCAACTGAATCTTTCTCCTTTATGAATTGATGTTCTGCTCCCTGTAATATACATCAATCTATCTAATCTAGTTATCTAGCTTTTCTGCATTTAATTCACCATCATAAATTGGTAAATCAAATTTAACATCTAATTTAATCACAAAAGCTTTCTTCTTTTTCTTTTTAGGGCTAGTTTTATGTGAAGAAGATGATGAGGATGGTGATGATGGAGTAGATGGTGGAGAGGGATTCTCTTCTTTCTTTTTTCTTCTGGATGACCATCTAGAAGAGGTTCCTCTGCTCCTTTTTCTGTTTGAGATGCTGAAGTGCTTTCACCTCTGCCTTTCTTAAATTCTCTATACATCTCTTCCACCATGGCTCTCATGGTCATGAAACTGTCCATGAACTGAGAGTCTGATTCTGATGAGGTTTGTTCTGCCATCCTCCTCCTAGGATAGACTCTTCCAATTTCTGGATTAGTCTCAACAAGTTCTCCTTCTCCTAGTTTGAGCTTTGACCTAGTTAGCATTCAACAATCTAGCACAAGCTTGTCTAACCTTAGCAAACCTAAAGCTCTGATACCACTTGATTTGATGATATGACCTTAGACAATTATTAAGGTACTATAGACTCATGTGCATGGACTTGCCTATGTTACTTTGTGCAATGGATCGATAATATTGCGAAATACATAGTCAATGAAGTAGTTAAAGAACATAATGGACAAACACATATAAACACAAGAAGTTTAATAAGGAGTTCACCCAACACTTCCAGGCTACGTCTCCCGGTACAACCTTCAGTGGTAACCTCTCTATTATGTCTTCAAAAATAGAGTTTTACAATAGTGAGCTCAAATTGAGTCTCACACAACAGATACACAACAATAAGGCTTCACTTGGATCCCCCAAGTCTCTTTTGAGTACCCAAACTCTCCTCAGTGACTCTCTATCTCTGTTGCTCTGTCTCAACACTGCTTGCCCTTGTTTTCTCTCTGTTTGTGGCTTTGAAGCCAATTGACGCTGTCTGTTCATTTCATCTTCTCAGGCTCTCTGGCTTCCTGACCTCTGCCTGCTTAGATCCCCCTCTGAGCGTTAGCAATCATTGCTAAATGCTTTCAGGGATGGTGGCCACTTGCACTGTAACAGTATGGTCATCAGGCCTTTGAACTCCTTCGAAATCACTATTCTCTATTTACACAGAGAAATACATTCAAACACAGGAAAATTCCGCCAAACACTGTTCAACAGACTTCAAATATTATGAATTCGCTTTATAACTCTTATCAAGTCTGCTTGTATAATCACATCGCATCTCCACCATTGATCTGGGAGATCCAGATCCAACAACTATGGTTCATTTCGGGTAGCCCTTTCATATGGGGGTTAACTGCTCGATGAGGGTGGTTTTCTCTCTCCTTAGCCTGGACACGTGGTAGCCATTGTATGGGATCGGGCGGAGCCCGACCCAAACCACTTACCATCCACGACCTACCCGAAATCCTGCCTGTTTCCTTTGTATTAAAAAAATACATTAAACACTGAAATCCTGCTCATATCAGACTTGAAATAGTATTCAACGGCATTAATAAACCCTTTCGGGTCCATAATATCGCATCAGCACTTTATCCCTTGTATTTTGTTTGTTTAACGAAAATGCGATTTACACTGAAAAAGCATTGTTTCCGGACTTGAAATATTATCAAATATTGTCCATAGTTTTATCAGGTCCGGCTATCACAATCATGGTTACTATCAGCCCCACTCCAATCGAAATGTTCCGATGTGATATTGCGATGCGATTGATTGCATATTGCATATCGCATATCGCCATTTTTTGATTGCAATCGCATATCGCACATTTGCCGATAGCGAGACTACGATGCAACTTGGGCCATCGATCTGCGCGCTTGATCGATGGTCCTCATTGACCCCGCTGATCATTGTCGCACATTCCTTGTGGTCTTTGCCGATAGCCTCCCTTTGCCACTGCCTGTCGATTGGATCTGGATCGTTGATTGGCCAGGTCCGATGGCTCTAATTCAAAGTTGCTTTAAGCCACCAATAAGCCTGTTTTCACTAATTTCTTCATGTTTTTCCCTCTCGAGAGTGTTATCCGACTTTTTAACAGGTTATTCTTTTGTGATAGTTTTGAATGTTTGAAGACTTAGAGGGTTTTCTAGGATCCATTTGGATCAACCACACCTCAGGACTGACATGGAAACCTTGCTCTTGGACACTCCACTGACGGATCAAATGCGCCAACAAGACAGAGTGCACCTTCAAGGATGTATTCTCCTCATATTACTTGAACATTCCTACATTCCTTAATAGATCCCAGGTCATTGTGGTAATAGGGCGAGGGTATAAATCCCTCTCCCTCTCTCTGGCCTCCCATGGTTGGACCATATTGTAATAGTTCGCCATTTTCTCTTGCTCCTGATACTGTTCCCTCTCTTGACGTCTCTACTACATGGTTGAAATATAAAATATATCAGCCTCATAAATAAAATACAAATTTTTTTATTAAATGAAAAATGTATTTATAAATATCGAAAGAAAACTTTCAATTAAAGAAAAAAAACCTCGGTGCACCCAAAAAACAGTAATGCATTGGCACTAATGCGCCATAAAAATAAACTACACCAGCATCGGTGTGTACATATGTATGATGCACCATTGTTGGTTCACATATTTAAATTTTCATTGCAATGCATCTCACTTTTGCACTGGTGCGCACATGTAAAATTTTCACATTGGAACGAAATGTCAAGGTTATCAAACACATCGAGGTTTATTTTTTAGTATTATTTTTGTGGTGTGTTGGGTAAACATAAATGCCCCACGTGTAACCTAAAAATGTGTGCACTGATGTACAATTTATAGCTTTCCCAGTGCATTTTGATTTACAAAACGCATTGAAAAAATAGCAGTGTGTTATGTTCACACACCGAACTATGGTGCACCTTGTGAATTTACAGGGTTTGTCGTTGTCGGTGCAAGCCGAACATATCGAGCACACCATGAAGGATTTTTTTTTCCAAAAAGAATGGATTTTTTAACCTAATTTACAATTCTAATATGCTAAAAAATTAAATTAGAGAGAAACACAAATATTACCTGGACATTTTCTTGTCGAGGCATTGTTGACACATAATTGACAAAAACAAATTTCACCACCATTTGAGAAAATTGGTGAGCCACACACTAAACATGGAACAAAAAGATGGTGAGCAAGAGAAGCACCGATGTGAGGATGTTTGCATGAGACAAGAGTGGCACCTGTGCTTCAGAGCTCTCTAGCACTGTAGATAGTAAAAATGAAATTTATGATTGCGAGGAGTTTTTTTTTGTTTATTTAACCCTCCGTTGGTGCATATCCAAGAGCACCATTTTTTTTTTAAATTTATAAACCTATAGTGGTGATTTTTTAAGATGCCTCAGGGTTTTCTAATACAGGTACCACACTAGTGATTTGTTGTATTATAGCACCGCATTATTTTTTAAATTAAAAATCGCCTATTAGTGCTCTTTAGAAGACACACCAAGTCGTTTTAATACATGAGAAAGACTGGTGCTTCGTTGGGATATAGCACGACATTTTTTTTGAAAATTAAAAGACTATAGCATTGCTCCTTCGACGTATGCATTGAGGTGTTTTAATACAATAAGGGCACTGAAGCTGCAGGTGTATATGCACAGGGGCTTTGCACACCATTTTTTTAAATTAAACAATAAATAAATATGTCGTTGTGCACTATGTTCTCTTAAGAATAGATGCTTATAAGGGTAGTGAAGCATCGGTGCATTTGTATATTTTAGATGCACTTTAAAATAAACATCCACTAAAACATTTGTCTGCCCACCTCTGCCACAAACGGATTTTTGGGCTATTTTTATAGGGGCTTCCGCGAAAACCTCCACTGGAAGGTCTTTTCCTTGTAGTGAATTGAGAGAATTTCATACTTGTAACTATTTTCTCTTTTGTTTTAAAAACTATTTAAAGCACTATCGAGCTCAAGCTTTGGGTTCTAAAATTTTGCAAGAAAGGCCTTATTACACTTTTGTATTTTACTATTTCTTTAATACAAGATCTGAACCAATTTTTCATTCCATGTCTATGAGGAGTAAAATAGAATTGGTACTTTATTTAGCTTTGTTTTCTTTCAATTTATAACTAGAATCTTATCTTATGCATTGTTTCTTAGGCTTATGATTAATTGATTGAGATATTTTCCCTTTTGATAGATTTCTCTCTATTGATTACAAGTATAAGAGTGATGAAATTGTATGTGAATGTGCTTATAAATTAATTCAATTCACTATTTAATTGAATTAATTATCTTCATATTTCTTTAATTGATGATATATCTTTGAAACCTATATTTTTTAGTTATAAGTTAATTTTTTTTTCACATATAGGTATTAACACTAGGGTTAATTAGTTTATGATATAGTTAAGTTTATATTTCAATTTATTGTCTTCATTAAGAATTACCAATCAACTCTTGTCCTTTCCTTATATATTTCACATCTTTCAAGTCCCCATCCATTGGGATAATTTTTGTTTGGGTAAATGGACCCAATTCAAAACTAGTCAGAACCACTATACCAAATGGAAAAGAGTCTAACTTGGGGCTCTGATTGGGTGGTCTTTTAAATGTTGATGAGGAAAAGTTTGGCCATCAACATTTATGGTGCTATAAATAGGGTCATTAGATTCTGAATGGCAATAAGATTTCATCATAAAACTACAATTCATTCAAAGAGGTCATCTCCGCCCTCGATCTCTCCTCCAACGTGTAGATCTTCAAAATCACCTCCCTTGCCATCTGAAGTTGTTGATACTTCTTATACACTTCCTAACACCATTTGAAGCTCTTCTAGTGAGCCTTTAGCCAGTACACTTTTGCCTCAAGAACTACCTATGTCACCTGAAATTCAAAATATTATCTAAAAGCTTGAAGGATTTTCAATTTCAAAAGAAAAATTTAAGTGTCTAAAGCTTCTGAAGGAAGCGTTACTTCATCACTGAAGATTTTTGGCATTCTTACTAGAGGTGAAAGTGAGAAACTAGGAGTCAAATCTTTTGAATTTCCTCTAGACACTCAGATGAAAGAAACATGCCACACATTATAATTCAGTCGCTACTAAAACCATAACTCCTAGTTCACCTCCACCTACACCTAACATCACTTCAACCATTGTTCATTCATCACAGACTCTTCCTCTCTCAACCTCAACTACATTCCTTCCTCTTCTCAATGTGTAATATCTTCAATTTCTACTGGTACATCAGGTCCATCATCATCCACTGCCACCATATCTACTTTTGTAACAGGTACAACCTCTGCCACCATCAGAATGGAACAAAGTCCATGGGAAACCCTAGGGGATATCTATCTCCAAGATCCATTACATCCTATTCCTAAACATCCTGAAAGATGATTACCAAAATTTAATCCAAATAATGTTGTTCCTCCTGAAGAACATATCCATAATTTTATGTTGGTTATTAATTTGAATGATGTTTCTAAAGAAGATGTAGTTTGTAGATTATTTCCACACTTCTGAAGGAAAATCTGTCTCCTGGTACTTCTCGTTACTTGCTAATTCAATTTCCAATTGGGATACTTTTGAAGAATTATTTTTAAAGAAATTTGGTGATGACAAGACTCCAACCTCATTAATAATTGAATTATATAACATAAAGATGCCCTGATGGGAGAGTCAAATATTTTAATTCATGATTGGATAAAACTTCGAATAAGATCCCAAATACATCCAAACTAGGTGAAGATGTGCGTGTTGATTGGTATATCGGCGCTCTTCCCTCCTCAATGGCTATGTTGTTAGATAGAGCTAGTGTTTCTGGGAAAACTAGTGTCTTTTCGAGCGACTAGCCCTCTAGGTTTGGCAGCTACCCTAGAAACAACAATTTAAAGCAATTCATGATTTCTTCTATGTATAATAGATAAGAGAAAGACAATGGAACCAACCTGGAACTTCCGCTTAATCCCTTGCTTGATCTCTCTCCCCCTTGACAGAGCTTGCAACTCCTCCCCATACTTATCCCGCTTGGAGAGTACCTATAGAAACATAGTAACAAAGAACCGTCAAAGCATCTTGATCTATTATATCATAAACATTACAGAATCAGATATATAATGAACATACAATAGCATTCACAAATGATAACATTCACAATTGCACAATTATATGGAAGAAAAATTGAAGAACTTTATTAAATAGAAGGGAGAATTACAACCCAGTTGTCTGATCCAGCATCATCCTCCCAGCATCAAGCCCTCTTCACCTCATGAAATAGCAAGATCACACCAACAATACAATGCTCTTTCCTCAAATACAAACTATCAACACTTCCTTGCAATTCACAACATTCCAGCCCCTGGATCTCTTAGATGAGGGATCCATTTATAGATGTGTGCAAGGGTGTGAGTCATCTCTAGGTTTTGATTAGTGTCATTCCACTTGTTACATTTGGTTCCACAAGAGGAGAGATAACTGAAGTTTAGATCTCTTACTCATCCTTGGGCAAATTCAGAGAGGCAAGTGTCATAGGAGAAGTTTCTAGAAGATTCCATGAGCAACCACCTAGCAAACTGTCTCGGAAATTTGTCCATCCTTGCCCATCGCACCCTATAGAAGGCCCAAATAGTATGCATCACACTTGAGTAGTGTATCACTCAGTATGCATCACACCTGGACAGTGTAGCAGTCAGTATGGTTCAGTTTAGGTCATTTCTAGATGGTTTTTTCGGTGAACTTTTGGGGAATGATGTAATCAAATGAACATATTTTTTTAGGCTATGAAACAACTCTTTTTGGGGTTAATGAGTCATAGTTTATCGACATATAAGTTTGGGATTGAAGTGCCCAAATATGTCTATAACAGATGCCCCCTAAAACATGAAGTCATAAATCTTGATGTCGGGTGAAATGCTTTATCATGAGGATCTGAGGTTTCGAAACTGGAAGGTGACCTATATAAGATACAATACAATACATCATCATAATAGAAATTTCATGATCTAGCTAAGGCGGGCATCCCCATGCTCAGCTTTATAAATTCAGTTCATGTACATAGAATAGATAGTCATCGGCAGATGCAGACTGGTGATTCTTCAGATGTAGAGTCATCATCCTTGGTTTGGATGACCATCTTTGCAGCGTCTTTGTACATTTTATGTTTTTATATCCCTGAATATATCGTAGCCCAGATGGATGAAACTAGATCTGGGGTATTCAAAATCGTTCAATCTTCACCAGATGTACAAGTCGATCCATGTGAAAAGATGTTCTGAAGTCGAACATGGAAAGACATTGCCTGAGTAACAGCCAGTAATGTGAGATGTTAACAGACGCGAGAGGAATCATCGATAATGATAATGACCCTCAAGGTACTATAGTACAATTCACGTGGTGTGAATATATGATCTGATGTTGAACACCACGCAAAATCTTTCGGTCAAAGGCCATTGATGTCAACTTGTCGCCGGAAGTGAGAAACTTGCCATTGAGGCATGCAAGCTTCAAAGCACTGAAAGGGTTGTTTCTAAGTCAACTTCTTGGATAATGAGCTAATGTCAACAAGAAGTGACTCGTCATAGGAGGGCCTTAATGTATCCCACATCTACGACATGAAACAAAGCAAATGATTTTCTGGAGGTGAAAATGATCTGACGACACAAGGTTCGGGAATGGTGGCTATGTAAAATGAAGGTTGAAGGTATTGCAATGGATGAGGCATTAACTGGATTGTGAATTCTCAACTGAATGACTTCTCTTGAACATATCGGCGACACTGAGATGAATTGGTAGCATTAACCCCAAAAATGGATGGTGTGGAAGACCAATGGTGAGACGACCAGTGAACAGAATAACCCAACCCAACTCAATCACGGAGATGAAGTGAAAGTGTCATGTTCAAGAGCGACCTGCTACCATAAAGTTTTCAAGTTTTCTTCCCTTTTTCCCTAGTCATTGTTGACCAGTACCTCTTTATTTTTGTCAAGCTTGAGGAGGATAACATATTCTTGTTCTATAATTTTCCCTTCGGGAAAACCTGTCGCTATGTTTTAACAAGTCTAGTGACAGTGAAACTCGTTCTTTTCTAGGTGGACAAGTTTGTCGCTATTGTTTTAATGAGTTTAACGACAAGGATAACTCAGTCTTTTTCATGTTTAGAGAGTTTGAAAAGGGACGAAAAGGAAACTCCAGAAGTTCTTTTTCGTAAGATAATCCCTTAGGTTCGAAAAAGATTAAAATAATACAAAAGGGATGACTTTTCCGATCACTTTAATGAGCCGAAAAAGACAAGCGCTCAAAATTTTTCGTGAGATAATCCCTTGGGTTTGAGAAAGATTAAAATATATAGGAAGGATGGCACTTCCAATCACTTTAACAAGTTGGAAAGGCCAATTGCTCGACAATCTTTTCATATTTAATGAGTCTAAAAAGAGTTTAACAGGGACTCGGTTTTGAGGAACGAGTGGTGTGTAGGGTAGCAACTGGTTCCGGGTAAGCTTGGAACTTCTCAAAATGTGGTTGTTTCTGGGAAAAGGTTGTTTAACAAGACCACTCATCACAGCTATTCCTCAAAATGATAAACAACCAAGTGGAAGCGTAAGATCGACCAAAAGAATGGAGCTGATGGGAGGTACACAACCAAGGCTCAAAAGGCTGATAACATGGCAATCACAGAGGTTATTTACTGGAGGTGGGTTCATTTTTTAACGAGCTTGAACCGTGGGACAACTATGCTCAGTTTTAGTTTCATTTTTTTACAAGCTTAAAACGAAAAGATATGCTTGGACTAGTTTCTATTTCTATGCAAGCTGAAAACTAAAAGGCTAGAAACGACAAAGCTAAAAAGCTAGAAAACTCAAAACTAAAAAGCTAGAAATGACAAAACTAAAATTTAAAAAGAAATTGAAAAAAGGTTTGCATGCCCCCAGCATGATGAAAAGGAGAGTCTCCAGTAGCTATATGGAAACTTACTGAGGTTAGGTAGGATGGTTTCGTCCGCAGAATAGAAAAAACACTTCCTTGGCTTCGTCCGTAGAATAGAAAAAGGTGAATGATGTGTCAGACCAATTACATAACCTACAAGGAAACTTATCTTCTCAACTGGGTTCGTCTGCAGAATAGACAAGGGTGCATGCCCCCAAGCTTCATTACATTCACCAGACTACTCATGGCAATTAGGTGGATGGAATGAAGGTTCAAGAGACACTGTTGATATAAAAGAACCATTTAGGGATGATGATTGACTTGGAGCTATGCTTGAACTAGGAAATGAAAGTTGGTTAATGGTGAAAATCTTGCCTTCATGCGAGAAACACATCTTCCAGAAGAGTGTTGAAACAATTGCCTCCATGTTATAAACATAGTCACGTACAAGGAGTAGATTGTAATCTAATGGTCCTGGGACTACCATCACGTTCAGGTGAACAATTTTCCTTCCCAAAATTATTGGTAACCTAGCAAGGATCCCTAACGATCGACTGGTTCCTTTGTTAAATTCTAATAGGTTATGTGTAACAGGCATAAGGGATGGCGAACCAAGCGCTTTCCAAGCAATTGAGGAAAGGATACTCAATGATGCCCCTTCATCTAGAATAGTGCCAGATACGATCATTTTGTAAACTTGTACTATGATTCGAAAAGGTACATAAGAGGGAAGGTGGGATCTTTCTAGTTGATTCCAGTCAAAGGAAGTGACTAGACTGCTTGGAGGGGGTACCGAATAGTTGGTTGAATTAACCACTTGAGTTTCAAGAACTAGAGGATTTTTCTCCTGTTGTGAAGGAACAGGTGGATTGCCCTCAAGTTCATCGGACTTTGAAGTAACAAAAAGAATTAGAACGATATTTTTCTCACTCTCTTCGGTATGATTTTCTGAAGGTAAAACTGGGTTAGCTGTCACCTTGACCTATTGATTTTGGTCGGGTATGGACTCATAAGATTCACTTTCAGAGATAGTGGTTTCGATTGACAGTTGATTTATGTCAGTTAGTTTTTCAACTAGTAAAGGACTTGGGGAGAGTTTTTGGTAACCAAGTGGAAGTCACTGTAGTGAAGCAGGACGGTTATCCAATACTCTTTTGGCTTCATCCAAAAAAGGGCAACGGTGAAGGGTATGGTTCCCTTCACATAACCTACATGGAACTTTGACCTTTCCTTTCTGTTCGTGAACTTCACTATCACTAGTTAATGGTGTATTATCAACCTGATCGCCAGAGGTTGATGACACCGGGTGGTGTGAATGGGGGGACCATTCTCTCAAGATTCGAGGAAATCAAGGACAATCTCAATGAAAATGGTCTCCTCTACAAATTATGCATGGAAATTTGGGTTTAGGAGCTTTAATGTGTGGATTTTCACCAGATGAAGCATGGTTGTCCCCTTGCTGAATCGGCTTCTTCTTCTTCTTCTCCTTCCCTTTCTTCTTCTTCTCAACAACTTGGTTACTAGGACCACTACTTTCACCAAGCAAAGAGGAAGAAGGGGATGGAGAAACAGATGAAGAAGAAGGTGAATGGTTAACTTTAGTATCAACTGGATGCTGATTCGATTGCTGAGGAATCACGATATTTTGAACCATAGGGGTTGAGAACAACCATATTGGCAGGCCAATGGTAAGTCCCGGGAGGGACAATGTGGCCATATGAGGAGCACCAATATTTCCCCAAGAAGTAAAAAGACTAGGATTCCCCTCAAAAGGGATTCCTTGATTGGTGGACTCCATATATCTCAACTTAAGATCAACTAAGGAACAAGATGTTATTCCGAATTCAATTATTTTTAATGACGCTTTGACACAACTTTTCTTTTTCAATTTTTAAGAGTCGAGAAAAACCTAAAGATGAATCTAGTCCCCTTTGATTTTTAATGAGCCTGAAGTGACAAGTGCTAAGATGGACCTTTTCTTTTAAAGAGTCGAAAAGGAATGAAAGTGACTACTCTGGAAAATCTAGACAGAGGGATTACCAAACCAATCGCAAAACTACAAAATACACCTTGGTGATAAATTAAAGAGAAATTACCAAGGACCTATGTATGGCAGTCAATCTTCCCGAATGCTGTGTTCAGTGCATTGCGATCAATAAGGTGAAAAACTTAGCTTCCTATGGATAAAGGATATAAACCTATTGTGGTCTCCCAATATATATGCGACAGTACGGGGAGCACAAGTCTGTGCTAGCACTTGTCGTATCAAGGAGGAGGAATCACGCAACCTTCAATGAAAATGCCGGAACACATATCTAGCCTAGACCTCTAGATATGTTGCGTTAAGTTCCAAAGCATTGTTAAGTTCATTGAAATTTATTTTAAAGTTGATCTTGTTTAAAGTTTGTCTTTCAATGGTTCACCGCGTGATGTTGATTTGAAATTCCTAAAATGCAATCTACAATGATAAACAATCGTTGTTTATTTTGAGTGATGAAAACCTTAGCTACTAGGGAAAGAAGATTACAATTATTTCAAACAAAGAGCAAAGAGCACACACTAGTGCATTTTCCTAAATCATTTTTCGCACACAAAATAAATGCAAATACAAATGCATGTATTTGTTTTTCGTTCTCCTTAATGTGAAAATGCCAGAAAGGAAAATTGAATACAGCAAAGATCTGAAATGTTTATGTCAAAATGACATTTTCAATTTCTTCTTCAAAAGAGAAAGGAAGACTAAACGACACTTTCAATTTCTTCTTCAAAAGAGAAAGGAAGACTAAATGACACTTTTCAATTTTGAATAAAAACTTCTTTCGACACTTCGAGTAAAAAAAAATCAAATCAAATACATAAAGAAAAGTTCATTCTACTCTCCAGGGAAGGAAGAATCCATGACGCTTCTCTTTTTGACACAAAACGACAGTTATGACACTTTTTGTACCAAAGCGATAGATCGATTTAAGCAACTTTTCGATAAAGGATTATAAATGATGAACAAATACATAAAAACATTTACTAATCCTAATCAATGGAGGCTGATCTATGTGATGCAAGCAGACTTCAGTAATAAGGCACTGTTCATAAGCAACAAAAAACAACTAAACAGAACTGAAAACAAGGACAAAACCCCCAAATTTCTAGAATGGAAATAGGTTCAGTCAGTCATCGAACCTGGGCTTCACAGAAACAGGGATGCATTGCACTTTATACACTCAGGAGGTGCGATGCATACATGGTTACAGTGACAGACAGTGCAATGGGCTAGGGAGAGCAATTGAAGTGGATTTTTGGCTCAAATGTGTAGTTGTTTTCAGTGATTTAAGCTGAGCTATGATGGACAGTAAAGATCAAAGTATAGAGGAATGTATTGAGAGGTTACTGAGCTACCAAAAGGGCATCTAGAATTCTTGTAAGTCAAATGTTTAATTCATAAACTAAACCAGAGATTGACTGAAGCAACATTCATCTACTATGCAATTGCAGAGCAAGAGCAGTTCAAAGGCTACCTAGTTGACTTCAGGTTCTGTCTATAGTTTATAAAACAAACAATAACAACAAACAAACATCTATTCACTCCCCAGTAGAGTTGCCAATTTGTTTATGGGAAAACTAGTGTCTTTTCGAGCGACTAGCCCTCTAGGTTTGGCAGCTACCTTAGAAACAACAGTTTAAAGCAATTCATGATTTCTTCTATGTATAATAGATAAGATAAAGATAATGGAACCAACCTGGAACTTCCACTTAATCCCTTGCTTGATCTCTCTCCCCCTTGGCAGAGCTTGCAACTCCTCCCCGTACTTATCCCGCTCATAGAGTACATGTAGAAACACAATAACAAAGAACCGTCAAAGCATCTTGATCTATTATATCATAAACATTACAGAATCAGATATATAATGAACATACAATAGCATTCACAAATGATAACATTCACAATTGCACAAGTATATGGAAGAAAACTTGAAGAACTTTATTAAATAGAAGGGAGAATTACAGCCCAGTTGTTTGATCCAGCATCATCCTCCCAACATCAAGCCCTCTTCACCTAATGAAATAGCAAGATCACACCAACAATACAATGCTCTTTCCTCAAATGCAAACTATCAACACTTCCTTGCAATTCACAACATTCCAGCCCCTGGATCTCTTAGATGAGGGATCCATTTATAGATGTGTGCAAGGGTGTGAGCCATCTTTGGGTTTTGATTAGTGTCATTCCACTTGTTACATTTGGTTCCACAAGAGGAGAGATAACTGAATTTTAGATCTCTTACTCATCCTTGGACGAATTCAGAGAGGCAAGTATCATAGGAGAAGTTTCTAGAAGATTCCATGAGCAACCACCTAGCAAACTGTCTCAGAAATTTGTCCATCCTCACCCATCACACCCTATAGAAGGCCCAAACAGTATGCATCGAACCTGGACAGTGTAGCAGTTAGTATGGTTCAGTTTAGGCCATTTCTGGATGGTTTTTTAGGTGGAACTTTTGGGGAATGATGTAATTAGATGACCATGTTCTTTTAGGGTATGAAACAACTCTTTGAGGGGTTGATCAGCCCTAGTTTATCGACATATAAGTTTGGGGTTGAAGTGCCCAAATATGTCTATAACAGTTAGAAAGCAAAATAATACAAATAATATGAAATAGGCATTAAGTGTTGAGAAACAAATTCTCGTACTTTCCAAGAAAGCTCTTGTTGAAGAGAAGACACCTGCTAAAAAGGTTACAGTTATAGATGATGACAAGAAGGAGAAGAGTACCAAAGATGCATTTGATATGGAAGTACTACAAAAGGTAATCAAGACCGTGTAAAATGAAGTAGTAGATCTTAAGAAATAAATTGCAGAGGAATCTTCTTCCAGAACATCTTTTAGACCTTTCAAAAGGACATAACAAACTCCCCCTGCAACTCAAATTTATACAACGAAAGAAGAAGAGGAAGAAGAGGAAGAAGTTGAATAAACCGAAGAGTAAAAATAGGAAGAAGAATTGACAGACGAAAATTCTTCCTAGGATTTCATTGGTTCTCTTTCAGAAGACGAAGAAGAAGAATCCCTTCCTGTTACTACTAGAATAAAAAGCTCTACCGGTACATCTACTTCCAGTCAATGTGTTGCTACAAATGCTCCACCAAATAAGGGTTCCCCTACAAGTTCCTCTTCTGCTCCAACGAAGAAAAATACAACGGAAACTCTTGGCTCTCCACCTCCTGCAGCTAAAAGTGCCACTCTAGGTAAGTTTGTTCCTAAAAATTTTGTAATTTCTAATAGCATAGAATATAATATCATAGAAGATATGAAGAAAAACAAGGATAATATTTCACTTTATGAGTTAAGTAAGCTTAAGTAGATTTTTTTTTTTAATTAAATGCTTTAAATTCTACATCAAAATATCCTCTACCAACCACTATTGTAACTACTAAGACTAGAATGACCAAAACTAAGTCAAAGCCTCCTTCATCTTTTGACAAAATGAAACAAGCAAATGCAATTCTTGTAGGTGATAGGTCTAACTCTCACAGCCCACCTTTTTTGTTGACTTTTGAAATTTTTAATAAAAATGTACATAATTGTATAGCCAATTCTAGTGCCTCATTCAACATCATGCCATATTATGTCTGCTTAAAACTAAATGTTAGGCCACATGAATCGGTCATTCAAATTGTACAAATTGATAAATCAAAAGTCAGGGTTTTAGGTGAAATAAAAGAAGTCTTAATTAGGTTAGCTTCTAAAACTAAGGTATTTTAGATCATTGATGTTATAATAGTTGATATTCATGAATCCTATGGTCTTATTTTGAGTAGAGATTGGTTAGAAAAGTTAAAGGGGTATTTCATAACTAACTAGTAACATCTTTGACTGTCATACAATGGTAAGCCCAATCATATTAGAGTTGATAAGGAAAAGCACATGAAACATATTGTCGCTGACCTGGTAGAAGAAAATGAACCCGCTGCCTTTACTAATAATATTTTCAGAAAGTATTTTTCATAACCTTATTTTGGTAGTTTACTACTCAATTATCTCCCTACCTTTCTAGTTCTATTTTCTCATAAATCGAGAACTTTTCACACACTGATACTTGTCGTTGTGTAAATATTGTAGATTCCTATGTAAATAAACTTGTAGATAATATTTTTTGGGCTTTGCATTTTCATGGCTCTAAGTCTAATGATGACATAGGTGGAGGGTGCATTATAATTAACCCTAACTGGGAAAAGACTACGCTCACCCACAGACTAGAATTCAAATGCACAAATAACGTTGTTGAATATGAAGCACTTCTGCGGGAACTAAGAAAATAAATAAGCTTGTTGGCATTGTATTATTTGAATTGATCTCAACATGGTCATGATGATGCTAGTTGAGTTAACATTAGGTTGACTGTGTTGGCATTGATGTCAACAATATGATGTCACTCATGTTGGTTTGTGTTGGTATTGATGTTGATCAAATGATGGAATTTATGGAGCTTGATTAATCTAAAAATCACCCTTGAGTGACCTCAGTTAATTAATTAATTAATGAAGGTATTACAGAACCATGTGCTAGTGTGTGTCTATGTCATTTTAGGCAACAGATCGATCAGATTGCTAAATACACAGACACTGGAAATATGGAAAACAACAGAGAAACACAGTAAGAAGATAAAAGAACACAACAATTAATAAGGATTTCACCCTATCCTCCAAGGCTATGTCTCCGGTCCAGCTTTCAGCGGTGGTCTTCTTTTATTGTGTCTTTAAAGAAGAGAACTACAATGAGGAGCTCAACCTGAGTCTCCTGAAACAAAATTGTTTGGTAGGGTGGTTCTTGGATTCCCCAAGCCACTAGAGTGCACAGACTCTTTTCCTTACCAGCTCTTGACCTCTCTGGTCTTTAATGGGAGGAGCCCAATGTGGTGCTCAGTTCCCCGACAAATCCTCTCAAGGATGGCTCGATGCTGCCTTATGCTGCAGGTCATCTCGACTCTCTGTCTTTCTGCTCTTTGCTTTACTGTCTCTTCGTTCTCTATCTTCGTCTTCTTCTTTCTCCCATTCTTCCTCTCAGTGTCCTCTCCTTCTCGATGGGTTTTTCCCAACGATATCGCGCATCAGAAACTACCTCCTTTTCCCGATTCGGGCTTCCCAGGTGCTGGTTTCGCCTCTTGCACGGTCTCCATGGGCCTCGGTCAGCACGCTTTGACCAAGGTCCTCGTTGTTCCTCGCTGGCTACCAACTGCCACTGTTCAGAGGTCTTCCTGATCGCTCTGTGCTCATAATTCTTTGAAGTCTGTCCTATTTTGGTACAACCATGGTGTTTTGATTATTCTTCATGGATCCAATTCGGATCACGGCCTTCCCACTGAAAAAGCTTTTGGACCACCAAAAGTTGGTTTTCAAGCATCGACTAAGTGAGGGTACAATTGTCTCACTTTTCCAATCTCTATCCACTTTGCACTGCTCGGCTTTGAACCCTTGAGTCCAATTCTGAGGTACTCAACATCTCCCCTGCACGTCGTCCTCACCTTCCTGTCTAAAACTATGTCTTCCTGCAATTCATTAAGATATTTAGGTAGCAGGTCATCAATAGAAGGCAATTAACTCTACTCTTTAGGATCCTCAATTAGAGAGGGTTCAAACAATCTCAAGCAATCTGCATTTATGACTAAGTATATGTGCAAGTAAGCTGGTAGATCAAGGCGAAAAGCATTCTCACCAATTTTCTCAAGTATCCTAAAAGGTCCATACCTGATAGGCTTTAGCTTCTTACCTTCACCTTGTATTATGTCTTTGCTGATATACAACCAGACTTCATCACGAACCTGAAAACTATGCTACATCAGATGCTTGTCATGCCTAGCCTTGTATTTGGCTTGGCTCTTTTCCAGTTGTTCCTATACTGCCTGGTGGATCTCCTGGATTTGTTCAATGAACCTAGTTGCCTTTTCCACATCACTGTGTCCATCAACTGTGGTATCTTTACCAAAGACAAAATCCAAAGGAGACCTTGTTGTGAAACCAAAACAGGTCTCAAAAGGAGATCTCTGGGTAGAAGAATGTTTGCTCTATTGTAAGCATGCTGCACATAACACAAATGTTCATCCCAAATCTTAGGATGTTTGCTGCAATATCCTCTGAGTAACTGGATCATTGTCCTGTTAACTACTTTTGTCTGACCATCAGTTTGTGGATGAAAAGTTGTGCTTTTCTTCAGTTGGGTGTCCATCAGTTCCCACATACTTGACCAAAACTTCCCCACAAATTGGGTGTCTTGATCAGATACAATGGAAGTGGGTAATCCAAAATGAACCCATACATGTTCAAAGAACAATTTTGCAGTTTGTTCAGCTATAATCTGTTTATTACAGGGTATCAAAATACACATTTTGTTGAACCTATCCACAACAACATACAGATAATCACAACCTTTCCTAGATTTAGGTAGTCCAAAAAAATCCATGGAAACACTTCCCAAGGGTGAGAAGGAACTGGTAGTGGAGTGTACAAGCCTAGTTTTCTATTGCTATGCTTGCTTTTAGCACACATAGTACACACTCTTACATATCTAGAAACTGTCTCGTTCATTTTTGGCCAATAAAAAAATCTTTGTTGCTGTGCAACTATTTTACTTACCCCAAAGTGACCTGATATCAGAGGAGTGTGTGCTTCTCTAATTATCTTTACTCTCTCAATTTGTGGAATGTAGAGTTTCCCACAATGGTATAAGAGTCAATCGTTTACATGATAATCCAATTCTTCTACTCGTTTGCCTTGACTCAAAGTTGCATATACATATTTAAAGTCTATATCTTGAGCATATTGTTCAATGTAACTTTCATGTAGCACAGAATTATGCTTAAGTATAGTAGATGCATTTATAATGGGTCTTGATAACATGTCTGCAACTTTATTATGTATGCCCTTTTTATATCTGATGACTAAATGAAACTATTGTAGAAAACCCATCCATCTATAGTTTCTTGATTGCTGCAACTTAGTTTGGGAGTGTAGATATTGAAGTGGTTGATGATCAGTATGTATTACTGTCTCTTTGCCCATTAAGTAATGTTTCCACTTTTTCACACTCTGAACTAATGCATACAATTCTTTATCATATGTAGGATAGTTAACTACTGCAGGATTAAAAGTCTCATAATGATAACATATGGGTTTACCATGCTGTGTCAAAACTACTCCCATGGCATAGTCACCGGCATCTGTTTGGATCTCAAATGGTCTTTGCAGATCAGGCAGTGTTAGTACAGGTGTTGTACTAATCTTTTCTTTCAAGGTGTCGAAGGCTTTCTGATGTTTGCCTCCCCACTAAAACACCTTGTTCAATCCTGTTAAAGCATGTAAGGGAGCTGCAATTGAGGAAAAGTTAGAAATGAACTTCCTCCAATACTGTGCTGCCCCTAAGAAGCTTCTCACTTCTGTAGCAGACTTGGGTTTAGGCCAGTTTACAATGACTGCCACTTTAGAGGGATCTATTTTCAATTCACCACCCCCTACTGTATGACCCAAATAATTTAGAGATGTTTTGCCAAATTCACATTTTGAGAGTTTAACATGAAGTTTTTCTCTTTCCAAAACATCTAGTGTCTGCTTAACATGCTTCAAGTGTTCTTCCCACATTTTACTAAAAATCAGAATGTCATCCAGATACACAATAACAAAATCATCAAGAAAAGGTCTGAGTACATCATTCATTAATCTCATGAAAGTAGCAGGACCATTAGTTAAGCCAAAAGGCATAACCAGCCACTCATACAATCCCTGCTTTGTCTTGACAGCAGTCTTCCATGCATCTTGTTCTGCAACCCTGACCTGATGGTATCCACTGTGCAAGTCTAGCTTGGTGAAATAAACAAATTCTTTCAATTGATCCAAAAGATCATCTATGCGAGGAAGGGGATAACAATTTTTGATTGTTATCTTATTCAGTGCTCAGTAGTCAATGCACATTCTCCATGACCCATCTCTCTTTCTCACCAAAACGATTGGTGACCCACATGCTGATGTGCTCGGCCTGATGAACCCCTTCTTGAGCAACTCTTGCACCTGCTTCTTGATTTCAACATTCTCTAAAGCAGACAACCTGTATATTCCAATGTTAGGCAATGGAGCATCTTACTGCAAAATAATATCATGTACTATTTCCTTTTTGGGTGGTAGACCTTCAGGTTCTTGAAACAAGATATCATACTCTGAAACAACCTTTTTAGCATTACAACCCTCAAATACATTGGTTTTTTTAGGTTTCTTTTCCTTTACAACCATCAGTAAGAATTGTTTGCATGAATTTATCATTCTTTTCATCTGCCTTGAGTTTATGAGAGTATAATTATTCTTGAGCTTATGAGCTCTTACAAAGTATTCGATTCCATCTTTGACAAGCAGATACTTATTCTCAGCTCTATAGAAAATAGCTTTCCTATCATACAAGTAAGGACTTCCTAAAACAATTCCACATATATCCAAAGGAATTATGTCTAACTCAACCTCATCTACAAATGCTGACCCAAAAGAAAACTTGAGTTTGCATTGTCTAGTCACTTGTAGTTGTGCTTTATCATTCAACCATCCTAATGGCTATGGTTTCTTGTGAGGTGTAGTTGCTAATCCCAACTTCTTTACAATTGCTTCAAAAATTAAATTTACTTGTGAGCCACTATCAAACAAAGTATCAATCTTTTGATGTTTGGAAATAACTCGAATATGGAAAAGCTTATGTCCTTTTCTCTCATTTTCTTCATCAATAATAGATTGTGCAGAATTACTAGTAGACGCTTCAGAATTCTTACCCTTTATACCTGTGGCTGCAATAGTTGTTTCATCTCTTGAGTCTGACTCCAAATCCTTCTAAATAGCTGCAGCAATCTTCTTCTTCTTGCCCTCAAACTTCTTAGGCCTCAGCTCTGGATGCAAAATCCAACAATGCTCATCATCATGCCCATCCTTTTTACAGTGAGTGCATGAAGCTTTGCTCTTCTGTGCAGTGTTAGCCTTCCTTGCTTTCCACTTCTACTTTCTTTTCTCCTTGTTCTTGCTTGCAGTGGGTTGGGATGGTCCCCTAACTTCTGGATTTCCATTCTTTCCTCTAGCTTCTAGATGAGTAACTTGTACAGATACCCCATCTATACTAGTGGGATTAAACATGAGGATGGTATGCCTCATGTAGCTATGTAGACCACCAATGTACTTCAAAAGAGTTTCTAGTGAGTCTAATGAGATTCCTAGAATCAATGTTCTCTTTTTGAATTCTTGAGTGCACCCTTGCACACTTTTCCCTTTCAACTGCCAAAGATTTTTCCAACTCATCATAGCTTGTTGCATGTAGGCCAATGGATAGAACTGCTTTTTTATTGCAAAAATAAATTCACTCCGGACAGAGATAGTCTTACCATGTCTTTTCATATTAGCTTGGGTTCTACCTTCCCACCAAACCAAGGCAGTGCCTCCTAGGCGTAGGCTTGCCAGCTGAATCTTGCTCTTGTCTAAGTTGATGTTTTGTACTCTACAATAAACATCAATTTGTCTAATCCAATTGTCCAACTTTTCTGCATTTAACTCTCCATCATATATAGACAAATCAAATTTAACATCTAGTTTGATCAAATATGCTTTCTTGTTATGCACAGGGCTATTAGGAGGTGTGAGGAAGCTTTCATCTTTCCCTTTTCCTTTGAAGTGGTCATGGAAGTGAGACTCATCTTCTCCTTTGTCTTGCTTGAAGCCTAATGAATCTTCCTCCTTATGTTTTCTAAAGTCCCTATACATCTCTTCTACCATGGACTTTATGGCTAGGAAACTATCTATGAATTGAGGGTCTGGTCCTACAGAACCTTCTTTTGACATTGTCTTCTGAGGATAGACTCTCCCAATTTCAGGATTAGTTTCGACCAAATCTCCTTCTCCTAACTTGAGCTTTGATCTAGTGAGCATTCAACAGCGAAACCAACACAAGCTTGTCTAACCTTTATAGCCTAGAGCTCTGATACCACTTGATCTGAAAATGACCCTTAAGTGACCTCAGTTATTTAATTAATGAATGAAGGTATTATAAAATCATGTGCTGGTGTGTGTCTATGTCATTTTAGGCAACAGATCGATCAGATTGCTAAATACACAGACACTGGAAATATGGAAAATAGCAGAGAAACACAGTAAGCAAATGCAAGAACACAACAATTAATAAGGAGTTCACCCAATCCTCCAAAGCTACGTCTCCGATCCAGCTTTCAATGGTGGCCTTCTTTTATTGTGTCTTTAAAGCAGAGAATTACAATGAGGAGCTCAACCTAAGTCTCCTGAAACAGAATTGCTTGGCAGGGTGGTTCTTGGATTCCCCAAGCCACTAGAGTGCACAGACTCTTTTCCTTACCAGCTCTTGACCTCTCTGGTCTTTAATGGGAGGAGCCCAATGTGGTGCTCAATTCCCTAACAGATCCTCTCAGGGATGGCTCAATGCTGCCTTATGCTGCAGGTTAGCTCAGCTCTCTGTCTTTCTACTCTTTGCTTCACTGTCTCTTCATTCTCTGTCTTCGTCTTCTTCTTTCTCCTGTTCTTCCTCTTAGTGTCCTCTCCTTCTCGAGGGGTTTTGCCCAAGAAATTGCTTCCTTTTCCCGATTCAGGCTTCCCAGGTGCTAGTTTCACCTCCTGCGTGGTCTCCATGGGCCTCGGTCAGTGCGCTTTGACCGAGGTCCTTGTCGTTCCTCGTTGGCTGCCAACTGCCACTGTTCAGAGGTCTTCCTGATCACTCTATGCTCATAATTCTTTGAAGTCTGTCCTGTTTTGGTACAGCCATGGTGTTTTGATTATTCTTCATGGATCCAATTCGGATCATTGATGGTAGCATGTTGATCATGGAGGAGTCAATATTTCTTGCATTTATGGACATGTCATGATGGTTTGATGATGCTGCTACAGGTAGAGGAGGTTGTTAGATCTTGATCATGCAGATCTACATGTGATGGTGATGGTTCATGGCACACTAGTTGAGTTGTCAACTAGGTCTTCATTAGGTATTCATGTCTATGATTATGAGGATGACTTGTGGTAGTGATATGATGGCTTAATGATGTTGCTACAGAGGTATTGCAGGTCTAACAAAGGTGTTGTAGCTTGTTCAGAGGTTTGATGAAGAGTGGAGGACTTGTTGGCACACTTTCCAACCTTGTTTGTTGGCCCTTGTAGGTCAACTTGGCAGTGACACTTCAGAGGCATGTTTGATATACTTGCAGATGTGTCAGAGGCCATGTGAAAGGTTTGGAGGCTAGTATAGGTGATCCAACAAGTGGTAGAGGTTATGAGCTCAAGGACTCATGCTTTCCATGATCCTTAGCCATAGTCGCATGGAACAAAGCCTAGGGAGTGACTGGAAGGCTCTATTCACTTGTAGAGCAACCTATGGGAGCAGTTATAGGCCCCAATCACATGGATAATATAGTTTCATGCACGCGACTAAGGCATTTGATGAGATTTTCTCTGCATTCCTCGCGTTGTTCGGAAGGAAATTAGATTGGAAACTCCTTGAGGATTCCAGAATTGTTTGAAAAAGTGGAAAATGGTTTGAAAATATTTTCTCATGATGTAAATGCATTTAGTGCACTAGTAGTGACCTTGGTGGGTTTATTTGGTCTAATTAGTGCACCTTTGATCCTAGCCCCAACCTCAAATTCACCCTACATGTTTTATATACTTGATCTTGGATTTGAGGAATGATTGATGATGTTAGAGATTGTGTTGGAGAAGCTTGGATAGAGTGTTGATGCTTCAGGCCTTATGTAGAGCATAGATGCTTCAGTCTATGAGTCTTAATGACTGAATAATGTGCAGATCTAAAGCATGTTGCAGAATGGATCATAATTGAAGTTGTTGGAGTAGAGATCATTTGGAGAAGTTTTGTATGTTGTTGGGTAGTGTTTATGTTGATGATTCTCACACTTGTTTTATGTAGGAGTTGCTGATGCATTTGGAACATAGCCATAGTGTCTCTTGTTGTTGATTGTATTATGCAACATTATTTTGTTGTGAGGGTATGATTGTATTCATATTTGATGTGGCCACAATTTTACTTGTTATATTTTATTTGATGATGAGATCTTGCTGCTAAGAGCATGTATGCAGAGCTAATTTCTTGTTGAGCATAGTGTCTTGGGATCTAGTTTGAAAATAGATGAAAGGATATCCACATAGTGGTGAGGAGCAGTGACTTCATGGAGGTGAGGAAGTGATATCGAAGTTTCAACAAAAGGAACAACCACATTTGTTGGTTCGAAATGTCGACCCAATCCTTACAATGTGATTAATCCGGAAGAATTCTCTCTAAATTGATGGATCACAAAAGTCTTAGATTTAACAAAAGGAACAAGTTTCTCATCCAATGGTAGTTGTATAATCCAATTGGAGTTGGGAAAGGATCAATTTATCGTGGTGGATTTCAGTGGATGGTAGTTCGTAGATCTGTAGAGAATAGAATCTTCTGAGCTTATTAGTAGTATCGAGTCTCCTAGTCAATGGGTGTTGGCATTTTATATATGAGGGTGAGTCTCCATGCTGATGGGAGTTAGCAAGCTATGTAAAAGACCAATTTCTTGACTAATAGAAAATAATAGCAGAGAAATAACAACAAGGGTGGATTTTCTCCCATTTTAGCACTCCATAAATTTCCCTAGGCCGAGGAGAGAAATTTCAAAGGTAATCACAGGCCAAAATCTATCCCTTCTATCCCAGAGACGACTCTCTCACTTAGTTTACTAAAAAAATAGGATATTAGGCTAGGTAATAAGCTCAAAAAGGTTTTATTTTAGAGATTTGTTGATGAGAAAAGGAGGAAAACCATTGGGCATGGATTCATGATCAAATTATGTTTTGTGTCCAGTGAGATGATGGGAAATATAAGGTTTCTCCCCAGGGGCGAGGTAGCAATATTTGGTGGTAGTTTTAGATTAAATTGTTGAGGAAGGTGAAGGAAGAAAAATTGAAGGACAAGAACATTAGAGCATCAAACAATAGATGAATTCTAAAATGTTGTTCTAAAGATGAAAACATTTATAACTTGGAAAACTGATTAGAGCATCATTAAGGGTGAATTCTGAATCAATCATATGGTTTTTTCCAAGAAAGAAATATGTACATTAAAGGGATGAAAAATACATAAGATAACTCACAAGTCAAAGGAGCACAAGCCACCAAAATTTTGACACAAGAATCCCTGCAAATCACCTGTTATTCCATTCATTCACTAGAAAAAGTCTTCAAAATTACAGTGCACAAAAGGTCTTCTCTCTAAACTCAACCAACAGAACCTTTACAATACATTTGATATCCTTATACATCCTCAAATATTTGATCCCCTACTCTAGGTGGTTGAATTCATTGATCAAAACCAACTTTTACCTAGATACATTAAAAAACTAGTGCATATATTGAAATATAAGAACTATTTTTCTTACAACCAATCCTAATTTAATACATCATTGACTTGAAAAACTGACCAATAAACACTAGACATAACTCCTAGGATAATTTTCCATCTATTTACATGCTCAAAACTATTACTAGAAGTCAAAATTCGAATTTTAAGACAAAATATGGCTAACTATGTCTATATCAGCAACTGTGAGGAGCACCTGAGTGCAACACCTGTGCGTAGCAAAAAAATGTTCTTTCTCTGATGGCTGCACATTTTTCAAAACCTGCTGGTGGATGAACTGCTAACTGTGATGAAGGTATCCATGCCTTGTAAACATCAAAAACCTGCCAAAAATGTATCTCTCAAGAAACCCTAATATTGTTTCTCACCCTATGCATAACACCTGTGGGTAGCAGTTGTCAACTCGTTTTTTCACCTGTTTTCTCTTCTTCAACTGCCTCAACCAACAAATCTAACTTACTTCTCTTCCTCTTTCTCCTAGCTTCCCTGACTTCAGCAAGCCTTTTCTTCATCAACCTAAGCCTTCTCTTTAGGACTAGGTTTTTCACATATAGGTTCTTCACTTGCCTATGCAGAGGCAAAGTCCATTTTAGCTTGTGTTTTTCCCTTTGAAGAGTAGGCAAAACAACTTCCACATCTTTAAAAAAGGCCATCTTATCCCTATGGTATTTTTCTTTAAGTTGATCCACTTGATGTTGCATACCTTCAAGCTACTCTAGTAGCTTCTCATATTCCTTTTGTTCATAAAAAACCACAGGTTGCACAGTCTCCTTTTCTTACTCCTGTACCTTGGCAATAGATCTAGTCTTAAGTCTCCTTGAAAACTGAATTGGCTCTTTCATCTTCTCAACATCAATCACTACTTTACCCTTGCCTTTGACATAAGATACCATTTTTTTTAAACACTTTAAGTCTAAGCTCCCTATTTTCTTGCTGCAAATAAGTTATAGTCACTTGTGCCTTGTCTAATTAATCCTTTAATTCCTTACTTTGCTGGTCTTTTTCAACTTGCTGCTTGAGCTCAACAATTTCATCTCGGGCCTCTTTTAATTTCTTCTTCATCCTTATGAAGGTGGACTTCCCTTCATCTTCCTTCTCCTCTTGCATTGTTTTCTCTTCTTGGATTTGTAGCTTTGTGGATGAGGATCTTGTAACCCTGGCTACTGGTATTTTTTCCTTCTTAACCTCTTCCTTGATTACCTTTCTTTTACCCTTCAATTTGACAACAACTGGTGTGGTTTTAATCATAGGCAGGTCTTCACTAGACTAAGTTGTTTTTTCTAGGATAGTCTTCTTTAGTTTCCTATTTTCTTGTTGCAATTGGGCTATAACTAAGTGAGCTTCTCTTAACTGCTTCTCTAACTCCTTAACTTGCTTATCTTTCTCATCCATAGAACTTGTTTGTGCTTGAATTTCCTTAGGCTCAACAATTTCTTCAACTAACTTCTCCAATGGTAACCTTTTAACAACTGCCTTTGTGAGTGGCTTTCTTGGCACTGGAATCTCCACTACCTCTGGTGAGAACTGTAGTTTTCTGCCCTTCTTCTTCGGTGATTGGTCAACTGTTGATGGATATTTCTTCTTGATAGAACTCTTAAGGGGTGAAGAAGTAGTCTTAGTGGTGGATGAAGGAGTATCCCTATAACTTTATGGACTTCTAGTAGATTGCACTGTAAACTTGGATGAGGTTAGAAAATTCTGCCATACCTGTCTCTTTTTCTGCAACTCTTCTAATACCAACAATTTTATTAGTGAAAAATGAAATAATCCTATGTCAACCATGCCCTTCTTCATTCTTACTCTCTCAGCCATCTTGCCTAAACTCCTGAAAAGGAAAAAGGGTAAATTTAGGGTCTTTTTTCTTAAGAAATGCATGAGGAGCCTGATGTGATATTGATAGACCCTAGTGAATCTTCCTTAAGACGTGAAATATCTCTAAACTACCTTGAGGATCCTGTTGTAATGTTCCAATAAATAGTCACTAGGCACTATAGCTTCATGAAATCCTTATAATGCTCCAACTCCAAAGGCATTCCTTTGAACCATTTCCCCCCCTCCAAAGGTATTTCTGTGGCTGATGCTATGGTGACTTATGACACTATGAACTTCAATTTACCAACTTTCACTTCATCTCCATCAAAATTTAGGGAAAACTCTTTGGTTACCTCCACATTATACCCCTGTATATTTTCACAGAATCTAACACAACCTGCTTTCTCAAAGGCTACCCTGATGGTAGGGTCTGAGTTGATAAGTGAGGGATCTTGTGGTTCAAACCTCACAATATCTCCTCCCTTTGTATTCCCCATTGCTAAAAACAAGATTCTGAAGATGCAAAACTTGGGCTAGGGTTTGATGGCTTATCAAGGTTAGGACTTCAGGACAAGGTTAAAAATGCTTCTCAAACCTTGAATGACTAAAAAAACACAAAACGAACACAAGTTCTGACTGGTAATAAAAGAGACGAAGATGCTTTATTTTGGCTTGTGCGTAGCACCCTAAATGCAGCAATAGAGAGAAAAAACCTTCAATTGACAAAAATAAATAAATCTTAGGACACTTCTAAACTCTTTGAAACCACTTATAATTTCAATTTGATTCAAATGAGGTTGACATATTGAAAAATACAAGTTTTCAAGATAGGAAATAGGTGGAAGAGAGTGTTGTTTTTGTGTGCAGCACCTGCTATGCGCAACACTGAGGAAATGAGAGGAAAAGGGTGTGGAAGACTAATCAACTCACCTTCTAGAAAACATGATAAATTATAATAATTTTGGTGTTCTTGTTTTGGTTGCAAAGGAGGTAGTTTTGGTGAACATAGATAATGAATTTGATTTGGAGAACATTGTGGAGGCAACAAGGTTGCGAAGAAGAGGGTCCACTTATTGCTTCACAGAGCTATTCTTGAAATATCAAAAGTGGCAAAATATATTCACGAAGCTAGCAGTGAACACAATACAGGGATTAGAGAAGAAAATATTGTAAACAATCATTTGATGTTTGTTTTATAATTGCTCGCACAGTTGATCGAAGTGTATTTTATGAATTCAAGAAGCTATATGGAGAGTCTCTTGATATAGGTTTTACAAGGATATTTGGACAACCTGTAGGCATAATTGGAAACAATGGCAATTCAGTCATAGAATTTGCTTTAAAAAGTTCTCACTTCATACAACTATGTACACAACGCCAAATTGCCTTGATATTTCTTCAGAATATCACAGGATTTATGGTTGTATGGGGCTGGTTATTTTAAAATAAAAAGAATGAGCTCCATTGAAATCAATGCTAAAAACTTCAAAATCTCCCACAGACATCACCATCGAACTCTCCTGAGACCACATTTTAATGAATTAGTCCGAACTGTTGCAGTAGAATGAGCCTAAAAATAGTCGAAACCGACTTAGATTTCGCTCCTTCTCCTTCTGAATACATCAAAGCCCACAAAAATATGCAGAGGTTACGTAATCTAGTCCCCTCCACTTGTGTTTATGTCCCCAAAAATTCCCCTTGTCAAGAGACGGATAATTGGAGGTTTGTTGGTTTACCTGATGGGTCACGAAGACCTTTTAATGTTTTGGAAAATCTGTTTTTGAAAAGAGAAACAAATCAGCCTCGACGAAAAATTGTATAACTGATGTTGTGATATGCTCAAGTAAGACTTCATCCAATTTCCAGTAGGGTCAGATCTGCATAAGCTAGCAAAGACCCTGAATAAAATGAATATCAGTTGGGTATATTTTAGAAACATTGAATAATCAACTTTTGTTGACCTTATAGATGCATTGCTTTTTTATTCTTATCAGTGGTGGGTTGTGATATCAAGATGCAAAAATATGTTTTCAATTATGTGCTAAACATTAAATATGTTTGGAGATATATGCAACTACTTATTTCCAACACTGGGATTTCAGATTTCCAGTTTGACATGGACTCAGGATGTTGCATTGTTATCCCTTTGGCATATTGCTCAGATTGAGGTTCCTACAATTTTGGCATTTGCCTGACCTTTTAGAGAAAGTGGGTAATAATTATCTATGACTAGATTTCATATGGATCAAGTAGAGAAGCTTATGGTTGGGGATAGTTTTGGATCAACTTTGCTAATGTTGTTGGGATATAGGCCAGTAGTGGCAACATTAACATATTACCTTAAATTTATTTTTATTGATTACTCTTTTGCCCAAAATGTGATCTATTGATAGAAGAGGTCATGTCATGCATTATATTGAGTTTATGAGCATTATTTTCATTCATTATTGGAATTGTAATTCTTTTATGAAATATTTATAACTAATGTTTGAACCTTTGATCATGTCAATCATTGTAATGAAAAGGAGTCATTTGGCCATGTAAGCACTTCAATGTTAATTAGTGTTATGAAACCAGCTCAAGAAAAGATAGAAAAGATAGATCAATGCCTTAGAATTCAGCCTCTTCGAGGGGGCAAACTCCTTTACATTACATAAATGAACAATTCTTGGATGATACAAATGACAAAACCTCCTTTCTATATATAGGAGTCTAAGGAGTCACAATATAATCCAGCCGACCTAACAATAATAATATAAAGCCACAAAAATAACAATAGAGGGATTCTATGGGGCACAGAAAGAACAACATGGGGGTAATAGGGGCACAACAATATAAATAAGCGGTATAACTACAATAGTAATGGGGTAATCACTAGTATTATAGGGACCCAACATGTCCCTCTCCTTCAAAAAAGTGTTGTCCTCAACGCTTGAGTAGTTCTGGATACTTTTGCATAAAATTCTCATCCTCCCATGTGGAATCTTCAGCGGATAAGTTCTTCCACTTGATAAGATACTCTGAAATTGATCGATTTCGTAGCTGTCGAGTTCTTGTTTCTGTGACTGCTTCCGGTTCCAATATAATTTTTCCTTCCTCATCAAGTTCTGGCAATATTGTTTGAACTGGGAGCTTGTCGCCTATAACCTTCTTTAAACATGAAACATGGAAAATTGGGTGCAATCGAGAAGCTGCAGGAAGCTCCAATTTGTATGCCATAGTACCAATCTTTTGCAACACCTTGTACAGACCATAATACTTTGGTGATAATTTATTATCCTTCTTAGCTTGCTTTAGGGACATTTGCTTATATGGTTGTAGCCGTAGGAATACCCAATCACCTACATCAAAACTTCTTTCACTGCGATGTTGATCTGCCTGTTGTTTCATTCTATTTTGTGCCAACACGAGGTTATCCTTTAAGAGTTGGAGGACTTGTTGTTGATGTTCGATGTGATGTTCCACTGCCTGAACCTTAGAATTTTCTCTTAAATATGATGTGATGGATGGTGGTTGATACCCATAAAGTGCCATAAATGGGGTCATTTTTGTTGCTGTATGGAAGGAAGTGTTATACCACCATTCAGCCAGAGGCAACCATTTGACCCATTGTGTCTGTTTATCAGATACAAAGCAACAAAGATATCCTTCCAAACATTTGTTTACTATCTCAGTTTGCCCATCAGATTGAGGATGATAAGATGAGCTATGAGCTAACTGAGTACCAAGACAAGAAAATAATTCTGTCCAAAAATTTCCAGTGAAAATGGGATCTTTGTCACTTACAATAATCTTTGGGTTTCCATGTAGCTTTTGAATTGTTTCCATAAATGCAGTAGAAACTGTACTGGCTTTAAATGGATGTGATAATGCACAAAAATGTTCATACTTGGTAAGTCTGTCAACTACCACCATGATGACACTCTTTCCCTCAGACTTGGGTAAACCTGTGATAAAATCCATTGAAACCTCCTCCCAACGTTGGCTTGGAATGGATAAAGGTTGTAATAGACCCGGTGTCTTAATTGTTTCAACTTTATTTTGTTGGCAAACCAAACATTCCACCACAAACTTTTGAATATCTGATTTAAGGCCATCCCAAAAAAATTCCTTCTTAACCCTATGGTAAGTTTTTAAAAATCCCGAGTGCCCTCCTAAGGGAGAAGTGTGCAATTCCATAAGAATCTTTTTTTTTAGCTGGGAATTCTTACAGAGGTATAAGCGATCTTTGTACCATAATGAATCATTTTGCCAGCTAAATGTATCAGACGTACTGGAATCTTGTTGTAGCTTTCGAATAAGTGCCCACACTTCTTCATCATTCTTCCATTCTTCCCTTGCTTCGTTTATCCAATCTGGTTGGATAATAGAAATGGCGCACAAAATGCTTCCACATCCTCATCCTTTCTTGAGAGTGCATCTGCCACCAAATTTTGCTTCCCTTTGTTGTAGATTATTACAAAGTCATAACCCAACATCTTTGTGACCCACTTTTGTTGCTCTTCAGAGGATAATCTTTGTTCTAAAAAGTATTTAAGGCTATCATGATCCGTTTTTACCTTGAAGTGTCTTCCAATTAGGTAGGGTCGCCATTTCTTAAGTGCATGGAGTATTGCCAACATTTCCTTCTCATAAATAGCTTTGCTTAAAAAATTTCCCTTGATTGGACGACTTTCAAAAGCAATGGGTCTTTCATCTTGCATTAGAACAGCACCAATTCCATTTCCTGAAGCATCACATTCCACAATAAAGGTTTTTGTGAAGTCCGGTGTAGCTAAGACCGGTGCTTGGCACATTGCCTCTTTAAGATGTTCAAAGGCCTTTGTTGCTTCCGGAGTCCATGAAAATTCATCTTTCTTCAATAATGTTATTAGAGGTGCTGCTATTCTCCCATAATTCTTAACAAACTTGCGATAATTCCCTGTCAACCCAAGAAATCCTCGCAGATGCTTTATGGATGTGGGGATTTTCCATTCCTTAATGGCTTTAATTTTGCTAGGGTCTACCTTAACTCCTTCATGAGATACAATATGACCCAAATATTCCACCTCCTGGACTCCAAAGAAACATTTGGATCTTTTTGCATATAATTGTTTCTCCTCCAATAGTTGTAGCACCCTGTCAACATGTTCAACATGATCCTTCCAAGACTTGTTGTAGATTAGTATATCATCAAAAAATACTAACACAAATTTTCTAAGGAATGGTTTGAAAATTGAATTCATCAAACCTTGAAATGTTGAAGGTGCATTAGTAAGGCCAAAAGGCATGACCAAAAATTCATAATGACCCTCATGAGTTCTAAATGTCGTTTTCAGAATGTCTTCAATCTTCATTCTGATTTGATGATATCCCGAATGAAGATCCAACTTGGTGAAGTAAATTGATCCATGCAATTCATCCAGTAATTCATCAATCACAAGAATGGGGAACTTATCTTTAATAGTGAGCTTGTTGAGCTCCCTATAATCCGGACACATGCGCCATGATCCATCCTTCTTGTGCACCAATACTACTGGAGCAGAGAAAGAACTTTGACTTGGTTGAATTATACCAGCCTCTAGCATTTCTGCAACCATACGTTCAATTTCACTTTTTTGGACATAGGGATAATTGTACAGCCTGATTTTTGGAGGAACACTTCCTGGAATCAGATGAATAGCATGATCATGATCATGCATAGGTGGGAGACCTTTGGGAGTCTCAAATACCTTGGAATGATTGTCCAAGGCTTTTTGGAGATCTGGAGAAATAGATGATTCCGATGTGGAAACATCTAGCGAACATAATTGTGCAATTACACCTCTTTGCTCCTTTTTTAGAAGCTTTGTCATACCATTAGAGCTGATTATCTTTCCTGGTTTCCCTGCAATACCCCTTAATTCAACTTCCTTTCCTTCCGTAGAAAATTTGATGAAAAGTTCTTGAAAATTAAAAGCTATTGTACCCAAGGATTGTAGCCATTGGACTCCTAGTACAACATCAGCACCTCCCATTGGAATGGAAAGCATTGGGCTAGTCAATACATATTCTCCCATGGATAGCTTGATATTATGGCACCTTCCAGAGCAATTAATTGTTCCTCCATTTGCAATCATCACTTGACACTCTGGTGCTGGATATAGGAAGAAATTCAATTCTTTTGCTACCCTACAATGAATAAAATTGTGGGTGCTTCCTGAATCAATCAACACTATTACCTTTTTCTTCTTGATTTGTCCTTCTATCTTGATGGTTTGAGGAGTGGTAATTCCCGCCAATGCATTACAAGATATGGTCAGATTTATTTTTTCTTCATCTAGGCATTGTTCCTGGAGTATATCTTCTTCTTTTGACCTTTCTTGCTCCTTTTCTTCTTCCTCTTCACAATCTATGTAGAATAATTTCTTCTCAGCACACTTATGACCTTTAGTGTATTTGCTATCACAACTGTAACAAAGCCCTTTTGCTCTTTTTTCTTCCAATCGTTGTGGTGTCAACCTTATAGGTTGTGGAAGACTAGGGGCAACAACACTTCTATCTTTATAGTTGTGAGTGGTATGCTTCCTGGTTGCCATAATTTTGCTTTCCATTTTTCTTGCTACCCTGAATGCCTTCTCTAATGAATCAGGTTCCCAAAGGAGAACATCATGTTGGATATTATCCTTTAAAGACCCTATGAACACATCAATCCTATGCTCCTCTGGAATATCTTTTACCCTTATGTTCACTTTTTGGAACTCCTCAATGTGCTCCATTACTGAACCCTTTTGTTTGAGACTTATCAATTGGCTAAAAAGAGTGTTGCTTTTTGTATCTTCACAATGTGCTATCAATTCTTCCGTAAAAATTGCCCAAGTGATAAATTGTTTACGAGAGAAAAGCCATTGATACCATACAAACTGATTTGGTTCCAAATATACACTTGCCATACGTACCTTTTGTGTGTTTTGCACATTATTGAGATCGAAGAACTGCTCCATCTGTAATATCCATGTGGCGGGACCCTTGCCTTCAAACTTCCTCATATCGATTTTTGGAATATGGTGGGTCTTCGATCCAACATTAGCGTCTATGGAATCATGATTAACATTACTTTTGTTCACATCATGAGTTTCCTTTACAACCTTTTCACCATTAGTAAGTATTTCTTGTAGAAAATTTGTCAAATCTGTCTTCAAACCTGCCATGTCTGTCTTCAAATCTGTCTTCAAATCTACCATGTCTTTCTTCAAATCTGTCTTCGAATCATCCATCTTAGCTTCCATGCCCTTTATCTTAGATTCCACGCCATTTATCTTAGATTCCACGCCATTTATCTTAGCTTCTGTTAGCTTTTGTGAGCGTGACATTTGTTGCACTTGTTCTTGTAATTTTGATATATCATGTAGCATTTCTTCCTCTTCTTCATGAGTCATGCTAGAGCTTTCAGGTTCCTTACTAGGTGTTTGCATTTTCTTTCCTCGGGGCATCAGTTACCGATAATAATGCTTTACTATGCCCTTTGAATTCCGTTAAACCAAGCTTACACAAAAATTTAAAAAAAAACTACACATCGTTTTTCACTTTATAGAAGCCTAATATTGAATCTGATGTATCTCTGTAATTTCGGAACATCCAGTTCTGAAATTGCGACCTGTAATAGCCTTCTGTGTCCTCTTTCCAATGCCATAAGTCTGACCCAAATTGGATTCTCCAAGGAAGAGTTATGTGAAATCTCCCACAGTGACTTGCTTTTAGACTAGTTCAGTAGAGCGAACTTGTACGATGTGCCACAAGTTACTGTTTCAACCTTTGAATCTGAAACACACATACAAGAAACTACAGTCCATCTTCTTTCTGTACCTTCTTATGAAATTTCAATCTGATCCCCAGAGAGAAAGTTATAACAATTTTCCCTAGGTCACCTGTTTTGAATGTAATTCAAGAGTCTGCAAAAATACCAACTTCCTCAGATCATATCTCCGTAAATATTGCGCTAAAGCTCTAAAATTTGGACCCAAGGTTCAGCGCGATTTCTTCTCAAATGGGTTTCTTTTACGACTTCTGAAATGGCACAGAAAAAAAGTTATAGCGAAAATGCCACGATGACCTGTTTGGAGCAGCGAAACCCTAGAATCCAAAGCTCTGATACCAAATGATATGAAACCAGCTCAAGAAAAGATAGAAAAGATAGATCAACGCCTTAGAATTCAGCCTCTTCGAGGGGGCAACCTCCTTTACATTACATAAATGAACAATTCTTGGATGACACAAATGACAAAAACTCCTTTCTATATATAGGAGTCTAAGGAGTCACAATATAATCCAGCGGACCAAACAATAATAATATAAAGCCACAAAAATAACAATAGCGGGATTCTATGGGGCATAGAAATAACAACATGGGGGTAATAGGGGCACAAAAACATAAATAAGGGGTATAAATACAATAGTAATGGGGTAATCACTAGTATTATAGGGACCCAACAATTAGTCTTTGGTCATCATTGATTTAGCTCCATTGCATTAGGTGAAGGATATAATTATCGAGTCCATGGAGTCCTTGATCACAGTGGTTGGTTTCAGCCATGTAAATATTTATAAATCCCTGTAACTTTGAGTCAAGTTCTTGGTCAAGAGTCAATCTTCTAGTCCATGAGGTGGAGCTTTTAGCACAAAAGCATTGAATGCAAGTTGATGATGCTCGGGCCGAGCATGTTTTCTTATCAACTATGGTGTTGAGTTGTTCCTTTGGGTGTTGATTTCCTTGGCCTTATCTTCATGAGGATGTTGTTGTTGTTTCTCATGCTATGTTATTGATGACAGATGTAGTCTAGTACTGCCTCATGATGGTGATCAAATTTAGTTTATTCTTGTTGTTGGTGATGCTGATGGAGATAGTATTACTCATGTTATATTATTGATTGATGTTCATGTTGTTGTTGTTTCTGGGGCATAGGATGTTTCTATAGCTGATGGTTATGGACATGGAGATATTTTGTTGTTATAGGAGACATTGTTACTATTTTATGTTGTTATGATGAGCAAGTGATGTATGGTTGTTGTTTCTTGGTCGGATCCAGCTCATGTCTAGGGGAGTTACCGATTATTCAATTATGATGCCATTGATGAGTTTAACCCTTTTCCATTGATGTCAAAGGGGGAGTGCTTGAGGAGGACAACGTCAGATGGATGGTTCAGCTAGGGTTGCCATCAATGCCAAAGGGGGAGATTGTTGGCATTGAGGTTGTGTTGTAGGTGCATTGATGATGCAGGTGTTGTGTTGTAGTGTTTGATGGTTGGCATTGATGTCAACCTGGGCATATGTTTGCAGTTGGCTTGAGTAGTTGTTGTTATTTATAGCTTGTAGTGCAGATTGGCTTGTGTTTATGTGCATGTGTTATGATTATGTTTCTTGGTTGTCATGTTATTTGCAGGGTGCTTTGTTAGTTGTGGAGATGGTATGTGTGTGGAGTAGTGATTACCATGGTACATGTGTTCGTGGGATTGTCATAATCGTGATATTGGTATTATCATGGTACATGTATCCTTGGTATCAACTTAACCATGGTATCTTCCTGTGGTATTGACGTGGAGTTTACCATGGTATAATGGTTTGTGGTATTGGCATAAGCATGGTATTGACCTAGAGATTACTATGGTATAGGTGTCCATGGTATTGGGATAACCATGGTATTTTCTCAAGGTATTGATTGTAGATTGTTGAGGATATTTTGACATATATTTGTGTGATTATTTTGAGTGAGTTGATTGATTGTTGGTGTGTGTAGATGAGATTGTGAGTCGGTGCTATAGTGATCAATATAGCATATTGCATATATGTAGCAATGGGGAGATGTATGTTTTATTAGTTATTAATTTCAAATTAGAGTTGCTTCTGGGTTGCTCATGTTGAGCAAGATTACGAATCAGTGTGAAACATTCTAAAATGTGGTTCACATGGAAGTGTTGAGGGCGTTGAGACTCATAGTAGATAGGGTGTAGAGAAGGTGGGTGCCTTCTAACAGATAGATCAAAACGAGAAATAGATTTCTCTAGAGTCCAGTAGTATTGGGAAAGGCTCGTTGGTCGTGGTGGATTCTAGAAAATGAATGTTCGTAAAGTCATGTGAGAAGATTATTTCTGTCTGATGTTGCTAACCGATTGTCAGAGTAGTCGAGTCTTCTATCTACAAGTTGGTAGCTCCTCTATGTAAAACTTTCTTCAACATAATAGATATTTCAACAGTAGAAGCAACAGGTGGTTTTTTTCCCAGGAGAGGGTTTTCCACTAGAAAACATTTGTGTCCTCTTGTGTGCATGTTTGATCATGGTGTTTTCATTTGTTGATTTTATGTTGATTTCTTATGTTAGCTGATTGATTAATCATCCTTGGTTCTTTTGGTAAAAGGAGTTAAAAATTATATAATCACATGCACTACTGATTCACCCTCCCTCTCAATAGTGATCTAAATCCCAGCATCCACGATATCTCTCCAATTTTACTCAAGTTCATGATGAGTTTGGAGGGGTTGGGTTGAATTTTGTAGAAGATGACTTGGTGAGCCTAGCTCTTCTAGGCCTTCCAAAATCCTGGCATAGCTACTAGGACTCTATGAATGGAAGGGAAAAATTACTGAATTGGGAAAGGTTGTGGTCTGATTTGGTTCAAGAAGAGTTCGGGAGGAATACTAGAGATGGAACTTCATCTAGAGTAAAGGATGAAGAAAAAATTTCATTGGTTGGAAAGGGGAAGAAGGGAAAAGGAAAGAAGTCCCAAATAAAACCTGAATCCAACCAAAATAATGGCAAGAAGAAAGACCCGAGCAAGATAAAATGCTTCCATTGTCATGAATATGGGCACCATGCAACAAAATGTTTGCACAAGAAGTATAATAGGAAGCCTTCAGGAGGAGAAGGAGGTGAAGCACTAGCCTCAAAATTCGAATTAGACTTCACCCTAATAGCATGCATGGTCAACATTGTTATGGGCAGTGTGTGGTACCTTGATTATGGTGCCTCGTTCCACATGACAAGGTGCAAGGAGTTTTTCAGCAACTTGGAGGAGAAGGATCTCCATATGCATATTGAAATGGGGGATGACAGGAGGTACAATGCTACAAGAATTGGTATTGTCACCTTTGAGAGGGAGAGGGCCTCTCCTCTTCACCTCAAATATGTTATGTTTGTACTTGGACCGAAGAAGGACATGACCTCTGTAGCAGTATTGGAGGATAGAGGCTATAATGTTATTTTCAATAAAGGGAAAGCATTTCTAAGACACATAGCTACCAGGAAAGTGAATCATATTGGAGTTCGGGTTAAGAACATATACAAAATTTAGGTGGGAGATTGTGCTACATTGACCAGCAAGGCAGAAAAAGTGAAGAGTCGGGATGTTGGAGAACTCTGGCATGGGATATTGGGTCATGTACATCATGGTTCCTTAAAAATCATGTAGCAAATTATCATTGGTCTCTCTAAAGGATCCCTTGATGAGCAGGATGTTTGCAAAGGTTGCACATTAGGGAAATATGTCAAATCCACTTTCCATAGCTAAGATAGTAGAGCAGATGTAATCTTGGAGCGAGTTCACTCTAATGATTGTGGCCACTTTTCTATAACCTCCACAACAAAACATAAGTACTCCTATTATTTGTATTGATGATTTCTATAGAAAATGTTGGATCTTCTTCATGTGGAAGAAGGATGAAATTTTCTCAAAATTTGTTGAATTCAAGGCATTGGTTGGGAAGGAGACTAGAAGAAGGTGAAGGCTCTCAAGCACGACAATGGAGGTGAATTTGTTTCGCATGCCTTCAAGGATTTTTGTGCCAAAGAAGGTATTCGAAGAGAAATGACAACACCCTATAGCCCATAGCAGAATCAGGAAGCTGAAAGGAAGAACATGAACATAATGGGAGCAACAAGATCCACGTTTTATGATTAGGGGCTTCCATTACATCTATGGACATAAGCATGCAACACTAAAATCTACTTACAGAACTAGAGTCCTCATATAATACTTCGTATGATCACACCGGAGGAAGCTTTCTCAAGGAGAAAGCTTGATGTGTCTCATTTCAGAATTTTTGGAGCTTCAGTTTATTGTCATGTCTCTAAGGATTCGAGGAATAAACTTGAGCCTACATTAGAGTTAGGATGTTTTGTAGGATACATTGAAAATCCACACAATTACTGGGTGTATTTACCTTAACTGAGGATGACAGCTGTGAGGAGAGATGTCAAGTTCGATGAGGAGAAGGCTATGAGACGTTATTTGGAATGAGAGTTGAGTATCCCATCAGAGCATAATCTTCTAGCTCAAAAGGAGGAGCCTCAGTATGAGCTTCAGGAGGTTGTGGAGCAGCCACATGCAGTGGAGCATATAGGAGGTAGAGTGGAGGCACCCACTCAACTAGAATCTTCTAGAGAGGGGATAAAGAGAGCCAAATAAGTTGATAGAATGTTTCAGGATGCTAGGGAGAATATGGGAGCCCCTACATCACAACACATGTAGAGGAGGTAACCTAATAGGTACATTGGGTACATGGATCTCATGACAAATCTCATTGTGACAGATCCCTCTTCATTTGAGGAAGAAGTTTCTCAACTTGTTTGGGTTGATTCCACAATTGAAGAATATGAATCCATCACAAATAACAATGTATAAGAGGTGGTGCTGAACCAGAAGGGAAATTAGTGCTTGGTTCAAGATGGATCTACAAAGTGAAGCATGTAGTTGACAGGAGCACTGAGAAGTACAAGGCCAAATTTGTGGCCAAAGGATTCTCTAAGGTAGAGGGAGTGGACTATGAGGAAAATTTTGCACCAGTGGAAAGATATTCCTCAATCAGATCCATTCTAGCATTGGCTCTGCAGATGGGGTGGAAAATCCACGATATGGATGTGAAGATCGCCTTTCTCAATGGTGTTGTTGAGTTGGAAATTTACATAGAGCATATAGAAGAATTTGAGACATATGATTGGGAGTCACATGTGTGTAGACTCAAGAGATCATTGTATGGTCTTAAACAGGTGCCCCGGGCATGATACACTCGGAATGACAGTTATCTCAGTGGATTGGGCTTCGCCAAAAGTGAAGCAAATGTGAACCTCTATCACATTGTGGTAGATGGTAAGTTTCTTATTCTTGTTTTAAATGTTGATGATTTAATATTGACAGGTGATGAGCAATTGATTCGCTCTTGTAAAGAGCATATTGCGAGGGAATTTGAGATGAAAGACATGGGCTTAATGCATTACTTCCTTGGGCTAGAAATATGGCAAGGTGATGGTGAGTTGTTTGTATCTTAGGGGAATTATGCCTTTGAAATGCTTCAAAGATATCACATGGAGAATTGTAAGCCTATGGACACACCTCTAGATACAAACTGAAGGAGGGAGAATGTCACTTCAGGTGAAGAGGTTGATGCTACAATTTACAGGAAAATTATGGGGTCTTTGATGTATCTTGTGAACCCAAGGCTTGACATGTGCTATGCAAAAATCCATCGTAGTCAAGCTATGGTGAGGCCTACCAAGTTATATTGGAAGGAAACAAAGCATTTATTACAGTACCTTAGAGGTATTACTGAGTATGGATTATGGCACAAGAGGACAGAGGGAGTGAACCTCCAAGGCTTCACTAATGCAGATTGGGTATGAAGTCCATTAGTCAAGAAAAGTACTCCAGGTGCTATCTTCAGTGTTGGGTCCACGAATATTTTTGGTACAACAAGAAGATAAGGTATGTGGTGCTCAACTCAGTAGAGGTTGAATACATGGCTGCATGTCAAGCAACATGTGAGGCCATATGGATGAGGAAAATACTTGTGAGTCTTTTCAATTAGGAGATGGATCCAACAGTGATATATTGTGATAATCAGAGTTGCATTAAGCTCTCCAAGAATCTGGTGTCTCAAGACAGATGCAAGCACATTGATACCTGGTATCATTTTTTGCAGGATTGTGTGCAAAGGAGAATTATGTTTCTACATTACATTCCAACTAAGGAGCAAGATGTTGACATCCTGACAAAGGAATTATCAAGTGGTAAATTTGAATTCCAAATGTGTAGGATAGGGGTGTTGAAAAATCTCTTTCTTTCTAAGAGGGAGTGTTAAAAAATGTAGCAAAAAGGGCCCAATTTGACTTTAGCCTTAGTAAAGTCAAATTGATTAATTCAAATTTCCACATTAGTAGGACAAATTGGAGGAAATTAACTAGTGTGACGTGGATATTGTCACTCAAATTCGAGTTAGGGGTTTGGATTTCAGTTTTGCATGTGTTGATTGCTAAATTTCAGCAATCTAGTTTAGTTATTTTCAATTGTTTTCAGTTAACTGACCTCTAAATATTGTTAGAGTCAGTTGAAGGTCAGTTGTGTAGTGGGATAGTAGTCTAACTCAGAGATCTATCAGTGAACTGATCCAATCATCCAAAAATAGCTAATGCATGCATGGAATTCGAATTACTCAGCGTAAGTGGAAGAGACAAGGCTAGTGTAACATGATTTGTATACTAGTAAAGTGTACAATTGTTGCATGCAGTCAGGAGATAAATTCCTTGGGAATTGAACAGGGAAATAGGGACTTCCCTACTGTTTAGGAGTTAGAATTTCCTCATATTTATGCAAGGAAATAAGATGTTGGAGGAGCATATAATTGGCTAAGTGTTGGCCAGAGTTTCTCATTCAACAGGGAGAACAATTATTCATTTGCAAGGTGTGTTCATAGCTGGAGCAAGAAATTGCAATAGTTTCTTTATTCAACTAATTAATGAAAAGAGGCTTGAGGGGGTTTTCCTAGTTGGGTTCCCCTAGAAATCACTATGCACTTGTGGTTTTTCTTGTTAGATGTCTATGCATCTTGTTCTAAATGGTGATTTCCATTTCGCAGTTCAATAGAGTAGAATTGTGTATCTTGTTTTTCAGTTTGAAATCTTGAGCAGTAGCAATTTCTATCAAATTTCTACAGTTTAAAGATTGGTCCTTAGTTTCTACTCATTACTAATTTTTTACATTTTTGATTAATCTAATGCATGATATAATCTTTGTTCCTCTTCTTCTGAAAGATCAAAGTTCACCCAAAATACAAGAATACAAGGGGGATATAAATCTTCCTTTTGTTTGACCAAAGCTCTCTAATCCTATTTCTCTTGCCTCGCTACTACTACTACCATTGCTAATATTCTTGTTGAATATCATCAATCGATCCTAATGATAACACCAAGGATCCTCTCAATGATATCTCACCCCCAACTTTACAAATAAATTGACAATATGTTTATACACATAACTTCCTTGTTTCAGTTACAATTCCATATAATTTTAATAATGACATATATTTTAGATATGAATTTGTTGCCCCATCTCAATTACAAATCGACATATAGTTGAGAGAATAAGCAATGGTGTATATTTTTTTGCCAATCTAAAATTCAAGGATCCAGGATCCAATTGAAAAGCAAAAAATTGACACTTTGTCTCCTTTATTGTGTGCCCTAAATCACGATCAAATATTGTCACAAAGGCAACAAAATTACCATTAAAAACTAAGTCATCGTTGCCAAATTGATCTCAATCACAATATGACATAACTATAAAATAAAATTGAATGGGGAAACAATTGAATTATCCCTTTCTAGCATTTGCAGGTTCTACAACTATGTTTGGAATCTTCATTTGGCTGATAATATAATGCTCCGGGCACATGGTCCAATCTTCATAAACAATCAATATCTCTCGAAGATACATTCAGTCACCATAACCCAATTTGAGGAGGTAAAAATAGCGGATTGGAACAAGAAATTCCCAAAGAAATGGTTATTTTTGGCATTGTCTACATTTGTGGCATGAAGTGCAAGGCAACCAATTGTGGTTTGTTGACGTGGAGAGAGCAAGTAATAGTCAATGTAATTTAAGGCCAATTTTTAATAAAATGACGACATGGAGAGGGTTTGTTGCACCACAATACAGGTAGACTAGTATTTTATGACACTTAGGATGATGATTAAATATTATCAAAAGTAAGTCTCATTACCAACTCCATCTCTGAAATTTTGATATTTAAAAAAAATTTCCAGTAATTCCACCCATATTATGTATTACTTTAGTCACTAATGTACACACTCATTTGGAAATTAGATATTTCCTTGAATTGGTTATTATGTAGGTTATTTCACATAGCAAACCATTAAATCAAGCCTTTTCTAATTCATCTTGTACTTCCACTGTCAACATGACCGATAATATGGAAGCCAAGTCGACCTAAGGTATGTTAAAAAGTGATGTTGGGATTAATAAAAAGAACCCACTGGTCAGCTCTATGAAAGAGAGTCTGAACCAGGAGAGTCTGGCTCTACAGAACGCTCTACATTGTTTCATGTACATCACACATTATATAGTAATCACAGATTTAGGGAAATTAGAACCATACCCTATGAAATAGAAACTAATTCCTATCCTGAGGTACCATGAACCAATTCACTATTCTAAGATATTCTCCATTATCTCTAATACTCCCCCTTAATGGAGAAGGGGTTCAACGCTATGCCTAACATCTCCCTAAATATTTCAAACTTGATTTTTCTAAGAGGCTTAGTGAAAATGTCTGCAACATTATCACATGTATTACAATATACAAGATGGATTTATTTTGATTGCACTTTCTTCCTGACAAAATGGAATTGTGTATCAATGTGTTTAGTGTTTTTGTGAAACACTAGATTATTAGCAAGTTTGATTGAACTCTGATTGTCACATCTGATTGTTGTTGCAACTTTCTGTTCTTCCTCGACATCTTGGAGAAATCTCAACCAAACTGCCTCACACATTGCTACACACATAGCTTGATACTCTTCTTCCACTGAAGACAAGGAAATTGTGTTCTGTTTCTTGTTGCTCCATGTAATCACCCCGGATCCAATGTTGAATGAATAGCCTATTATGGATTTGTGATCGTCTACATTTCCAACCCAATCTGAATCTGTAAATCCCGTGAATCTAACATCAGAGGAATCACTATAAATAATACCATAGTCTATAGTACCTTGTAGATACCTCAAAACACATTTTGCTACATTCCAATGACTCTCAAGTGGCTTGGACATGTATTGACTTAACACACTAATTGCACAAGCCAAATCTAGTCCAGTAGTGGTTTGGTATATTAAGCTCCCAACCAGCTGTTTGTAAAGTGTCGCATCTGCCTCTTTAGAGCCATCCTCACTCTGCAGTTTAATGTTCTATTGTAATGGTACTGCTGCAGCCTTACGATGATCCATCCCGAATCTTTCTAGTAGACCTTTGACATACTTACTCTGGGACAAAAATGTTTGTCCTGAATCTCTCCAGATCTCAAGACCCAAACAATATCTTAATTCACCAAGGTGTTTCATTTCGAACACCTGTGACATTTGTTGCTTGATTTCTTTGATTAGATAAATAGCATCACCTGTAATAATTAAATCATCTACATACAAAGAAATCAACACTATGTGCCCTTGTTCATCTTGCATGGTATATAGATTAGGGTCGTTTTTACTTCTATTGTAGCCAAATTGCAGAAAAAATGAATCAATATTTTCATACCAAGACCTGGGTGCTTACTTTAGTCCATAAAGAGCTTTCTTTAATCTACAGACTAAATGTTCTTTCCCTTTTTGGACAAACCCTTCAGGTTGCTCTAAATAAACCTCCTCTTTCAATTCTCCATTTAAAAATGCAGACTTTACATCTAGTTGGTGAATCATCCAATGTTTCTTAGTAGCTAAAGCAATCAACATTCTGATGGTATTTAGTTTAGCTACAGGGGCAAAGGTTTCTTCATAGTCAATGCCTTCTTTTTGTGAATACCTATTTGCTACCAATCTAGCTTTTAATTTATCTATGGTTCCATTTTCATTAATCTTGGGTTTATACAACCATTTGCAACCTATGGTTTGTTTCCCTTTAGGAAGTTCAACCAGTTCCCAAGTGTTGTTCCTGATTATAGATTCATATTCCTGTTCCATCGCTGTTTTCCATTCACTACATTCATTTGCTTCCTTATAACTAGAAGGTTCAACAACATTCATTATAAAAGAATTTTCCCTATATCTTGTAGGAAATTGAGATTTCCTACCTGATCTCCTGAGTTGTGGGGTAGCTTCAAACCTTATCTGATCATTATTTTTTGAACTTGGCTTGATAGCTACATCATCTTCTTTTCCTTCCTGCTTCTGCTACTGCTACTGTATCTGTTGTTGTTGCTGCTATATTTGTTGTTGCTCATCTTTTGCCTTTGTCTGCTAATCCTGATTGTTTCTCGTTTCTTCACTTTCTTCCACCAAGAATGGAATATCCCATTCCTTATTGCGTTTATTAGATTCTTCATGATCTTTCTCATGGAATATAACATCTCTACTAACAAAAATATTGTGAGTAGAGGGAGTAAATAATCTATAAGCTTTATATTGTGAACAATACCTATAAAGGTACATCTGATGGCTTTTGAATCTAGTTTTCTTCTGTCTGCCTTTGGAATATGGGCAAATGCTTTAGACCCAAACACTCTTAAATGTTTTACTGTAGGCTTAAATCCATATAATGCTTCATAAGGAGTTTTAAACTCAAGACTCTTTATAGGACTCCTATTTTTCAAATAAACTACAGTATTCAATGCTTCAGCCCAAAAACCATTCGAAAGATCCTTACCTTTCAACATGCTCCTAGCGCATTCCACCAATGTTCTATTCTTTCTTTCTGTTACTCCATTTTGTTGAGGAGTATGGGGTACTGTGAATTGCTGTAATATCCAATTGTCTTTACAATACTTGATAAGCTCATCCTTCCTGTATTCTCCCCCTTGATCGGAGTGGAGAATTTTTATATGCTTCCTTGTTTTCTTTTCAATCATGTTTTTGAACTTCTTAAAGTATTTAAATGTGTGACTTTTCTTACTCAAAAGATATACCCAAGAAAACTTTGTGCAGTCATCAATAAACAATAAAAAATACAGTGCACCTCCTAATGACTTTGTTTGCATGGGTCCACAAAGATCTGTGTGCACTAATTCAAATATGTCTCTCTGTTTCCTTTCTACTCGAATAGGGAATTCTTCTCTATGCATCTCTCCTAATGTACAAGCATCACAATCATTATGCATTTGTTTTAACATAGGAAGATCTCTTACCATTTCCCTTTTTTTAAGTAACAACAAATCATTGTAGTTGATATGACCAAATCTCTGATGCAACAACTCTTCTGTAGTCAAACTCACTACTGTCAAAGTTCGAACTGGTGCTAGTCTTGCATCCAATTTGTATAGACCTCCTGTACGAATTCCTGTAGCAATAGTCTTCATGCCATCTAATAGATCTTTAATATAATAGTTAGACTTAAAAAATTCAACTTTAAGATCTTGATCTGTAATCATGGATACAGAAATCAAGTTCTTTGTTACACTAGGCACATACATGACATTATGAATTTATCTTACGATACCATTAGGTAAAGTGACAAAAAAATTTCCACATCCTTTGATCTGATGACTTCTATCATCACCTAGGTAGATCTGTGCTCCGTTGTTGATTTCTTTAAAATCTTCAAACCATTGCTTATTCCCCATCATATGTGTTCATCCTCCTGAATCTACATACCAAATGTCTGCATCAACATTCTCATCAAAGTCTGCCATGAACAATCTGAAGTTCTGTTCATGATTATCATCACGAGATGACCTGCATGTCTTTTCTGCTTCTGTTGTTCTTCATGATATTTCTTCTTCCTGCACTCCCTAGCTATATGAACAATTTTTCCACAGTAAAAACATTTAATTTCAGAGTTTTTTCTATTCGGATGCATACCTTGAGTCTGATTTGGTCTTTTCTGTGAGTTTCCTCTGTTTTGCTATTGCGGATTTCCTTTTCCTTTGAAGAAGTTATTTTTCGCCATCAATGCAAGATCGGCACTCTAGGGCTTCAGAGTCGATCTTATTTCTTCTTCTTGCATCAGTATTCCTGTCAGTTCTTCAAACTTCGGGATTTTATTTCTCGCATTTATCCCAGTGATAAACATTTGGTAGTCATCAGTCACACCATTCATAGTAATGGTTACTAGATGTGTATCTACAACTGTATCACCAATGTCTGACAATTTGTTCTTCAGATCCTTGATCATTTCTATGAAGGCAGAAAATGTTTCATTCTCCTCCATCTTCAGGGATAAGATCTTGCTCTTCAGAAACAAAAGATGATTTGTATTCCTGATCTCATGCAAATCCTTCAATATTCCCTAGTTTTCGCTCGTTGATTTACATTCTCTGATATGTGGTATGATGCAATCTTTCACTGACATCTTTAGTAGCGTCCTTGCTTTACTTTCTCGCTTCTCCTAGTCTAGTACTGATGCTTATCTAGCTGTTGGCTTTCTACTCATCCCCATTTTCAATTGTCCAAGCACTCTACACTTATAGCAGAGTCTGCGTCTTGAATTTCCAATTCGCATAATTGGAGCCATCGAGCTTGTTATGCTCATTCAAGCATGCTTCAAACATTTGATTATTCATATTGACGATTAAAAAATTTGACAGGTAATAAAAATATGTTAGATTTACCCCAGATCTGTGTCAAAGACAGAAATCGCTGATCTCCAATAATATTTGATCCTGCAGCACCTACGCAAACCACTGTGGCTTTCTTCACGACCTCTACCATGGCCTCCTCGGTAGACCTCGGCCTCCAGGCAACTTTCTGTCGGTAGCCACTGCCAAGACGCAGCCTTCTTTCGATCTCCACGCAGCCCCTCTCTTGTTTGCACTGTCAGCGCAAGTTAGCACCACGGACATGTGAAGGTATTTGCGATTGTACACTCAATATTTGTGACGGTTGACAAAATAAAAACACGCGTAGTGTCACAGTGGGCTCAGCGCAATTAGCCCTCCAAACCACGCGACGATTTTGCCTCAAGCTCGCCTTTCAAATCCTCCACTCAACGTACAGGTTCCTCAGCCCTGATGCTCCGCTACCATTTTAAAAAGTGATGTTAGAATTAATAAAAAGAACCCACTGGTTAGCGATACAAAAGAGAGTCTGAACCTGGAAAGTCTGGCTCGACAGAATGCTCTACATTGTTCATGTACATCACACATTATATAGTAATCATAGATTTAGGAAAGTTAGAACCATACCCTAAGAAATAGAAACTAATTCCTATCCTGAGGTACAGTGCACCAATTCACTATTCTAAGATATTCTCCATTATCTCTAACAAGGAGAAAGGTGAAAGGCATATGCAAATAACTATAACCCTAGAGCCTAATTCATGTGTAGTTATTAGCTCAATTTCCAAAGTGAAAAAGATATTCTAAAGAGACGATTTTGGGGTTATATTTAGTGCCATTTTTTAGAGTTTTTCATGTTGGAATCTGACGGAAAAAATTGTGGCGAAATTTTGATTTGTGTTATTTAAACTAGTGTTCTGACGGCATATATGGATTCAACACCCTAAAAACCCATTAGGGCACTTCTAGAATTATCCATCAAACTTGTGATTTCAATGAATTCTTACTAAATTTTAGAGAAATTAGACCGGAAAAATCTACCATCTTTTTTTTTTTTTTTTCCAAAAAAGCACACTAAAAACAACTCAAATAATTTTCATGAAAAGAAAAGCAAATTCATTTTAAAATTCTTTACATGTTTTGTGAGTCTTTCATGTATTGATGGATCACAATGTTTTCGTGACTTAGATCGTTGTTTTCTTCCTCGGAATCTTTACTCCTCGTAACGTGCCCCCATGCTAAACAAAAGATATGCATATAATAATTTATAATATGTTGAATTTTTCATATGTACATCATACATATTTCGTTTGTTATATGTTTGAAATGGGTTGTATATAAATTAAATCTTTTTGGTTATGTTTTTCTTTTGTTTATAGTAAATATATTTAATTTATACATGATGTTGGTATATGTCTTAATATATTTAAATATGTATATGTGATGGATTTTTTATAAACAAAATTTATTATATATATATATATATATATATAGACATGGAGGTAAGATTTAACCATGTAGGGGAAGAAGATGACTAAAAATCAAGCAATCGTGTTTTAAAGACCAAAAGTAGGAGTCCAGTGAATTATACATTATTGGAGAACTTTAAGAGAAGTGAAGCCAATGGGGGCGATCAAAATTCGATGAACATAGAATGATGAAAAGAAAGAAATAGTACGGAAAAATGTATGATTCACAACATAAATAATGAAAGGATTTCACGAAACTATTGTGACCAAAACATCTTGCACAACTTTAAAGGTTCAGAGGTGTAAAGGTCAAACAATGAAGATAAGTGAAATTATCAATCAATCACTCATATGCAAATAAAAGGAGATATTTCTCAAAATTTTGGCTGGGTCACCCTTCATTTTGATAAAAAAATTTAGGGGTTTTGTTGGCTTGCCAACAAGTCCCAATATCCGTGGTCAGGTTCATTTCTAATACAAGATAAGTGGTTCCTTGTGCCATTATGAATATCATTTCACTGTGATGCTATAATGTTGATATATGGCATGTGTTGTCAATGGGAACACTCATACTCATTGTGTAATTATATGAATTCTCGGATGCTTTGACATTGGATGTGGTTTCCATCTTCTTTCTTGAAATTTTGGACAACCTATGACCTCAAATGCTTGTCATTTCTTTAATATTTGTAGGGTTTCTTGTGTCGTTGTGTGTATGGGTACCTGTGGTGTACCAACACTATTGGTTTAATGATGTGTTTTTACATGCTTGAAATGAGATATATGCAAGGACGTTTATATGATATAAGTGAATTAAGGAGTCTCTGTGTTTCTTGTATTTGCAAAGCATTAGCACATTCCAACTTAATGTTTGGGTGTTTGCATATATATATATATATATATATATATATATATATATATCTATAGATATATATAAATATATATATATATATATATCTATATATATATATATATATATATATATATATATATATATAGATATATCTATATATCTATATATATATAGATATGCTAGTCGGGGTGTGGAATTCCATGGTTGTATGTTGTAAGTGGCAAGAAGCATCTACGGTTTGGAGGTTGGTTGTCTCTATTTTTTGATTAATTGTTAAGATGTTCTCTTTGAGTTGCTTGCCATAGATGGTCAGTGCCTTCTTGCTCAAGGAATGGTATATGATGCATGGAAGGGCTAGTTCAAGCCTATAATTGTTGTGATATCAACGTGACTATTTTAGGCTATCGTGTTCAAGCATGTACAACCAATAAGAGTATTGTGTTCATTGTATGTTTCTAATAAATGCTTGAATTGGAAATTTCCATGAAATGGGAGCTTGAGACTCCCAATAACCTTGTCATGCTTATGAAAATTGATCAAGGCTCCCTGAGTGGTTTTATGCTCTGTCATAATGGCTAAGGGCATCCATGTATACATAATAGACATATGTATAGAGATTAGGAGTGATATTTTAAATATATCTCTACTATACAAGAGTTGCGTTGGATGTTTAATTAAGCTCAGGTGAGATAGGATGCTTGGTTGTGTAGAGAGAGGCCTCAACATATAATTATATAAATATATTTATGTAAGAAATCTCAGGAGAGATATGCTTCGACGAGTGCCAAGAGTCCTCGACAAAGACTCGCATATATGTATATACCTATAGTTACAAGCTCAGGAGGGAACAACACCATGCACGATCGACTAAGTGTCAAAAGAGGAGGGAGTTGAGATGGAGACATTTCCTTGATAGTTAATGTAACATAATTATCATCTCACGACTTCAAGGAGCCCTTGGAGGTGTGAACAAGTGAGATTGAGAAATGAGGGCTAAGACGGTGATATTGTTGGCAGTTAATGTAATAAGGTTCCCATCTCAAGACCTCAGGGAGTGCTCGAAAGTGTGCACAAACATAGTAGAGTGAGAGACAGAGGCCAAGACAATAGTGCCACAGGAAGTTAACATAAAGCATAGTTCAGGTTTCGGGTCTCAGGCAATGAATTTCACTGTTTTGTGAGAAAAGGGCCGATGACTGGAAAATCCTTATAAAGGAGAAATGTCACCTTGCACAAAGTGATTAATATAAACTTGATCTAGGATCATTTAAAGTGATTTGGCTTGTAAAAATATTAAATATTGAATTATAAAACTTAAACCACCTTAATAATTAAATCAAGCATGAAAGCTTAAATGAAGTTGCAATTAAAAACAAAATGTAGAAGATCGAGGCAAGAAGAAAATAAAGACAAAGCCAATTGGTAATGGAGTTCATCCACTGTGAACTATGTCTCCAAATCTTTCCTCCAAGAAAATAGCTTTTTTATTATTCTCCCCAAAATCGCAATTACAAAATAACTCCAAAAAAACTGCTACAAAAACTTCACTAAATTACAAAAATACACAAGCCCAAAATATAGCTTAAAAGCTTTCAGCACCATAAACCTTACAACCACATAAATTGTAGTATAATGACATACCTTTTGTGTTTATATAACGTTGGGGTCCACAGTTCGAGGGTCGAGCCCATGGAGGTTGTGCCCCACGTTATAATAATATGTGTTAATAGTGTTTTTGTTCCAACCAACTAAGCATAGGTTAAAACTTTGTTACAACCATATGTTAAAAATGGCATATTGTTATACCAAACCAACCTTATAAAACAATTCCCCCAATCGCATACGCAGGATTTAATAATAGCTTGTTTCGGCGAGCACAATTATGTAACAAATCATACTGTATATATAATAAATCGTTGTAACCATATAATATATATGGTATATGTTATAAGTATGCAACCATGTCATAAATTTGGAGGCATTGGAATTATATAACAACTTAACTATATTAATACCATGTAGTGCAAAAATTAAATGATAGATGATGTACCCCAATAAATTATTGACATGTTGGCATATCGGTTAGCTTCGATTTTGACCATTGACAATGTTGGAAGTAATGGAGAAAGCTAAACTTAGATTATTGTTATGATGATGATAGGATTGACACTCTAATATTAGACCTCAGATCCTACTATCTAGGGAGTGGTTGAAACCACCTTGTTAGTGTGAAAGCCTATATGTACTAGGTTCTCCTGATTGAATATTAGTGTGTATTGTGTGAAGTGCTTGGGCACTCTCCAGGTATCTCACCTAGAGAGCCAGTTAATATATAGTTTATGTATTCGATTTTTTATCATGGTATCAAAGTTGTAGGGTTGTCGATCCTGTACACTGAGTGAAGAGCGCGACTAAGCCAAAATTGTCATAAGTTTAAGGTACACAAAAGCGTCGATCCCACTTCTACCCTTCCGCGGGTTTTCATTTTATCGATCATCACATATATGTGGTACAGTCACGAAGACCTTCATGTGTCCGTAGTGGTAAATCGCACCGACCGATAAGTGGAACAAAGCTGCATGTTTTATTTTTGAAACCTGCGAGCTATGGTGTGGTCAAAGGCAACTTGCTCGATCTGTGCATTTCATTTTCCTTGATTGAACTGTGGCGCAAATTGGAGTTCGTCCCTCATCGACACACCTATTCTGCAGTGATATTTCACCGAGCGGAGCGCAGTTCTACCTAGTACCCACAGAGAAACATCTGATTTGCTATCATTGTTGTAGATCGGAGGCCGTGTTGCTTGGAGCCCTGCATAAACTGCGTGGGAAATCTGCTCATGCTCGAGGAGGGAGGCAAAAATCGCTTGATCGAGGCCAGCTCTGGTGTGGAGGCCATTGAAGCAAGCGTGTTGGAAGCTGAAATTGCTGGTCCTCACTGGGCATTCCCTACCTGCGCAGATACGAATCAGGTGAAGCCAGATTTCCCAGAGGCCGCGGGAGGATTGTTGTTTTCTCTCCATCCTCAGCGGAGGAAGCCGCTGCACGTTTTCTGGGTACGAAAAATTACTCCAACTTCATCGAATACCTGCGCGAAGAGCGAAGACAAAATGGATTTTTGGAAGCAGTAAATAGCACTGCACGAATATGTTGGGCAGTGTATAACTACAATCCCAAAGGAAGGGCAATCCTTTGGTGGAGCCCTGCGTGTAACAGTCCACAGCCGGTGTGTGATTCTTTCTTAGGCGAAGCTGCATGTTTGAGGAAGGCGGTGACTGTGCCGATCGCCAGTGATTGATCAGAGGCCTATGTGAAGAGCTGATGGAAAGGTCTATTAGAAGAGATCATGATTGACCGTGGAGAAACAACGTGGAGAAGGCCGGAAGAAGGCTGCGTGGAGAAGACCAGAAGGAGGCCGAGGTCACTGCAGTCTATAGAGGAGGAAGAAGATCACTTGATTTCTTGCTTGGAGGCTATTGAAACAAGCATGATGGAGGTCGGTTTTGTATTTTGTATTCCTCCCCTTGTGTGGTATGACAGAGCCGCCGGTCTAGAAGTGCCAAGGAGACACGAGGAGGTTGGATCGCTGAGGGGAACAACAGAGGAGGCTGAGATCGTTGCAGACTGCCGTGAAGGGTGCATGCAGTGTGGATCGGAGGAGCTGGTGCCTACGTGGAAAGAAGGATCGCAGTTGCAAACTGTTGGTTAGAACCTGTGAATATTGGAAGTCGTCGGTGTTTGGGAGACTCCGAAGAGTTCAGGTCGGTCACAGAGAGTTCAGGTGGCTTGGATGAAGTAAGTGGAGAGGTAGATTTGTGGGTCCAATTGAATGTTGTGTCGACTGCATCTATTGCATTAACTTGTGAGCCTGCATGTCTGCTTTGTAGATCTGAAAATATTGGTTAAATTGTTTTATTTGGATGTTGGCACACTGTATTTTGGCTACCAAAACCTATTGGCGCTTGTTTTTTCCACATGACAGATTGGAAATTAGAGTGGGTAGCTAGAAGCTGATTCTGGTAAGGCCGAGGTGGTACAGTGTAAGGGCTATCAAAATCGGAGAAGCGGATCTGGTGTGTGCCATCGTGGAGCAGAATGGTGGTGCGACTAATTCAGGCAGAGATCTTGTGAATAGGTAATCACGATTGGCTTTCCACGACCCTGTTCGGATCTAAGCAGCATGCTCTTGGCATGGAGTTCTGCACGTAGAAGATCATGGCATCGTAATTATGGAGTGGTGTCTGCGTTCAGAATTCCTCTAGAGAGGTGTATTTTCCTGAAGAGGTTACTATTTGATTTGTCTGTGGAGCCATAGATCTGGTGGAGATATCTGAGTGCTGGTGGAGAATTTGACTGTGGTGTGGCTGTTGGGATCCCCCATTGTTCGATCGACCTTATGGCCCATTCCTGTGTGGCTCGAGTGTGAGCGTTCTAGGATTTGAGCGCATGTGTTTAGACAAGCACAAGAATATGAGGGGGACGCTGAGCTGTGTCTTCCACTACCTGGATAAAACTGGGATCACGTTCGTGGAAAGAACTGAGAGCATCGGTGTGACATTTGATTGTGGTGCTTTGGTGTGGCTACTAGAGCAGATTGAAGTGCACAGCCGTGAGTGTGGTGGATTGATTTTTAGATCTGAAATTGATAGGGGAGAAAATGGGTCTTCAAAGTAAACTGAAATAGTCTCATAGAAAACTAAGGAGAAAGCATCAAAGGAGAAATGCAAAATATTGTTTTGCTGAATTTAGTGATGTGTTTCAGGTTGACGCTGATGGACCAGTAGTTGATCAAGATGCAGATTTGGAATTTGGTGAGATTATTAAATGGTTAATGCTAGATTTACCATCTTTTTCAGGTATGAATTATGAAATATGGGCAAATGAAATGAAAATAGTATTATGGAAGGTAAATTTACTGGATTATGTTGAAGATGTTATTAATGATAGTGGAGATGCATCAACATTAAGTCTTATAACATCTACATTAGATGATAACATCATACTCAGCATAATATATGAATATGGAGAGGTTCTTAGTGAAAAATTCTTATGGGATGTTTTAGAAATGAAATACTGTTTGAATGAGGGAAATTATGTTGAAGATATTGCTCTTGAAAATGATCCCATATTTGATTGTGAAACTGAAGATGCAATGATGGGTGATGAATGTGTGTTTGTAACTGAAACTTGTGATGATGAAAACACATCCATTATTGTAGAACCTGAAATTTTTCCAGATGCAGAAATCAAGTTTGATGAGACTTATATACCTCATGATGAGTGGATCAATTTGATGATTGAAAAACATCTTATTGATGAATTATTGTTTGGTGAGAAGGAAGGCCTATCTTCACATATAGATCAAATGCAGAACATGCTTGCAGCAACAAAACTGAGTGAAGAGGCTAAAGGCATAACTATGCTAGCAGAGAGGGATGGAGTAGGGAGAGATGGAGAAATGAAAGCTCTCCTGAAGGAGTAGGAAGATAAAAGCAAATGTGGTCCTCTTTATAAATATAACGTTGTTTTTTCTGCAGATATTGGGAGACAGGAAAAAGAAATTGAATAATCCTAAGAACCTGCAACATCAAATGAAAAGAATGATAGTATATACTCGAAGAGGAGGATAAGAGTTCATGTGTTCCTCCGGAGGGAGAGAAAACGTAAAAATGAGGCGAAGCTCCATCATTTTCTTATGGCAAAGAAACTGAAGATGAAGCTTCATCCACAAATGAACAAGAATGGGCTTTGTTGCAAGAAGACTAAAATGAAAAAATTGTAAGCCTAGCTGAGACTAGACCAGAAGGCGTATGTTATTGTCCAGTACCCTTTCTCCATTAAGGGGGAGTGTTGAAAGTAATGGAGAAAGCTAAACTTAGATTATTGTTATGATGATGATAGGATTGAGACTCTAATCTTAGACCTCAGATCCTACTATCTAGGGAGTGGTTGAAACCACCATGTTAGTGTGAAAGCCTATATGTACTAGGTTCTCCTGATTGAATATTAGTGTGTATTGTGTGAAGTGCTTGGGCACACTCCAGGTATCTCACCTAGAGAGCCGGTTAATATATAGTTTTTATATTCAATTTTTTAATAGAAATCACATTCCAGCGTAACAATGGAGTTGCCATTATGCTCCAACGAAATCATATTCAACATGTTTAAAACTAATTACATAAAAAATGATACCAAATATAAAATATGCCATGATCCACGTGTGCGTTGTTTTATTGGCAAAGTGTTTCAGTCACGGGGAGGTTGTGGGGTCAAGCCCATGACCTTCCTTTACCCTTTTATTTTCAACATTTGGCTCTAACAAAAACTTAAATAAAAACAACCGTTTATATTTCAATGAAAATTTTGTGCCTCATTGGTAAGTCATTGCTTTGTTTATCCATAGCTTATGGGTTCATATCTCATTGATATTGATTCACATTTTAACCAACAAAATAAGGCCATGTGGCACCTTGCCATAGGGCCACATGTTGATAACATACTTTGCCACATCATTTGCCACCAGTCATCTGAGCAACAACCTCTGATTCACCCACATCATCAATCCACACATGCCATGGTCAACTCCCAAGTGTGCCATGTGTCACATTTTCACTCACTTGTCCACTTAGTTGCAAAAATTCAAACAGCAAAAGATATTCATATATGAACTTGGATTGATGTGATTCAAGTTGCGTTGGAATTGTTTCGTTGAGCTCTTTGACGTGATGTTATTTCCATCAAATTTTGGAGACTTTCAATTTTAGGCCTTTTTAGGATCCTCTTAGATCAATCCTCCCCATTGAGATGCTTGTGTACCTCTAAAAGGTTATTAATCAAACACCAAGTCCGGGAACTGCCTCCTGACTTATATAGTGTCAATCCACCTTATTTTGTGTATCTAACTTATCACAAGCCACAAACTCTGATTCGCCCACATCATCAATCCATACATGCCATGGTCAACTCCCAAGTGTGCCATGTGTCACATTTTCACTGACTTTTTGTCCACTTAGTCGTAAAACTTGAAACTGCGATATCTTTCATATATGAACTTGGATTAATGCGATTCAAGTTGTGTTGAAATTGTTTCGTTGAGCTCTTTGACGTGATGTTATTTCCATAAAATTTTGGAGACTTTCAACTTTAGGCCTTTTTAGGATCCTCTCAGATCAATCCTCCCCATTGAGATGCTTTTGTACCTCCAAAAGGTTATTAATCAAACACCAAGTCTAGGAGCTGCATCCCCACTTATATAGTGTCAATCCAGCTTATTCTGTGTATCTAACTCATCACAAAAAGTTGCATAATAAGTATGACAACCAAAATCATATTGTTAACCATCTACAATTTCCCACTTCCTTCTACATATTTACTTCAATAATTGTCCATGTACAACACACTAGCAACATTAAAAAATACAAAGATTCTAATAACAATGAACTAACAACCTGTTATGTCCTCTTGACAGGTCCCCACAACAAATTCCCATGCTCTAGAACACCTACTTTGTTCACCTTTGCAAATATGAGCGAAAAGGTCTTACTCACATTCACGAGCCTCTTTAATTTCCCTGTGGTTACTAGCAAAGAATCATCTTTCATTTGATAAAATTGAACGATATATTCTATGTCTTCTTTGGAAAGGTGATACCTGTTTTCCTTCCTGTAGTAGATAGGCTTCCTATCAAACAAATAAGGAATTCCAAGCACAATTCCATTCTCGTTGCCATGAAAGCTTCATGAAACTCTTTCTCAGATCCATAATGATTATGCTCTCCCTCGTGTGATGACATCTTTCTTCTTCGAATAAATCTTCTTGATCCAATTTTTAGATTTCCTTCAAAAAGTGTTCCTTCACCTTGTTTGAATTTTCTCCTGGTTATCATGCACACTCACAAACCACCATAAATCTTGCTCTGATACCACTTGATCTAAACTTGATCTAGGAAATTTTAAAGTGACTTGTCTTGTAAAAATTTTCAAGCGTGAATGATAAAACTTAAACCAACATAATAATTAAATCAAGCATGAATTCTTAAATGAAGTTGCAATTAAAAGCGAAAAGTAGAATATTGAGACAAGAAGAAAATAAGGACAAAACTAATTGATAATAGAGTTCGTCTAGTGTGGACTACGTCTTTGGGTCCTACCTCCAAGAGAGGAGCCTCTTTATTACTCTCCTTAAAATCACAATTACAAAATGCCTCCAAAAATCATGTTAAAAATGAGCTTTTTACTACTAGGATATGGCCTCCAAAATGCCACCAAAAACTCCTTTGGTTGCTACAAAATCAAGCTCCCAAAACTTCACTTACATACAAAATGCATAGGCCAAAAATATGGCTTAAACATTTTTAGCACCTGTTAACACCAGAAAATCGTACAACTGCTAGTACAATAAAAAAGACATTAAAAGTGTCTAGCAAAATGCATAAGTGGACAATTTTCCAGTCGAATACATTACAAAGATTCAAAAAATCAAAGGTTCTCCTAATGTCCAAAGTTTATAAAGGAAATAAATTAAGGCCGAGCGTATATTTTTTAAATATACATGGTGCACGACATGTCTTCAAAAAAGTCGTGCGGTTGCAGAAAAGGTGACTCAGTAGTTCAGGACCACTCCACACACTTGGAGCTGATTTCTTGATATGAGGTCGGCTTAGTACAACCGAATTCGAGTCGCCTTGGAGAAGTGCAACCCTCAATGGAATCCTCATGTCCTACTGATGTGTCTTTATCATACATGTGCCAAGAGAGGGAAGAGGGATTAAAAAAACTCCATGTAAATAGGCCATGGGGGAACCAAAAAGAAGAGACATTGTTATGCTGGCCAAATTGCTTGTAAGCAAACCACCATTTCATTGTTGAACCAAGGAAGTGAAGTGCACTAGCATGTTGGCAAAAGTGCTTCTACGCAACCCAACATCTTAGTGAGTGAAGAAAAATCCACACTTTGGAGAGTCTTCACACTTCTTTGAGAGAGAGGAGAAACTTGCAAAGAGATTGAGGAAAAGAAACATCCTTGCTGAGGATTATTGAGCTCCCTAGCTCAAGGAATTCTCTTCAAGTGTTCTAGTATTCTGATTGTATTCAACCTCTACCACCAACAATCAATAAAGGGATATTTTCCATATATTATTGATGTGTTTGCTCCATTTGAGCATTGTTATGTTCATGCACCTCTTTGTTTAAGTTTATGTTTTTGTATGCATTGTATCCATTATTTACAATGTTGTGTTTATTGAAGTCTATCCACTAACAACACCAAATTTGACTGTGATCCTTTGCAGGTAACAGTCCACCTCTAAGGGGGTTTTTTTCGGTACAATTGTGCTCCAAAAACACTACAATAGGAATGGCGACCATACTGATCTCTTTTCATTAATCTAGAGATTGTTTGCAGGACCTCCTCTCTGCACAAACATCCTTCAAGACACTCCGCACCTCCCTAAAATTTTTACAATTCCCCTAGACATATTATGAGCCCGTTGAAGTGAAATTTTAGAATTTTCTCATCCGCGTGCTTTCTTCTCTGAAAGACATGACGCACACATCTATATATTCGATAACTGTGAAGCGCGCGTCTCTTTCAGCAGAACATGTGTGATAGACAGAAAAACAACAAAAAGCCTTGTATTTTTCAGTTTTCTCAGGTGATTGGCAACTTCTAGTGAATTTCCTTCACCTCTACATTTTGTATTTACTATTTAGTACCCTTAGTTTCTTCAATGAGCCCTAGTTCATCAAGCAATGTATTTTTTTTTTAGTTGCAAGCAAATACCCACATAGCTTAATTAGGGAGAAAAGTAAGTGGTCATAATCCACATATGTTTTCAAACTATTTCGCTAATTTTTTTGAAAATCATATTAGCTTAATTAATAAAGCAAGTGGCCATTATCCACAAATCTTATTACTAACCAAAGCAATTTTTTTGGGACTAGGTGCAAATGTTAGTAAAGAAAGTGAGTAATCCCTTCTTCCCTTGTGTCTTCTAGACGAACCTGGGCTTGCATATGAAAAACTTCTTGAAAATATTTGAATTTCTATCTCCCTCTTTAAACTCCACATAGTTTAATATGTAAAAGTAAGTGGCCCATAATCCACAAACAATTTTCTTTTTCCATACAAGGAACAACCAACAACTACTGTAATTAAATGGATATTGAAAATGATCATCTCATATCCAAATCTTATCACACTTGTATGTTCACATTGCATCGCACACTAAGCCTCCATACACTTTGTACTAAAAGAGCATCCCTTTTTTTTATCTTTGGTTACTTAGTCTATTTTGGCTTAGAAAGTCATCCCATAAGTGAAATAAGCCTATTTAAAAACAACTATAACTTGAACAAATTAAGTTTCCCCATAGGGGCCACAATTTTTTTTTTATAGTTTAGGTTAGGACCATTGGGGGTAGGCATCCCATAAGCCACCATGGTCATGATTCACCATTGAAATATAGTTGTTGACTTTCTAGGGAGATTTAAAATCCTTCAACAATTCCATGGAAAAGAGAACTCGAGCATGGCAGAGACACAATTCAGAGGGTGTTGGGCTTAGGTTGAGTGTGTGTGATACTCTTTGGGGCTACCTGACCCATCTAGTGCTCGATACTGGTAACCGATTACCAAGAAGCTAAAGACTCGAATGCTCACATGGAACGAAGGTACTTAGTGGCCAAAACTAGGGCATCCTTCCCTATAGGTGACGGTGCAGGTAGCACTCGATCCTCATTACCATTACCTTGGTTGATTCCTCGGCTGTTGGAAGGCACCGTCAATTCTTCTAGGACATTTCCCCAAGACCCATCAAAGGTTATCTCTGCAAGGCCCAGTTACTTTGAGAGTGAACAAGATGATTAGGTCTTCATAGGACTATTTATCATACGCAACAAAAAAAACCTTTTTTGTTTGCTTGGTCACATAGTTTAATTAAAGGAAAATAAACCATTGATATTTTCACTTTTCTTTATGTATGTGATCCATTTTTCATTGATATATATATCTCCACCCATCACTAAAATCAAAGTAGTGCACAATCTAAATCGACACCATAGGGGACCCCACGACTCCCCATCGATCTAGGTGTTTTTTAAACCTCCCCCCATTACTGGGAGGCGTACTAGGACTCTCACCATTTAGGTAGAAAATACGTCATTCAACCACCATTATTAGATCTTCCTTTATTGGTGAAACTTTGCTTGGAACTCCTCCATGGCAAGGGACACCCTTCACCACTCCTGAAGGATCCCCACATGCTACCCCCTTTGGGAGTGCACACACTTCTCCTTCAGACAGTCCCTGAGCTACCCATCAGGGTAATCCTCCCATGACATCCCCATAGAGGACTCCACTACACATAGTTGTCCAGAATCACTTTGCGATGGTAGAAAATGCACAGATCTCGTTTTTAGATTTGTTAAATCTCCTATATTTAAGCAATCTCACCAATGACCCGATCAAACATGGCCAAAATTGGACAGCTATTCCCACAAAGCTCCCTTTGGATATTCCAAAATTTGAGGGAAAGCAGGGTGAAGACCCAGGGAACCACGTCATGACATTTCACTTGTGGTGTTCATCTAACAGTATCACAGAAGATACTATTATATTAAGGCTATTTCAACGCACCCTAACAGGGCCTGCTGCGAAGTGGTATATAGACCAACCCTCTGCGTCTCATGGAACCTTTAGCTCATTAGCTAAAGCATTCCTTACTTTCTTCCAACTCCCAATCCACCATGATTCTGGGTTGGAGCTTCTAACCAATTTCAAGCAAACACAGGCTACGCACATCTCAGACCACATCCACAAATGGCGGAAACGCTGCAGCCTATGCAAAACTGATTTTGAAGATAAAGTCCTCCTGGACATTTTCTTGAGATCCCTCACCTCTGAAATCTCAAAATATGTGGCTAAAACATTCTCGCAAAGTAAGGAAGAAGCCATTAGTAAAGCCCAAAAACTAGAGTTGATCTACAACTAGTCAGGGTATATTTACCACGTACTCTCAGACGCCCCGCACCTACAATATTATTAAGAAATAGCAAGTGCATCCAATACTACTGAAGGATTAATCAGGGCCCTATCCCAAAAACATCACAACAATAGCATCCAATACCCTACGTATCTGATGAATGACCCATCTTACAATGTTGGGCAACCATTACAAAATACTGGGTATTATGATGGTCAAACAACACTTATGTAGAGTATAGGAAATAGGGTTAACCAGAACCAGCCCCCCCAAGGAGGCTCATATCATCCCCCACAAGGAAATCAATACTCCTCCTAGAGTATGGATAAAACATCTGCTTCCTCAAACCAGTACGTTAACCAAGGAAAGGAGAACCAATATTCTCCTTTCCCAACTCCGTAACAGAACAACCGCCAAACAAAAATAATGCACAGGTAAATCTAGTGCAACCATCTCTCACTTCATCACATCAATCATAAGAACAATCGAATTCGGCTATATCCTAACGGTGCTTGGAAAAAACCAAAAAATAAGCCAAAGGGAGAGCCCGAGCTTCGAGGCAGCAATCTACAACAACCCCCAATGGCACTGGGAAGGGACAACCCCAAAGGGAACCAAAACCACGGTACATCCAATAACAACTCGTAGAAATAGGGCAAGAACACTAGTCTTTGGACTAATCATGCATGTGCCATTTGCGGGGAATATGGCCATTATACCCATCACTGTCCCCAACTTCCCGATTTAAAAAGGATACAAGACAGTAGGGGTAAAAGTGGCCAGCTAACTATAGTCATGAAGGAACCCTTTCCCCATTAGGGAATTGTTAACACCCAACAACAAAACCCATATGCAGGGAACCTCAACAAAACCACTAACCATGATATCTTCGTGACAGGAGAGGACATCCTCTTGTAAATGTGGAATCATACTTATGAGGCTCCCCCAGAGCCCAATCTGTCCACATCGGATAAGGCAATACCTACTGGACCATTAACCATTACGCGACCTCCCATAGATGTCATGCCCAATATAGTTAAAGGACCTTTACATAATGCAAGGCCTAATTCAAGAGTTGCTCACAGTTACAACATAGTAGATGACTTGGCTCAGTCATCGTCAACTATATTAGTGCTTGAAGTCCTATAGACATGCTATTACACAACATTTTCTCATTGTCCCTGTACTCCCCATTCCTTGATCCTAGAGGACCTCTACAGTCAACCCTACATGCTTCCCTTCATGAAGAAACTCCCATTGTGTCCCTCTTCATGAGTAGAACAATTCTCTTTTGTACCATTTCCCAAAAATCTTCTGTTTTTTCCAGTTTACAAGATCGACGCTAATGACCCATGTACTCCTCACACCGATATGCAGGGATTAAAATTGTCCCTACCACCAACTGGAGCGATTAAGCCTTGTTCTAGTCATGCCAATCCTCTTTTGGAAAGTTTTTTAAATAGGGAAGATCCTTAAATCTATCATTGTTGAGGCCATCATGGAATGCTAACAGAAGTGTGTGGGAACCTAGGTTTGTCGGAGGAGAACAAAAACGTCAAGGCAATGGTTGTAATCTCTTCTTGATTCAACATATATGCAACTATCAATTGATTTCCTACATAATGTGTCATCTCACATGTTTATGGCTTAATGTTTCTTGACTTGTTAAGTAGGTTGAAGTACAATTTATCTATTATCGTGGTTGTTATTTGTTGTTGTTTACTTGTTTCAGGTGTTCGAAGAAGGAAACAGGAAATGGCTGGAGCAAGCAAGCAAGGTCATCACTAAATGGGATAAGCGTACTAAGAGGTAGGCCCTCTTAATTGGTTCTAACCTAAGGAAATCCTCCATAGAATGTCTTGTTAATGGCTAGACCTGTTATCGGGCTAGAGGAATTGTTTGTGTCCAGACTTATAATTTTACTTCACCACAAATTGGCGACTCCGTTGGGGATACAATCCTTCTATTTGTTTTTTTGGAATTTCATGGTTTTGTGTGAACTTTTCTAGTTTCACCATTTCCCTTTAGTTTTTTTTTGTTTTCCTTTGCTTACTGCTCTGGGTTTGAAATTCATAGTAGCAAGTCTGGTCCCAACTTTTGAAAATTTTTATTTTTTTCTTAGCATCCTCGCTCAGCACACTTAATTCGCTGACAATCACACCGATCAACGCGATATGTTGAGAAACAGTCGCGACGATCCCCTTTTGGTGCTTGTTGTCAGTATGCAGTTGCGTTGATGCCTGTAAGTGAAGATTAGGGTTTTCCCCAAATCTTTGCCAGTGTGTTTTTCTCTCATGATTTCGACCCTGTAAGATTTTTAGATTGTCTTCTCTGTGACTAGAAAGATGCTTTCCATTTGATTTGTTTGCTTGTTGATTTGTTAACTATTCTCTTGATTTCTTGGGTCATTCGATGGTTAGTGGCACTAGGGCCTCTAGATTGCCATCCATTCAGTGGATTGTGAACTCAATTAGTCAAGTTGTTGGTGCGTTTACTCCTCACATATTGTTTATGGTCATTCTATGGCTTTGACCTCCATTACACAAGTTTGAAACGTTTTCGTTTGCTTGTCTAAATGTCTCTTTTCTAGCATAGATTACATTTCTTGTCTTGTTCTTGGCAAAGTCGTTCTATCATTAGTTTGAAAGAGATTCTCTCTTCATGTTTTACATTTGCTTGAGAATCGGTTGTCTCGAAAACTTTTTCATTGAAGTATTTTATGAGAAATTCATTTTGTCATTTCATGAAAAGTACAAAATTCTAGTTTGTTGCATCAATGTGTTATGGTAGTTAGCATCATTGAATGTTAGGATTGTATTGGAATTTGAAAAGAAAAGGTATTCTCTTTGCTTTTCAAAGGATTGTTAGGGTGTACTTGTTATGAATTTAGGAATTGGAATGTATTTTCATTAGTTTATTTTCTCGAAAAGTAAAGTAGTGAAAAATAATTTTTCTTTCCGTTGCTTGGTTGTTTGCATTTGATTGCGTCTTCTACCCTCTCTAGTGTAAAAAATTCATCGAGTTGAAAGGGTCTTGTCTCATTTAGCTGCATTTAAGGTTTTTCGAGTCACATTGCTAAGGCCTGAAAATTAAGACATGACCCAAGATAAATTTTATAATGAACTCAATTAACCTAAGGCGCATTTGAAACCTAACAGCCACATCTAGAAGGTCTAGGCTTGAGACGTGTTTCAGCGTCTTTAAACCTAGCAGTTGTTGTTATCCCTGCAGGGGCAGCCTTTGCAGCCGCAAGGTCAACCCTTGTAGCAGCAGGGCCAACCCGGGTAATAGCAACCCTTATATACATATCAACAGGGTAAACCCTTGCAAGGACAAGCCCAGGGTCAAGTCCTGCAGCAGCAGGCCCAAAATCCTAATGTCCTAGGTCAATAGGCACAAAATCCTCTTGTCCAAGGGAAACAGGTCCAAAATCCCTATGTCCAATGGCAACAAGTGTATAATCATTATGTCCAAGGACAGCAGGTCCAAAATCCTCTTGTTCAAGGGCAACAGGTTCAAAACCCGTATGTTCAGGGACAACAAGTGCAATATCCATATGTCCAAGGTCAATAGGCTCAACAGCCTCTTATCCCATATGTTGCTTATCAGCAACCTCTGACCAGATAGTTTCAAGGTGTTCAATGTCAAAATCCTCCCTATGGCCAAGGTAACCTACAATGGGGGCATAATCAAATGCCATATGGCCAAAATCCCCCACTATGGGGCCAAAATCCTTACCAGTAGGGATGGGCTCCTTCAGTTGGACCTGCTTATCAACCTCTAATGACATTCAATGCTCAATTTCTGTTCTTGGCCACACTAGAGTTTCCAGATGTGTCTCGCCTTACGAATGATCCAATTCTTCATTCGCCATATTGGCCTCCGATTTCGTCCAACATCTTGAGCAATTTTCCTAAGTTCAATGGGAAAGAAAAAGAATATCCTCAAGCCCATGTGATGACATATCACCTCTGGTGCTCTTCGAATTCTTACGTTGATGATTCTATTCATCTCCATCTTTTCCAACAAACCCTCATAGGCGTTGCAGGCAAGTGGTACATCGAGCTTCCTAGAAGTACTTACCATGACTTCAAATCTTTAGCCATGGCTTTCCTCACGCATTTCCAGTTGTCGGTTCACTATGAAACTGACACCTATTAGCTCACATCGCTTAAGCAAGATACTACGACACACATCTTCGATCACATCCATGCATGGAGACGTAGATGTCACCTGATCAAATTCGAGATTGCTGATCAGTTGCCCACCGAATGGTTTACCAAGTCATTCGTCGCTCCAATTGTTCGTGATAATAGCTATGGGTGGATGTGTTACTAAAGAACAAGCCATTTCTCGTGCCTAGTACTTAGATCTTGTTTATTCTCAATCTGGCACCATGCATGAGTTATTACCCTATGCTCTATGGCCATCATCCGATCCCATGGCATCCAAGTCACAGGCCACACCTCCTGTTGATGGAGTAATTGGATCAGTGTCCCAGACCCCTGCCAAAACTTCTTCCAAATAGAAGTCGGTCTTAAATGTTTCTTCCAATAGTTCCTCCTAGAATCCATCTGGCCCTGGTAAAACCTCAGAGGTCCATGCTGTCCAGTCTACCACAGCAGACAAATCCTCCAAAGGTAAGAAGAAAGGCAAAGGCATGGGTAAATATGATGCCCCAAAATAGGGTCCTCCTAAGTCGTTTGCTGGTGATTCTTCACAACGAAAGGCCAAGTATTTGTGCCTCATTTTTGAAGAGGATCACTATACCAAGGATTGTCCCTAATGATCCAAAGTTAGTCATTTGCTTAAAGGGACCCCAGCTGTCCTAAAAGAGCAGTTTCAATCTCAACAAACTCAAATGGTAAACCAACCTTAATCATATGCTTCCTCGGGATCTCAAGTGTTCATAATGAGTACGCTTATTAATGTGGCTACTAGATCAAATTATTACCAAACTCCTGCTCTGACAGTCGGGAAAGAGAAAGAGGCCACCCCTTCTTCTTCTACCTTGAGTTCTAGCCCTCTTCATATTGAGCGCCCTAACCCAGATTTCGCTATTTAGCCACCCTTTCGAGGTGTGCTAAGGAAATACTCATATAATCCCATTGCTGGAGCCGCTCAGCACTATAATATTGTTGAGTATTTGGCTTAGGCACCATAAGTTATGTCGGCTCTCGAGGTACTCCAAATTTGTCCATCTCAGTGGAAATCCTTGCTATCATCTATTGAGGGTATTGATCTGTTGTGGTCACCAACAACCCCCCTTTCTTCATCCGACATTAGCAATAATGTCAAGCGAAGAGGGGACCCTGAACGAAAATCCCAAAAAATATTTTTTTTTTGTATTTCTCTCCCTAAGGCTCAAATCGCATCGCAAAGAAAGGCCGAGGCATAACTCGAGCACAAAAAACAAATACTGCGAAATTGCGATGCGAAGTTCATCGCATCGCATACCTCGCACGCGCCCCTTAAAAGAAAAACCTTCGAGCAATGCGATCGCCGATTTGCGATATCGCAAATCGCAAGCATTACGTTATACGACGTAACCATTAAACGAGAACTTGCGATATTTGCGATTTGCGATCTGCGATCTGCGATGGCAGCAATCTGTGATCTGCGACCTGCGATCTGAAAAGACTTACCACACGATAGACCCATGCATTAAGCGTGCGCCTTGAAAGAATTTAATGACTGCATGCTTAAGTATCTAGGAATGATTGCGTTACATTTATCGAAGAGTCAAGTGATGATGGATGTCAGAATTATGTATTCATTAGAGATTAATGCTTTCACGTCAAGTCTTTTCATTTCACTTCTCCTTTGCGTAGACTGCAAGACACGCAACTGATATAAGTTTATATGCAGGAAACATCTGAAGGAAAGAGGAAAGCGCCAATCAGCAAAGAGAGAATGCTTTCGCAAAATGGATGCCGCATGCAGCAGAACCGCGGATTCCAGGCTATCAGCCAACCGGCACTGATGAAATTAGACTATCCGGGACTCAGAGTCAAAGGCGCACAAAAGCAGCATATTCAGAAAAGATCCTGAAGCTAAGACTTAGTGAAGCAGAGAAAGAAGCGCATGAGAAGGAGAACGCTTCAGGGAAACCTGGAACAAAGAACGGAAGAAATTCTCGACACAGGGAGTTGCCCATGCAGCACGACTCTTAACCCACTCAGTCATTCGCACGACCAGAAACCGAAAACGGCAATAGCAAAATCAGTTCGAGAAGAAACTGGGACACGCTAAGTATACACGCGGCGAATACACCCAGCTAGAGAAAGGTTTTCGAAAATATCTTCTGGTCTGCCGGAAGGAAGTGCCAGCTCCTGCTATTTCCACTTTTATCTCCCGAGCGAAACAAGAAGGCGGCTAGCCGACTCTTCCCAGGAAAGCATTACACTGTTGACAGCACTAAAGAGAATATACAGAAACGGTCAGAAATTAGATTTTAAGTTTAGAAATAAAGTTGCTTTTAGTAAAAGGGCGGTCATTTGAGGCCGATTCCCTAATTTCATGTAATTAATATTGATTAGTTAGTAGTATTTAACCCTTCTCATGGTTTTTGGAGAAGGGTCCGGAAATCTGTCAAAAAAATTATCCTCAGAACATGCACTTCTGCACCCTCAGAGGAGGTTTTTGATGAATGGATGGATCGAGATTTATTTATGTTTGCATTTTAATATCTGTTACTGATGTTGCACTTCTGTACTCTTAGCAGATGTTAGAACAAGTAGAAATAAATCATTGTTACTTGAAGTTTATTAGTGAACTTAGTCATAAATGGTACTTTTATCTCTTGGCTAGATTCTGCTAGTATTCCTAAAGTGATATGTGGCTGAGTTCTTTGTATGTTATTGCATGAATGTCTGTATTACCATTTGGCACTTCTGTACGGTGGGGTCATTTATTTATGTTTAACATATAGAAAACTGATTATGCGATATACTGTTCACAACTACTCTGCCTAACTTCTTATGCAGAATAGTTTATCTTTATTGATTTATATTCTGATATCAGTTGAATGATCTTTATTACCGGCTGCTGTTAGAAATCTTTCTAGATCGCATAACAAAAGAAAAACACCCCGGGTTAGCGTAGATTAGATGTATCTTTCTTCATTAGATTACATTAGCATAGAGTTAATTTAGCAGTTAGAATTAAGACCAGATTAGAAGAATCCTTCCCCCCTTCCTTAGATTAATATCATCAGACTCTACGCACACACACACACCCATCACATTGGGAAACTAGTCCCATTACCCCCAGTCGGACCCGCTAGTCCAAACGGGCAAGGAGCCGCCAACCAGGTTCTGGACCGGGTGGGTATCCCCCTTGTTGTTGACCTGACCTCGGGGCCCTCAACATTTCTGGCGCTAGAAGGAGGGCCACAGCTATGAATGGCACATAACTCAAAATCCAAATACCATTCTAAGAGCAAATCACCCTCACCAACTTCCCCGACTTCCCCAATACGACTAAACTCGGAACTGGAAGTCGCTCAAACATCCACCGCTGCTATACATCCCGATACATCAGAACAATTTATGGTCGATCCCCCTGAAGTTCAAACCTTGATCCGTAAACTCCAGGGATTCTCTATTTTTAACCAGAAATCTGATAAATCTAAAAGCAGCTTGACTTCGCAATACAACCCTGCTCATCCCCTGACCCGATTGAAGAGTGAAAAGTTTGGCATTCAGCCAACTGAAATCCCTCTCCCCGCTAGGAAAAGAGCAAGGAAAACATTTCAAGAGTCTGACTGAGAGACTCTTTCATCCACCTCATCCATTTCAACTCCCTCTCCGCGAAGTCGACCACCCACATCTCCACCTCAAATCACTCATCCATCTTCCGCAACTCTTCCTCCACAATCGTCAAAAATCATAACATCTCTATCTTCTCAACCTCAAAGATCATCTTCTACACTTTTACTAACCAGCAACTCAGCGATGGCACAATCTCCATGGAACAACCCTGGGGCGGTTCTAATGCCTCCACCCCTGAGTCCAATACCTACCCATCCCGAGAAATGGTTACCAAAGTTCAATCCAGAAACTGGAATGCTAGCTGAAGAACATATCAACAATTTCATGCTTTCAGTTAATCTCAACGGAGTTACCAACGAATACGCCGTGGTCTGACTCTTCCCCTATACAATGCAAGGTACGGCGGGGTCATGGTACTTCTCGTTACCCTCCGGATCTATCACCAGCTGGGATATTTTTCAAAATCAATTTCTCACTAAATTCGGCGATGATAGATCGACAGCGACATTGATCAATGATCTGTCAAATCTTAAAGCTGAGGCTCGGGAACCCATTAAAGATTTTAACTTACGGTTCAACAAGATCCTCAATAAAATCCCCGCTGCTTCCCAACCCAGCGAGGAAGTAAGATGCGAATGGTACATCACCGCCTTACCTTCAAACTTGGCCATCTTCGCGGATAGGGCAAGCAAGACAACCTTAGTCGAAAATTTGGCTGAGGCATTAGCAGTCGAAAGACGCGTAGTAGCCCTAGAAAAGAGATCTACAATCGAAGAGCGTAAATCTAAGAAAATCTCTTTCAAAGAAGAAACCAAGAAGAAGCAAACGAAGGATCCTTTCGACATGGAAGGATTACAAAAGGTATTAAAGGCCATGTCAAATGAGATGATTGATATCAGGAAACAAGTAGCAGAATCGTCCCCAAGAAAGCCTTTTAGGAGTTTTAAGAGAAATCCTCCTATGGAGACGAAGCCACCTAGCGTGGTCTCTAACGTCGAATCTGAAGAAGAAGAAGAAGAGAACACCGCTGAAACACATACCGACGATGAAGAAGTGGTGGAACTGCAAGGAATGTGGGATTTCATCCTCCCACAAGAAGAAGATCAAGAAGCACTTCCGGTTAGTACAAGAAGCAGAAATCAACTTGATCCTCCCCAGACTACCCCAAAACAGAAGGGCGCAAGCCCTCCAGCAAAAGAAAAGGCCTCAACAAAGAAGACAACCCCTAAAGCGACCTCATTTAGCCCAGTCCAATCAGAGCAATCGCCTCCATCAAAGACACTAATAATGTCGGATGAAATGGAGTATAACATCATAGACGACATGAAGAAGACTAGGGCTAATATCACCCTGTACGAGCTGAGAAAATTGAAACACCAACAGAAGATCATGATGAAAGAGTTACACGCCGTACCTACTGCGCCTCTACCTACAGCTATAGCTTCTCATAATATAGGAAGACCCCCAATCAACGCGATCAATAAAATCGATCCAAATGACATCGCCTTGATTGGAGGGAGGTCTAGATCTCACACTCCCCCTTTCCTCCTCACTTATGAGATCTTTAACAGAAACGTGCATAACTGCTTGGTTGATTCTGGTGCTTCAACCAATATTCTACCCAAGTCAATATGTGCCAAACTTAATGTTCAACCGCAAAAATCCGCAGTACGCATAGTTCAACTTGATCGATCACAAGTCGAAGTGATAGGTGAACTAAATCAAGTGAACATAAGACTATCGTCCAACCCCAAGGTGTGCCAGGTCATCGATATTCTAGTTGCTGACATCCCTGAATTTTATGGTCTAATTCTTAGCAGGGATTGGTCCGAGAAGCTCCACGGATATTTTTCGACTGACTGGTCGCACATGTGGTTACCCTTCAACGGGAAGCCAAATCAAATAAAGGTTGAACGAGAACTGCACCAAAAGTACATAGTGACGGACCTAGAGGGAGAGAACGAAGCCATAGCATACAACAGCAGCATCATAGGCAACTATTTGGTAGACTCTTTCCTTGGAAATTTCAATGCTCACATATCACCATATTTAGAAAATTCAGTCGTGTCCCAAGTAGAAAACTTTTCCCAGACTGATGATTCAAAATGTGTTAGTTTCTTAGATAACCCTGTAAATACTTCTTTATTTTAGAAATTATATTTTGATGGCTCTAAGTCCAACGAGGGAGCGGGAGCAGGATGCGTCTTGATTAGCCTAGACGGAAATAAGACCATGCTCACATGCAGACTGGAGTTCGATTGCACGAACAACATAGCGGAATACGAAGCCTTGGTGCAAGGCCTATACAAAGCAATCGGCTCCAACGTCAAATATCTTCAAGTCTTTGGAGATTCCGAGATCGTCGTCAAACAGGTACGTAACACCATACATTGCCTGTCTAGTCATTTAAAGCACTACCAATCTTTAGTGCAAGATCTCACTGCGCATTTTACAGCATTTAATATTTCATCAATCCCAAGACTTCACAATGCAAGCGCAGACCTGCTAGCAAACGTAGCCTCCAGACTCATTCCCTCCGAAGACTTTAGTCCAGATAGGTTTTCGATAGAATTAATTTTTAAACCGTCTATTCCTGACAACATCACCAACTGGAGAGTATTCAACGACGACCCAGACATCGTAAGTTTCCTTACCTCCGAAGGATCCTACTCAAGCCAGATAATCGACGAGGACTGTCATGACCACCAAATACAACAAAGTAGCACTGATAACGCTATACCCAAATCAGTGGTCAAATTAGAAGATTTGTATGACTTAAAAAGTCGGTTCAAAAGGTCAGCTAATGCCAAACTTTACAGTTCAACTCTGAACTACGAATCAGTGAACTTAGGAACCGACGAGAAACCCCAAAACGTCAATCTAGGCCAAGGCCTAGCTCCTGAAGAAAAATCAGCATACATCCATCTTCTACGACAGTACAAAAACGTCTTTTCCTGGAACTACGATGAGCTGAAAACTTATAACACTTCTATCATTCAGCACACTATCCCTATGATCGATAACGAGAAACCCGTCCAACAAAAGCTCAGAAAAATCCACCCCAACCTGGAAAATCAGATAAAAACTGAGCTGAATAAGTTGTTGAGAGCCAGAATAATTTTCTCGGTCAGACATTCCAAATGGGTGTCCAATATGGTACCTGTTAGGAAGAAAAACGGAGATATTAGAATCTGCATTGACTTCCGGAATCTCAACAAAGCCTGTCAGAAGGACAATTTTCCCCTTCCACCTATGGAGCAAATATTACAGGCTGTAGCAGGCTCAGAATTGATGTCTTTCCTGGATGGATTTTCAGGATATAATCAAGTGCTGGTACACCCAGACGATCAGCTAAAAACCACCTTCCGAACTAAATGGGGTACCTACGCGTATCGAAAGATGTCGTTCGGTCTGATCAACGCCGGCGCTACTTTTCAAAGAGCTATGGATATTGCGTTCAAAGGGTTAATCAATAAATCAGTAGTGATTTACCTGGATGATATAACTGTGTACTCCAAAAAACGAAGCGACCATCTCAGAGATTTGAAGCAAATCTTTCAAAGATGTTTAAGGTATGGAATCTTGCTTAACCCGAAGAAGTCTTTTTTCGCGTTGAGTGAAGGAAAATTGCTAGGATTCATAGTGTCCAAATCGGGCATTCACATCGAATCTGCCAGAATCAAAGAAATTTCCGAGATATCCATGCCCCATAACAAAAAGACCATGCAATCTTTCCTAGGACAGATCAATTTTGTGAAAAGATTTGTCCCAGATTTTTCACGTATTATTTCTCCTTTACAAAAAATGATAAAAAAGAATTCAAACTTTAAATGGGGTCTAGATGAGCACGGAGCGTTTAACTTAATCAAACAAGCCATCATCAACGCCCCATCCCTAGCAACCCCAAATTTTTCAGAACCATTTGTCTTATACACGTTTGCCTCAGAGCATTCTTATGCTGCGATCTTGACCCAGGCAAACAAAGAAAAGGCAGAAGCCCCAATCGCATTCTTTAGCTCAAACTTACAAGGTGCTGAGCTGAAATATTCGGACGTAGAAAAACAGGCATATGCCGTCTTTAAAGCAGTCAAATATTTCAGACCCTTCTTGCTAAAGGCCCATACCAAGGTCATAGTACCATTCCCGGTGGTAAGAAACCTCCTGATTCAGAAAGACGTGGGCGAAAAGAGAGCAAATTGGATCACCGCCTTACAAGAATACGACCTGGAAATCAAGCCGGCACACATCGTAAGAGGCCAAGGCTTCTGCAAGATGTTAGCTGGAGCATCGCAAATCCCCGAAGAGTCACCTGAAGAGGTACACGCGTATGAGGTAAGCCTAAACGACGCAGAATCATTTTATGCCGACATCATTTATTTCCTAAAGAACGGATATGCTCCATTTCACCTGGATCATATAAAAAAGAGAGCCCTGAGGTTAAAAGCTAAACAATACCAGCTCGTAAATGATGTCTTATTTAAAAGAAACTATGATTCTGTGCTTCTTAGATGTCTTGAGAAAACTGAAGCCGAAAAGGTTTTGCAGGAACTCCACGATGGACCAGCAGGTGGACACTATGCTGGAGAAACCACCGCACACAAGATCTTACGTGCAGGATACTACTGGCCCACGCTGTTCAAAGACTCGTACAATCACGTGAGAAAATGCCAAGTCTGCCAAACTGCTGCAGGAAAACAAAAGAAGTCATCCATGCCACTGCAGCCGGTTAATATCGAACAGCCGTTCAGCCAATGGGGCCTGGACATAATAGGTGAGATCGTTCCTCACTCCTCTAAACAGCATAGGTATATCCTCACTGCAACCGACTATTTTACTAAATGGGTAGAGGCAGTTCCGCTCAAGACAGCTAATTCTGAAAACATTGTTGAATTCATAGATCAGTTTATCATTACTAGGTATGGATTGCCGACGGCCTTAATATTTGATAATGCTTCATATTTTTCTGGAAATACCATGACTGAGTTCGCGCTCAAAAGAGGGTTCAAACTGAAGTATTCTGCCAACTACTATCTGCAAGGTAATGGGTTGGCTGAATCAACAAACAAGAACCTAATCAGGATTATCAAAAAGACAGTTGACCAAAACCAAAAGAATTGGCACAAAGCGCTGGTAAACGCCTTATGGGCAGACAGAATTACCAAGAAAGCCTCTATCGGGACTTCTCCCTTTAATTTGGTTTACGGGAGAGAAGCAGTTCTTCCTACCCACTTACTCATTCCCTCTTTGTCCTTAGTACAACACATTGATGAAGTACCTACTTCTCCCTTACAACTAAGGCAAATGGAGATAATCAAGTTAGAAGAACGACGAGAACAGGCCAAGAAAACCCATGCTCACCACCAAGCGTTGATAAAATCCTCTTTTGACTCAAACATAAAGACCAGAAAAAACTTCCAGATGGGTGATCTAGTTTTGAAGTGGGATAAGGCTCACGAAGAAAAGGGCAAACATACGAAATTCCAGAAGTTATGGCTTGGTCCTTTTCAAATCGTAGAAGTCATAGGCCCGTCGACTTTTGTGTTGCAGGACTTGACAGGCAGAAAAGATTCTCTGCCTGTAAACGGACAAATCCTCAAAATGTATTTCCCATAGAAGGTCATCCTTCTATTCTTGTAGGATAGTTTTAAATTTTCATGTTAGTTTTCATTTTTCATAGATAGGGCTGGTTGTAAATGATCATAAATAGTGTTCATGAAGAAACATACCATTTCTGTATCAAATTTTGATTTCCCTTGTATAAATAGCAAAACTTTTCGAAAAATCTGACTTTTATTATTGACAAATAGAGTTAGCTTTAACCTGAATATGATGTTAGTTTCAAACTTCACAAAGAAACCTGGGATGAGAGTAACTTTTGGCAAAAAATTGTTTTATGCCAATGCTATGAAAGGTATCATCGATGGCAAAATAGGTATTCTCTGCAAAACTGCTGTTCTTAAAACTCTATTATTGTCGTCCAGAGCTTTCTTAAGGAAAAACAATGACTTCCTCCCTGCTAAGGAAAATCGCAGCATCCAGAGAGACAATCCAAGAAAACACTATATCTCAAAGAATAAGAGGTCTCATCACGAGCCGGCTTATCATGATCACAGATATTATAACTTGCTGACTTTGCCACTACTGTCTACCAAAACAGGGCAACGACTCAAGATTGTGCAATCAAAAGACAAGGGGTCTCATCACGAGCCAGCTTGTTCAGCAAAAAGTATAAATCAAGTGAATGACTGTGTCATAATTTGGCCACCAAACCAAGACATTGTTCTTTAGAGAATAAAAAAATCAAAAAAGAAAGAAAAAATATCAAAAGGATTTTTCTCTGGAATGTTGTAAATGACCTCAAGCAGGAAAAAGGATCATTGCTGGATAACATGGTAACCCTGTCAAGGCTATGGACGCCTGCGGGCAGCAGAGGCTCTACCTGCGACAAATGAGCATACTTTACAAAGCCAGTACGCAGAGAAGACCTTATTTTGTCTTTGAGGAGACTGAGTAATAACTAGGTATGAATACAAAAAATAACCCAGGGGAAACAAACAATCAGAATCAAATAAGAAGTTGTGACGAAGCATTATTGACAGGATAAAAGGTAATACTCTATCTATCCATAACAAAATTCAGGCATAAGAAAACTTTTTCTGTTTTGGAAGTGAAAATGCAATAGAACAAGCAGAGATAACTGGTTCTTCACAGTGAATCGCCATTGTTGTGGTCACCAACAACCCCCCTTTCTTCATCCAACATTAGCAATAATGTCAAGCGAAGAGGGGACCCTGAACGAAAATCCCAAAAAATTTTTTTTTTTTTTTGTATTTCTCTCCCTAAGGCTCAAATCGCATCGCAAAGAAAGGCCGAGGCATAACTCGAGCGCAAAAAACAAATACTGCGAAATTGCGATGCGAAGTTCATCGCATCGCATACCTCGCACGCGCCCCTTAAAAGAAAAACCTTCGAGCAATGCGATCGCCGATTTGCGATATCGCAAATCGCAAGCATTACGTTATACGACGTAACCATTAAACGAGAACTTGCGATATTTGCGATTTGCGATCTGCGATCTGCGATGGCAGCAATCTGCGATCTGCGACCTGCGATCTGAAAAGACTTACCACACGATAGACCCATGCATTAAGCGCGCGCCTTGAAAGAATTTAATGACCGCATGCTTAAGTATCTAGGAATGATTGCGTTACATTTATCGAAGAGTCAAGTGATGATGGATGTCAGAATTATGTATTCATTAGAGATTAATGCTTTCACGTCAAGTCTTTTCATTTCACTTCTCCTTTGCGTAGACTGCAAGACACGCAACTGATATAAGTTTATATGCAGGAAACATCTGAAGGAAAGAGGAAAGCGCCAATCAGCAAAGAGAGAATGCTTTCGCAAAATGGATGCCGCATGCAGCAGAACCGCGGATTCCAGGCTATCAGCCAACCGGCACTGATGAAATTAGACTATCCGGGACTCAGAGTCAAAGGCGCACAAAAGCAGCATATTCAGAAAAGATCCTGAAGCTAAGACTTAGTGAAGCAGAGAAAGAAGCGCATGAGAAGGAGAACGCTTCAGGGAAACCTGGAACAAAGAACGGAAGAAATTCTCGACACAGGGAGTTGCCCATGCAGCACGACTCTTAACCCACTCAGTCATTCGCACGACCAGAAACCGAAAACGGCAACAGCAAAATCAGTTCGAGAAGAAACTGGGACACGCTAAGTATACACGCGGCGAATACACCCAGCTAGAGAAAGGTTTTCGAAAATATCTTCTGGTCTGCCGGAAGGAAGTGCCAGCTCCTGCTATTTCCACTTTTATCTCCCGAGCGAAACAAGAAGGCGGCTAGCCGACTCTTCCCAGGAAAGCATTACACTGTTGACAGCACTAAAGAGAATATACAGAAACGGTCAGAAATTAGATTTTAAGTTTAGAAATAAAGTTGCTTTTAGTAAAAGGGCGGTCATTTGAGGCCGATTCCCTAATTTCATGTAATTAATATTGATTAGTTAGTAGTATTTAACCCTTCTCATGGTTTTTGGAGAAGGGTCCGGAAATCTGTCAAAAAAATTATCCTCAGAACATGCACTTCTGCACCCTCAGAGGAGGTTTTTGATGAATGGATGGATCGAGATTTATTTATGTTTGCATTTTAATATCTGTTACTGATGTTGCACTTCTGTACTCTTAGCAGATGTTAGAACAAGTAGAAATAAATCATTGTTACTTGAAGTTTATTAGTGAACTTAGTCATAAATGGTACTTTTATCTCTTGGCTAGATTCTGCTAGTATTCCTAAAGTGATATGTGGCTGAGTTCTTTGTATGTTATTGCATGAATGTCTGTATTACCATTTGGCACTTCTGTACGGTGGGGTCATTTATTTATGTTTAACATATAGAAAACTGATTATGCGATATGCTGTTCACAACTACTCTGCCTAACTTCTTATGCAGAATAGTTTATCTTTATTGATTTATATTCTGATATCAGTTGAATGATCTTTATTACCGGCTGCTGTTAGAAATCTTTCTAGATCGCATAACAAAAGAAAAACACCCCGGGTTAGCGTAGATTAGATGTATTTTTCTTCATTAGATTACATTAGCATAGAGTTAATTTAGCAGTTAGAATTAAGACCAGATTAGAAGAATCCTTCCCCCCTTCCTTAGATTAATATCATCAGACTCTACGCACACACACACACCCATCACATTGGGAAACTGGTCCCATTACCCCCAGTCGGACCCGCTACTCCAAACGGGCAAGGAGCCGCCAACCAGGTTCTGGACCGGGTGGGTATCCCCCTTGTTGTTGACCCGACCTCGGGGCCCTCAACATTTCTGGCGCTAGAAGGAGGGCCACAGCTATGAATGGCACATAACTCAAAATCCAAATACCATTCTAAGAGCAAATCACCCTCACCAACTTCCCCGACTTCCCCAATACGACTAAACTCGGAACTGGAAGTCGCTCGAACATCCACCGCTGCTATACATCCCGATACATCAGAACAATTTATGGTCGATCCCCCTGAAGTTCAAACCTTGATCCGTAAACTCCAGGGATTCTCTATTTTTAACCAGAAATCTGATAAATCTAAAAGCAGCTTGACTTCGCAATACAACCCTGCTCATCCCCTGACCCGATTGAAGAGTGAAAAGTTTGGCATTCAGCCAACTGAAATCCCTCTCCCCGCTAGGAAAAGAGCAAGGAAAACATTTCAAGAGTCTGACTGAGAGACTCTTTCATCCACCTCATCCATTTCAACTCCCTCTCCGCGAAGTCGACCACCCACATCTCCACCTCAAATCACTCATCCATCTTCCGCAACTCTTCCTCCACAATCGTCAAAAATCATAACATCTCTATCTTCTCAACCTCAAAGATCATCTTCTACACTTTTACTAACCAGCAACTCAGCGATGGCACAATCTCCATGGAACAACCCTGGGGCGGTTCTAATGCCTCCACCCCTGAGTCCAATACCTACCCATCCCGAGAAATGGTTACCAAAGTTCAATCCAGAAACTGGAATGCTAGCTGAAGAACATATCAACAATTTCATGCTTTCAGTTAATCTCAACGGAGTTACCAACGAATACGCCGTGGTCCGACTCTTCCCCTATACAATGCAAGGTACGGCGGGGTCATGGTACTTCTCGTTACCCTCCGGATCTATCACCAGCTGGGATATTTTTCAAAATCAATTTCTCACTAAATTCGGCGATGATAGATCGACAGCGACATTGATCAATGATCTGTCCAATCTTAAAGCTGAGGCTCGGGAACCCATTAAAGATTTTAACTTACGGTTCAACAAGATCCTCAATAAAATCCCCGCTGCTTCCCAACCCAGCGAGGAAGTAAGATGCGAATGGTACATCACCGCCTTACCTTCAAACTTGGCCATCTTCGCGGATAGGGCAAGCAAGACAACCTTAGTCGAAAATTTGGCTGAGGCATTAGCAGTCGAAAGACGCGTAGTAGCCCTAGAAAAGAGATCTACAATCGAAGAGCGTAAATCTAAGAAAATCTCTTTCAAAGAAGAAACCAAGAAGAAGCAAACGAAGGATCCTTTCGACATGGAAGGATTACAAAAGGTATTAAAGGCCATGTCAAATGAGATGATTGATATCAGGAAACAAGTAGCAGAATCGTCCCCAAGAAAGCCTTTTAGGAGTTTTAAGAGAAATCCTCCTATGGAGACGAAGCCACCTAGCGTGGTCTCTAACGTCGAATCTGAAGAAGAAGAAGAAGAGAACACCGCTGAAACACATACCGACGATGAAGAAGTGGTGGAACTGCAAGGAATGTGGGATTTCATCCTCCCACAAGAAGAAGATCAAGAAGCACTTCCGGTTAGTACAAGAAGCAGAAATCAACTTGATCCTCCCCAGACTACCCCAAAACAGAAGGGCGCAAGCCCTCCAGCAAAAGAAAAGGCCTCAACAAAGAAGACAACCCCTAAAGCGACCTCATTTAGCCCAGTCCAATCAGAGCAATCGCCTCCATCAAAGACACTAATAGTGTCGGATGAAATGGAGTATAACATCATAGACGACATGAAGAAGACTAGGGCTAATATCACCCTGTACGAGCTGAGAAAATTGAAACACCAACAGAAGATCATGATGAAAGAGTTACACGCCGTACCTACTGCGCCTCTACCTACAGCTATAGCTTCTCATAATATAGGAAGACCCCCAATCAACGCGATCAATAAAATCGATCCAAATGACATCGCCTTGATTGGAGGGAGGTCTAGATCTCACACTCCCCCTTTCCTCCTCACTTATGAGATCTTTAACAGAAACGTGCATAACTGCTTGGTTGATTCTGGTGCTTCAACCAATATTCTACCCAAGTCAATATGTGCCAAACTTAATGTTCAACCGCAAAAATCCGCAGTACGCATAGTTCAACTTGATCGATCACAAGTCGAAGTGATAGGTGAACTAAATCAAGTGAACATAAGACTATCGTCCAACCCCAAGGTGTGCCAGGTCATCGATATTCTAGTTGCTGACATCCCTGAATTTTATGGTCTAATTCTTAGCAGGGATTGGTCCGAGAAGCTCCACGGATATTTTTCGACTGACTGGTCGCACATGTGGTTACCCTTCAACGGGAAGCCAAATCAAATAAAGGTTGAACGAGAACTGCACCAAAAGTACATAGTGACGGACCTAGAGGGAGAGAACGAAGCCATAGCATACAACAGCAGCATCATAGGCAACTATTTGGTAGACTCTTTCCTTGGAAATTTCAATGCTCACATATCACCATATTTAGAAAATTCAGTCGTGTCCCAAGTAGAAAACTTTTCCCAGACTGATGATTCAAAATGTGTTAGTTTCTTAGATAACCCTGTAAATACTTCTTTATTTTAGAAATTATATTTTGATGGCTCTAAGTCCAACGAGGGAGCGGGAGCAGGATGCGTCTTGATTAGCCCAGACGGAAATAAGACCATGCTCACATGCAGACTGGAGTTCGATTGCACGAACAACATAGCGGAATACGAAGCCTTGGTGCAAGGCCTATACAAAGCAATCGGCTCCAACGTCAAATATCTTCAAGTCTTTGGAGATTCCGAGATCGTCGTCAAACAGGTACGTAACACCATACATTGCCTGTCTAGTCATTTAAAGCACTACCAATCTTTAGTGCAAGATCTCACTGCGCATTTTACAGCATTTAATATTTCATCAATCCCAAGACTTCACAATGCAAGCGCAGACCTGCTAGCAAACGTAGCCTCCAGACTCATTCCCTCCGAAGACTTTAGTCCAGATAGGTTTTCGATAGAATTAATTTTTAAACCGTCTATTCCTGACAACATCACCAACTGGAGAGTATTCAACGACGACCCAGACATCGTAAGTTTCCTTACCTCCGAAGGATCCTACTCAAGCCAGATAATCGACGAGGACTGTCATGACCACCAAATACAACAAAGTAGCACTGATAACGCTATACCCAAATCAGTGGTCAAATTAGAAGATTTGTATGACTTAAAAAGTCGGTTCAAAAGGTCAGCTAATGCCAAACTTTACAGTTCAACTCTGAACTACGAATCAGTGAACTTAGGAACCGACGAGAAACCCCAAAACGTCAATCTAGGCCAAGGCCTAGCTCCTGAAGAAAAATCAGCATACATCCATCTTCTACGACAGTACAAAAACGTCTTTTCCTGGAACTACGATGAGCTGAAAACTTATAACACTTCTATCATTCAGCACACTATCCCTATGATCGATAACGAGAAACCCGTCCAACAAAAGCTCAGAAAAATCCACCCCAACCTGGAAAATCAGATAAAAACTGAGCTGAATAAGTTGTTGAGAGCCAGAATAATTTTCTCGGTCAGACATTCCAAATGGGTGTCCAATATGGTACCTGTTAGGAAGAAAAACGGAGATATTAGAATCTGCATTGACTTCCGGAATCTCAACAAAGCCTGTCAGAAGGACAATTTTCCCCTTCCACCTATGGAGCAAATATTACAGGCTGTAGCAGGCTCAGAATTGATGTCTTTCCTGGATGGATTTTCAGGATATAATCAAGTGCTGGTACACCCAGACGATCAGCTAAAAACCACCTTCCGAACTAAATGGGGTACCTACGCGTATCGAAAGATGTCGTTCGGTCTGATCAACGCCGGCGCTACTTTTCAAAGAGCTATGGATATTGCGTTCAAAGGGTTAATCAATAAATCAGTAGTGATTTACCTGGATGATATAACTGTGTACTCCAAAAAACGAAGCGACCATCTCAGAGATTTGAAGCAAATCTTTCAAAGATGTTTAAGGTATGGAATCTTGCTTAACCCGAAGAAGTCTTTTTTCGCGTTGAGTGAAGGAAAATTGCTAGGATTCATAGTGTCCAAATCGGGCATTCACATCGAATCTGCCAGAATCAAAGAAATTTCCGAGATATCCATGCCCCATAACAAAAAGACCATGCAATCTTTCCTAGGACAGATCAATTTTGTGAAAAGATTTGTCCCAGATTTTTCACGTATTATTTCTCCTTTACAAAAAATGATAAAAAAGAATTCAAACTTTAAATGGGGTCTAGATGAGCACGAAGCGTTTAACTTAATCAAACAAGCCATCATCAACGCCCCATCCCTAGCAACCCCAAATTTTTCAGAACCATTTGTCTTATACACGTTTGCCTCAGAGCATTCTTATGCTGCGATCTTGACCCAGGCAAACAAAGAAAAGGCAGAAGCCCCAATCGCATTCTTTAGCTCAAACTTACAAGGTGCTGAGCTGAAATATTCGGACGTAGAAAAACAGGCATATGCCGTCTTTAAAGCAGTCAAATATTTCAGACCCTTCTTGCTAAAGGCCCATACCAAGGTCATAGTACCATTCCCGGTGGTAAGAAACCTCCTGATTCAGAAAGACGTGGGCGAAAAGAGAGCAAATTGGATCACCGCCTTACAAGAATACGACCTGGAAATCAAGCCGGCACACATCGTAAGAGGCCAAGGCTTCTGCAAGATGTTAGCTGGAGCATCGCAAATCCCCGAAGAGTCACCTGAAGAGGTACACGCGTATGAGGTAAGCCTAAACGACGCAGAATCATTTTATGCCGACATCATTTATTTCCTAAAGAACGGATATGCTCCATTTCACCCGGATCATATAAAAGAGAGAGCCCTGAGGTTAAAAGCTAAACAATACCAGCTCGTAAATGATGTCTTATTTAAAAGAAACTATGATTCTGTGCTTCTTAGATGTCTTGAGAAAACTGAAGCCGAAAAGGTTTTGCAGGAACTCCACGATGGACCAGCAGGTGGACACTATGCTGGAGAAACCACCGCACACAAGATCTTACGTGCAGGATACTACTGGCCCACGCTGTTCAAAGACTCGTACAATCACGTGAGAAAATGCCAAGTCTGCCAAACTGCTGCAGGAAAACAAAAGAAGTCATCCATGCCACTGCAGCCGGTTAATATCGAACAGCCGTTCAGCCAATGGGGCCTGGACATAATAGGTGAGATCGTTCCTCACTCCTCTAAACAGCATAGGTATATCCTCACTGCAACCGACTATTTTACTAAATGGGTAGAGGCAGTTCCGCTCAAGACAGCTAATTCTGAAAACATTGTTGAATTCATAGATCAGTTTATCATTACTAGGTATGGATTGCCGACGGCCTTAATATTTGATAATGCTTCATATTTTTCTGGAAATACCATGACTGAGTTCGCGCTCAAAAGAGGGTTCAAACTGAAGTATTCTGCCAACTACTATCTGCAAGGTAATGGGTTGGCTGAATCAACAAACAAGAACCTAATCAGGATTATCAAAAAGACAGTTGACCAAAACCAAAAGAATTGGCACAAAGCGCTGGTAAATGCCTTATGGGCAGACAGAATTACCAAGAAAGCCTCTATCGGGACTTCTCCCTTTAATTTGGTTTACGGGAGAGAAGCAGTTCTTCCTACCCACTTACTCATTCCCTCTTTGTCCTTAGTACAACACATTGATGAAGTACCTACTTCTCCCTTACAACTAAGGCAAATGGAGATAATCAAGTTAGAAGAACGACGAGAACAGGCCAAGAAAACCCATGCTCACCACCAAGCGTTGATAAAATCCTCTTTTGACTCAAACATAAAGACCAGAAAAAACTTCCAGATGGGTGATCTAGTTTTGAAGTGGGATAAGGCTCACGAAGAAAAGGGCAAACATACGAAATTCCAGAAGTTATGGCTTGGTCCTTTTCAAATCGTAGAAGTCATAGGCCCGTCGACTTTTGTGTTGCAGGACTTGACAGGCAGAAAAGATTCTCTGCCTGTAAACGGACAAATCCTCAAAATGTATTTCCCATAGAAGGTCATCCTTCTATTCTTGTAGGATAGTTTTAAATTTTCATGTTAGTTTTCATTTTTCATAGATAGGGCTGGTTGTAAATGATCATAAATAGTGTTCATGAAGAAACATACCATTTCTGTATCAAATTTTGATTTCCCTTGTATAAATAGCAAAACTTTTCGAAAAATCTGACTTTTATTATTGACAAATAGAGTTAGCTTTAACCTGAATATGATGTTAGTTTCAAACTTCACAAAGAAACCTGGGATGAGAGTAACTTTTGGCAAAAAATTGTTTTATGCCAATGCTATGAAAGGTATCATCGATGGCAAAATAGGTATTCTCTGCAAAACTGCTGTTCTTAAAACTCTATTATTGTCGTCCAGAGCTTTCTTAAGGAAAAACAATGACTTCCTCCCTGCTAAGGAAAATCGCAGCATCCAGAGAGACAATCCAAGAAAACACTATATCTCAAAGAATAAGAGGTCTCATCACGAGCCGGCTTATCATGATCACAGATATTATAACTTGCTGACTTTGCCACTACTGTCTACCAAAACAGGGCAACGACTCAAGATTGTGCAATCAAAAGACAAGGGGTCTCATCACGAGCCAGCTTGTTCAGCAAAAAGTATAAATCAAGTGAATGACTGTGTCATAATTTGGCCACCAAACCAAGACATTGTTCTTTAGAGAATAAAAAAATCAAAAAAGAAAGAAAAAATATCAAAAGGATTTTTCTCTGGAATGTTGTAAATGACCTCAAGCAGGAAAAAGGATCATTGCTGGATAACATGGTAACCTTGTCAAGGCTATGGACGCCTGCGGGCAGCAGAGGCTCTACCTGCGACAAATGAGCATACTTTACAAAGCCAGTACGCAGAGAAGACCTTATTTTGTCTTTGAGGAGACTGAGTAATAACTAGGTATGAATACAAAAAATAACCCAGGGGAAACAAACAATCAGAATCAAATAAGAAGTTGTGACGAAGCATTATTGACAGGATAAAAGGTAATACTCTATCTATCCATAACAAAATTCAGGCATAAGAAAACTTTTTCTGTTTTGGAAGTGAAAATGCAATAGAACAAGCAGAGATAACTGGTTCTTCACAGTGAATCGCCATTGTTGTGGTCACCAACAACCCCCCTTTCTTCATCCAACATTAGCAATAATGTCAAGCGAAGAGGGGACCCTGAACGAAAATCCCAAAAAAATTTTTTTTTTTTGTATTTCTCTCCCTAAGGCTCAAATCGCATCGCAAAGAAAGGCCGAGGCATAACTCGAGCGCAAAAAACAAATACTGCGAAATTGCGATGCGAAGTTCATCGCATCGCATACCTCGCACGCGCCCCTTAAAAGAAAAACCTTCAAGCAATGCGATCGCCGATTTGCGATATCGCAAATCGCAAGCATTACGTTATACGACGTAACCATTAAACGAGAACTTGCGATATTTGCGATTTGCGATCTGCGATCTGCGATGGCAGCAATCTGCGATCTGCGACCTGCGATCTGAAAAGACTTACCACACGATAGACCCAAGCATTAAGCGCGCGCCTTGAAAGAATTTAATGACCGCATGCTTAAGTATCTAGGAATGATTGCGTTACATTTATCGAAGAGTCAAGTGATGATGGATGTCAGAATTATGTATTCATTAGAGATTAATGCTTTCACGTCAAGTCTTTTCATTTCACTTCTCCTTTGCGTAGACTGCAAGACACGCAACTGATATAAGTTTATATGCAGGAAACATCTGAAGGAAAGAGGAAAGCGCCAATCAGCAAAGAGAGAATGCTTTCGCAAAATGGATGCCGCATGCAGCAGAACCGCGGATTCCAGGCTATCAGCCAACCGGCACTGATGAAATTAGACTATCCGGGACTCAGAGTCAAAGGCGCACAAAAGCAGCATATTCAGAAAAGATCCTGAAGCTAAGACTTAGTGAAGCAGAGAAAGAAGCGCATGAGAAGGAGAACACTTCAGGGAAACCTGGAACAAAGAACGGAAGAAATTCTCGACACAGGGAGTTGCCCATGCAGCACGACTCTTAACCCACTCAGTCATTCGCACGACCAGAAACCGAAAACGGCAACAGCAAAATCAGTTCGAGAAGAAACTGGGACACGCTAAGTATACACGCGGCGAATACACCCAGCTAGAGTAAGGTTTTCGAAAATATCTTCTGGTCTGCCGGAAGGAAGTGCCAGCTCCTGCTATTTCCACTTTTATCTCCCGAGCGAAACAAGAAGGCGGCTAGCCGACTCTTCCCAGGAAAGCATTACACTGTTGACAGCACTAAAGAGAATATACAGAAACGGTCAGAAATTAGATTTTAAGTTTAGAAATAAAGTTGCTTTTAGTAAAAGGGCGGTCATTTGAGGCCGATTCCCTAATTTCATGTAATTAATATTGATTAGTTAGTAGTATTTAACCCTTCTCATGGTTTTTGGAGAAGGGTCCGGAAATCTGTCAAAAAACTTATCCTCAGAACATGCACTTCTGCACCCTTAGAGGAGGTTTTTGATGAATGGATGGATCGAGATTTATTTATGTTTGCATTTTAATATCTGTTACTGATGTTGCACTTCTGTACTCTTAGCAGATGTTAGAACAAGTAGAAATAAATCATTGTTACTTGAAGTTTATTAGTGAACTTAGTCATAAATGGTACTTTTATCTCTTGGCTAGATTCTGCTAGTATTCCTAAAGTGATATGTGGCTGAGTTCTTTGTATGTTATTGCATGAATGTCTGTATTACCATTTGGCACTTCTGTACGGTGGGGTCATTTATTTATGTTTAACATATAGAAAACTGATTATGCGATATACTGTTCACAACTACTCTGCCTAACTTCTTATGCAGAATAGTTTATCTTTATTGATTTATATTCTGATATCAGTTGAATGATCTTTATTACCGGCTGCTGTTAGAATCTTTCTAGATCGCATAACAAAAGAAAAACACCCCGGGTTAGCGTAGATTAGATGTATCTTTCTTCATTAGATTACAATAGCATAGAGTTAATTTAGCAGTTAGAATTAAGACCAGATTAGAAGAATCCTTCCCCCCTTCCTTAGATTAATATCATCAGACTCTACGCACACACACACACCCATCACATTGGGAAACTGGTCCCATTACCCCCAGTCGGACCCGCTACTCCAAACGGGCAAGGAGCCGCCAACCAGGTTCCGGACCAGGTGGGTATCCCCCTTGTTTTTGACCCGACCTCGGGGCCCTCAAAATGATCCTACAATTCCAATTTGATAATCTAAAGAACCATGTTCCATACCTGCCTCATCAGATTTCATTTCTCATTCAAGTAATCATCAATGAGAAAACCACTCACAGGACTGTCATCGATGAAGGTGCTTCTACCTGCATCATGTCAATCACCTATTGGAAGGCAGTTGGTTCTCCTACTTTGAACCAATCCCTGAACACTTTCGAATATTTCGACGGGCACGATTCGTGACCCTTTGGTGTCTTACCTAACCTTGCGATTACTTTGGAGGGCAAGATAGTACAATTCGAGGTAGAGATTGTTGATGCTAACCTCAATTATAATCTTCTACTCGAACGGAGCTGGACCCATGCCATGCATACTGTAGCCTCCTCCCTATTCCACGTGATTTGTTTTTCCCATCAAGGGAAGATCCTCACTGTCAATCAGCTATCCTTCTTTGCCTCTTCCTCCTCAGATGGCAATGTTCCGTATGTCAAGCACACTAGTGCTCCTTATGAGAGTGTGGGGGAAGGTCTTCTTAAAGATTCTTCCTTGATGAGAATTTTTCCACTCCCACCTCCTCATGTTGCCTCTATCAACATGATCTCATTCAAGTATGATCCTTGGGTCATACCTTCACTAGATATTGTTGATACCTAGCACGAGGTTATGCCACTTAGTCCTGCTGAAATCAATTACGTGGAGATTGTTTCAGCCTCAAGTTCTGTATCCTCTAATTCTCCTATTTCAAGGACTTCTTTCGATACATATTCTCAATTCCCATGGCTTGGTGCTTTATAATGTCTTGATCCCTTAGTCAAGACTTTTATTGCTGATGAAAGTATCATGGAAGTAATGTCTCTCAAGGAACCATCTTAGAATGATACTCATCATCGTTCCTCGTTCCTGCCTTGCCCGGTGGTCATGTCTACTAGTATCGAGGAGTCCTCTTCTTAGTTTTCTCCCCTCCTACTTCCGAAACCAATCCTGACTCATGATGTATGGTCGGAAGGAAATTTGGGTAATATTACCCAAATGATGCCAAGTGATATTTCTATCAAGCTTGGTATTGTTGAACATGTCCACATCAGGGTAACTTGTTCTCCGGATGAGATCAAGACCTATACTCGTCTGTTTCAAGAATTTCGCGATGTGTTCACGTGGTCATATGAAGAAATGCTTGGCATTGATCCTAGCATCGTTGTGCATGAAATCCCAACTTATCCTTGCGTGAAGTCGTTTTCCAACGGTTCTGCCCAGTTTACCCTAGGAAAGTAGCCGCTATCAAGGGTGAATTTGAAAAATTTCTCAAAGATGGATTCATCTATCTGATCCCCTTTACAGATTTGGTGTCAAATATTGTCCAAGTGACAAAGAAACAAGGCACAATCCGCGTTTGCATGGATTACTGGGATCGGATTACTGTGATCCCAATCGTGCTTGTCCTAAGGATAACTACCCTACTCCCTTCATTGATCAGATCATTGATGAATGTGTTGGGAACGAAATTTTTTCCTTTATGGATGTTTTTTTTGGTTACAACTAGATTAACATTTCACCGGTCGATCAAGAAAGATAGATTTTATCTGTCCGTGGGGTACTTTCGTGTACAAAAAACTCCCTTTCGGCCTAAAAAATGCTGGGGCTACATTTCAACGAGCGATGTCCTATGCGTTTCATGATATTTGCAACATCATTCAGCCTTACTTGGATGACCTTCCTGCTCATTCTCATAAGCATCAAGATCATCCTGACCATTTTCATAGGCGACAAGATTGAGGCCATTGTAAATTTACCCCCTCCATCTTCATTGCACCAACTCCAAAGCCTGCAAGGAAAGGCAAATTTCCTCCATCGTTTCATACCCAATTATGCTGGGCTAGCTTCAGGATTTACCTAGTTGCTCAAAAAAGGAACACCCTTTGTTTGGGATGAGGTTGTCCAAAAGTCTTTCGATGACCTTAAGGTTGTCCTCATAAATGCTCCTTTGTTGCATCCCTCGGATTATCATCGTGATTACTTTCTTTACCTAGCTGAGCCCCTAGCACCTTTCCTATGGTATTGGTACAAGACGACAATGAAGGTAATGAACATGATATCTACTACCTTAGTCGTAACCTCCTCTGACACCGAAACACATTATGCCCATGTCAAGAAGCTGGCTTTGGCTGTCGTACATGTTGTTCAGCGCTTTCAGAACTACATTCTCTTACGCACTACTACTGTGATTTCTGAATGCAACCTCATGACTTTCATCCTGACTCGTCAGTTACTGGGGGGCAACTATTCTAAATGGATCGTCATCCTACAAGAATTTGATTTGGTGTTTACCACTGCCAAATCTAAGAAGTCACTAGTTTTCGCTGAGTTGATTTGTTCCCTTCCTTCTACGTCTCTCCCCACTGGTGCAGATGAACAACTCTCGGACGAGACTCTTTTCCTAATCAGCACCCTTGACCCGTGGTATGGTGATATCATCGTGTATCTCCAGACATCCACGTTCTAGTCTGCGTTGACTAAGGATGATCGCCGACAGATTCGGCATCACTCCCAACCCTACTGTATTATTGGCAATACTTTATATCGTGTCGATGTCGATTCAGTTCTTCACCGATGCCTTACTCTCGAGGAGGCTGAGAGAGTTCTCAATGACTGCCATTCTAGGGCATGTGGCAGTCATATGTCTGGCTATGCTACCACTCAAAAAATCCTTCGCGTTGGTTATTTCTAGCTATCCATTTTCAAGGACTGCATCCTTGTTGTTCGCAAGTGCCATGAATTCCAAATTTACCAACGCAAGATGTGCACCCCACCTGCTCACCTACACCCCGTCATTACCGTTGGTCCTTTTGCCAAATGGGGCATTGACTATATGACATGTAACCCTCGTTTGGCCAGGGGGCATGGTTATATTATCATCGTTGTGGATTATTTCACCAAATGGGCTGAAGCGATACCTACATACTCTGCAGATGGTAAAATGACTTCTCAATTTATTTTCAATCACGTTATTTCCATGTTCGGCGTACCTCAAGCCATTTTCAAAGACCATGGCTCCCATTTTCGATATTACATGATGGCTGAGCTGAGCTCTACGTTGGGTTTTCACCATGATGGTTTAACCCCGTATTACCCTCAGACCAACGGTCAAGTTGAAGTTGTGAACAAATTTTTGGTTACAATGCTTCAGCGTACTATTGGGATGCACAAGTCAAATTGGCATCTCATGCTCTTCTCAGCTTTGTGGGCTTACCAAACCTCAACCAAGGACACAACTGGTTTCACACCATTCCAGCTTGTCTACAGTTTGGAAGCAACATTATCGATTGAATGTGAAATTCCTTCACTCAAGCTAGTTGTCGAACTTCTCCCCGAAACATCACCTCAGGAAGAGCACCTCTTATATTTAGAACAGCTAGATGAGACTCGTCATCTCACTGCTTTGGTCATCGAAGCACAAAAGAAGCAAGTCAAGTCCCATTTCAATCGGTCGGTCTCCCCCTGCGCATTCTCTGAGGGTGATTTGGTTTTACTATATGATCAAGCTAATGATAAGCTAGGGGCAGGCAAGTTCGAGCCCATGTGGCATGGGCCCTACATTGTAAAATGTGTTTTGAAAAAAGGGGCCTATGAGCTTATTGATTATGAAGGCAATCCTTTGGACAAGCCTCGAAACGGGCTTTATCTCAAGAAGTACTATGCTTAGGTCATCTTGCATGGTTACTTGTGTACATTAGTGTGTCATTCATTTTTGTGCAGTATGGTTTGGTGTGTTAGTTTTCAAACAACTTTCCTGTTTACTATGTTTTCCCTGCTTTGCATATGTTTGTGACTCCTCACATCGGTTTTGTTGATGGTGCTTGCCATAGTACCCAGAATCTATCCTCCATGGCATGGGCTATTTATGACCCTCATGGTGAGTTGATTGATCTTCAAGGTATTTGTTTAGGTCGCACAACTAATAACATTGTTGAATACAGTGCAATCATCGAACTGTTGTCAGAAGCCATTGCTCTTGACATTCAAGAGTTGGTTGTCAACCTAGATTCACAACTTGTTTTCCTTCAACTCAACGGGAAATATTCTGTCAGAAACCCTCAGATATTGAGAATGTATCTACGTATTCGTCTATTGGAAAGGAATTTTGATTACATTACATATCATCATATTCCTAGACGCATGAATACATTGACATATGCATTAGCTAATTATGTGTTGGATAGAAATTTACGAAACATGTGAAAAGCCAAAAACAAATCATTTGTACCATAGTAAGAAAGAAAATGCAGCATCTATATATATATATATCTATATATATATATATATATAGATATGGTGATAATGTTTAATACATCAAAACCCCAAAAAATAATATGTTTGTTCAAATAACATCGGCATCTTGCAGGCCTCATATATTCATGGCATGCAGGCCTCAAAAATGTAAAATGCTGGACCTAGGAACTAATCAGCATGGTGATCATGGTAGCATGAAACTTCTCATGCAACATGAGTCAGTAATCAGCGGATTCGATCTGATACTCCCACCGTGTGTCTCTGGTACTGGCAAGGGATGTCTCCCACCTGGGCATACTCTAGGATACCACGAGTCAACCCCTCAAGGTTCCTCGCGATCTCCTCCTTGTTGTCACTCCCCTCCTGGTAAGGAGCAACATCAAACTGGCAAGCGACATGCCTGGCTATCGGGGACATCCCGGTAGGACACTCTGGTCCAACATTTGCATTGACAAAAAGAAATGTTATAAACACATATATCCCAAAAACAACTAAAAAAATCACAAAATTAAAAATTGATTTTTTACCTTTGTTGTCGAAATCCTTCCCATCTAGCAGTGGCATGTCCAGATCTCTGCAGAAATCAGTACCACTGTATGTCCAATCCTCCCTGACGATCAGCTATCGTCGTAGCCATGAAAGAGGGTGGGCCTGTAAGACATATGCTAGCCCCCAGTGATCCTAGGCATCAAACGACTCCAACGGGCCATCCATGGGTCTCATGGCATCGGATGATCTACCTTAGTCAGTTGGTACTGGAACAATGGCAACTGTTCCAAGAAAAAGGTCACTAGTACGGATTTGAAGCAAATTTGCTTCAGATTCCTTGCCTTAGGTTTTGTTAGCTGGCGCTTTATGTTAATCTTCATGGCTTCCGCCCAATTAAAGATCGTCGGTGTTGTACATTCAATGGCATATAGAAATTTCGACTTGTTAGTCTCGTGCATCTGCTTGGGAACCCGCCACTTTGTTGATAGTCAACAGTAGCACTCTTAGTGTCAGATCTCGCACTGTGGCGATCTCAATCTTGCCGCTCTTGGATTTGAGTGCTTCAGGGAAATGTTCAGCAAGTAGCATGGATATGCTTGCCCTAATTGAACATGACCCATATAGGTTGATTGATTCCCCTCTCTAGGACAGTCCTATGATGAAATATATGTCAGAAGTTTCTAACTCCAGCTCCTGGTCACCAATGATGAATATTTCTCGATTTATGTCCCAGAGACTAATCAGGTATCGAAGCAGCACAGGTTGAGACTGCATCCCTAGTGTGAGAAAGAACTTGAGGAGCCCACAGTTCCTCAAAGCATTCAGGAAATTTGTATCATTCAATTCCTAAGTGTCCACATCTTTGTGCTCACATTCTTTCCAGTCTACCATTTTCGATGATTCTTTCCTGCAAAAACCATGTATTCAAGTCAATAATCATTTTTGGCCAATTAAATTTGGATTCAAATGGTGATTTTGGGAGGAAAAGTATTTTTTCCTTGTTCATGGTGCCGACGTTCCTATTTTAAAAACAATTGTGCCGACAGTGTGATTGGACATTTTAATCACCCTCAGTCGGTGTGATTCCATGCCTGGAACTTGTGCCAACCGAGGGCGAATTTGTTTTTCCAAAACCTCCTTCCAAAATCCAAAAAATGGATGAAAGCAGGAATAAATAGTATGGAAATTGAGGTTAGGGCCTTGGCTCTTACCTGCCACTGGCGGATTAGAAAATGACCTCCCGAATCCCCCACAATCTGCTCCGGAACAACTAAGACAAAAGTGGGTGAAAAGTTTTTCATAGCAAGGTAAAATGGTAAATGGTAAAAAATATTTACTTTTCCTCCTTTTATTCAGTTTTTCATAAAATATTAGGCTTTGTAAGTATTTTGACCTATTTTTCTTCAAGAATTGGATAATGCATTTTACCCTTTTTGCGCAGCAAAATGTGATGGATGTTCGACGATGATGTTGAGTCACATTTCAGCTCTTTTCTTGACTCGTAAAACTCAAATGAAAAGATTGTCGAGTACTTTTCCATTTTGACTCGTAAAAGAGAATAAAATGGGGGGTCCACTTTCAAGCGCTTTTTCGACCCTTTAAACATGAAAAGATATTCGAGCCCTTGTCATTTGAAACTTGTTAATGGATGTGAAGCATTGTGCACCCAATATATGTTTACCCCTTTTTCGAGTTGGGATTCACTATTTACGAAAAAGGTACTCCTTGATTGAAATGGTCAAGCGGTTCTCTCAAGTATTTTTTTCTACCTTTTCGAGCTAGAGAGACACAAATGTACGAAAATGGACCATGTGGAGTTTTCTTTTCCATGTCTTTTTCAAATTCTCTAAACATGAAAAAGATACCGAGTTATACCTTTGTCAGACTCGTTAAAACGTATAATGACATCAGATTCGTCACCATGATGAACATGAGATTCTCCTTCCTAGGGCTCATTAAACTTACTAGGTCAGATTCATCTGAAGGATGAACTTACAGTGCAAGCATATGCTATCCCCTTCAAGGTTGCATTTAAAATATAATTAGGGTACCTGCCAGAAATGGTGGGGGGGAATTTTGAAATTCAATCAGTTGTGTTGGCAACTCACTCTTGAACATGAAACTTTTTGCTTCATGTCGGGTTGGTATATCCTCCTTTTTATTGTTTACCTTCCTGGGTTGGGCTATTTATTTTTACCTTCCATTTGATCTCTGCCACATCATCATTACCACTGACCCTATGGATCCAAAAGCTGCCAAACTTCCAGTCGTTTCACCGATATGTTCAACAGTTGTCCTTCTGTAGTTACACTTACCCTTAATTCTTTGTATCATTTTGCATCCCTTTGTCTTGTGTTGATGATTTGGGATAAATTATGGCCCTCCTTCGACACGGTCGCCTCCTGTCGACTTCATCTCATTATCCGAGAAGTTGACTGAGAGACTTCCTTTCAGTACCTTAGAGCTTGCATGCCCTAATAGCAAGATCTTCGCACTTGATGACAAGTTCACATCATTGGATTTCGATCGGGTGATTTCACGAGTGTTCGACTCCAGTTCCTCTATTCACATTCCATGAATTGTGCTGATAGTACCTTGAGGACCATTGTCATTATTGGTGGTCTCTCTCGCATTGGTTAACAGTTTACATCATCGACTGGTAATCAAGTGATTTTATAACATTTTCGACATCAACACATCTATTCACATGTTAGAATTTGTACTTTGATCAGGTTGTGTTGGAGCGCAAGACCTTGGGCTCACATTACAAAAGTCCAAGTTGCAAGGAAATGTGACATGATTATGTTGATATGCATGTCTCTCTTAGATGGATGGTTGCGACCATACCATGAGTTATCATATGTGATCCTTCTCATTATTGGATGGCTGTGACCATACCTTGGTTTTGACATGATCCTCTTTATTGGATGGCTGCACCCATGCCTGGATCCATTTACATGATCATTCTCTGAATGGCTGCATCCATACCATGATTCATGTATCATTTGACAGAGTTTTCAATTATGTATATGTATTTATACTTTCTTACAGGTTTTTTGACGACAAACTTTGGTTCCCCGCACTGACTCATAAAGCATTTCATCCCTCACTCTAGTTCGGCCTTCATGGTTTAGGCAGCATCTGTTACACAACATTTTGTCACTGTCCCTATACTCCCCATTTCTTGATCCTGGAGGACCTCTACAGTGAACCTTGCATGCTTTCCCTTCATGAATAAACTCCCATTGTGTCCCTCTTCATGAGTAGAACAATTCGCTTTTTCACCATTTCCCCAAAATCTTCTCTTTTTCCCAATTTACAAGATCATCGCTAATGACCCATGTCCTCCTCGCACCAATATGCAAAGATTAAGACTGTCCCTAGTGCCGACCGCAGTGACTGAGCCTTGTTCCAGTTGTGCCGATCCTCTTTTAGAAAGTTTTTTAAATAAAAGTCGAAGCTTCTAGCTCTAGAAGCTTCGTAATGGAAGTTTGGCAATTGGTTGGACCAAATGGAGTCGAGGATATTAGTTTGGGCTCCTTTCCCCTATAAGGATGGAACTGCATCAAGAAATAAGACCTTCTCCCATGAGAAGAGGAACCATCTCCCATCCATTCATGCTATATAAACCTCCCTTTTTCCCAAGCACAAGCTAGTGTTAATGTTGGTGTGCTAATGCTAATTAAGTTTGGAGTAAACAACAAGCTATTCATAGTTGTATCTCTCTAGTTGTGTGTGAGGGAGAAGTGTGAATTTGGTTTAGTGTGAAGCCTCAAGGGAAGAGCCTTAAAAATATCATTGTTGAGGCCATCATGGAATGCCAACGGAAATGCGTGGGAACCTGGTTTTGTCGGAGGAGAACAACAACGTCAAGACAATGGTTGTAATCTCTTCTTGATTCAAAACTATCGATTGATTTCCTATATAATGCGTCATCTCACGTGTTTATGGCTTAATGTTTCTTGACTTGCTAAGTAGGTTGAATTACAATTTTTCTATTATCATGGTTTTTGTTTGCTGTTGTTTACTTGTTTCAGGTGTTTGAAGAAGGAAACGGGAAATAGTTGGAGCGAGCAAGAAAGGTCATCACCAAACGGGATAAGTGTACTAAGAGATAGGCCCTCTTAATTGGTTCTAACCTAAGGAAATCATCCATAGAATGTCTTGTTAGTGGCTAGACCCACTATCGGGCTAGAGGAATGTTTTGTGTCCTCACTTATAATTTTAATTCACAAGATGTGCCCAAGCCAGTAGAAAGCCCTACTTTCCACTTTAGGCACAAATCGACCCTAGCCATTTGACTTGGACAAAGCTACTCTTTAGCTACACTTAGCCATTGCTTTCCAAATCCATGTCTCAGTCTAGAATATCAATATCCATCGTTGCATCGTTGACAAAAGTGCTTCCATGTGCATCATGTCGAAATCCATTTGGAGAAAATTAGGATCCCCTGAACTTAAGCCTTCTAACATAACACTTAGAGTGTACGATGGGCACCCTTCTGTCCTCGTCGACCTATACCCTAGCATTCCAGTTATGTTAATTGGAAAAATTGTGTTAATAGACATTGAAGTACTGAACACCCAGTTGGATTACAATATCCTCCAAGGTTGAAGCTATATGTATGAAATTATTAGAGTCGCCTCATTGGTGTTCAGAATCATGATGTTCCCCCATGAGGGAAAGGTCATTACCATTGATCAACTCACATACTATGAGAAGACAACTTCACCCACACCAGATGGTGTGTTTCCCTTAGTATCCCAAGAAGTGGTCACTACTTACACTGAGCTCAGCCTAGGCTAGTTAAGCCATCAAGCCTCCTAAGAACATTCCCAAAAGACCCTCTGGTAATACAAGAGATTGTCCCAAGTATCAGAGCACCTGTTTGCAAGATGACTTCATCAAACACTGTCCAAACACTGGAGTTAATTCCAGACACATCAACACATGCAACTAAAGAAGTCAAGTCTTTACGTCCCACAATCATGCAAACCCCTTTCTCATGCACCCCACTTAGTTTCATCTCACACCAAGCCATGAAAATCCTCACATTACCAAATATGACCCTTGCAATACTAGTTTGGTACCTAATCCCCTTGACTGTGTTAGCTGAGTCAAGGCACATGCAGGAAGGGAGCTTCCTTGTACCTCCATTACATAGGAGCACCCCTACTCAAAACTTCCTGGCACCTACCACAAATGGAGCCACCAGAAAAGAAACAAAAATGGTAAAAAAGGAGAAACTTCCAACTCCTCTAGACCCGTGCAACCCTGCACATTGTGTGAGGATTTCGGGCACCCAACTCATATATGTCCTAAAATAGACAAACTAAAAACAATAATGAATGCTTCCAACTCATTGGTAAGCTTAGCTCCACCAAAAGGAGTGAAATTCATAACCTTACATTACAACAAAGTACACACCAACCATGCGTGCACCATATGTGATAATTATGGACACTACACTCAACATTGTCCAAATATCCCTGAACTCCAAAATATGCTAAAAGGTCTCATCCAAACCATGAACAATGAATCCATAGCGCCAACCCCATCTCCACATAATGAAAAATGCCAAAATATCTTCTACGTACATGAAGAGGCATCATCCATCTCCACACCTGCCTATAACACACGAGGACGGAAGAAGCCATAATTTCACCCCTCCACTTTAACATGTGCTATATGTGATGACCCTACACATCCAGTAGACTAGTGCCCAGAATTATGGACACGCTACCAAGTTTGACCCAACACCTTGGAGGACCCAAGAAATAAGTATAGCAACAATACCACATATGCACAATCTACGGGGAGAACCATCATAAAAGGAGGTGTCCTCACCTTCCTCGATTCCACAAAACAACGAATTTAATACGTAACTTCGTAAAGGCAAATCCCAATTTGCTAGACTTAGATATGGAATCCACATAACCCACCCCACCACCCGGTGAGGAAGGAACCCTAGATGTCCTATGTGTGTTTGAGGAGAGAAGAGAGCTAGGAGCCCACCATTTCACCTCCCGTCACCATCACCTAGCTAGACCAGACCAAAAGCAATCAAAAAACACCTGGCAAAGAAAGTCTCCCATTACATGTGCATTATGTGACAAACCCAATCATTTGATCAATAAATGTCGTGAATTGAGTTGATTCAATGATATCTTCCGCTTAGTAGCCCAAATCCCCTATAAGCACCTCTCAAACCAAGAAAAAATCACACGGTGTTATTGTTGCATATGCTCTCAATTCCACCACACAAGGAATTGTCAGTACCTTACATGATTCCATGCAGCAAGAGAAAAACTAAAACAAAACCATGCAAATAGGCCATGAAATAATAAAACCTCACCCCAGAGATTGATACCTCCACAAGATATCAAATCATACAATAACTAAGAGGCATCAGCATCCCATGACATGAGTAGCACTGCCTCTCATACAATCTATTCAGTTAGCACTGAACCAGTTCAGAGAGACCATGTGCATGGTACGACAAAAGTTTGAAACCCTTTGGAAGGGCCCATACATCATCAAACATTTCCTCTGAAAGGGGACATACATACTATGAGAGCCCGATGAGACTTGCCTTAAAAACCCCATCAATGGTTACTACCTCAAAAAAATGTACCCATACAATGTTAGAGTAAGAATGTATGTAAAATGACTTATTGTTTATGTGATCACCTTATCATAGATGTATTCTAAAAATCACTCTCTCCTCTCCTGTAAATAGATGAATCTTCTACCAGCTTATCACCACAGGTTCGCTGACGGCACATCTCGATGGTCGCAAAATCTCGCTATTGGAGCATGGGTCATATACTCTCTTGACCGAGCACCTTGTCTCTCCAATGGGCTATGTATCAAGTCAACCACCAATAATCAAGTAGAATATGATGTTGTCATAGGTCTCCTAGTCAATGCCCACCACCTAGGCATCTGTCACTTGCATGTATTCCTTGATTCTTAGCTCGTAGTGTCATAGTTAAATAGGATGTTCCAAGTCCGTGATTCATGTTTTTTTTACAAGTATCTGCATGCACAAAGGTTAGCTATACATTTTGATCAAATCACATTTACACATATACCTAGAGATCAAAATCATATAGCTGATCACATCGCTAATCAAATCCTAGATTGGCATGCATCACACATATATAACCATCAAGATATGTAAAAACATCAAACACAAGATACATTTATAAACATAAACGAAAAATACACCAAGAAGTATGGACACACATATCACATCATGAGAGCTACCAAAAAATGCCTCATATATACATCAAAAAATATATATAGGTACAAAAATCACTGGCCCAAGACCAGGAATGATAAGTCATCAAAAAATACAGGGGAGCATCCTCATAAATGGGTGCTTTCCCTGGTACATACATCATCTCAACCCAAAATAAAAGTACATAACCAACCTCCCTAAGGCCCTGGTGGCACCATCTATGCATCAGGAGCCAAAATGGGACTAGTTGTAGTTGTTGCCATAGAAATACAGCACAAAGTTGTTCGATTCTCCCACTCCTGGGACATCGTCGTCTTAATCACAACCTTTGGAAGGTGAGCCCATGCCTCAAGTAGCACACCTCTAATAAAGGTATCCACTTGTCTCCAAGAGTCGTGTGATCACTGTAACTTTGCCTCTGCAGCAACTCGTCGCACCTTAGCTCGTGTGACTAAACTATCTGTAACCATAGAACCCTCTCTAGAGGACCCACAAATCTCCATCCAATGCCGCTCTCTCGGTCGCTCTCAAGGAGCAACCGGAGGCCTCGGTACTTGGGGTCTCTGATGAAAAGGTGCATCCCCCGTAACTCCCATATGTCTGGGGTCATGCCCAACCAGGAAGGCTTGGGGATGCCCTCACGGCCCCACATCTGCAAGTAAGCAAAGCATAGTTTCAATGTCATCGTAAGTCATAAATACATTAAAAAACAAATATGTATACAAATGCAGAACTAACAATCATATACCTGATCTCCCCCAGGCAACACTTAGTAGGAGCCCCATCTTCGGATCTCCCCGAGAGTTAACCCCATGGTACGGATAGTCCAATATCAGTTGGGGATTCGACTCGAACAAATGTTGTACAACATCAATACAATAATGATGCACCTCTCCTCCACCTTCCTGAGGCATCACCCATCCCCAATAGCTCTTGTGAGGCTCCCGAGGAGGCCCCACCGATACTGCAAGTATAGGGGTAAACATCACCAGCCTCTCATAGAGTATGCTGCAAAGCACACTCCTATAACGAAAACTCTTCAACGACAATTGTTGAACCTGGGTAAGGTGTGACACTATCACTTGCCGCACTAGTCAAGCCTAGTCAAAAAATGTCCCCACCTGAGGTTTCTGCAAAACTGAGATATGTGACCCCAAGAACCGATTGGGGGACGTTAACCCCACAAGTCTAACAATCATAGCCAATGCTACTCACTCGACTAGATCCTCCACTACTACAATCCTCATGCAGCCATCTGAGATAGGGTCTAGGCTGCAGTGCTGCATAGCCCAAACCCTCATACCAGCAACCTCTTGGAAGGGGATAAGGAAGTACCTCCCCTTGTGGCATCAAACTGGTCACAAAATAGAAATCAACCTTCGCCAGGATCGGGAGGTCTGTATGACAGATAACCATCAACTAGTTATCCTCATCCCAATTGTTGGCTTGTTAGGGCCTGACCCAGGTTCGGAGTTAATTAGCCAAACAAATCCCTGTACTACTGGCCCTTTGGCAACAGTCCGCGGAGCATGGACTAAGGTCTCACCCGACGTAGTATGGGGGGTGTTGGAATGAGGTTTCTGCACCCTTGAGATGTCTGAGGGTTTTATTTGGTCCAACTGTGAGTCCCTTCACGTAGGTTACTTCGTGCACTTCCTTGGCCTTTGCGCACTGATATATTCACCTTCGCGCAACCCTAGCCAGGGGTTGTGGGGCTTTCGCGTTGCTAGAGCAAAGATGTACAATATTCCCCTAAGTCACACCCAAGGTCTTACTTATATTCGTATAACAATTAGTTATCTTCACGTAAACATATGCCTTATATTATATTTACTTATTCAGTACATTCATATGATTTCGCATAGTAAACAAATAGTAAACTTGCTATTCATACCCAATAATGCATAAAATAGGAAAAGATACACAGAAATATGGTAAAACTTCTCTTTTATTAATTCTTCCCACGGTTACAGACTCGACCTGCCCTATGCACTTAGCCACAGGGGTCCATGCGCTCAACTGTGGACTACTAGGCCTCTGTGCACTCAGCTGCAGAGCCTTCTCCTTCTCTATGACCCAACGACATGACTTACACTTCGACGCAATACTTCATCAATTCCTTAGATTCATTCTTAGATTCTATGTCACTCTTACACTTAGAGCCTCATTCTATTTATACAATCCCATGGTCCGTGGACCATGGGTAGATCTTTCAAACTGACATTACATTGAAAAAACAAGGGTGGACAACCCTATGACTCTATTACAGCGTTTTGATCCATGCCCACAATTCGCAGAGTATTTACAATGGACTTAGTCAAAACTTGGCTTTAAGCCCCAAAACATGCCTTGGGGGGATTCCATGCCCAACAGGCCCCCAACACAAACATCGTGACTCGCCCTCAAGTCACTCTGTCAGTGCAGAGATCTTCGTGCAGAGACCCTCCAACTCTGCAAGGTCAGCAACGCACTCAGCGGCTACTTGCTCAATCTCCTATACACATTGTTCCGAAATTGTGGTGTTAGAACTGCTCCCTTGCATTTGTTCCTATGTCCCCTACATTTGTGTGAGCTTGCCTTCAATTTTTGTTGAGATTACGAAGGCCTCATTGATCCAAGGCTGAACACGCACCTTCAAAACTTCTTCTTTGTGTCGCACTGCATACTTACTCTTTCAGTGCTTTGGCCTGTTGCATTCACGTGAGCCTCTAAGTGAGGACCACCATCTACGCCGTCCCTTTGACGTTATCATACTACTGCTGGTGCTCACGCATCTCTATCTCTAAGCGCTAGATGTTAGGGTCCTCTTGCAGATTGGTGAGGACCTTGAATGGTTCTTCCAACATCCTAGTGCAATACCTTACTGCACTATTGATCTCCTCCATCCTCGATGTAATAATGTTGGCGCTCTATTGCCTTACTTCTAGAGGAGTGGACGACTACGCCTTCAACCACAGCTCCGTGATCTGAAGATTCATCTCCAGCTGAACCTTGGCCATTTCTTTGTGCGCCTCGCACACCCCTGCTGCTAATCTTTGGATGCGTGCCTCTGTTGGTGCTTCTACTAGGATGGCCAGCTAAAGGACCATCTAGCAGGCTTCTTCCGGTACCTATACCATCTATCGGTTCTGCGTCATGACCTCATCGCGCTGTAAGCTCAACTGCTCCATGTTGATCTTCTACTTGCTCAGCACCTGCAATGCACGAATCTCCCTACCCATAGTTCTGCAGTAATCCCATCCTACAGAACATAGAGCATATCACATGGGAGCGTAGCCATGTCGATCCCTATCCCTTTTAGTGCACTAACCGTAGGCTGGTCAGCCTCATTGTCTGTAGCAAGTGCCCCTTCTGGCAGCACTATTGTGTTGGTTGTCCGAGTGCGTAGCATTTTCTCAGTTGCAGCTGTCCCTACTGTGAGGCTGGTCGAAAGAGTACTAGCCTGAGGAGTGCACACCTGCAACTCTTGAATCTGTGCTCGAAGGGCCCCCAACACAATCTGATTCTCCTCCGCAAAGTTCTAGAGGGCCTCGGTGGTGACATCGTGCACCATCTCGCCTATGTCATGCAGATCACCCTTAGTAAGGGTGATCGGGTTGATCGACATCTTGGATGCTTTCACCTTTTTGCACGGCCCCATCCGCTCGCTTGGGTGTTGGCGCTTCAATTGTGTTGACTTTGTTTGTGGGTCTGCACCACCCTCCTCCTCCTCTATTTCCATCTCTTTCTCCTGCCCATGCAAAGGTGACTTTTGGCCCTCGTGCGCCTTCTCGGTTGCCTCCTGTGCTGCTATTGCTGCAGCCTCCTCCTATGCTACTAATGTCTGCGTAGTGTCCCATGCCTCCTGCACTTTTTCTGTCACTGCTTCTTGCCTTCTATTTTCTACCAACTGTGCCATGTGTATTTTGGCCTCCTCTTTCTTCTTCTGCGTAGCAAACTTCTCCACCGCAACGATGTCTGGGGCACGCCACTTCGACGGCCATGTCTCTAGTACATCAAAAATCACATCATCTATGGCTATGAAGGGTAGCTCACTCCATTTCTTGGTCGGGTCCTTGCATGCTCTGAGATATATCTAGTGAAGTCCGCTTTAAATTCTACAAAACTTTGCAGGATGTTGTAGACAGTGGGTGATAACCGCGACTTGCGGTTAATCCCCATTCTAATGTTCATCTCCATGAACACCCAGAATATCTTGCTATCGCGGATCCGGGTCGCATCCTTAGTGGCCCACAACAAAGCGTACTTTGCGGCCTCTGGGAGATCCCTGGCAATTGTGGGAACTGGCTGTCCTCCAGCAATTCCCATGCTACCAGAACTATGGATAGCAAAAGCCATGCATAGTGGAACATTTTTCCTTGTTCCTGTGCCTCGTGGCAATTCTCTAGGAACTCTTTGCATAAGAATTCAGACCGGTTAAATTGAACCCCTTCTGCGGATTGTTCCGCAAGTGCCACCACCGGCGCGGGTACCTCATCCGCATGGCACTTCCGCATGAGATTACCAGCCAGTACTTGGGTCACAACTTTGACTGCTCTATTGTTGATGTTGGATATTGCGTAGCCACTTTTCTTCCTTTCCAGCTTGTATTTGTTTTTCATGTCCTTCGCGATGGCCAGATCGCTGCTCTTCCCCTCTGAAATGTCTGCGAGGTCCTCTCCTTCACATAAAAGCTGGGTAATGCGGTGGATTAAGTCGTCCGTGATGGGGATGGGCTCCTCCAGCCACAAACACCCACCATGCAACAAGCAGAGCAGCTACCTAATGACAAAGATCGTTACTGGGGCGCTGTGGTAATGCAGCACCCAGAGCAGGTTTAATAACCTTGCCTTTTCAACTCCACGTAACCACTTTCGTGGCTCCAATTGTATAACCCCTGCCACAGTGTTCTTCTTAGGCTTCATTATATGCACAGTCTCTAGGTGAGGGAATTTCTCGTGTTCAGCGAGATCCCAATCTTCAAACTTCAAGCTCGACACCCGTCCCAAGTGCGTGCCCTCAAAAATGATATCGTCCGGGAGGAGTGGAGTCTGGAGAGATATCTTGCTCTTATCGAGGTCCTTAGGCACCTTTGCCTTCCACTTTTGCGGGGGGCCATATGCGGATAGCTTGGTTGGAGGGTGCGCAGCCTCAGTTTCTACCTCCATGCCCTCGTCCTCATCTTCTTCAATTATGAGGTCTTCAAGGTCTTCTTCCTCCTCGTCAGTTTCCAGGTTAACTACTTTCCCCTTTTCCTCCATCGTTAATTTGGTGCGCAACGGGTTTCACAGGGACACATGCACCAGAATCATTGGTTGTTTATCCTTCTTTGGTCTCGGTGTGTGTGGTGATTTAGGGATTTCTGCAACAATCTCAGTGCCTTCAAGGGAATCTTCTATAGTCAGGGCCTGCGAGGCCTCTTCGACGGTCATCTCTGCAATTTCCCTGGCTTCCTCAGATGCTGCCATCTTGCTCATCCCGAAATCTCTCAATTGCTCAATCAGGGGCTCAATCAATGCTCTGCACAGGGCAAACAGGTCTCGGTTCGGGATACTCAGGGTGCACGATAGCTCAATTCGCAAATGACCAAGTTTTGTTTGCGGGGCATCCCTTTGTATTTTATAGCGCCTTTTGAATTTGAATTCGATCGTTCCCCCCAAATCTGGTTCATTAACGCTCCATTGGCAGCAAATTTTCCCAAATCTTTCCCATAAAGTGCATCTTAATAGCCTGTCGCCCACTTCGTTTGGTCTCAAGTCAAGCATCACATCATGAATAGTGACTACAACAGTCACTTTCCATCCAACCCACGCGGCAACACAACCCCCCTTGCACGGTCGCGGACCTTGTGACACTTTGCTCTTGCACACAACCCCAACATCATGCAGCTCTCAGGTAGAGTAGTTTATAGCCTCGCGCCTCCTTTTAACTGCCTGGAGCACTACGACTATACTTCCCACGGCTAGTTAGGTGGTTGCGCCACCTGTATAGGGTTTCAACCGTTTATCCATCACTTTTCCTGGAAAGCATCCATATTTTATTGTTACTAGCTACATCGCGAAATTTATCATCTACAGTGCACTAGCATGGGCGACCCCTTTAGTAATATGCAGTCCAATCCAAGGCATCGGCTGATCAACTCTCGGCAATAGTCCCCGAATTTGTCAACGTAATCATGCTCACCCTGTTTTGTCACCTTAGTTTTCTTATCGAGAAAATCCTTTTTTAGTTTGTCCTCAAGCTTCTTGACTTCCACTTCCACCAGAGTGCTTTTATCCCTTAGTCGCACCCTTTCTTTCATATGTTCTTGGAGCCTAAGATCACCCTATCGGATTTCTTCCTCAGGTCCCAAGCATTCTGCTTCATTCAGCTGTGTGATCCCTTCTTCGAAGGCTCTACGAGTCATCATATCTACTAGTGCCGCTATGCACAGGCTAGCCATCTTATACTCTATGGGGATTATAGTGTTCGCTCTATATTCCAGCCTCGAAGGCATCTTCTCTGCCAGTTTCTTGCACGTTGTCCTATAAGCCCATAGAACCGCTGGTACGTGTAGGTCCCAATCAGTCCACTATGCATCATATACCTTGTTCAGCGCTTTACACACTTCGTTAAAGGCTTCTGTGTGGATAACCTTCTGCACACTCATTCTTTCCATACTCTGTTGTTCCAACCGGAGGTGTCATTCACACAATTGCCTTGCCCGCGCATTCTTATTGATCGTGTCTCCTAACGCAAAGTCTCTTTGCATCCACGCAGGTTTTTTAAGATATGCATGTATCCATCTGGAAAGGTGTGTGCGCGGAGCGTTTCGTCAGGCAATCTTGGCGGCTAATTGCATCTAAGGCTTCACAAACCGTATGCGCATCATTCTCCTACATTCATGCCAGTCCTTAAAGCTTCCTTGGTGCGTACCCCACCACCTCACGTGCATAGCGTGCAGTACCCATTTCAAAGCCTTGAAACGTTGTTGTTCCGATAGCTCTCGTTCAAATCTATTCAAGAAAGCATCTACCTCACTTATCCCATCATAAGTAGGTAGATCCCTTATTTCCATTGATATGCAGTGCAACGATCTTGTCATCATGTTGTAGTTCAGCGTGGTTACCTTGTGTAACCGGTTCTATCATTTCTCTATCTCTTTGTCTGAATCCAACGTACAAGAGCTTTCATGTTCTCATGAGATTCGTCCATCTGCGATGGGATTTACCCAGTCTTGTTCTCGCATGGTTATCTTGTAGATGCAATCTAAGTCGTCGTCGCTTTCATAGTTGTGCACTGGCTCTATGTAGCATGATCCTTCTGTAGGGTCCAAAGGTACTACTATGCGCAGGGACTTTTTCTCAAAAATCATCTTGTGCTTCTTTAGGTTTATCACCCCGTTCATGTCAGTGGCCCAATCGATTCCTAATAGCGTAGGGTATGGATTGTTGTCATCAAAAGTCTCTATCACTTCAAAGTATTCCAGTGCACTTGCTCCTTCAATATCCACAGTGATTCCCTGCAATCTTTCCATAGGTAGGATGTTTTGCTGGTTCACTATTCGCAGTTGGATAGGAGACTATTGCAGTGTAGGCCTCCCCATGTGCTCCCACATTTGCTTCGGCAGAACGTTCGCATCCGATCCCACACCTGCTTCGGTAGAACATTCACATCCGATCCTAAATCCAGAATCACTTGGTCCATCTCATATTCTCCAATCTGCACAGTCAACATCATTTCTCCTCACATTCTTGTTGCATGCTTTCCAACCTTCTGGACTACGCGCAGTTCTCCTTGCACGGTCCCAGAACATCTATTAATGAGTTCCTACAGTCCCTTTACAGCCTTGCTATCATGTAGCAGCTTCATGCATGTTTCTAGGAACGTTGTGAGCATCGATGGGTCCATTTCCAACTTTGGTTTGTCTTTGCTTCCTGAAGTGGAGGCATCAACAAAGATCTTCCTAGCTTCCATGAAGGTTTCCTTAGCGCGCTCCAAATCAAACTCTTGTTCTTTCATTGGAGCCTTGTGAACCCAAGTACTATCTTCAGGCTACTTGCCTTCATCACCCCCATCATAATTCCACTTCGGAGCATAATGTTCACGTTAGGATCTTCCTCACGTGGCTCAAACCTCATCATCTACAGGTTTTGAGTCAGGGGAGGTTGGAGCGCTCCCTTATTGCGCAACCTAGCTATCAATGTGGGACAATCCTCCGTCTCATGATCAAACAATGTACAATATAAACATGACGGTCGTTGGATTCATACAATCACGGGCATAATGTCCTAGCCCTCCGCAATTGTAACATATCAGCTGTCTGCGACCTCTTCTAGGTCCTCCTCCACCTCGGCCTCGTCCGTGCCCCTGAAATCCAGTTCGTGCCATCCCTGTGTTCTGGTCAAGGGGCCGCGTTTCGGTTTGAACTCAGTAGGCGGGAGTCCTATCCATCATCAACTCATAGCTTCTAGATGTGCACTTGTCATGTCCCACTGATCTACAAAAATTACAGAACAATTGTTGCGAACTCTGTGTGTACTTCTGTAACAGATGACAGTTTTCCGTAATATGCTTTCTTCCTATTTGACAAATGGCACACCACAAAGTAGGCACTGTGCTAGGTGTTTCTTGTGCCTCTGTTCTTAATGGCATCAGCCCTCCTCTCGCGATGTAATTCACGAACATCGGGCAATGGTCATTTGACCCTGACCCTTACATTTAACACACCATACCTCTTTGCGCACCTCCAGGTGAGCTGTCATGTCCTATTTTGAGACTCTACATATCAAGGCATAGGCTTTTCAATTGCACGTGGATCTATTGAACTCCCAGTTTAGGATCCTTTATCAGGGTCTCATGCAGTCTCATTGTAATCTCTAAGGCCTCTGCCTGATTCGATAAACTCTGTTGTGACAGAGCGTTCCTCAAATGTGGCGTTAGCGATGCTACAAACAATTCGCAATGTTGTCCATCCATCAAAGTCATATTGGCTTCGTGAATTGTGCACTTTAGTCTCTGATCCAACTCCCAAGGAGTCTCAGCTGGCAGTATTGTGATCTCCTTGAATCCGATGATTGACTATGCCTCTAACTTCGGCCTGCTAAATTCTTTGTTCAAAGCAATTTTGATATCCATGATCCCTGCATTCAGATTGTCATTATAATACTTGATATACTAGGTCAGCGCGTGATCCTACAGAGTGCTGACCAGCATTGCTTTCTTTATATTATCATCTATAACTCCCTGTGCTTCCTATACAGCCCTTATCACAAACCAAAATTGGTCTGGATCTTCATTTTCTATTCCCTTGAATACTGGCAATTTTATTGTGCTTGACATATCGACTCGCGGTGGTGGTGGAGGTGGTATGGGTGAATATGGGTTTGAAGATGGTGACACTGGTGGTGGTGTGGGTGGGGTGGCTGTGCGGATTCCTCTTCCTTATCAAATTGATTGCACTTCTTGGTGAGACCTTTGCAAGCTCTTCCTCGCCCCCTCGTGGAGGTGAAATCAAGGGGCTAGTTTCTAGCTCCATACTTCCTTCGTTTCTATAAATTATTCCACTTCACATAGCCCTGAACATCAATGTATTCGCATAATCCACTTTTCACACAATATAATTTTAATCCAAGTGTTCATAGAATTAACGTACTTACCTCATGATCCTTTGAGGAAGCGGCATTCTGCCTCGCTATAGTTGACTGAAGATCTACCGCGAACTCAGTAATGAATCCTCCTATAATTTGATCGATCCAGTGATCAATAGAATGCACATTCTTATCCTCCAATGCTTTCAATCTACACACCAATTTTGGAGTCCACACAATAGGATTATCAAGTTTCCACCTTCCTTGGCTATCTGCTAGCTTCGCGATCCACTCGTACAGCTAGGGAAAGTTGTGAAGAAAATTTCGTGGACCTCTGTGTACAAGTAATAGTCTGACCACTTCTCCTTTGATAGCCGCAGATTCCTATTCTCCTACGCTGTGAACTCGTGATCTTCCTATCCAACCAATCTTCAATTTCGTTCTTAGTTGGATTCTAGTGATACGACATCAGACATCTCTATGCATATCCTGGTCGTGGAAACGAAACCATTTGTTGGCTTGTTGGGGCCTGACCCAGGTTCCTAGTTAATTAGCCAAACAAATCCCTATACTACTGGCCCTTTCGGCAACAGTTCGCGGAGCGCAGATTGAGGTCTCACCCGAAGTAGTATGGGGGGCGTGCTGGAACCAAGTTTCCGCACCCTTGAGATGTATGAGGGTTTGATTTGGTCCAACTATGAGTCCCTTCATGCAGGTTACTCTGCGCACTTCCCTGGCCTTTGCACCCTGATATATTGGCCTTTGCGCAGCCCTAGCTAGGGGTTGTGGGGCTTTCGCGCTACTAGAGAAGCGATCTGCACTATTCCCCTAAGTCACATCCGAGATCTTACTTATCTTCATATAACAGTTAGTTATCTTCACGTAAACAGATGCCTTATATTATTTTACTTATTCAGCACATTCATATGAGTTCGTGCAATAAATAAACCGTAAACTTTCCATTCATAGCCAATAATGCATAAAACAGGAAAAGATACATAGAAATATGGTAAAACTTCTCTTTTATTAACTCTTCCCACGGTTACAGATTCGACCTGCCCTGCACACTCAATTGCAGGGGTTCGCGCACTTAGCTATGGACTACTAGGCCTCTGCACACTCAGCGGCAGAGCCTTCTCCTACTCTACGACCCAATGACATGACTTACACTTTGACTCAAGACTTCATCGATTCCTTAGATTCATTCTTAGATTCTATGTCACTCTTACACTTAGATCCTCACTCTATTTATACAATCCCATGGTTCGTGGACCATGGGTAGATCTTTCAAGCTGACATTACATTGCAAAAACTAGGGCAGACAACCCTATGACTCTATTACAGCTTCGCGCTCCACGCCCACAATTCGTGGAGTCTTTATAATGAAGTTAGTCAAAACTTGGGCTTTAAGCCCCAAAACATGCCTTTGGGGGATTCCACGCCCAACACCAACAACTGACCAAATATTGTATGAACCTCTCCTGCAGCCTCATCAATGGGTTTTGAAGAAACTTCAGTAACCCCCACTGCATGAGTTGCTGCCTTGCACCAACATCCTGTGTCACAACATTCTGGAGAGGAGTCTAGTCTCGCTCTCTCTAGATCATCCTACCACCAAGGATGCCACAAATCAGAAAGGAGAACCCCTCAGGTCCTCAAAAAACTAGAATGGGGGCAAAAAACCCATTTTTCCCCACTGCATGCCTATTTCCTAAATGGGCGCATCGTGCGCGTGCCTGTATCCCATACAGGTGTGTGTACATCACGCATTCAAGTTGGAAAGACGCGATGAACCCCTGAAATGTCTCGTCACGTAATCCCTTAACTCAGACACGTGCACTGCACATCTGAGTATTCTTTATACGCAGGGTCTTCACGCATAAATCCAGTTATGCGCGAAGACTGTTCGGCTCAAGCAGAGTCATCCGCGTGGTCCTCAAAATGGACTCAAAAAATCTGTACAAGGGATCCCTTAATGACCTACCTAATCTCTTGGACTGAAAATTACATAGATATGGTCTGAGGCTCGTACCTATCTCTAACAGCATGAATCCCAGGTACACAAGATGATCGCAATGAAAAGAAACGCTCTAGGAAAGCTCTCTGACCTCCACAGCTCAACAATTCAAATGATTGATATTTGGGCCACACAACCCTATCTATAGCCTTGTTTTCCATATTTGGGGGAACATTGCAGAAGCTTGGGATCTCCATTGACAAAACTGAAAGAGATACGAGGATTAGTCCCACAACATCTTCATCATGGAACCATCCATTCTTGAAAAAACCAAAAATCATTTTTTAGACCTACTGCACATGTTAGGTACTTCTCGAGCTCTCCAAGTCCATAACATTCATTACATATTTATGTCTTTAACGATCCTTTCACTTCGGGTTTTGGTTGTATCCATTGTAGGAATATCAAACATGGTCAGTTTCAAGCAATACCTCTGTTGTAGCATTTTTTGGTTTTGATTAGATAGAACATTTCAAAAATGTTAAGTTAGGATATGGACATAACATAGTGAATAAAATGATAGTAAGAAAATATATTTTTGATGATAATGTCCATATCAAAGAAAATGTTAGGATAGTTGCTCTAAAAAATCAAGGCAAAAGGAAATGTTAGGTAGAAAGAAAACAAATAAACTCTGAAAGTGAGCAAGTCTAAATGCCACTACTATGTTTCTGCAAAATAATGGACGTGTGCAGCTTGTTTTAAATGCCACAACCCATGATAGTCAAACTATTTAATCTTGACTGCTTCGTGCTTTAAATTTGATGTTATAGTTAGAGAATAAAGATTTGGCCAAACTGTTTAATCTTGGCAGATCAGTAGTTAGGTAGAGAATATTAAGGTGCTCATTAGTTTAATCTGAGCCCTTGGAAGTTATAAGGGTAGATTTAGATAGTTTGTTTTTGTTAAATAAGAAGAAAGGATAAGGGTTTTCTAGCTTAAATGCACCCACTAAGTGAAGAAAAAATGATAGGATAAGCAAAGGGTAAGTAGAGAAAGGTTGCAGAAGTTTAATGGTTGATTGGACAAAATGAATATTTATCATGTTTCTATGCTCATGATGCAATTACACAAGGCAAATGAAGGTTTACAAAGTCAATTAATTAACTTCCCTATTCATTTCACCCTTTTACTTTACTAATTTCCCCTTTATACATTCATATTCATTCATTCCCATAAAAACCCCTTTTCCTATGGTAAAAACCCTTTTTATCTAGGAAAAGTAAAAAACCATGAAAAATTCCTTTTTACATGTAAAATCCTTTTTTACATAAAAAACCCATTAAAATATCTTTTACCCTAACTATAAATGCTTATATGAAAAGTCAAATCATTCATTAAAAAACATTATACTTATTTGCATTTCCCTTTTCCGCTCAAATTTCATTTTAAAACTAATTTGTGTATTAAATCCTTGAAAAAATTCCCTTTCCCGTATTATTAACTCAATTTATTAAATATCCGAAAACCATTAGTTTTATAAAAAACTATGTATTTCATGTAAATATCGCATCAGCGGGATCACAAGTCCTTCATATAAATAACCCTCCTTGCATTGCGAACTCCGATTGCAATATACAATGGGAAGTCCGGACCGACATCATTATATATCATAATATATTGCATTTCACATCCGCCCTCCATTGCAGTCCCACTTATGGCATAATCCTCCCAGTATTGCAATCCTTGACTGCGATATGGAAGCCCAGACCCGATGCATATATATATATATTACATATTACCACCATATTGCATCCGGCCTCATTGCACATCCCATCCGATGTATATACCTCCCACCACTGCGATTTCTGATATCCGATGTAAGCCCGGACCCAACCGGATATATGTTGCAGTTTATCGCCATATTGCATCTGCCCCTTATCACATTCCTTTATGATGGGCCTACCCCCACCTAAATTCGATTGTGATATCTGATTTGAACCCGGACCCGATATCATTATCCACCAGAGTTAATAAAAATTAAAGTCCACCCATATGCGTTTTGTGAAGGTTTTCTGTGTTAAATCGTTTTTTTGATTTAAACGAACAAATGACCCGAAACTCCATTTAAACTGCTAATCACTGTTTTAACCCATAATTAAGATATTCCCACCATGATTAATCCCTCCGTACTCTTTCCACCACTATTCACCTTCACCCGATAGTTCAAAGGTTAACTGTTTTTCCCTTTTAACGCATAAAAAGGCCTTTTGCTTTGTTTTGACTGTTTTACATAGTGCAGCCTCCATTATGCCTCTGTGGCCATTAAATCCATTGTTTAACCCTCCGATATGCCCTAGACTCCTTCCGATAGCCTTTCAAGCTCAATAGAGCCATTAAAGACCTTCAATCACTTGAGAATTTCTTAACAGTTTATGCATTTTGCAGGTAAGAAGACTGTTGTTCCAGGTTTCTAAAAATAAGCCCGCATAACAGTTGGAAGACAAAATGAGCGATTTACTATGAAAAACACAGTAAAAACCTCAAATGCACTGTAAATTAGAAAGGAGCACAGTAAAGCTCACTCAGCCAGATTAAAGGATATTTACAGAATTCAAACAATATCAGATAAAAGGTTAAATGAAAACAATCAGCCAGCATGAAAAATGTGAACAACCAAGCAGCTTAAAGGGTGAAAATATCCTACAAAAAGCCAGCACAGCCTGAATAAAGGGGACAACAAGAAGCAGTTCAAACAACTGCCCCTATCTTCTTGCCATGAAGATCTTTCTTTTCCTAAAAATCTTAATCTGTTTCAGGATCTTTTCCTGAATTTCATTACTATATAAATAACTCTTTTCTAGAGTTGTAAATTGTTCGGAGTTCAAGATTCATAGTTCATTGCTTCTAAAGTCTTGACTCTTAATGCTACTTTGAACCTGGAAGCCACCTTTGAAGGAAGCTTTTATTGACACTTGATGTAATCGATCTTTCTGGAACCTTAATACAAGGCAAAGGATTCTGAATATGGTCTTGCATAGTTTTTGTTATCCTATAAGTTTTTCCAATTTTCAATCATTATGTTATTTCTTCATATGCTTATGACTTACAGAGATATCTAGGTAGGAACAATTAGAGTTTCAATTGATTCCTATAAGCTCCTAAAGTGATCATCTATTAAAGAGATTGGATTAATGCAACTGTCTGTGTAGCTAATCCCCTCTAATCAATAAATCATCAACATCTTGTGTAAGCTTAAGTATACTGCCTTGAATCTTTTGAACGTAGTTCAAAAGGTTTTCCCACTTATGATTGTTTTGTTTTACAGTCTAGAAACTGTGATAATCATATTTTTTGTTGTCTTCTACTCACCACTATTTTGATCTATATCATTGTGTAATGCTTTATAGCAGCCCTTTGTTGAAGTATTAATATACCCCAAAGGATTAATTTCTTCAATTCTACATTCATCTTCATTCATTGGTCTTCCAAAACTAAAACCAAAAACCCCCAAAACAAATTATTTTAGATGCTCTGGCATTGGTAGCCTGACCTACTACTATCTCAGAGGTACAACATCAGACTGGCGTCGTTGCCGGGGATTTGAATTTCATTAAAGTTTCCCTTGGGACAATGATATTCATTCATTCTTTTCCTTTAAAGGTGATTAAAGGTTTAGAAAGGTTAAAATCATTCACCTTGGCGACTCCACACTCCCAAGCTGGCACCTTATAAACATACCAGATCTCGTTTAGAAGCTAACATAGTTAAACCTTTTTCAGATCCTGAAAGGCTTTTGAGAAAAACCAATTCCAAAAGGGGACACCAGTGATCATCTTCTTCTTCCTCTTCAGTCCTATAATCTGAAGAAGTAGAATCATTTGACCCCTATAGTAATATCCCATCTGATCTTGATTACTCCCATTTATCACCTAGGGTTGCTGAACTTCTAAACAGAGGAGTTGATTTTAAGTCAGCATACCTTATTCATTCATTAGAAGCTCATCCATTACCCACACTACCTCTAGGATCACCTAAAATTGAATCTAAGTTAAGTGTTAATCTACCAGAATATAAGCCCATAGATTTCATATCCCCTACCACCTATCATTTTCCTTCCATTTTTGACCGACCTAAAGCTTCTTCTTCCAAACAATCTGAGGAGACCTTTTCTATATATTCCAATCCTCTCTTTGAAACAAAAGAAGGTATTCCTTTATAGGTCCCAAAGCTAGTTCTTAAGACTCCTTTGAAGTCTTTCAGGAGATCTCCTCCTCCTTCACCTCCAACTAGTTTACCTACCCCTAAATCACCATCTTCTTTCTCTACTTCTTCTTCATCCTCTACATCCACACAAACAACTCATACACCTCAAGCATCTCATATACCGCAAGCACCTCATACACCACCTGCTGTCATGGCTTTCCGACCTATTGTATAGGCTAGATATGTTGCCTTAGTCTTACCTAATAACCTTGAGGCATTCCCAGCTGGTTATTTAAAATACCTTCCCAAGTACAATGGAGAAACTGGTCCCTCTGCTGAGGACCATGTTCAAGCTTTCCTATATTCTGCAGACAATATGAATATTGAGCAAGAGAATGTTTATATGAGATTGTTTGTACAGTCACTTGAAGGAAATGTGAGGATTTGGTTTACACAGTTACCAGCAGCTACCATTAGAAATTGGGAAGAGCTTACAACCATATTTAAAAATCAGTGGGGTGTCAAAAAGGATCCTCTTTAATTCATCACAAAATTTCAAGAGCTTAAAAGGAACTTCAGTGAACTAGTTTCAGATTTCATCAAGAGATTCAACAAACTCTATCACAAAATGCATGTTGATTGTAAGCCTCCTGTAGCAGCAGCTAAGTCTAGATTCTCTAAATCTTTTGGTGATGACTTTTTTGTTATGCTACATGAGAGAAATCAAGAACTCTTGAAGATATGCAAACAAACGCTATAGAAGTAGAAGCAAATAGGGCAACCTCAACTTCTTTAAAACTTAATGAAGAAAAGGCCCAAAGAAAACTCAAATCTGTTCAAGAAGCCTCTATTTCCTCTAAGACTAAATCAGAAGACTCAATAATAGATGAAATAACATCTCTTCTTAGAAACATATCAAATAGGATTTCAAAGATTGAGATCCAACCTAGGACCATACATCAAACAGTTGCTAGACCTCATAACCAAAATCAAAGTCAGTATAAAAGAAACCAACCACTACAAATTCTTCAGAGACCTACCAATGATCAACAGGTTCCTACTCCTCTATTAATAGATTACCAACAACCTGATGATAATACTATGACATTTATTGAAGATATTAATAGTATGGATTCTTCTTCCAATCAAATAGCCATCATTCCTCTCTCACAATAGAATCAGGTTCAAGAGGATCAAGAAGCTGCACAGGTATCTAAATATCATGTTTTTTTTTTGAATTTTTAATTGCAAAATTAATTAAGAGGTATGATCTTAGACCTAGACCTGGTCCTGGGAGACCTCCAAAGGAAACTCCAATAATTGAACCACGTACCAAAACTGTTGAAGCTCAAACAACTCTTACTCAGCCATTAGATTTGTCAATTGATACATCCCAAGCTGGTAAAAACATTTTGACTGCATTTAATGTTGAAAAATAATTGGAGAGGGTTAAGATCCCAATTCCATTGTCAGAACTTTCTAAAAACCCTGGTTATAAAAGTAAAGTCACTAAATGGATTCAAAATGCCTCGGTTGATGTGGAAGGTGATGTCATAAGTCTACAAGATGGAAAACCAACAGTAGTCTTTGGCCCTAGTTCAGACATGATAGATGAGATAGTGCCTCCTTTCTATGTAACTCTTAAAACAAATGACTCCATGTTATACAATTGTATGCTTGATTCAGGAGCATCACACAACCTTATGCCAAAATCCATCATGGACCATTTGAAACTCGATATCACTAAATCCTACCATGACCTATACACCTTTGATTCCAAAAGGGTGCCCTGTTTAGGATTGATTAAGGATCTAGTGGTTACCCTTGCCCAAATTCCAGTAAAGAGTGTAGTACTTGATATTGTTGTCACAGATATCCCTCCCAAGTTTGGAATGCTCCTTTCTAGGTCATGCTGTGCCAAACTAGGGGGAACTCTACAGATGGACATGTCATATGCTACTATTCCTATTTATGGAGGAGAGCAGTTGAGATTATATAGAGAGGTAAGATTTGCACATACTGTTTGTAAGACTGACCAGCCAAGGAACCATCCAATTTATGCAATAGATCAAGACTTTGGTTGTTTTCAGCTCACTTCAAGCCAACATAAAACTCAGGTTAAGATTGAAGAAGTAGTTGAAAGTCCTGAACCAAACCAAACTGATATTTGGAAACTGTTCTTTGATGGCTCTTGCACAAAAGATGGGGCAGGAGCTGGAGTTGTTTTAATTTCACCTGAAAAGGAAAATATAACCCAATCATGTAAATTAGATTTTGAAGTTACTAATAATGTTGCTGAATATGAAGCTTTCCTTTTACGATTTCAGTTAGCCAAAAGCCTAAAAGTTCAGAACTTAAATATTTTTACCAATTCTGAACTTATTGTTAAGTAAGTAAAGAATGTTTGCCAGACCAAGCACCCTAGACTTAGGTCCTACAGAAATGAGGTATGGGATTCGGTGGAAAACTTATTTGATGCTTTTAATTTGACTCACATTCCCAGAGATCAGAATGTTCACGCAGATGCCTTAGCTATCTCTGCTAGTGCTTTTAAAATTCCTGATCATACTGATGTACTCTATCAGATACAAGTCAAATATAGGCCATCTATCCTAGATAATCTGAAACATTGGCAAATATTTGAAGATGATGAATAGTTGAAATCATTTCTACAGGTAGTAGATGATTTCTCATTTCTGCAAATTGATGAAGATAGAGCTGAAATAAATGAAAACGTAGAAGGAAATGATACTTCAGATTTTAAAGCCCAGATTGCTAATCACGACATTATCCAATTATCTAATAATTTTATTCCAAAGGGACTCATTCCTTTAGAAAAATTATTCAATCAAGATGATGTTTTCCAAAACCCACAGTATATTTCTTCAGAAGATGACGTGGAAGAGATTAACGTTGGAATTGTTGAAGATATTAAAAACATCAAATTGTGCACATCTCTAGACCCAGAAATCAAATCTCAGTATTTTAAATTACTGCAAAATTATAAGGGCGTTTTTGCCTGGACTTATGCTGATTTGAAAACCTATGATACATCGTTAATACATTATCCGAATTGGATCCTCAAACAATTCCATGATTGTTAAGAATGAATGACAGACTTCGAAAAATCTTATAGCTATCAGAAATAACCTCTGAATAATGGTAATTTGCAGCTACCACAGAACAACGAGGACCTTCAGTCAAAGCGCGCTGACTGTTGGCCCATGGAGACCGCGCATGGTGCAAAAATGGCAATTGGGAAGCTCAGACCCAGAAATGGAGGCTGTTTCTAATGGGCAAAACCCCTTGAGAAGGAAAGGCCCTGAGCGCTCGGTCACAAGGGAAACTAGAAAACCGTGGGAAAACGCTAAAACCAACAAGGTGGGTCCCGCATTAAAATCGACAGAATATCGAAGGAATTTAGGGTGGTAAGCAGGTTTGGCTGAGGACCCAGCGATTCCATACACCGAGTGATGCATGTCCAGCTGGGAGAGAGAGAAACCGCTTACATCGCAGATTAACAGTCGAGCAACTCAACCGTGCGATAGGAGCGAAGACCATAGGATCTGGGGGCTCCATATCAACGACAGAGGTTCAACCCGATGGATGACCAGACCTAAGGGAGAAATAAACTACGACGCATAAGATTTGAAGTTTGGTTTGACCGATGAATCGATAGAAGGATCTATTTCGCAGGTATCTGGGAAATAACAGAAAAAAACGACCGTTCAGGAAGAACTGACACTCAGTTCGCAAGGAGACAAGTGGCCACCTCTTTGCGAAGTGTTACGCAGCAATGATGATGCCGGGCAGAGGAGTCCCAGTGGACAGAGGCAAGTGATCCAGAGAGCCAGGAAGTCGAAACGAACAGTCGAAGGAACGAACTGGCTTTAAATCCATGAGCTGACAGAGAGAAGAGACAGTGAGGCAGAGAAGCAGTGAAGAAGCCGAACGCTGAGAGACACAGAAAGAGAGGCAAAATTGCAGAGGATAGAGAATCTGAGTTGACCATCAGAGTAAGGATAGCATCGAGCAGACAAAGACCAATTAAGGTTGAAATTCGGTAAGGGGAGTCTGTGAACTCTAAGGACTTGGGAATTCCAAGTGCCATCCTACTGATCATCCTCTATCAAGTGAGACTCAGATTGAGCTCCCTACTGTAAGACTCTGGTTTAAAATCATAATAAAAAGGTCACCACTGAAGGCTGGACTAAGAGACATAGCCTTGGAGGATTGGGTGAACTCCTTATTAAATTTTGTTGTGTTTATGTGTTTACTGTGATCTCTTACTGTTTCAAGTGTCTGTGTATTTCACAGTATTATCGATCCATTTCACAAGATAACATAGACACAGACACCAGCACATGAGTCTGTAATACCTTCATTAATTTTCTAAGGTCACCTAGGGGTGATTTCAGATCAAGTGGTATCAGAGCTCTAGGTTGTTAAGGTTGGACAAGCTTGTGCTAGATTTAGCTGTTGAATGCTAACTAGATCAAAGCTCAAATTAGGAGAGGGAGAGTTGGTCAAAACTAATCTTGAAATTGGAAGAGTCTATCCTTAGAAGACAATGTCAGAGGAAGGTTCTATGGGCCCAAACCCACAATTTATAGATAGTTTCCTGGCCATGAGGTCCATGGTAGAAGAAATGTATAAGGACTTTAGAAAACACAAAGATTAGGAATCATCAGGCTCCAAACAAGATAAGGGGGAAGAAGAATCATTCCTCCATGACCACTCCAAAGGCAAAGGGAAAGAAGAAAGCCTTCTCATACCTCCTAATAGCCCTGAACATAAAAAGAAAGCATCTTAGATTAAACTAGATGTTAAATTTGATTTACCAATATATGATGGAGAGTTGAATGTAGAAAAGATGGACAATTGGATCAGACAAATTGATGTTTATTGCTGAGTGCAGAGTATCGATTTAGACAAAAGCAAGATTCAGCTGGCTAGCCTACGCCTTGGGGACACTGCCTTGGTTTGGTGGGAAGGCAGGACCCAAGCTGACATGAAGAAACATGGTAAGAATCTTTCTATATGGAGTGAATTTGTTTCTACAATCAAAAAGTAGTTCTGTCCACTGGCTTACATGCAACAAGCCATGATGAGCTGGCAAACTCTTCGCCAATTGAAAGGACAAAGTGTACAAAGTTACACCCAAGAATTTAGGAAGAGAGCTTTGATTCTAGGAATCTCATTAGACTCACCTGAGACTCTTTTGAAGTACATTGGTGGTCTACACAGCTACATGAGGCACACTATCCTCATGTTTAATCCCACTAGTATAGATGAGGTATCCGTTCAAGCTATGTATCTAGAAGCTAGAAGAAAGAATGGGAACCTAGAAGTTGGAGGATCATCCAAGCCCATTGCAAGCAAGAATAAGGAGAAAAGAAAACAGAAATGGAAAGAGGGGAAGGCCAACACTGCACAGAAAATCATGTCTTCATGCACTCACTGTAAGAAGGATGGGCATGATGATGAGCACTGTTGGATCCTGCATCTGGAGCTGAGACCTAAGAAGTTCGAGGATAAGAAGAAGAAGACTATTGTAGCTATTTAGATATATTTGGGGTCAGACTTAGGAGATGAAACAACCATTGCAGCCACAGGTATAAAAGGTAAGAATTTTGAAGCATCTATTAGTAATTTTGCACAATCTACAATTGATGAAGAAAATGAGAGAAAAAGGCATGATCTTTTCCATATTCGAGTTATTTCCAAACATCAAAAGGTTGATACTTTGTTTGATAGTGGCTCACAAGTAAATTTAATTTCTGAAGCAATTGTAAAGAAGTTGGGATTATTGACTACATCTCACAAGAAACCATACCCATTAGGTTGGTTAAGTGATAAAGCACAACTACAAGTGACTAGACAATGCAAAATTAAGTTTTCTTTTGGGTCAGCATTTGTAGATGAGCTTGAGTTAGGTATAATTCCTTTGGATATATGTGGAATTGTTTAGGAAGTACTTACTTGTATGATAGAAAAGCTATTTTCTATAGAGCTGAGAACAAGTATCTACTTGTTAAATATGGAATCGAATACTTTGTAAGAGATCATAAGCTCGAGAATAATTATACTCTCATAAACTCAGTGCAGATGAAACGAATTGTAAATTCATGCAAACAATTTTTACTGATGGTTGTAAAGGAAAAGAAGCCTGATAAAACCAATGTATTCGAGGGCTGTGATGCTAAACAGCAAGCTAATTTAGAAAAAGTTATTTCAGAGTATGATATCTTGTTTCAAGAACCTAAAGGTCTGCCACCCAAAAGGGAAATAGTGCATGATATTAATTTGCAGCAAGATGCTCCATTGCCTAACATTGAGATGTATAGGTTATCCGCTTTAGAGAATGCAGAAATCAAGAAGCAGGTGCAGGAATTGCTCAAGAAGGGGTTCATCAGACCTAGCACCTCACCATGTGGGTCACCAATCGTTTTGGTGAGAAAGAAAGATGGCTCGTGGAGAATGTGCATTGATTACCAAGCACTGAATAAGATAACAATAAAAAATCATTATCCCCTTCCTCGCATAGATGATCTATTAGGTCAATTGAAAGAAGTTGTTTATTTTTCCAAGCTAGACTTGCATGTGGATATCATCAAGTCAGAGTTGCAGAACAAGATGCATGGAAGACTGCTTTCAAAACAAAGCAGGGATTGTATGAGTGGTGGTTACTTCTTTTGGCTTAACTAATGCTCTTGCTACTTTCATGAGAATAATGAATGATGTGCTCAGACCTTTTCTTGATGATTTTGTTATTGTATATCTGGATGGCATCCTTATATTTAGAAAAACATGGGAAGAACATTTAAAGCATGTTAAGCAGACACTAGATGTTTTGAAAAGAGAAAAACTTTATGTTAAACTCTCAAAATGTGAATTTGGCAAAACATCTTTGAATTATTTGGGACATATAGTAGGGGGTGGTGAATTGAAGATAGATCCCTCTAAGATGGTAGTCATTGTAAACTAGCCTAAACCCAAATCTGCTATAGAAGTTAGGAGCTTCTTAGGAGCAGCACAATATTCGAGAAAGTTCATTTCTAACTTTTCCTTAATTGCAGCTCCCTTACATGCTTTAACAGGATTGAACAAGGTGTTTTAGTGGGGAGGCAAACAACAGAAAGCCTTCGACACCTTGAAAGAAAAGATTAGTACAACACCAGTACTAACACTGCCAGATCTTCAAAGACCGTTTGAGATCCAAACAGATGCCAGTGACTATGCCATGGGAGCAGTGTTGATACAGCACAGTAAAACCATATGTTATCATTCTGAGACATTTAACTTTGCAGTAGTTAACTATCCCATATATGATAAGGAATTGTATGCATTAGTACAGAGTGTGAAAAAGTGGAAACATTACTTAATGGGCAAAGAAATAGTTATACATACTGATCATCAACCACTTCAATATCTACACTCCCAAACTAAGTTGCAGCAATCAAGACACTATAGGTGGATGGGGTTCCTACAGAAGTTTCATTTAGTCATCAGATATAAAAAGGGCATACATAATAAAGTTGCAGATATGTTATCTAGACCCATTATAAATGCATCTACTATACTTAAGCATAATTCAGTATTACATGAAAGCTACATTGAACAATATGCTCAAGATATAGACTTTAAAGATGTATATGCAACTTTAAGCAAAGGCAAACAAGTAGAAGAATTGGATTATCATATTAAGGACCAACTCTTGTATCATTGTGGGAAGCTATGCATTCCACAAACTGAAAGAGTAAAGATAACTAGAGAAGCACACACTTCTCTAATATCAAGTCACTTTGGGGTAAGCAAAATAGTTGCACAGCTGCAAAGTTTTTTTTATTGGCCAAAAATGAACGAGACAGTTTCTAGATATGTAAGAGGGTTACTATGTGTGCTAAAAGCAAGGCCAGCAATAGGAAACTAGGCTTGTACACTCCACTACCAGTTCCTTCTCATCCTTGGGAAAGTGTTTTCATGGACTTTGTTGGAGGACTATCTAGGAAAGGTCATGACTATCTATATGTTGTTGTGGATAGGTTCAACAAAATGTATATTTTGATACCTTGTAATAAACAGATTATAGCTAAACAAACTACAAAATTGTTCTTTCAACATGTATGGGTTCATTTTGGATTACCCACTTCCATTATATTTGATCAAGACACCAGATTTGTGGGAAAGTTTTGGTCAAGTCTATGGGAACTAATGGACACCAAACTGAAGAAAAGAACAGCTTTCCATCCACAAACCGATGGCCAAACAGAAGTAGTCAACATGACAGTGATCCAGTTGCTCAAGGGATATTGCAGCAAGCATCCCAAGCTTTGGGATGAACATTTGTGTTATGTGCAGCATGCTTACAACCGAGCCAAACATTCTTCCACACAGAGATCTCCTTTTGAGACCTGTTTTGGTTTCAGACCAAGGTCTCCGTTGGATTTTATCTTTGGTAAGGACACAACAGTTGAGGGACGTAGCAATGTGGACAAGGCAACTAGGTTCATTGAAAAAATCGAAGAGATCCATCAGGAAGTACAGGAACATCTGGAAAAGAGCCAGGCCAAATACAAGGCAAGGCATGACAAGCATCAGATAGAGCATAGTTTCCAAGTTGGTGATCAAGTCTGGCTGTATATCAGCAAAGATAGGATGCAAGGTGAAGGTAAAAAGCTAAAACCAATAAGGTATGGACCTTTTAGGATCCTTGAGAAAATTGGTGAGAATGCTTTTCGCCTTGATTTTCCAGCTTATGTGCACATCTACTCGGTCGTCAATGTAGATAGCTTGAGACTATTTGAACCTTTGTTAATTGAAGATCCTGAAGAGCAGAGTCAATTGCCTTCTATTGATGACTTGTTACCTGAATATCTTAATGAATTGCAGGAAGACACAGTTCTCGACAGGAAGGTGAGGAAGACGCACAGGGGAGATGTTGAGTACCTCATAAATGGGCTCAGGTGTTCAAAGCCAAGCAGTGAAAAATGGATAGAGATTAGAAAGGTGAGAAAGTTGTATCCTCACTTAGTCGAAGCTTGAAAACCAACTTTTGGTGGTCCAAAAGATTTTTTTAGTGGGAAGGCCATGATCTGAATTGGATCCTCAAACAATTCCATGATTGTTAAGAATGAATGACAGACTTCGAAAAATCTTATGGCTATCAGAAATAACCTCTGAATAATGGTAATTTGCAGCCAGCATGGAAAAATGAGGACCTTCGGTCAAAGCACGTTGACCGTTGGCCCATGGAGACCGCGCATGGTGCAAAAATGGCAATTGGGAAGCTCAAACCCAGAAATGGAGGTTGTTTGCAATACGCGATTAGTGCAAAGTGCTAATCATGTATCGCTGGGAAAAACCCTTCGAGAAGGAAAGGCCACGAGCACTCAGTCACAAGGGAAATGAGAAAACAGTGGGAAAATGCTAAAATCGACAAGGCGGGTCCCGCGCTCAAAACAGGTAGAATATTAGAGGCATTTCGAGTGTTAAGCGGGTTTGGCCGAGGACCCAGCGATTCTATACACCGAGTGATGCATGTCCGGCGAGGAGAGAGAGAAACCGCTTACATCGCTGATTAACGGTCGAGCAACTCAATCGTGTGATAGGAGCGAAGACCGTAGGATCTGGGGGCTCCAGATCAACGGCGGAGGTTCAACTCGAGGGAGAAATAAACTACGGTGCATAAGATTTGAAGTCCGATTTGACTAATGAATCGACAAAAGGATCTATTTCGTAGGCATTTGGGAAATAATGGAAAAAAACGACCTTTTAGGAAGAACTGACACTCAGTTCATAAGGAGACAGATGGCCACCTCTTTGTGAAGCGTTACACAGCAATGATGATGCAGGGCAGAGGAGTCCCAGCGGATAGAGGCAGGCAATCCAGAGAGCCGGGAAGCCGAAACAAACAGTCGAAGGAACGAACTAGCTTTAAAGCCACGAGCTGACAGAGATAGGAGAAAATGAGGCAGAGAAGCAGTGAAGAAGTCGAAGGCTGAGAGACATAGAAAGAGAGGAAAAATTGCAGAGGACAGAGAAGTCGAGCTGATCATCAGAGTAAGGGCAGCATTGAGCAGACAAAGACCAATTGAGGTCGAAATTCAGTAAGGGGAGTCTGTGAACTCTAAGGACTTGGGAATTCCAAGTGCCATCCTATTGATCATCCTCTGTCAAGTGAGACTTAGATTGAGCTCCTTATTGTAAGACTCTGCATTAAAAACATAATAAAAAGGCCACCACTGAAGGCTGGAACAGGAGACGTAGCCCAGGAGGATTCGGTGAACTCCTTATTAAATTTTGTTGTGTTTATGTGTTGCTTATTGTGATCTCTTACTGTTTCAAGTGTCTGTGTATTTCGCAATCTTATCGATCCATTGCACAAGATAACATAGACACACACACCAGCACCTGAGTCTGTAATACCTTCATTAATTTTCTGAGGTCACCTAGGGGTGATTTTAGATCAATACAACACAAGATTCCTCTGAAGCCAAAAGCAAAACATATCAACAGAAGCTTAGAAGAATAAATCCAGCTCTTCTACCAACTGTAGAAAGAGAAATTAAGAAATGTTAGATGCCAAAATCATTCTCCCTCTTAGATATTTTAATTGGGTTGCAAATATGGTTCCTGTTAGAAAGAAAAATTGAGAAATAAGACTCTACGTGGATTTTAGAAATCTGAACAAGGCATCATTAAAATATAATTATCCTTTGCCCAAAATGGACCAGTTATTGCAAATGGTTTCAAGAGCACAAAGACTTTCTATGCTTGATGGTTTTTCATGTTATAATCAGGTGAATGTTGATACAATAGACAGAGAGAAAACAACTTTTACTACACCCTGGGGTACATTCATGTACACAAGGATGCCATTTGGCTTAAAAAATGCTGGAGCAACGTTTCAGAGAGCTATGGACATCGCTTTGATGGGTCAAATAAATAAATTTGTGGTTATTTATCTTGCTGACAAAACTGCTTTTTCTCAATCTGATCAGAAACATTTAAAGCACTTGATGAAAGTTTTTGACAGGTGTAGAAAATTTGGAATATCACTGAACCCAAAGAAGTCCTTGTTTGTTGTTAAAGAATGAAAATTGTTGGGACATATAATTTCGAAGGAGGGAGTAGCAATTGATCCCAAACGAGTATCTACCATAGAAACATTGACCTTGCCTAGAAACAGAAAGGAGATTCAAGCTTTTCTGCGGAAGATTAATTTTCTAAGGATATTTATTCCAAATTATGCAAAGATAGTGAATGATATAACAGACATGCTCCGAAAGGATCATGAAGTCAAATGGACTCCTTCTTCTAGGCATGCATTTGAACAAACAAAAAGGGCTATCTCCAAAGCTCCCACCTTAGCCAGCCCTGATTATACTAAGCCATTTAGTATTTTCTCTTTTGCCTTTGAAACAACCCTTGTTGCTATTTTATTACAAAAAAATGAAGATTCCCATAACCAACCCATAGCCTTTTTCAGCAAGGTTATGGGAGATGTTGAGCTAAAGTATGACATCATTGAGAAGAAATCCTATGCCCTTATTCAAGCCCTAAAATCATTCAGGATGTATGTCTTACACTCACCTACTTCTGCTTATGTCCCAAAGAGTGCTGTCAAAATTGTCTTAACCCAACCAGACACCTATGGGAAAAGAGGTAGATGGATCACTCAAATTCCATAATTTGATCTAACTATCAAGACTACCAAGCTAGTAAAAGGTCAAGGATTAGCTAAGCTTCTAGCTGAATCCAACTGCAAAATACTTGGAATAAATTATGTTTTGGAAATACAAGGGAAGAATACACAAGAACCTTCTGTCCTTGAAAAAGTGGAGAATCCACAAGAACCTTCCCTTCATCCTAGAAGAGAGAATCCACAAGAACCTCTACCTTCAGAGCAGATCAGTCCTATACACATTGATGAAAAATATTTGTTGTCAAACTGGTATCAAGATATTGTAAATTTCTTGATCAATTTTGAGTGTCCAACATCGTTCTCCAAAACCCAGTGTAAAACTCTTAAGTTAAAATCAATCATGTACTGCATTATTAATGCAAATTTATACTAGAAAGATCCACTCAACAATTTTTTATTATGTTTAACAGAATCAGAAACTGAAGGAATCGTTGATCAGTTTCATATAGGATTTTGTGGGGGACATTATGCTTGGAGAGCTATAGCATACAAGATTTTTAGGGGAGGATTTTATTGGCCCACATTGTTTTTACAAGTAGGGGCAAAGGTAAGAGGTTGTGTTTCTTGCCAAATGTTTGCTGGAAAATAGAAATTAGCTGATCTTCCACTCGTTCCATCAATAGTTTCAGCTCCTTTTTCTCAATGGGGATTAGATTTTATTAGAGAGATTCACCCCACTTCAAGTAATCAGCATAGATGGATCCTCATTGCAACAGATTACTTTACTAAATGGGTGGAAGCCATTCCAGTCAAAAATGCTACTGATGCAATAGTAATTAAGTTTATTGAGGAGAATATCTTAGCTAGATTTCATTACCCAACTCAACTTGTCACTGATAATGAAACAACTTTTTCTAGTGTTAAAATGATTGACTTTTACCAGAAATATCAGATTTTGTTACATCATTCAACTCCATACCACCCTCAAGGTAATGGCCTTGCAGAATCATCATACAAAAGTTTGGTAAAGGTAATAAAAAAGACTCTAGTTATTCATAAGAAGAGTTGGGATTCACATTTGATTTATGCAATATGGGCAAATAGAATTATTCCAAAGAGATCAACTGGTAAATCTCCATTTCAATTAGTCTATGTGAAAGATGCAATATTCCCTACCAATTTGGCTTTCCTTGTTTTAAAATTTCTGTAGGATGCAAAAAATGAACCTGATGATTTTTCTAGAAGAATAAATCAGATTATTCAACTTAATGAGAACAGAGATGAAGTTCAATGCAAATTGAAGAAATATCAGAATAAAATGAATGTCTTGTTTGATAGAAGAGCCAGGGAAAGGGACTTTAAGGAAGGTGTTCTAGTTCTAAGATGGGATGCCACGAGAGAAGAGAAAGGAAAGCATGGAAAATTTGACAATATATGGTTTGGACCTTTAGTAATTGCTGAAGTGAAGGGTAACAACACTTTTGTGCTACAAAATATTGAGGGGCTATATTCCACTTATCCTGTAAATGGAAGGTTTCTCAAACATTACATTCAGTACTAAGAAGTTGAAATAGTTTTCATTGTAAATACTCTGGTTTTCTTTTCCTTTCCAAGATGTCAGTGTGATATTTTTTACAGCAAGGACTCCATAGCCCGAGGAGAAGGCACATGGATCTGCAGGTTCTCTGCATTCTACAGGAGAAAGCAGTCCCTAGATGGAGCCAATGTTGTAGCATTTTTTGGTTTTGATTAGATAGAACATTTCAAAAATGTTAAGTTAGGATATGGACATAACATAGTGAATAAAATGCTAGTGAAAAATATATTTTTGATGATAATGTCCATATCAAAGAAAATGTTAGGTTAGATGCTCTAAAAAATCAAGGCAAAAGAAAATGTTAGGTAGAAAGAAAACAAATAAACTCTGAAAGTGAGCAAGTCTAAATGCCACTACTCTGTTTCTGCAAAATAATGGATGTGTGCAGCTTGTTTTAAATGCCACAACCCATGACAGTCAAACTGTTTAATCTTGACTACTGCATGCTTTAAATTTGATGTTATAGTTAGAGAATAAATATCTAGCCAAACTATTTAATCTTGGTAGATCAATAGTTAGGTAGAGAATACTAAGGTGCTCATCAGTTTAATCTGAGCCCTTGGAAGTTATAAGGGTAGATTTAGATTGTTTTTGTTAAATAAGAAGAAACGATAAGGGTTTTCTAGCTTAAATGCATCCACTAAGTGGAGAAAAAAATGATAGGATAAGCAAAGGGAAAGTAGAGAAAGGTTGCAGAAGTTTAATGGTTGATTGCACAAAATGAATATTTATCATGTTTCTATGCTCATGATGCAATTACACAAGGCAAATGAAGGTTTACAAAGTCAATTAATTAACTTCCCTATTCATTTCACCCTTTTACTTTACTAATTTCCCCTTTATACATTCATATTCATTCATTCCCATAAAAACCCCTTTTCCTATGGTAAAAACCCTTTTTACCTAGGAAAAGTAAAAAACCATGAAAAATCCCTTTTTACATGTAAAATCCTTTTTTACATAAAAAAACCCATAAAAATATCTTTTACCCTAAGTATAAATGCTTATATGAAAAGTCAAATCATTCATTAAAAAGAATTATACTTAGTTGCATTATTCCACTCATATTTCATTTTAAAACTAATTTATGTATTAAATCCTTGAAAAAAATCCCTTTCTCGTATTATTAACTCCTTTTATTAAATATCCAAAAACCCTTAGTTTTCTAAAAAACTATGTATTCATATAAATATTGCATCAATAGGATTGCAAGTCCTTCATATAAATAACCCTCCCCGCATTGCGAACTCCGATTGCAATATACAATGGGAAGTCCGAACCCGACATCATTATATATCATAATATATTGCATTTCGCATCTTCCCTCCATCGCAGTCCCACTTATAGAATAACCCTCCATGCATTGCGATCCTTGACTACGATATGGAAGCCTGGACCCGACGCATATATATATTACATATTACCGCCATATCGCATCCGGCCTCATCGCACAACTTGGCTGACGTATCTACCTCCCACCACTACAATTTCTGATATCTGATGTAAGCCTGGACCCAACCGGATATATGTTGCAGTTTACTACCATATCGCATCCGCCCCTTATCACATTCCTTTGCGATAGGCCTACCCCCGCCTAAATCCGATTGCGATATCCGATTTGAACCCAGACCCGATATCATTATCCGCCAGAGTTAATACAAATTCAAGTCCGCCCATATGCGTTTTGTGAAGGTTTTCTGTGTTAAATCGTTTTTTCGATTTAAACGAACAAATGACCCGAAACTCCATTTAAACCGCTAATCACTATTTTAACCCATAATTAAGATATTCCCGCCATGATTAATCCCTCTGTACTCTTTCCACCACTGTTCACCTTCGCCCGATAGTTCAAAGGTTAATTGTTTTTCCCTTTTAACGCATAAAAAGGCCATTTTTTCTCTGTTTTTCCTGTTTTACATAGCGCAACCTCCATTATGCCTCTGCGGCCATTAAAGCCATTGTTTACCCTCTGATATGCCCCAGACTCCTTCCGATAGCCTTTCAAGCTCAGCAGAGCCATTGAAGACCTTCAGTCACCTGAGTTTTTCTTAACAGTTTATGTGTTTTGCAGGTAAGAAGACTGTTGTTCCAGGTTTATAAAAATAAGCCTGCATAACAGTTGGAAGACAAAATGAGCGATTTACTATGAAAAACACAGTAAAAACCTCAAATGCACAATAAAGTAGAAAGGAGCACAGTAAAGGTCACTCAGCCATATTAAAGGATATTTACAGAGTTCAAACAATATCAGATAAAAGGTTAAATGAAAACAATCGGCCAGCATGAAGAATGTGAACAACCAAGCAACTTAAAGGGTGAAAATATCCTACAAAAAGCTAGCATGGCTTGAATAAAGGGGACAACAAGAAGTAGTTCAAACAGCTGCCCCTATCTTCTTGCCATGAAGATATTTCTTTTCCTAAAAAACTTAATTTGTTTCAGGATATTTTCCTGAATTTCATTACTGTATAAGTAACTCTTTTCTAGAGTTGTAAATTGTTCGGAGTTCAAGATTCATAGTTCATTACTTCTAAAGTCTTGACTGTTAATGCTACTTTGAACCTGGAAGTCACCTTTGAAGGAAGCTTTTGCTAACACTTGATGTAATCGGTCTTTCTGGAACCTTAATACAAAGCAAAGGATTCTGAATATGGTCTTGCACAGTTTTTGTTATCCTGTAAGTTTTTCTAGTTTTCAATCATTATGTTATTTCATCATATGCTTATGACTTACAGAGATACCTAGGTAGGAACAATTAGAGTTTCAATTGATTCGTATAAGCTCTTGAAGTGATCATATATTAAAGAGATTGGATTAATGCAATTGTCTATGTAGCTAATCCCCTCTAATCAATAAATCATCAACATCCTGTGCAAGCTTAAGTATACTGCCTTGAATCTTTTGAACGTAGTTCAAAAGGTTTTCCCACTTATGATTGTTCTGTTTTATAGTCTGGAAACTATGATAATCATATTTTTTGTTGTCTTCTACTCACCACTATTTTGATCTATATCACTGTGTAATGCTTTATAGCAGCCCTTTGTTGAAGTATTAATATACCCCAAAGGATTAATTTCTTCAATTCTACATTTGTCTTCATTCATTGGTCTTCCAAAACTAAAACCAAAAACCCCCAAAACAAATTATTTTAGATGCTCTGGCATTGGTAGCTTGACCTACTACTATCTCAGAGGTACAACAACCTCGATAAGCGAAAAAGAGCATGTATCATTCTCTACTCAGCCTGATAGGCTTCCCCCTAAAAAGATTTGGATATCCTAACCTCATTTCTCCAAAATGTGTCATAAGGTCCAACATCGCAACCATGTTTATCACCATCTCACACTTGTACATGATAAGAATTCACGTTGGTCGATAGAGCACCCCCCCGCCTGGCTCCCTTCATCATTGTCGATCCTTCTTCACACAAAGGAGCCATGACCACTCACTCCGGCCTGGGAGCAATCTCACATACAGATCTGAAATTTTAGCTGCATTCACTCGTTCTCCCGAGCCCCCATACAAATACTAATGGATGCACATCCACATCCTACATTTGGCGTATTGTTCATCATCATCACATAACCCATTTGTACAACCTCACCCACCCACCTGACATAGAGACCAACCAATGGGGCCCCCACCCTCAGTAGATACATTACACCTTCTTACAGGTTACTATCATCATGGGGCACCTGTCTTTGTCACTGTACATCCAAACCAAAGCCTATTCTTTTGGAAAGTGTACAAATATTTTTTCAAAAAAAAAATCTCCCATCCATATTTTATTTTTACAATCCAGGGCCCTCACCTACCTTCAGTCTCTGATCATCTTTGGTCACAACTCATCAGCAAACCACCCCCATTTTTCACACCCATCAAAAATCACTTACGCCCATCCTGGAAAATCCTACCGACTCCAGGATCATCAGAAAGCATGTTTTGACTACCACCATTTGCATCTCAAACTTTGACCTTAGAATAACTATATGTATCCTCCAATATTGATAGCTCTCGCTATCATGACTACCAGACCCAAGTTATTACAATCTGTTCATATTTATTTCTCGACTCACCATGTTTTGCAGATGACACCGTGTTCCTATCGACTTCAACAAATGTATTCTAGGAAAGAGGTAGTACCTTAGATACTCCCTCCCTTAATAGGGATATCCTCGGGTGGCACAGTGGGAACCATTATTGCCCAGTGATGTCATCGGTTCCCTTGACATTCGACATCAACTCAAAAATTTCATGTCAAGGCAATGTTGTACTTAGTTACTATTGCAACCCGTTCACATAGTCGAAGACCCCCACTTGACTAAGAACCTCATTCAATAGTGCTTATATTATGAGGTGGGGGAGGTACATACCACCAAATATCTATGCATACCATAGCACCCATCCAAAGTGCTTCACCAAGATATGCATAGGAAAATAAGATTTCACCTATTTGACCAGAAAGAACCCCTAAGGGTGTCAGCAATGATCATCATCAGCTATTAGCATGTCAATAACCAAAATTTGATTTGACATGTTGGCTTGATGGGCCCTGACTCAGGTTCAGCGTTAAGCAACCAAGCAAATGCCTACACTACTCACCCTTTCGGCATCAATTTGTGAATCACGGAGTGAAGTCTCACCTGAAGCAGTATGGGGTGATGTAGAAACCTAGTTTCCACACCCTGAAATGGTTTTGATGTTAGTTATTTTCCCTAACCTTCCTTTGCGTAGATCAATAAGCCTTTAGGGCTTATCAAAGTACTTCTCTACATTGTCCTCGAAGCCTCCACGAAAGTCTCATATCTATTTCTCGACTATCAGACCCAAGTTATTACAATCTGTTCATATCTATTTCTCGACTCACCATGTTGGGTAGATGACACCCCGTTCCTGTCGACTTCAACAAATGTATTCCAGGAAAGAGGTAGTACCTTGGATACTCCCTCCCTTAGTAGGGATATCCTCGGGTGGCATAGTGGGAACCAATATTGCCTAGTGGTGTCACTGGTTCCCTTGAAATTCGACATCAACTCAAAAATTTCATGTCAAGGCAGTGTTGTACTTAGTTACTATTGCAACCTGTTCACATAGTCGAAGACCCCCACTTGACTAAGAACCTCATTCAATAGTACTTATATTATGAGGTGGGGGAGGTACATACCACCAAATATCTATGCATACCATAGCACCCATCCAAAGTGCTTCACCAAGGTATGCATAGGAAAATAAGATTTCACCTATTTGACCAGAAAGAACCCCTGAGGGTGTCAGCAATGATCATCATCAGCTATTAGCATGTCAACAACCAAAATTTGATTGGACATGTTGGCTTGATGGGCCCTGACTCAGGTTCAGCGTTAAGCAACCAAGCAAATTCCTACACTACTCACCCTTTCGGCATCAATATGTGAAGCACGGAGTGAAGTCTCACCCGAAGTAGTATGGGGTGATTCAGGAACCTAGTTTCCACACCCTGAAATGGTTGTGATGTCAGTTATTTTCCCTAACCTTCCTTCGCGTAGATCGATAAGACCTTTAGGGCTTATCAAAGTACTTCTCTTAATTGTCCTTGAAGCCTCCGCAAACGTCTCCAGTCATCCTTCACGAGCCCTAAATATATAGATTAGGCACTTACGCGCCCCTGTAATTACTCTTACTTTTGTATCTACCTAGATTCGCTTAAGTATTGGTTACTTTAACATGCATTTATGGTTATCTTTGTGTAAACATATATTTCTACTTGCGATCATATAAAACAAAGAAACATATAGATTTGCGCATCTGAGTAGCCTTAAAACATAAACCTAGTATTCAACATAACATAATCGCATGCAATGAACAGAACTAAAATACACAGGTAATTTCAGAATACTCCTCTTTATTATTGATTCAAATATCCAGTACAGACTCTGACTACCCTACGCACACAGCTGCAGGGGTCTGCGCACTCGGCTATGGACTTCTACCCTAGGCCTCTACGCACTCTGCTGTAGAGTCTCTTCCTATGCTAAGACTCTTTGCTCTTAGCTCTCACAGACCCATTACAAACTCAGACTTCTACCAAAAAATTATGAACTAAACTCTCTTTAGACTCCTCTAAGACCTCCTTTTTATACAATCCCATGGTCCACAGACCATGGGTAGATCTCTAGATCCGACATGACTTATACAAAAGAAGGGTAGAAAACCCTTAGTAACTCTTTACATATTCGCGCTCTGCGACCACAAAATGCGGAGGCTTTACACAAAACTTGGGATTTTAGCCCCAAAACTTTGGCTTTTAACCCAAAAATTGACCCCAAGGGACTCACTCCCAACAAGACACAAATCAATTGTTTTCCAATTGTAATCAGTTTTGATTAGCCATCATAATGAGCATGGGATATACCCGCCTTGTATAGAACACACCATTATTGAAGTTTTTCCACCAGAGCATGTGTAGAAATTATGACTGTAGATTAAACTGATTATGCAATGTACTAAAGAAAAATACTTAATCTACTTCTACAATCAAACTTGCAGAAGCTTAATCAATTTTGAGCAAGACCAAACAGAACACATATAACAGAGAAGAAGAATCAATCACACATGAAACATAGAAGAATACTCTGGGGAAAGCCTCAGCTAAAAACTGTAGTTTTTAACTCTGTACAGAAATTACCTGCATACGAATTCTAAAACACAAAAAATAAACAATGCGAGAGCATAACACATAAAACACATATACACAAAGATTTTCCCTTCGATCCCAAAACCAGGACTACTAGCTTGATTTTTCATTATGTTCCTTCCAATGTTACTATACATATTTATACATGTCAAAGCATCCAATATCATGGAGCGAAAACCATCGCATCCAAAACCATGGACCGAAAACCATCGCGTCCAAAACCATGTGCGAAAAATCATGCACCAAACCATAGGTAGGTTTGCCCAACCTAATATAAGGTCCAAAAACAATATTTTCCAAGGCGTTGCCTCGGACCCCATAGAGTGGGGTTACCTGCACACCTCAAACCCCCTGTGACCCACCTCACTACACAATCAATGCAACAAAGGGGGGGCTCTGCTCCCCTTCTAGCCCCCTGGTTAACTATGTGGGCTAGTCGTGGAAAGAATATAACACAACCCAACATTCTCCCACTTGTTGTTTTCTTTCCACAGGGGGCCACAAGAGAGCTTAGTCATTTATCTAGCCCTGCAATGCCCATTGTTTCTCTACACCAAGAGAACTTCTCAAAGCTCACAGATTTTGTCAATGCATCTACAGTATTCTTCAAAGTGTCCACCTTTACTAGGAACACCTTTTTGTCTTTTATCATATCCCTCACAAAGTGATACTAAACATCAATGTGCTTTGTCTTTGAATGATATGCAAGGTTCTTTGCCAAGAAAATTACACTTTGGCTATCACAGTCTATCCTTATAGCTCCCTGTACTAACCCCATACTTGAACACAATCTCTGCAACCAAACTACTTCCTTGCTTGCATCCATGGCTGCCATGTATTCTGCCTCTGTAGTTGATAGTGCCACTATAGATTGTTTCTTACTCATCTAACTAACTGCACATCCAAATAGTTTAAACACATACCCACTTGTAGATCTTCTCTGATCCAGATCTCCAGCCTAGTTCGCATCAACAAAGCCACGAATATCCAAAACTCTGTCCAATCCTGGTCTTCCTTAATAGCACAAACCATAATCACTAGTGCCACGCAAATACCTGAAAACCCACTTCACTGTTGTCCAATGCTCCTTCCTTGGTTTTGACATAAACATACTCAATACTCCCACTGCATGTGCAATGTCTGGTCTAGTATAGAGCATTGCATACAACAGGCTACCGACTGCACTTGCATATGGAACAAGGGACATATCCTCTTCCTCTTCTTGTGTCTTGGGATACTGTTCAACAGATAACTTTACACCTACAGGAATAGGAACCTTCACCGGTTTACTATCCTGCATATTAAACCTCTACAATATTGTCTCAACATACTTCCTTTGGTTTAACCAGAGCTTCCTCTTTTTCCGATCTCTTTTAATTTCCATGCCCAAAATATAGTTTGTAGCAACAAGATCTTTCATGTCGAATTTGGAAGACAAATGGGTCTTCAAATCCTGGATAATTTCTTTGTCATTTCCAACCAGCAATATATCATCCACATACAAGACCAGATAAATAACATGGTCACCAATTAATTTAAAATACACACAGTGATCTGCTTTGCCTCTGGTGAAGCCAACTCCCCGTATAAATGTATCAAATTTTCGATACCACATCCTTGGTGACTGTTTTAACCCATACAGAGACTTCTTTAACTTGCATACTAGTTCTTTTTTATCCTTCACCGCAAAGCCTTCAGGTTGCTTCATGTAGATGTCCTCTTCCAGATCCCCATGAAGAAATGTTTTCTTCACATCCATCTGTTCTACCTCAAAATCAAAAGCAGCAGCAATAGATAAAAGTAATCTAATAGAAGTTACCTTGGTAATAGGAGAAAAAATATCACCAAAATCAATTCCTGGCACCTAAGAATAACCTTTTGCTACCAATTGAGCTTTGTATTTCTCCACCTTTCCTTTCGCATTTATCTTCTTCTTAAACACCCATTTGTTTCCAATGGGTTTCCTTCCAACCGGCAACTCCACCAGATCCCAAGCCTCATTTTTGTGTAAAGATGCCATTTCATCAACCATGGCCTCTTTCCAGAGTTTTCCATCCTCTGAATCTACCGCTTCCTTCACAGTTCTAGGATCATCACTAGTAATAGATAAGGCAAAATTTGAATAGAAAGGAGATGGACTATACCTTTCTAGTTGTCATCTTTTTTGAACTGATCTTCTCACACCCAGGGTTTGTGGCTCTTCATCTTCTGATTCCTCCTCTGCTGTGGACTCTGATTCTTCCTCCTTTAGCTCAAACTCTATCTTCTTAGGTTCCTTTGGTTGGACTTCATGTTTAATAACATCTTTCACCTCTCTGAACACCACATCTCGGTTGTACACAACCTTCCTTGTTACTGGGTTCAAATCTTATAACCCTTTAAACCATCCTTATACCCAATAAAGATGCACTTTTCAGATTTACTATCCAACTTGGTTCATTTCTCCTTTGGAACATGTACATATGCATCACATCCAAATACCCTCAGATGTGAAAGAGAGGGTTTCTTACCAGTCCATACCTCTTGTGGAGTCTTATCCTCCAACACTAATGAAAGTGATCTATTGACCAGGTAACATGATGTCTCCACTACCTCTGCCCAGAATTCCTGTCCTAACCTGGCACCACTGAGCATGCTTCTTGCCCTTTCCATCAATGTCTTGTTCATTCTTTCTACAACTCCATTTTGTTGAGGTGTATATGGAGTAGTCTTCTGCCATGCTATACCACACTTCTTACAGAATTATTCAAATTCCTTACTGCAAAACTCTCCACCATTATCTGTCCTCAACACCTTTATCTTCTTCTCTGTTTGGTTTTCCACCAGAGCCTTAAATTATTTAAACCTGTCAAAGACTTCAAATTTCTTCTTAAGGAAATATATCCATGTGTTCCTTGAGAAGTCATCTATAAATGATACATAGTACATAGACTTACCCAGTGATGGAACCTTCACAGGTCCAAACACATCACTGTGCGCAAGCTCTAATATCTATTTCACCCTCTTACCACCAGAGGGGAAACTCACCCGATTCTGCTTCCCATATACACACTTTCAGAGAAATCAAATCTAGAGAGCTATTACTCATATCTTCTACCATACCTTTACCATGAAGTATTCGAAGGCCCTTCTCTCCAATATGTCCAAGCCTTTGATACGACAAGATGGTCTTCTCTCTAGAGACCACTAGATTTTTTGTTCCACTTTCAGAAACCACAGAACTATTGCACCCATCAACAACAGTGCTACCTTGCAGCTTGTACAAAGTTCCAATCCGAACTCCCCGCATCAAAACATGTGCTCCCCAAACCATCTTGCATGTATCCTTCTCAAACACTATTTTTACACCTGCATCATCAATCTTGCTTACAGAAATCAGATTTCTAGCCAATGCAGGAATATGTATAACACCCGAAAGTGTTCTAACCCTTTCACCTTGCAACTTCAACATTACTTTTCTGCGACCAACGATTCTAGCCTTCCTATCATCCCCTAAGAAGACATCACCACCATCGTATTTCTCATACTCACGGAACCACTCTCTATGGGGAGTGAAGTGAAAGGATGCACCTGAGCCAATTAACCATGCCTCATGATCTACATGTGTACTTGAAGAAGCCAAGTACACATCCCCACCTTCATCTGAGGTGGTTTTCGCCTCCCCGGAAGGAGCATCATCAGATCCCTTTCCTTTATCAGGAGCTTTAGATTTATAGTCCCTTTTATAGTGCCCTTCCTTTCCACATTTGCAACACACCACCTTTATAGTTTTTCCTGGAGATTTAGATCTCCCTCTAGATTTAGATCTCCCACTCGATGACTTATTTTTGTTTCTGTTCTGGGACCATCCTCGTACAGACAAGGCATCACCATTCTGGCTCTCCATATTTTTCTGTCTCATCCCCTCCGTCAACAAGGATGAGACTATTTCATCAAAGTGCAAGGCAATTGTATTGCTACCTATTGCAATAACTAGACTATCCCATGAATCTGGTAGAGAACACAACAAACTGATGCACTTATATTCATCTGAAATTTTAATATCAATAGATAATAACTGACTTACCACAGTATTAAATGCTTTTAGATGCTTTGTCACCGGGTCTCCATCTTTCATCCTCAAGTTATACAGCTTTTTCTGCAAGAACAGTTTATTCACCAAAGACTTAGATTGGTACAAAGTCCCTAACTTGTGCCACAAAGCCTTCTTCGTAGCTTCCCCTGATACATTCAGCAATACTGAATCTGAGACACACAATAGTATTGTGCTCTTTGCCTTTTGATCCAACTTCTTCCATTCTTCATCAGACACTCCCTTTGGTTTAGTACCTAGATCTACCATGATCCACTGATCTTTGTCCACCAACAAATCCTCCATCTTGACTTTCCACAACTCAAAACTTTGACCATTAAATTTCTCGATCTTTATCTTTCCACTACTCGCCATCTTCTTTCACCACCAGAATCGATTTCACAGATCTCCCATTAAACAGGGTCTACCACAGGCCCGAGCGAAACCCCTTAGCAACAAAGGCATCCCCTTGAAGCCAAAATAGCTCTGATACCAAATGTCGGTATTAACCCTATATAGGAATTACCTGCATACAAATTTTAAAACACAGAAAATAAACAATGCGAGGGCATAACACATAAAACACATATACACAGAGATTTTCCCCTAGATCCCAAAACCGGGACTACCAGCTTGATTTTTCATTATGTTCCTTTCAATGTTACAATACATATTTATACATGCCGAAGCATCCAATACCATGGATTGAAAACCATCGCATCCAAAACCATGTGCGAAAAATCATGCACAAAACCATAGGTAGGTCCACCCAACCTAATATAGGGTCCAAAAACAGAATTTTTTGGGGCACTGCACCAGACCCCATAGAGTGCGGTTACTTGCACCCCTCAAACCCCCTGTGACCCCCCTCGCTACGCAATCAATGCAATGAAGGGGGGGCTCCGCCCCCCTTCTAACCCCCCGGTTAACTACGTAGGCTAGTCGTGGAAAGAATATAACACGACCCAACAAAAACCCCAATCTCTGTATTATCATACAAGTGGAAATATCTCAGGATTACACAAAGCTTTAGCTCTCACAGCTATCCAGCTCTCAGTACAATCCCTCACTACTTCTCATAGAAAAACAAGGCTTCTCACAAACCTTCTCCTCTGCCCTCCAAACCTCATATTTCCTTGTGTTGTTCCTCTTGGATGATTCACCTTCAACCAAGTGGAACACTGCTCTTACACACTGTAAAACTACACAATCCTCAAGGAATGAATTCCTTCTACATGCAAGAGATTTTCTCATAAGAATATTCTTGCAACTGATAGTACAATGTCCCTACCTTTAATCTCAACTGGGCCTTTGTCTAAACAAACATTCATGAGTTATCTGGAGAACACTAGTTGCATGCATGCATGCATTAACTGACTGAACTCACAATCAGTTCCACAAACTGTTTGGAACTAATCTAACTGGACTTAACTCAGTTAACTGAGCTAACTAATTAGAACTCAAATACAACTCATCCTTATCTCCTTAATTAAGGGATAACTTCCTCAATCAAAGGGATAATTGTTGCATGTCTTCAGAAAGACTTCATGTTTGAATTTCTCCAACTAATTAACTCAAGATGAATTAATTAATTATTTTTCAAATAGCTGGTGAGACTAAATTCAAATTTTAATTCTCAATTTTAATTCAAGGACAAATTAAAATTGGAATATATCCTGAAATGATATCTATAGCAATGCTATTTATAGCATTTCTTGTTGCTATTTTCAACACTCCCTCTCAACAAGAAATGGATTATCTGCCACCCCGATCCTGTCTCTATGGAACTCGAATTTACACTTTGACAATGCCTTAGTCAAAATGTCAGTATCTTGCTCCTCGGTCGAAATATACTGCAAAAACATGATCCTCCTCGCCACACATTCTCTAAGATGATGATATCGAATGTCGATATGCTTGGACCTATCATGAAATACTGGATTCTCAGAGAGTTTGATACAACTTTGATTATCACAATAGATCACAGTTGGATCCATGCTCTGATCAAACAAACCAACTAGAATTTTCCGCATCCAAATGGCCTCACATGTTGCCTGGCTTGCAGCCATGTATTCATCCTCTGCTGAGCTGAGTGCAACTATGTTATGAAACCAGCTCAAGAAAAGATAGAAAAGATAGATCAACGCCTTAGAATTCAGCCTCTTTGAGGGGGCAACCTCCTTTACATTACATAAATGAACAATTCTTGGATGATACAAATGACAAAACCTCCTTTCTATATATAGGTGTCTAAGGAGTCACAATATAATCCAGCCGACCTAACAATAATAATATAAAGCCACAAAAATAACAATAGAGGGATTCTATGGGGCACAGAAATAATAATATGGGGGTAATAGGGGCACAACAATATAAATAAGGGGTATAACTACAATAGTAATGGGGTAATCACTAGTATTATAGGGACCCAACATGCCCCTCTCCTTCAAAAAAGTGTTGTCCTCAACGCTTGAGTAGTTCTGGATACTTCTGCATAAAATTCTCATCCCCCATGTGGAATCTTCAGCGGATAAGTTCTTCCACTTGATAAGATACTCTGAAATTGATCGATTTCGTAGCTGTCAAGTTCTTGTTTCTGTGACTGCTTCCGGTTCCAATATAATTTTTCCTTCCTCATCAAGTTCTGGCAATATTGTTTGAACTGGGAGCTTGTCGCCTATAACCTTCTTTAAACATGAAACATGGAAAACTGGGTGCAATCGAGAAGCTGCAGGAAGCTCCAATTTGTATGCCATAGTACCAATCTTTTCCAACACCTTGTACGGACCATAATACTTTGGTGATAATTTATTATCCTTCTTAGCTTGCTTTAGGGACATTTGCTTATATGGTTGTAGCCGTAGGAATACCCAATCACCTACATCAAAACTTCTTTCACTGCGATGTTGATCTGCCTATTGTTTCATTCTATTTTGTGCCAACACGAGGTTATCCTTTAAGAGTTGGAGGACTTGTTGTTGATGTTCGATGTGATGTTCCACTGCTTGAACCTTAGAATTTTCTCTTAAATATGATGTGATTGATGGTGGTTGGTACCCATAAAGTGCCATAAATGGGGTCATTTTTGTTGCTGTATGGAAGGAAGTGTTATACCACCATTCAGCCAGAGGCAACCATTTGACCCATTGTGTCTGTTTATCAGATACAAAGCAACGAAGATATCCTTCCAAACATTTGTTTACTATCTCATTTTGCCCATCAGATTGAGGATGATAAGATGAGCTATGAGCTAACTGAGTACCCAGACAAGAAAATAATTCTGTCCAAAAATTTCCAGTGAAAATGGGATCTCTGTCACTTACAATAATCTTTGGGTTTCCATGTAGCTTTTGAACTGTTTCCATAAATGCAGTAGAAACTGTACTGGCTTTAAATGGATGTGATAATGCACAAAAGTGTGCATACTTGGTAAGTCTGTCAACTACCACCATGATGACACTCTTTCCCTCAGACTTGGGTAAACCTGTGATAAAATCCATTGAAACCTCCTCCCAACGTTGGCTTGGAATGGATAAAGGTTGTAATAGACCCGGTGTCTTAATTGTTTCAACTTTATTTTGTTGGCAAACCAAACATTCCGCCACAAACTTTTGAATATCTGATTTAAGGCCATCCCAAAAAAATTCCTTCTTAACCCTGTGGTAAGTTTTTAAAAATCCTGAGTGCCCTCCTAAGGGAGAAGTGTGCAATTCCATAAGAATCTTTTGTTTTAGCTGGGAATTCTTACAGAGGTATAAGCGATCTTTGTACCATAACGAATCATTTTGCCAGCTAAATGTATCAGAAGTACTGGAATCTTGTTGTAGCTTTCAATAAGTGCCCACACTTCTTCGTCATTCTTCCATTCCTCCTTTGCTTTGTTTATCCAATCTGTTTGGATAATAGAAATGGCACACAACAATGCTTCCATATCCTCATCCTTTCTTGAGAGTGCATCTGCCACCACATTTTGCTTCCCTTTTTTGTAGATGATTTCAAAGTCATAACCCAACATCTTTGTGACCCACTTTTGTTGCTCTTCAGAGGATAATCTTTGTTCTAAAAAGTATTTAAGGCTATCATGATCCGTTTTTACCTTGAAGTGTCTTCCCATTAGGTAGGGTCGCCATTTCTTAAGTGCATGGAGTATTGCCAACATTTCCTTCTCATAAATAGCTTTGCTTAAAAACTTTCCCTTGATTGGACGACTTTCAAAAGCAATGGGTCTTTCATCTTGCATTAAAACAGCACAATTCCATTTCCTGAAGCATCACATTCCACAATAAAGGTTTTTGTGAAGTCCGGTGTAGCTAAGACCGGTGCTTGGCACATTGCCTCTTTAAGATGTTTAAAGGCCTTTGTTGCTTCCGGAGTCCATGAAAATGAATCTTTCTTCAATAATGTTGTTAGAGGTGCTGCTATTCTCCCATAATTCTTAACGAACTTGCGATAATACCCTGTCAACCCAAGAAATCCTCGCAGATGCTTTATGGATGTGGGGATTTTCCATTCCTTAATGGCTTTAATTTTTCTAGGGTCTACCTTAACTCCTTCATGAGATACAATATGACCCAAATATTCCACCTCCTGGACTCCAAAGAAACATTTGGATCTTTTTGCATATAATTGTTTCTCCTCCAATAGTTGTAGCACCTTGTCAACATGTTCAACATGATCCTTCCAAGACTTGCTGTAGATTAGTATATCATCAAAAAATACTAACACAAATTTTCTAAGGAATGGTTTGAAAATTGAATTCATCAAACCTTGAAATGTTGAAGGTGCATTGGTAAGGCCAAAAGGCATGACCAAAAATTCATAATGACCCTCATGAGTTCTAAATGCCGTTTTCGAAATGTCTTCAATCTTCATTCTGATTTGATGATATCCCGAACGAAGATCCAACTTGGTGAAGTAAATTGATCCATGCAATTCATCCAGTAATTCATCAATGACAGGAATGGGGAACTTATCTTTAATAGTGAGCTTGTTGAGCTCCCTATAATCTCGACACATGCGCCATGATCCATCCTTCTTGTGCACCAATACTACTGGAGCTGAGAAAGAACTTTGACTCGGTTGAATTATACCAGCCTCTAGCATTTCTGCAACCATAAGTTCAATTTCACTTTTTTGGACATATGGATATCTGTACGGCCTGATGTTTGGAGGAACACTTCCTGGAATCAGATGAATAGCATGATCATGATCACGCATAGGTGGGAGACCTTTGGGAGTCTCAAATACCTTGGAATGATTGTCCAGGACTTTTTGGAGATCTGGAGAAATAGATGATTCCAATGTGGAAACATCTAGCGAACATAATTGTGCAATTACACCTCTTTGCTCCTTTTTTAGAAGCTTTGTCATGCCATTAGAGCTGATTATCTTTCCTGGTTTCCCTGCAATACCCCTTAATTCAACTTCCTTTCCTTCCACAGAAAATTTCATGAAAAGTTCTTGAAAATTAAAAGCTATTGTACCCAAGGATTGTAGCCATTGGACTCCTAGTACAACATCAGCACCTCCCATTGGAATGGAAAGCATTGGGCTAGTCAATACATATTCTCCCATGGATAGCTTGATATTATGGCACTTTCCAGAACAATTTATTGTTCCTCCATTTGCAATCATCACTTGACACTCTGGTGCTGGATATAGGAAGCAATTCAATTCTTTTGCTACCCTACAATGAATAAAATTGTGGGTGCTTCCTGAATCAATCAACACTATTACCTTTTTCTTCTTGATTTGTCCTTCTATCTTGATGGTTTGAGGAGTGGTAATTCCCGCCAATGCATTACAAGATATGGTCGGATTTATTTGTCTTCATCTAGGCTTTGTTCCTGGAATATATTATCTTCTTTTGACCTTTCTTGCTCCTTTTCTTCTTCCTCTTCACAATCTATGTAGAATAATTTCTTCTCAGCACACTTATGACCTTTTGTGTATTTGCTATCACAATTGTAACAAAGCCCTTTTGCTCTTTTTTCTTCCAATTGTTGTGGTGTCAACCTTGTAGGTTGTGGAAGACTATGGGCAACAACACTTCCATCTTTATAGTTGTGAATGGTATGCTTCCTAGTTGCCATAATTTTGCTTTCCATTTTTCTTGCTAACCTGAATGCCTTCTCTAATGAATCAGGTTCCCAAAGGCACACATCATGTTGGATATTATCCTTTAAAGACCCTATGAACACATCAATCCTATGCTCCTCTGGAATATCTTTTACCCTTATGTTCAATTTTTGGAACTCCTCAATGTGCTCCATTATTGAACCCTTTTGTTTGAGACTTATCAATTGGCTAAAAAAAGTGTTGCTTTTTGTATCCTCATAATGTGCTATCAATTCTTCTGTAAAAATTGCCCAAGTGATAAATTGTTTACGAGAACAAAGCCATTGATACCATACAAACTGATTTGGTTCCAAATATAAAGTTGCCATACGTACCTTTTGTGTTTTTTGCACATTATTGAGATCGAAGAATTGCTCCATCTGTAATATCCATGTGGCGGGATCCTTGCCATCAAACTTCCTCATATCGATTTTTGGAATGTGGTGATTCTTCGATCCAACATTAGCATCTATGGAATCATGATTAACATTTCTTTTGTTCTCATCATGAGTTTCCTTTACTACCTTTTCACCATTAGTAAGTATTTCTTGTAGAAAATTAGTCAAATCTGTCTTCAAATCTGCCATGCCTGTCTTCAAATTTGTGTTCAAATATATCTTCAAATTGTCCATCTGTTGTGGTCACCAACAACCCCCCTTTCTTCATCTGACATTAGCAATAATGTCAAGCGAAGAGGGGACCCTGAACGAAAATCCCAAAAAATATATTTTTCTAAAGTTTTTTTTGTATTTCTCTCCCTAAGGCTCAAATCGCATCGCAAAGAAAGGCCGAAGCATAACTCAAGCGCAAAAAACAAATACTGCAAAATTGCGATGCGAAGTTCATCGCATCGCACACCTCACACGCGCCCCTTAAAAGAAAAACCTTCGAGCAATGCGATCGCCGATTTGCGATATCGCAAATCGCAAGCATTACATTATACGACGTAACCATTAAACGAGAACTTGCGATATTTGCGATTTGCGATCTGCGATCTGCGATGGCAGCAATCTGCGATCTGCGACCTACGATCTGAAAAGACTTACCACACGATAGACCCATGCATTAAGCGCGCGCCTTGAAAGAATTTAATGACCGCACGCTTAAGTATCTAGGAATGATTACGTTACATTTATCGAAGAGTCAAGTGATGATGGATGTCAGAATTATGTATTCATTAGAGATTAATGCTTTCACGTCAAGTCTTTTCATTTCACTTCTCCTTTGCGTAGATTGCAAGACACGCAACTGATATAAGTTTATATGCAGGAAACATCTGAAGGAAAGAGGAAAGCGCCAATCAGCAAAGAGAGAATGCTTTCGCAAAATGGATGCCGCATGCAGCAGAACCGCGGATTCCAGGCTATCAGCCAACCGGCACTGATGAAATTAGACTATCCGGGACTCAGAGTCAAAGGCACACAAAAGCAGCATATTCAGAAAAGATCCTGAAGCTAAGACTTAGTGAAGCAGAGAAAGAAGCGCATGAGAAGGAGAACGCTTCAGGGAAACCTGGAACAAAGAACGGAAGAAATTCTCGACACAGGGAGTTGCCCATGCAGCACGACTCTTAACCCACTTAGTCATTCACACGACCAGAAACCGAAAACGGCAACAGCAAAATCAGTTCGAGAAGAAACTGGGACACGCTAAGTATACACGCGGCGAATACACCCAGCTAGAGAAAGGTTTTCGAAAATATCTTCTAGTCTGCCGGAAGGAAGTGCCAGCTCCTGCTATTTCCACTTTTATCTCCCGAGCGAAACAAGAAGGCGGCTAGCCGACTCTTCCCAGGAAAGCATTACACTGTTGACAGCACTAAAGAGAATATACAGAAACGGTCAGAAATTAGATTTTAAGTTTAGAAATAAAGTTGCTTTTAGTAAAAGGGCGGTCATTTGAGGCCGATTCCCTAATTTCATGTAATTAATATTGATTAGTTAGTAGTATTTAACCCTTCTCATGGTTTTTGGAGAAGGGTCCGGAAATCTGTCAAAAAACTTATCCTCAGAACATGCACTTCTGCACCCTCAGAGGAGGTTTTTGATGAATGGATGGATCGAGATTTATTTATGTTTGCATTTTAATATCTGTTACTGATGTTGCACTTCTGTACTCTTAGCAGATGTTAGAACAAGTAGAAATAAATCATTGTTACTTGAAGTTTATTAGTGAACTTAGTCATAAATGGTACTTTTATCTCTTGGCTAGATTCTGCTAGTATTCCTAAAGTGATATGCGGCTGAGTTCTTTGTATGTTATTGCATGAATGTCTGTATTACCATTTGGCACTTCTGTATGGTGGGGTCATTTATTGATGTTTAACATATAGAAAACTGATTATGCTATATACTGTTCACAACTACTCTGCGTAACTTCTTATGCAGAATAGTTTATCTTTATTGATTTATATTCTGATATCAGTTGAATGATCTTTATTACCGGCTGCTGTTAGAAATCTTTCTAGATCGCATAACAAAAGAAAAACACCCCGGGTTAGCGTAGATTAGATGTATCTTTCTTCATTAGATTACATTAGCATAGAGTTAATTTAGCAGTTAGAATTAAGACCAGATTAGAAGAATCCTTCCCCCCTTCCTTAGATTAATATCATCAGACTCTACGCACACACACACACCCATCACATTTGGAAACTGGTCCCATTACCCCCAGTCGGACCCGCTACTCCAACGGGCAAGGAGCCGCCAACCAGGTTCCGGACCGGGTGGGTATCCCCCTTGTTTTTGACCCGACCTCGGGGCCCTCAACACCATCTTAGCTTCCACGCCATTTATCTTAGCATCTGTTAACTTTTGTGAGCGTGACATTTGTTGCACTTGTTCTTGTAATTTTGATATATCATGTGGCATTTCTTCCTCTTCTTCATGAGTCATGCTAGAGCTTTCAGGTTCCTTACTAGGTGTTTGCATTTTCTTTCCTCGGGGCATCAGTTACCAATAATAATGCTCTACTATGCCCTTTGAATTCCTTCAAAATAAATTTTCAAACCAAGCTTAAGCAAAAATTTAAAAAATCTACACACCTTTTTTCACTTTGTAGGAGCTCAATATTGCCTCTGATGTATCTCTTTACTTTCCAGTCATCTAGTTCTGAACTTTTGACCTGTAGTAGCTCTCTGTGTTCTCTTTCCAATGCCACAAGTCTGACCCAAATTGGATTCTCCAAGGAAGAGTTATGCGAAATCTCCCACAATGACTTGATTATAGACTAGTTCAGTAGAGCTAACTTGTACGACATTCCGTGAGTCACTGTTTCGACCTTTGGATCTAAAAAAACACCCACAAGAAACTGCAGTCCGTCCTCTTTCTGTACCTTTTTATGAAATTTCAATCCGATCCTCAGAGAGAAAGTTATGACGATTTTCCCCAGGTCACCTGTTTTGAATGTAATTCAGGAGTCTACAAAAAGACCAACTTCCTCAGATCATATCTCCGAAAATATCGCGCGAAAAGCTCTGAAATTAGGACCCAAGGTTCAGCGCCAATTCTTCTCAAATGGGTTTTTTTGTGACTTCTGAAACGTCACAGAAAAAAAGTTATAGCGAAAATGCCACGATGACCTGTTTGGAGCAGCGAAACCCTAGAATCCAAAGCTCTGATACCAAATGTTATGAAACCAGCTCAAGAAAAGATAGAAAAGATAGATCAACGCCTTAGAATTCAGCCTCTTCGAGGGGGCAACCTCCTTTACATTACATAAATGAACAATTCTTGGATGATACAAATGACAAAACCTTCTTTCTATATGTAGGAGTCTAAGGAGTCACAATATAATCCAGCCGACCTAACAATAATAATATAAAGCCACAAAAATAACAATAGAGGGATTCTATGGGGCACAGAAATAATAATATGGGGGTAATAGGGGCACAACAATATAAATAAGGGGTATAACTACAATAGTAATGGGGTAATCACTAGTATTATAGGGACCCAACAAACTGACCTTTGTTTCCTGCTATACCAAGAAACTGCAGCTAAACCAAGGTTGAAAATTCCTCCTGGTGTGCTCTTCCGCTTTAATGGACTCCATGCCCAATCTGCATCTGTGAAGCCCTGTAGTGTCACTCCCTCTGACTATCTGTACCATAATCCATACTGATATTTGCCTCTGAGGTATCTTAAATCATGCTTAGTTGCCTTCCAAAACAGCTTGGTAGGTTGAACCATAACTTGAATCAGTTGGTTCATCGCATAGCACAAATTTGGTCATGTGTTCACTAAGTACATCAGTGAACCCACAAGCTACTGATACACAATAGCTTCTACTACTTCTCCTGAAGTAGCATCCTCCTTCCTCCAGTTACCTGCAAGAGGAGTCTACATGGGCTTGCACTTCTCCATGTGGAATCTCCTTTGTATCTCATTGGCATACTTGCCTTGAGAAACAAACACTTACCCATCTTTCAGCCACACTTCCATGCCTAGAAAGTAGTGCATGAGACCCATGTCTTTCATCTCGAACTCTCTTGCAAGGTCCTCCTTGTAAGACATGATCAACTGATCATCACCTATCAATATCAGATCATCAACATAAAGAACAATGATCAACTACTTACCTTCCACCATGATGTGGTACAAGTTCACATCCACTTCACTCTTTGTGAAGCCCAACCTGGTGAAGTAGTTGTCGATCCTGGTGTACCAAGCACGAGGTGCTTGCTTCAGCCTGTACAAAGCTCTCTTGAGTCAACACACATGCGACTCACGATCGAAGGTCTCAAAACCTTCTGGTTGCTCTATGTACAACTCTTCCTCAATCTTGCCATTGAGGAATGTAGTCTTCACATCCATCTGATGAATTTTCCAACCTATCTGTGTTGATAGTGCCAACATCGATCTGATAAATGAGTACCTTGCTATAGGAGAAAAAGTCTCATCATTGTCGATCCCCTCGACCTGTGAGAAACCACAAGCAACAAATCTTTCCTTATGTTTCTCCACACTACCATCAACAGCTTACTTTACCTTGTAAAGCCAACGGGAACTCACAACTGACTTGTTCTCCGGTCTTGGAACCACATCCCAAACACTATTCTGAACCATGAAGTCATACTCCTCCACCATAGCTTCAAACCAAATCGACTACTGCACTGCTTCCTCAAAGGAAGATGGCTTAGGCTCAACACATTCCCCAACAAGGGACATGTATCCCGTGTACCTATCAGTTGACCTCCTCTGTCTGCACTGAGAAGATGGTTCTCCCACATTCTCTCTCGCATCCAACAACAATCTATCAGCTTCTCTCGTGCGCTTCCACCCATCTCTGAAAGACTCTGCTTGAGTGGATGTCTCCACTCCTGGAACATCTGCATGCGGCTGCTCCGCATCAATCTGAGGCTCCTCCTCCTTAGGAACCAAAAGTTCCTCCATAGCCTGTAGTTGGAGCTCCCTCTCAAGAGAAACTCACATGGCCTTTTGCTCATCAAACTTGAGATCTCTGTGAACCACTGTCCTCCGACTAGTAGGAAAATACACCCGATAATTGTGGGGTGTATCAGTGTACCCCACAAGTATCCCCAACTCTGCTATCGGCTCAAGTTTATTCCAGGCATCCTTGGTCACATGGCAATAAACTGATGAGCCAAAGATCCTGAAGTGACCCACATTTGGTCTCTTCCCGAAGAAAGCTTCCTCTGGTGTCTTCACCCCAAGTATGCGATGCGGGCTTCTATTCTGCAAATAGACCGCTGTGTTGCATGCCTCAGGCCACAAATGAAGTGGTAGGCCTTGGTCATGCAGCATCGCCTGAGCTTCCCCCACAATCGTTCTGTTCTTCTTGTCGGCCACCCCATTCTGTTATGGGTTATGAGGTGCCGTCAACTCCCGTTTAATTCCTTTCGCTACACAGAAGTCCTTAAAATCTTGAGAGACATACCCTCAACCATTATCGCTTCTCAAGGCCCTGATCTTCTTCCCTGATTCTTTCTCAACCAAAGATTTGAACTCACAAAAATTTGAGAAGGTTTGATCCTTCTTCTGCATGAAATAGATCCAACATTTACGAGAAAAATCATCAACGAAAATCACATAATACCTTTGTTTCGTGGTGGAGGCTGTCGATAATGGTCCACACACATCTGTATGTACTCGCTCCAAGATTTCTTTAGCTCGACTGTCTCGATCATGAAAGGAAGATTTTGCATACTTACCCAAGGTACAACCTTTGCATATGTCCACTTTCTCAAGTTTACCTTTGGGAAGTTCGGTAGAGATCTGTTGCATTATCTTCAAGGCCCCATGATGCAAGTGGCCCAACCTTCTATGCCATAACTCGCCAATATCTTGGCTTTGCACCAATTTTGCTTTGGAACTCAATGCAGCACAATAATCTACCTCCAGCTTGTAGAGATTCTTCACTCGAATCCCAATCCTCTTGGTATGACACATGGCTATGTGTCTCAGGAACGCCTTTCCCTTACTGAAGACTACATCATAGCCTTTGTCTTCCAACATCGCGATTGATACCAAGTTCTTCTTCAATCCAGGCACATACTTTAAATTAGTTAGGGTGAGAGGAGCTCCATGCTCCCTCTAAAACACAACCGTGCCTTCACCTGAAACACGGTACTTTCCATCATCACCCATCTCTATGTGCATCTTGAGGTTTTTCTCCTCCAAGGTACTAAATAAACTCTTATCGTCGGTCATGTGGAATGAGGCTCCATTGTCCAGGTACCAAACACAACCCACCATCGATAAAACCATGCACGCGATGAGGGTAAAATCAAATTCGAACTCAGAGGCTAGTGCCTCACCTTCTGATCCTTTCGAGGATCCATTCTTGGATTTATTCAATGGACAGTTAGTTGCATAATGGCCCACCTCATGACAATTAAAACATCTCACTTTAGATTTGTCAATCTTCTTCCCACCATGGGAAGAACTCAATTTGGAATGGGAAGCCTTCCCTTTCCCTTTCTTTGCCTTGATCCATTCTTGGATTTATTCAATGGACAGTTAGTTGCATAATGGCCCACCTCATGACAATTAAAACATCTCACTTTATATTTGTCAATCTTCTTCCCACCATGGGAAGAACTCAATTTGGAATGGGAAGCCTTCCCTTTCCCTTTCTTTGCCTTACTAGCTAAGGCTAGATTTTCTTCATCATCATGCTTAGATGAAGAACCATCTCTAGTGCTCCTCCTGATCTCCTTCTGCATCAGATCCAACCACAGTCATTCCCAATCTGACAGTTTCTCTCTTCCATTCACTGAGTCCTGGTAGCTATGCCAACTCTTAGGAAGACCGAGGAGAGCAAGAATCACCATATCATCATCGACTGTCATTATTCATACACTTCCAAGCTCATCTCTGCAGGTGGTGAGCTTGTTCAGATATGTAGAAATCGTGTCGCCCTTTTCACACTCGATTTTCCAAAGCTTGTCCTTGAGTGCCAGCTTCCTCTGGTTGTTGTTGTTCTGATATAGGTCCTTCAATGTCTTCCACATTGAAAACTAAGTCTCCTTCCCATGGAGACTCGAGACAATATGATCTCAAAATCCCTCCAGAAGAATCCTCCTCGCTTTCGCCACACACTTCTTCCATTCCGCCAATTCTTGGGCATTAGCTACTGCTGGCTTGGGGATTTGTTGATCAATGAAATGCTTCAACCCATTGTCTTCTAATACCGCTTCCATGTGATCCTTCCATGCATGCATGCTATGTAATTCGAGCTGCCATCCAGGGCATACTCGAGTCTCAAGCCATTGAACGCCATTGGTGAACTTTGAGGTGTGATAAGAAATTGATTTTGTACCTGCAATCAACAACTTCAAACTTTGAACTTTTCCCTTCTCAGTATGCTATTCACATCTCTGATCACCTTTACTCCGATATCATGTAGAAACTCTGACTATAGATTAAACTGATATTGCAATGTACTAAAGAAAAATACTTAATCTACTTCTACAATCAAACTTGCGGAAGCTTAATCGATTTTGAGCAAGATCAAACATAACACATATAACAGAGAAGAAGAATCAATCACACATGAAACACAGAAGAATACTCTTGGGAAAGCCTCAGCTAAAAACCTTGCTATTTGTATTATCATACAAGTGGAAATATCTCAGGATTACATAAAGCTTTAGTTTTCATAGCTATCCAGCTCTCAGTACAATCCCTCATTGCTGCTCATAGATAAACAAGGCTTCTCACAAACCTTCTCGTCTACCCTCCAAGCCTCCTATTTCCTTGCTCTGTTCCTATGGGATGATTCACCTTCAACCAAGTAGAACACTGCTCTTACACACTGTAACACTACGCAATACTCAAGGAATGAATTCCTTCTGCATGCAAGATATTTTCTCATAGGAATATTCTTGCAATTGATAGTACATTGTCCCTGTCTTTAATCTCAACTAGGTCTTTGTTTGAACAGACATGCATGAGTTATTTATGAGAGAATATTCAGTTATCTGGAGAACACTAGTTGCATGCATGCATGCATTAACTGACCGAACTCACAATCAGTTACACAAACTGTTTGGAACTAATCTAATTGGACTTAACTCAATTAATTGAGCTAACTAATTACAACTCATCCTTATCTCCTTAATTAAGGGATAACTTCCTCAATAAAAGGGATAACTGTTGCATGTCTTCACAAAGACTTCATGTTTGAATTTCTCCAACTAATTAACTCAAGATGAATTAATTAGTTATTTTTCAAACAGCTGGTGAGACTAAATATGATTTTTAATTCTCAATTTTAATTCAAAGACAAATTAAAATTGGAATATATCCTGAAATGCTATCTATAGCAATGCTATTTTTAACATTTCTATTTTTAGCATTTCTTGTTGCTATTTTCAACATCATGGGTATCATTTATACTCAGTCAAGGATTTTTCTTTACTCATCTTTGAAACAAGTTATCCTCTCTCTCAATAATCAGACTCTCCAAAGAAAGTGAAAACATGATGTATATCGGCTATATGTCTGTTCCTAACATCATACATCATGGGGCAACTGTTAACACCAAAAAATCGTACACTTTCTAGTACAATTCAGAAGACATTAAAAGTGTCCAACAAAATGCACAGGTGGACAATTTTCCAACCGAATACATTATAAAGATTCAAAAAATCAAAGGTTCTCCTAACGTCTAAAGTTTATAAAAGAAATCAATTAAGGTTGCATGTATATTTCTTCGATAAATGCGTGCATGCAGCATATCATCAAAAAATACGTGCAGTTGCAGAAGAGGTGACTCAACAATCTGAGACCACTCCACACACTTGGAGCTGATTTCTGATACGATGTATGCCTAGTACATCCAAATTCGAGTCACATTGGAGAAGTGCAACCCTCAATGGAATTCTCTTGTCCTACTGATGTGTCTTTATCATACATGTACCAAGAGAGGGAAGAGGGATTCAAAAAACTCTATATAAACAGGCCATGGGAGAGCAAAAAAAGCGAGACATTTTTATGCTGGCCAAATTGCTTGTAAGCAAACCACCATTTCATTGTTGAGCCAAGGAAGTGAAGAGCACTAGCGTGTTTGCTAAAGTGCTTCTAAGAAACCCAACATCTTAGTGAGTGAAGAAAAATCCACCCTTTGGAGAGTCTTCACACTTCTTTGAGAGAGGAGAAACTTGCAAAGAGATTGAGAAAAAGAAACATCCTTACTGAGGATTATTGAGCTCCCTAGCTCAAGGAATTCTCTTCAAGTGTTCTAGTATTATGATTGTATTCAACCTCTACCACCAACAATCAATAAAGGGATATTTTCCATATATTATTGATGTGTTTGCTCCATTTGAGAATTGCTATGTTCATGGACCTCTTTTTTTAAGTTTATTTTTTTGTATGCATTGTATCCATTATTTACAATGTTGTGTTTATTGAAGTCTATCCACTAACAACACCAAATTTGACTGTGATCCTTTTCAGGTAACAATCCACTACTAAGGGGGTGTTTCTCAAGGAATTCTCTTCAAGTGTTCTAGTATTCTGATTGTATTCAACCTATACCACGAACAATCAATAAAGGGAGATTTTCCATATATTATTGATGTGTCTGCTCCATTTGAGCATTGTTATGTTCATGCACCTCTTTGTTTAAGTTTATGTTTTTGTATGCATTGTATCCATTATTTACAATGTTGTGTTTATGGAAGTTTGTCCATTAACAACACCAAATTTGACTGTGATCCTTTGCAAGTAATAATCCACTGCTAAGGGGGTGTTTTTTAGTACACTTGTGCTCCAAAAACACTACAACGACACCATAAACTTTACACTGCACATAACCTGTGGTGCAATGGCATACATTTTGTGTTTATATAACGTTGGGGTCTGCAGCCCCAAGGTGGAATAGGGAAAAACACTATTAATACATATTGCCATAACATGGGGCTCCAAAATCCAACATTATATAAACACAAAAGGCATGCCATTGTACCACAAGTTATGTGGTTGTAAAATTTATGGTTTCAAAAGTTTTTAAGCCATATTTTGGGTATATGTATTTTATCAAGTTAGTGAAGACTTTAGAGCATGCTTTTTGGAGGAGTTTTGTAATTGTGATTTTGGGGAGAATAATAAAGAGAGCATTCCCTTGGAGGAAGGACCCATAAACGTATTCCACACTAGATGAACTCCATTATCAATTGGTTTTGTCCTTATTTTCTTCTTGCCTTGATCATCTATATTTCATTTTTTATTGTAGCTTCCTGTAAAGTATTTCATGCTTGATTTAACTTAATAGTTGGTCTAAGTTTTATCATTCACGCTTGAACATTTTTACAAACCAAGTCACTTTACAATATCCTAGATCAAGATTAGATCAATTCTAGAACCTAATGGGACCTAGGCTAGGTGGCACAGTGACATGGAATCAAGGTTGATGTGGTGTCGTAGTGACGTGCCATTTGGCATCTACATTCGACCACATTGGATGGTCAAATATCCAAAAAATGAGTGACACATGGCAGCCTCAGACATCATTTTGGCTCTTAGTTGGACTTGAATGTATTCATGCAAGAGAAGGGAAAGATAGACAGGGCAAATACGGGAAAATTATGGGCACCTGATAGAAACGATTGTAATCACAGGGTCTTAGACCTTGACCCTTGGAAGTGTACAATACGAGAATTGCAAAAGAAGAGGGGTGAGGGGATATATGTCAACCCAAAGTCATCTTGAGCCTCAGGGCCTCAGGCTCTCGAGGTGGAAAGTGCTATGTGTATGTGGCAAGGGGCCCAATGGGACAATAACGAGATAAGGGACTGGCACTATAAATAGGATTTGGTCACAGAACAGGCCCGGTGGGGGCTCAAGGGAGATAGATGATGTGGACCTCCCTAGAAGGGTGTAGGCATTCCATGCAGGCACCACGTGGGAGCCACATGGTAGCACAAGATGATACTATGGAGGTTGGGTCAATGATAGAAACACCTTCCTTTTCCCTTACAGTAGTCTATGGGTTTGAAGGGAGTGTTACATACCTACCCAAGTCACATGGCTAGATGAAGTCCTTAATAAGAAATTACAAGATTCAATTTTACAATTTTCTCTCAAATTAGAGTCACCATTCTCTTTTGTGTGGCTATTTGCTAAAAAAACCCCTTTTATGAATGAACTAGGTAAAATATTGGTCAATAAGTTGAAGCCCTCATGATAGTCCCATGTTCCCAATGTAGCAATTAGTCCACATGACTAATTCGTAGAGGTGTAATTGTTAGCCCAATGAAATTATCCCTCATTCTAGCATTCCCTTGCATTATAGGCTATGTTTCTACATGGTTAGTTTTTTTTCTTTTTTTTCTTTTTCATCTTTCCTAGTGCTCAAAGGAATAGGAGAAATAAACAATGAGCTTTAGAAGCTTCAAACTTTGTACATCATGTATTTTAAGATTGTAGATTAAATGTGAGGATTTTTCATATCTTCCTCGCATCCATTGGAAACCTAAAGAGTCTCAAGTGAACATGAATAGTCTTTGGGGGTCTATGAGACCTTGGCAAATGAATCCAATGGTTGCAAGAAATTGTATTTCTGTATCACTTTAATGATAAATTGAACCACACGTCCTAGGGGGTAGCTCAATTGGTAATTGAAGTAAAGTGAGTCCTGAGATAAGTGAGAGATTTGAGGTTCAAATCCCCTAATTGTAACCTAATTTATCATGTGTTGAACACTCATATGAGAACAAGCTCCACTTAAAAACTTATCCTCTCTTAAACCCATCAAATCTACGGCCCAATGATGCTCTTTTAAATAGAAATTTGAAGATACATGAATTTACGAATGAAGACTCTAAAACCGTAGAAGTTTTTTATTTTCATTTTATTGGTTACAATTTTATGCATGAAATATGTAAGCCAATTGTTGTAATATTTAGTGGATTGTCTTTCCTTTGAAAGAAGGGTCATAATGGTAGAAAACATTGCAAAATTTCGCCGTCCAATCTGGGATGTGTTTAAAGTCTTGTTTTCCCGAGCCCGGTGTTGTGATGTTCTTGTTTTTGCTATTATTGGCTTGGAAAGATTTATGTTGAATAACCTATGAAACTATAATAAATCTTTGCTATTGTTCTTGTTTTTGCTATTATTGGCTTGGAAAGATTTATGTTGAATAACCTATGAAACTATAATAAATCTTTGCTATTAGTCTTCTTGTTTGAATCATCATCTAATCAGTATAGCAAACTATTTAATAAATGTTGCACTACCTTGTTTAAATCACGACCTAATTAGTATAATCGATACTGTAATTGGGAGTGAAAACCATCTCTAATTTGATAATTAATGACTTTGATGTGCAAAAATGCACATGCAATTTTCTTCCCATCCGCAAATTTTCTCAGTGTGACATTTATATAGTTGGATGACATAGCACATCTATCCTTATTAATGTCCCTTTGAAAGTTGTTACATTGATTTAGTTGGATTACATGGCACATCTATCCTTATTTAAAGTACACGTAATATTTATGTGGATTGTTCATATATCCTTTTGATGGGGTACGTGGATTGTTCATATATCCTTTTGATGGGGAGGTGGTACTGGATGATGAGACTATTGAAACCCCTTCAGTGAACCGCTACATTAATTATAGCTCTCTCAATGACTTCCAGTCTTTAATGATGATGCACAGTCTTTATCAAAGTTAAAATGTCCGTGGTAAGCCAGGCTGGCTTGTCATTGTTCCACAAGATTCCAGTGTTTCCATACTTATAATTGGGAGGTAGCACTGGATGATCTGACTATTGAACTACTTCAGTGGACCTCTACATTAATTATAATACTCCATAAGCAAAGACAAAACACTGTGGCCGATCCCTCTCTACTCTAATTATGAATGACCTTTCAGTACAGGCAGATGAGAAAGGATACACAGGATAATCATTGGTTTGAACGGTTGGACCCTCAATCATTGATGGAAAGCAACACCACTAAAAGAAGATTTGAAATATGTATGTTCTCTGCTGGAAAGCAACGACACCTAAAAAGAGGATTTGAATATGTTCTCTGCTGGACATTAAAAAGAATATTTAAAATATGTTCTCTGCGTTCTAGGGATTGATGCTTACATCTAAACATCACATTAGGGTTGAAAATAATTATAATGTTCTCTCCTGGAAAAAAACGAGATTACAATGAAGATTTGAAATTGATGCTTACATCCCAACTTCAGTTTTCCTGCTATTAAAATTCACGCTATTACTAACTATTTTATGTTTATGGATAGGCTGGTTTCATTTAACTTTTTGTTAAATAGAAAATTTTAGGATAAACAAATAGATTTTTTTTAAGCTGTATAAACCAATAATTTTTAGAGAAGTATATAGGATTAACAGCTAACTATCTTCATAATTTAGTAATGATTTTCTAGCAATATATAGGATTAACAATTTTACAGAAATATATAGGTTTAATAGTCAATATCTTATTAATTTAATCAATAGGGGATATTAAATTATATTTTAATATTTTTTAATTTCAATTTTTACATTCATCAGCATTAACAAAGTGTCTTTTCTTAAACTCAAAAACAATTATTTCCAACATTTTGGTTAAGATATGGGATAACTGATCTTTAGATCCACAAAATTGAAGAGATATTTCACCATTGTTGACAAGCTCATGAATGAAGTGATATCCAGTGTCAAGGTGCTTGCTTTTACTATGAAACTCATGGTTCTTTGGTAATGCAATCATTGGGTTTGTCACAAAAAATAGAAGTTGAATCCTTCTCCACACATGCAAGATATTTCAAAAGTCTTCTCCACCATATTATATGGCATGACATTGTAGTAGTTGCTACATATTTTTCTTATGCAAAAGATATTGAGGCAATGAGTGCCTTTTAGAAGCCCATAAGATCAATTTTGTGCACAAATTAATAGCATATCTTGATTTATTTTTCCTATCATCAATATTACTAGCAAAGTCACTATTTGTATATCCTATAAGTGTGTTGCCTTCATAACTTGTGTATCACAATCCATAGTTAGTTGTACCTAAAATATACCTCAAATAATTTTTCTAAATTTCAGTGAGAGTCCTTGAGAGACTCCATAAAAATAGAAATGTAACCATCTGCATACATAACCTCAGTTCTAGATGCATTAAGGCACATGAGGTTGGCTACAAGCCTCTTATACAATGGCAAATCAATAGTTGGTACATCATCTTTCTTGCTCAATTTTGTTCCTGTTGCAATAGGTTGCATTTGTTCATCCTAAATCTCTTTAATATATTTGTAACGCATTTTTTTGGCATACGAAAATCACTTGAGCAAATTGCTTGAGTTCAATTATGAAAAAGTACTTCATAGAACCAAGGTCTATCATCCCAAATTCTCTTTCCAAAGCATGTTTGAAATCATCTAACATCAAATCTCCAATATATATCATATCGCCAACATGAATGCAATTATACAAACTATAAGGATTCTACCTTGATCTAATTTAGTATAGAGAATAGGCTCATTACTACTCCTGATAAACCCATTGTTGAGTAAATATCAAGTCAATCCAACTATACAAAGCTCTTGGAGCCTTGTTCAATCCATAAAAGGTTTTCTTCAACTTGGACACTTTGTACTCTTGGCCTTTTATTTCAACCCATAATGATTGGCCTACGTACACCTCCTCTTCTAGTTTTCCATTCAATAAGGATAACTTCACATCAATATAGTAAAATAGCCATTTGTTTTGGGTTACAATGGCTAACATGGCTCTAATAGTATTTGGCATTGCTACTAGAGCAAAGGTTTCATCATAGTCAATACCTAGTTTCTAAGAAAACCCTTTGGTATCTATCATTGCGTTATATTTATCTGCTTTTCCTTTCTCATTCAGTTTTGTCTTATACACCCACATAACACCAATGTTGGTTATATCAATCGGGAGATCAAAGAGATCCCATGTCTCATTCCTTTCAATAGTTTCAATCTCTTCAATCATAGCCTATACCCGATGCTCTTCTTTCAATGCCTCTTCAAAATAAGTGGGATTATAGGATAGAAGGAAAAATGAGGTTGTTGATCCATGTCATCCTATTACTCATATATTTGTCTTAAGCTCCTTGTTTTCTAATTTGTTACTAAAGTTACTAACTCACTACTTGAAGTTATTTATTTGATTTTTCACTAAATCTATTGACTCTACTAGAAGAAGAATATATTATTGTATTTTCACCTATGAACTTGTCAATCTTGGTGGAGGGACTTGTTATCCTGAACTTCCCATTTGTTCTTATATTAGGAGAGATGTATTTCTACTATCCATTGCTTCATTTGCTTGATCACTCCAAGAATTTTCTGCCAAGAATTTTACATCTCTACCGACCACAAATTTCTTAGTGTTTGGATTAGACAGTCTCGAGTATTTGGATTATTCACTATACCCAACGAAAAACACAATTTTCACTCATGTTGTCAAGGTTCCTCATTATCTCTTCTTGGACATGTGCATAGGAAATACGTTCAAAAAATATAAAGTGAGAAATACTTGACTTTGTACCACTACATGCTTCTTGAGAAACTTTACATTTCACACTATTTGTTGGAGATTTGTTCAATATGTAGACTGAACAAGCAACAACCTGGAAATTTTATAGCTTTGAGCATGCTCATTTTCATGTTCATAATGGTTTCATTCTTCCATTCAGCGACTCCATTCTACTATGGAGTATATCAGGTGGAGAATTATCTTCTAATTCCTTATTTTCTATAATAATAAAAATTGAAACTCCTTTGAGTTATACTCTCCTCTATCTAATCTCAGCACTTTAATATATTTTCATCTTTGAACTTTGTGAATGTCTCTAATTTGTTTTCGAGGAAATACACCTAAAATTTCTTATTAAAATCATTAATGAATATATAAAATAAAAAATTCCACCTGTGGGCTGAGTTTGCATAGGTCCACATAGATTTATGTGGACAAGTTCTATATGCTCCTTAGCTTTATATGAAGCTTCTAGAAAATTGTCTCTTTGATTCTTTCCAAGAATGCAACTTTCACAAGTGTTGGTTTGCTCATTTTGTTGAGCGTGGAGGCTGGTTATCTTCTTTATTCAGAGGTATCACCACGTTGGACCCTATTTACTAATGGGGTAGCAATGCCGCTCATTTAATCGTCATCATGGGGGTTCATGGGCAACACCCCCGAAGCTAAAAATAGATGAAAAAATGCCTTGTAAAATATTGCAATTCCGTAGTCAATCTAAGTCGTTCATTAGTATGATGATCAGAGAGTAGAAGTTACGTTAATTTAGAGTTTTTTTGCCCTAAAAGGAAACCCTCTATTTTTATGAGGGTATTGTATTGTGGTTTTTATGAGGGAGACTATGTGATAGCAAAGAGGAAATTACAACAGATCTACTATAGGTTGTATCTTCATTTTGTTGGATAAGATAGAGGAAGGACTGGTTGTTTCTCCCCGGATGTAGCCCAAATTGGTTGAACCATGTATATCTGTGTCTCTCTTGTTTTATGCATTTTCTATGTTTGTGTTTCTGCAATATTTTATGTGTTCCATTGTTGTGTAATATATAATTTTCTAACAAATTAAATATGGTCAGTTCCTTAACCATTTATTGTTTCTGCAAGAGACTAAGACTGCTAAAGTGACCATACCTAAGATGCCACAACCAAGTCTTATATATGCTTGAGATATTTTATGCATGTGACTATGATATATTTACACTTCTCAAATGCAATGGGAACATTCTATTCTTTTTCATTTGGAACTTTGCAACAAGTATTCTACTAGGTGACTTATCTAATACTATCCATGTGGAGTCCTTGAATTTGATACCATGACCATATTGACTCAATTGTCCAATATTTAATAGATTGTGTCTAAGTTGTGGTATCTTTCTTCTCATTTTTCTTAGTCAAGATAGACACAACATCTTTTCCTATTACCTTGACATGATAATCATCTCCTAAATTAATTTCAAATTGAACAATCCTATCAATACTATAAAATATCTTTTGATTACCTATCATGTGATTACTAGAACCTATGTCCAACATACAAAGATATTTTTCATGATCTTTTTCAATGATTTTACATGAGATGAACACTGACTTAGATGTACCTCCTTTAGTGTTGGATACTTTAGCTTTTTCCTTACGCAAATCTAACTATTTCTTTTTGCATTCACTTTCGTAGTGTCCACTTTTCACAGTTGTAACATTGCATCTTAGACTTATATGTCCATCTTCTATCTCTCCACTCTAATTCTAAGAGTAAGTAATTAGGTTGATTTGATTATTCTAATGGTTTTATTTCTTCTGCTTGATTATTACCTCTATCTCTTTTATCTTTGCCTTTACTATCTTTTCATTTTCCTCTACCGATGGATGCTTGAGTCTTGAAGGCATATTCTAAAGATTCCTCTTCCATTTTGATTGTTGATTCATGGGATAAGAGAAACCCCATCAATTCTTCTATTATTAGTTTGGATAGATTTTTGGACTTCTTTAGGGCAATGAAAACCATATAAAAAAATTTAGGTGGCCTTATAAGAACTTTTTTCACATTTTTCTCATCTGCGATCATATCTCCATGAGTCCCGAGCTTATCCACAACTTTCATCACTCTGGTCATGAACTTGTGAATATTTTCTTCCTTCTTCATCTTCAATTTTTCAAATTCTCATTAAAGGGTTTGAAGCTTCATAGTATTCACTTTTGCTTTACCCTAATATGTTAACTTCAAAATGTTTTATGCTTGTTATGCACTAGTTTCTCCCATTATCTTGAGAAAAATTGAGGCATCTACCAAACTCCAGAACCAAAAATTGGCCTTGTTCTCATGTTTCCTCATTTCTACAAGTTTGTTTTTCTAGGCATTAATCATGCCCTGCAGAGTTGTTTGATTAGGCTTTGAGAACACATACTCCACCAATTCCCAACATTCTTGCACTTATAGGAAGGTCTTCATTCTCATCAACTATAACTCATAGGTCTTTCCAATAAGAATTGGTCCCTATTACCATATATTACTTGTATAAGTGATTTAAAAAAATTGTAACACAATTTTTTTATCTATAATATTTTCATTACCACACCCCTTTTTTTAGTCAAATAAATCATTTTCTTGATTTAGATACTTGAATAACGCCAAAACCTTTATTTTATTTTCATTAATACATAAAAGGTTTAATAAAGCCTACTTTTAAATATAAAATATCCCTTTGAGGTAAAACATGTACCTAAGCGAATTCCAGTGAATTAGTGATTAATTGGATATGATCTACCCACTATGAATCCTTATGTCCTTCAATTTATTTTTGGGTTGCCTCCATACATTTACAAGGGGTATGATTGTCTCAAAAAATCATGTGCATTTCTATCATCAAGGTTAATTGAATCTATGCCTAAGTTGCTTTCTTCTTTGTCCAAATAGGGTATAAAATAATAAATATCCAAGCGAATTTTGTGAAAAATGCTTTTATCCAAGATTTAAGTCATGAATTTGAATTTCTTCATGGCATGCAATATGCATAAGATGAATCCCTAGCTCCTTTTAGAACAATGGCGGCAATGACCAGAACCTTTTAATGGTGGTTGCAACTCATGGTGGATGAAAAATAAGATTGCAAGGGCTCACAATGGCAATGATAGTGGCTTAGGGCATGCAATGGTACACAATGGGTGTATTTTCTGACATAATCACTCAACAAGCAACAACAAATAGATTGTGGTTACACAGACTGTTACACAAAAATATCGTCACCATGATTATTTGCAGTCAGTATGGGTCTATCATCACTTGTATTGTCCTCCTAAGCAAGTCTATGACCTCAGCTCTTCAAATCAACCTTTGGAAGTGGGAGAAAGACATTAAAAATCAATGTAACTCTGGTTCCGCACTTTCTCTCATGGTCACCTGCGGTCCCACACCTTTTGTGTACAAAAGCTGCGTACCTACCCGCTCTGTTCCTAACGGTGCAGGTGCGGACCCCTGTGAAAGTCAAAAGGCGCAATTTTTATCTTAAAAAACTCACTTTGGGTTAATTCTAGAGTTTTCTAGAAGGAATTTTGACGTGGATTGTTCGCTCTGAGGTGGTTCATGCATCCCAAAAGAGAAGGAGCTAATCCCTTGACTAAAGGAGTTATCCCTTTGAAGGAGGGCTTTATCTCTTTGAAGGAGGACCTAGTAACTTCCCTCCATTGCATTATAAATACAGGCATTGGGGTGAGGACTAGAGAGGTTAGAAGCTGAACATTTTGAGGGTAAATGCTGGTGAAATTGAGACTCTTTGGTTGAGCTTGAGAGGAGAGATCACATACCTCTTGGTTCCATTGGAGAGTGAGTGAAACTTGTCAAAGTAGAGGAGACATCTTGTTGGACCCTGGGAGGAGCTTGTACAACGTCAAGGAAAAGGTTGTAAGGTTCTTCTTCTTTTGAATTAATACAATCAAACTCATTTTTCTCAACAAGTATCTTATGTTATTTGTTTCATGGATTCCTTGACTTTCATGTTAAATATGTTTTATGCAATTGGTTTTTCAGGTGCTATTTAATGTGTTTGCCTGGTTTGTGTTTGCAGATTCGCGAAAAGGAGCTCATTTGGATCAAAGGAGCGAGGGCATCCACAAGCTTACGTTGGACCAAAGGTAGGCCCTAAAAACCTTTGTTTGCTATTGTTAATTAAAGCATATTTAGAGAAAGATAGTGTCTGGTTGGTCTGATTGTCGTTAGGTCTTCTTTAGATTCTAGGAAGGTCCATCTTGTCCGCAAGATCGACTCATTCCGCGTGACAAAATGGCGACTCCACTGGGGACTTGATTGTTTTCTTTGTCTATATTTTGACCTGAGAAACTGTTTTTCCTGTTTCTGTTTTTGACTTGATGATTGTTGGATTGGGTGAATTTAGTTAATTTTGAGTTAGTTTTCATTTTTCATAGTTTTGGGAGAGGTATGCACCCTCTGAGTTAGGCACAGTGCGTACCTGTACGCACTTTTCCTTTGTGCACAGAGCGTAGACGCACCTGTGTAAACAGGTTGCCTGCGTACCCTGTCAAAAACTTGAAAATTTTTAAATTTTCCTCTTTTTATCAGTTTAGAATTTGTTTATAGGTTTTAGCCATTGCCCAGACCTGCTTGTTCCTTGTCAAAAACTTTCCTTGGTTTGATTTCATTAGCATTAGGGTTTTAGGTGGAATTCCTAGGAATTTTGCTTGTTGGGTTTGTTTTTCGTTTTTGGTTGTGTAGTGGCTCTGAGCTTAGAAGCCCTAGGGACCTCAGATTACCTTGGTGTCTACTGGTCTTCTTGTGAGTCTGACAATTTATGAAATCTCCCCTTGTTGAGGAATTCGCTTTGAGTTTTCTCATTTCAAAATTTCGAAAAGCTTGTAGTTGAAAGTTTGGAATTTTCATTTTTACAAAAAGAAAACGAAAGATTGGTTGTTTTTTGACTAATTGTGATTCTGCATAAATTAGTCCTTAGCTCACATTTAGCTAAGTAAAACATCCTCAAAAAGACTTTTAGTAGGCTTTGACTTCAAGTAGCTTTTTATAGTTTGTAGCTCTCAAAGTTAGTCATTTTCATTAGTTTTGAGTGTTTTATTTACAAAATATAAAAAAAAATCTCTTTTGGAAAAGTTTGTTTTTGTAGTGATTGAGTGCTTTGAAAAGAAAAGGGAAATTTGTGTGAAATAACTAGTTGTCTCGTTTTTGAGTGCTTTGGAAAGGGAAAAGCTCTTCTTTTAATTTGTTTAATCGAGAAAGATTTGTGTTTACAAAGTGTTTGCATTCTCAAACTCTTTCTTAGTTTAGAAGTTCATCGAAGAGAAAAGATTGTTTAAATCATCTTATGTGCATCTTTTTAGTGATTTTGAGTCGAGTCTTTACACCACGAGTTTCATCTCCACCACCTCTTGACTTAAACAACAACCACTAAAATTAACGCTTAAAGTAAAATTCACTTAGTAACATTTTATTTCTAGGGCTCTGATACACCAACTTAGCTTAGGCTAGTGTCTTGGAGTAGGAGAGTAATTAACTCTCCAAGACAGTAAAAACAAACAAGTAGTTGTATCTTGTGGTAGGAAGAAATCCAATTGTTGCATTTATGCTCTGGGAAAGCTCCTCTTAAAGGAGAAGCACGAGATCTTGTCCGAACCAGTGTGGGAATCAATCCTTCCTCATTGGGAACGACACCAGATATTCACGTATTAAAAATGGTAAACCTCGGATTAACCATTGTCGAGGAGCCTGGGGTCACTTGTTGGTAAAACTTGGATTATGTCAAGGAGCCTTCAAGGGGATTGAGCTTGCTACTCTGCCCTTGCGTGCGTATCGGATCGTAGACTGTTCCCCCAGGTGTATTTGTCTCAGTTGGTAGCCTTAGTGACCATATTCTTTAGGATTCTTCCTAAGGTGACAGTGGTGGGAAGATCCCACTGTACCTGGAGCAGACGTCGGCTAGACTCACTTGGATTTTCTGGGGGGTTCACTTCACTCGAGACGGTTAAAGTGGAGGAACTTGGTCCAGTCTATTCATTAAGCAGGTTGCCGGGGTAACTGTTCCAACCGCCATTTCTATACTAAATTCTGCGATGTTGGATTTCATCACCAACTAGTGTTTTCGGTCCAAAAAGTTACTGTTTGTGTGTGTTTGATCTCTAGATTCTTTAGGCGTGTGATTCAAATTTGTTTGATTCTTTAGAGGCTTTAGGTGTTTTTCATTGAGATTTTACTTTGTTTGCGTGTGAAGTAGTTAAAAGTTTTTAACTGTGGTTGAATTACCGAGACAGTCCCGTAGACTTCGGGGCCAGTCTCCTGAGTTTGTAGCCGTGGCCGATTTACTGAGGAAGTCCCGTAGACTTCGGGGCCAACCTCCTGAAGAAGTCCCGAGCCATCTTGAAGGCTTGAAAGTCCTCGTAACTCCTAGTGGCAGTAAAGTTGGGTCACCTGAAGAAGGAGAGTATTCGTTGGTTGTTCATCCTGATTACCAAACTCTAGAAACATGTTATAATCCTCAAGCTATTTCGGTTTCCGAACTTGATGGTAGCTTTTCATCTACTAGTGATATAGGCGAAGAACCTGAGATATCTGAACCTGTTACTCCAACATCGGGGTTTGTCTCTCCAACTTCTAGTGCTCCTAATTCACCTAGGGTAGAAAGAGTAATCACCGAAAATCTTCCTTCTGGTTTGATAGCTATTGAATAACTTGCTCCGGAAGAAGAAGTAGGCATCCCTATCCCTGAAAATCAACCTGTTATTGATCTAAGGGAGCGTGAATCAATTTTTTACAGTCCACCTAGAAGTACTACTTGGTATCTTTCTTTAACTAATTATTTGGAAAACCCAGTGTTAAGTTTTTCACCACCTCGTGCTCCTTATCAACCTAGGGGTTTTTATACTCCCGTAAATATGTCAGGTCAGTCGTCCATGTTTCCTCAATCGCCTGAATCTTTTTTGTACGGCGGTCCTTCTGTTCCCTCTGGGTATCAGTCACTTTCTGGTACTTTTTCGGGAGCATCTCCTCAACCCATTGAACAAGGGTTATTCACTGGAAGCAATGGTGCAAAGCTGTTGAGTGTAGAAGACTTTCTTATGATGTCAAGTTCTATTCCCAATTCTCAACCTCAAGGTGGCCAGCTACCGCCTGGGGGCAGCCTCAATTTACGCCTGGGGGGCAACCTCAAGGTGCACAATTTGCATCTGGGGGGCAACCTCAAGGACAGTATGTGCCTACGGTACAATACATTCCTCAAGGTCAACCCCAGACTCAATATGTACCCCAAGGTCAACCCCAGTATCAATTTATACCTCAAGGTCAACCTCAGTATCAGTACATGCCTCAGGGGTATCTACCCCAAGGTCAGTACTCGAACCAAGGTTTCCAACCACCCCAAGTTCAATCTTATGTTCAAGGGACGGGAAATGTACCTTTCAATTATCAAACCTACCCTCAACCCGGTTATGGTCCTCAATATTCTCAACCTGTTATGGGTCAGTACCCCGGAATGAACATAGTGTGGGATCCATCGCAAACTCAACAGGTGTTGCAGCCAAATGTACAGTTGTCATCTCAAACTGGACAACCCTTAGTTTCTGGTTCACCCCAGCAACCAGTCCAGTCTAATATTCAAACTTTTGTACCTTCGGTAGTTTCTCAGTCTGGGCCTATTGCGCCTAGTACTCCATCTCAAACGACTGCTGCAACTGCCGCAACATCTGTTCAATCTACCCCACCTACTTGTGGAGTATCGACAGCTCCAGTTTCTACTGTTCCTGTATCTACTCCTCAGACATCTTTACCACCGTTTGGATCTACGATTCAAACTACAGTTCAGATGCCTATAGGACAACCTGGTTTAAGTACGGTTGTCACAAGTCAACCACAATTCACTTATCAACCGTACCAGGGACAGTACCAATTCGGTCCTGCTGTCCAGCAGCCATTTTATCAGTATCAACCGTATCCTGGGTACACTTATCAACAACCCTAGTACGGTCCGGTTAATCCTGGTTTTCCAGGAGGATACAATATCCCAAATGCGATTCATATTCCTAGTTATCCTGGATATCCTCCTCCTGGGGCTGGTCTCATGACCCAGAGTTTTAGGGATCCTAATCGGCAGCTACAGTTTATCACAACTTTGGACTTACCAGACTTGTCGCGCCTAACGAACGATCCAATTAATTATCTTCCGTTTTGGCCGCCAATGCCGAACAAGTTTCCCAGTGACAGTCCCAAGTTCGAAGGTAAATCTGGAGAGGACCCGTCGAACCATGTGATGACTTACCACCTCTGGTGTGCGTCTAACTCCATCACAGATGATTCGATCCGTCTTAGACTTTTCCAGCGCACTCTAATTGGTCTCGCGGCCAAGTGGTACATTGAGTTACCGCGAGGCACTTTTTATAATTTTAGTCAGTTAGCTACCTCGTTTTTAACTCATTTCCAATTGCCAGTCCGATATGACAATGGCACGGAATTATTAACTTCGCTAAAACAATCGACATCCACGTACATTTCAGATCATATTCATGAGTGGAGACGTCGACGACGTTTAGTGAAGGTATTTATTCCAGATCAAATCTTGGCTGAGTGGTTTGTAAAATCTTTGTTGCCAAGGATCACTGAAGATGTTGCTAAAGCCGGAGTTGTTACTGAGGAGAAAGTGATTGCTCAAGCACAGTACCTTGACTTGGTCTATACTCAGTCAGGTATGTTACACGAAAAGATCCCCGATCTTCCCAAGTCAAATCAAATCACCGCAGCTCCTTCGGGATCTCATGCCGCTGACGGTATGATTGGTACAGTTAACACTAAAAGTAAGAAGAAGTCTTCCAAGAATTCTTCTCCTATCATAACCTTGCCTGATTCCCCGACAGGAGATTCTTCTGCAGAGGTTTCCGCCGATATTCACGTTGTAGAATCATCTACAACTAAATCAAAATCCGGTGGAAAGAAGAAAGGAAAGAAGAAGAATAAAACGGATAAAAGTTCAAAATAGAAATCTGAAAAGGCGGAATCCAATGATGAAAAGCGCAAACCTCGTTATCCATGTCTCATTTGTGACGAAGAACATTTTACAAGAGACTGCCCTCATCGAGCAGAGGTTGCGAAGATCATCAAAGGTTCCCAAACTCCTGCTGTTTTGAAGGATCCATTTCCAAATCAAGATAGAAAAATGATAGGTTCTTCCTCGAGTGCCAATGAAGAACCCATATTGATGATGTCCCATGTAAGGATTGCGACTCGATCACAAGATTATGGTAGTAAAAGTCCTGTTGATGGCAAAGAAGCAGAATCTTCTCATTCTAATCCATCAACCTCAGCTCCCGGTTCCGATCCACTACAGATCGAGAAACCTAATCCAGACTTAGTAATCAAACCGCCCACCAAGGGTATACTTCGAAAGTCAGCTTTCAATCCACATGTGAGAGCGGCTCAGAATTATAACATTGTTGAGGATTTAGTTGTTTCACCCTCAGCAATGTCGGCTTTGGAAGTGATGCAATCATGCCCAGCACAGCGTAAATTACTTTTGTCGGCTATAGGAGTTGTTGATGTTCAGGACCCGAACCTAATAATCTTTAATCTAGAAAATAGTACACCGCGGTTGCCTCATCAAATGGCTTTCCAGATCCCAGTGATAGTCAAAAACAGGCCTATTCATCGGACTGTAATTGATGAGGGAGCCTCAACGTGTATTATGTCGATACAGTGTTGGAGATCGCTTGGTTCTCCTTCACTAAATCAATCCCCGACAATTCTTAAGGCCTTTGACGGCCGTGGGTTTCATCCTTTTGGCATTCTACAGGATTTGCCTATAGGGGTTGAAGGAAAAACCGTTAGTTTAGATGTGAGGTGGTTGATGCCCCTCTAGACTACAACCTTCTCTTGGGTCGAAGTTGGTCTTACGTTATGACAGCGGTCGTTTCATCGGTATTTAGAGTCATAAAGTTTCCACATAACGGAAAGATCGTTACGATAGACCGGCTAGCTTACTTCTCATCTGACCCAGCCTCTTCGGAGAGTATTCAGCATGTCGGTAAAATGACTATCCCATATAAGGATGTTGGAGTAGGATTAGTTAAAGATGTCGGTTTACTGGAAACTTTTCCTTTTCCTTCAATCAACGCATCATCTTCATTTGCAACCATTCATATGATTACATCAGACACTATTTTTTATGACGATCCTTGGATCGTTCCTTCTGAATCTGAAATAGACTCATTTGGTAATTCTATGCCTTTGAGTCCATATGAAATTGCCTATGAAGCCGTGCAGTCTTTTGCCGACCTGTGTTCAACCGAAAATGACTTAATGAATGTGGTCCATGAGGAATCACTTTTCACATCAACCTCGGATTTAACTACGTTTTCTGAACTTGTTCACTCTGATGAGCAAATTCGGGAAATCCTATGTGTAGATGATTTACCATGGGAAGATCTCCATCACAGATCTTCATTTTTACCTGAGGATGATCGTTTTGAAAATGATTTCTCATCAGTCTTTACGACTGAATATGTCAAGGAACCTCAGAATCCAATGAAACATCCCGATTCAGAGTTAAATTTGGGAAACATCTCTTGAACTATTCCCATTGACATTTCGGTTAAGCCCGGAATTGTTGAGAACATTCATATAGGTGCCTCGTGTACAAATGACGAAATCCAGTTATATAAGGCCCTATTTCAAGAATTTCGTGACGTGTTTTCCTGGTCCTATGAGGAAATGCCAGGAATTGATCCCGCGATTGTTGTTCATGAGAACAAGACTTACCTGGATGCTAAACCCGTCCGGCAACGTTTGCGTCAGATTCACCCACGAAAAGCTGCTGCAATTAAAGCAGAAGTTGAAAAATTGTTGAAAGCAGGTTTCATTTATCTGATCCCGTTAACGGATTGGGTATTGAATATTGTTCCGGTTAACAAAAAACAGGGAACAATAACAATATGCATCGACTATAGGGACATTAATCGAGCTTGTCCAAAGGACAACTACCCAACTCCCTATATCGATCAAATCATTGATGATTGTGCCGGCAGCGAAATATTTTCCTTTATGGACGGTTTTTCCGGATACAATCAAATCAACATTCTACCTGCCGATCAACCAAAAACGGCTTTCATTTGTCCATGGGGGACATTTGCTTATTGCAAATTACCTTTTGGGCTCAAGAATGTCGGAGCAACTTTTCAAAGGGCGATGTCTTATGCGTTTCATGACATAAAACACATTGTGCAACCGTATCTCGATGATTTGCGTGCTCATTCATTACATCGAGCTGACCACCTCGTCCACTTACGTGCAATTTTTATGAGGTGTAGGCATTATCGTATTCGGTTGAACCCACACAAATGTGTCTTCTGTATAGAAACGGGTCGATTGCTGGGATTTGTAGTTTCGAAAGCCGGCATTCGCGTTGATCCCTCGAAGGTCGAAGCTATTATCAATTTGCCTCCTCCTTCGAGTCTTCGCCAACTCCAAAGTTTGTAGGGGAAAGCAAACTTTTTACGACGATTCATTCCTAACTACGCCGAGGTTACAAAGGATTTTACATGGTTGTTAAAACAAAATACTCAATTTTCTTGGGATGAGATAGCTCAAAAATCTTTTGATGCACTCAAACACGCGTTGACCCATACACCGTTGTTGCATCCTCCCAACTACAACCAGGATTACTTTTTGTATCTCGCCGCCTCCCATTCCACCATTGGAATGGTCTTAGTTCAGGAAGATGAATTCAGAACGGAACATGTGATATATTACCTTAGTCGCACATTTAATCCAACTGAGCTAAAATACTCACATGTGGAGAAATTGGCATTGGCAGTTGTTCAAGCTGTCCAACATTTTCGTCACTACATTTTACTACAAAAAACTATAGCGATTTCGGATTGCAACCCTATGATCTACATTTTGACCAAACAATTGCTAGGGGGCAAGTACTCTAAATGGATCGTTATCCTGCAGGAGTTCGACTTGGAGTTTGAGAAATCCAAGTCTAAGAAATCTTTAGTTTTTGCAGAGTTAATGTGTGACTTCCCTCGTGCTGACACGGAAACTGTGGCAGAGGAGCCCATTGCGGACGAATCTTTGTTTCTAATCAGCACTTTAGATCCGTGGTATGGGGATATCATCGTCTATCTCCAGACCCAATCCTTTCGGTCAGAAATTTCAAAGTCGGAACGTCGGAAAATTCGCTTCCAGTCCCAACAATTCAAAATTATTGGAGATACTCTTTATCGCCGTGGGGCGGATTCTATTTTTCGACGTTGCTTAACTCACGAAGAAGCTGAAAGGGTTCTAAATGACTGTCACTCTGGAGCATGTGGCGATCATATGTCTGGGTATGCCACAGCCCAAAATATATTGCACGCTGGCTACTTCTGGCCGTCTTTATTTAAAGATTGTATTACGGCGGTCCGAAAATGCCACAATTGCCAGATTTTTGATCGTAAGATGTGCGCTCCACCCGCTCCTCTCCACCCTATAATTTCCGTTGGTCCTTTTGCCAAATGGGGTATCGATTTTATTACATGTAACCCTCACTCGGCCGGGGGGCATGCGTATATCATCCTTGCGGTAGATTATTTTACTAAGTGGGCCGAGGCGATGCCTACATTCGAGGCAGACGGCAAGACAACTGCAATTTTCGTGTTCAATCATATAATTGCTAGGTTTGGTGTCCCACAAGCAATAATCACTGATCATGGGTGTCATTTTCGAAACGTTATGATGACCGAACTTACAGGCTAGCTTGGTTTACGTCACGATAGTTCAACTCCTTATTATCCACAAGCGAATGGTCTGGTTGAGTCCATCAACAAAGTTTTAGTTATCATGATCCGACGAATCATTGGGATTCATCGGTCGAATTGGCACAACATGCTATTTTCAGCGCTTTGGGCATACCGAACTTCAGTAAAAACATCAACAGGGTTCACTCCTTTCCAACTAGTTTATGGTTTGGAAGTCGTGTTACCCATTGAGTGCGAAATCCCGTCACTGCAAATGGCCATCGAGTTACTTCCAGCTACTTCCGAAGAGGAAAAGTATTTGTTATACTTAGCTCAATTAGATGAGAATCGACGTGATGCTGCATTGGCGATCGAGACTCAGGCAAAACGTATGAAAGCTCAGTATGATCGGAATGTGACCCCTCGAAATTTTTCGGAAGGAGACCTAGTGTTATTGTATGATCAAGCTAATGATAAATTAGGTGTTGGAAAATTCGTTCCTATGTGGCATGGGCCCTATATTGTCAAGCGAAAGCTAGCAAAAGGGGCCTATGAGTTGGTAGACTTTGACGTGGACTCTTTAGGTAAACCCAGAAATGGTCTTTACTTGAATAGGTATTATGCTTAAAAGAATGGGTATGGAGATTTTTAGTTAGATTAGTTTTTCTTTCTAGCAAGTGTGTTTTAGTTGAAAAGTGTGCTTAGCTTAGAGAGTGTTTTTCGTCGTTACTCCTGCTTATCTTGGTTTTACTCTTGATATTGCAGATGTCGATGCCTCTCCAAACATACATTGGATTTGCGGATGGTGCTTGTCGTAGTACACGGAACATCTCTTCCGTGGCTTGGGTTATCTATTCACCCTCTGACGAGTTAGTTTCTATGCATGGGGTAAGCCTCGGTCAAACAACAAACAACATTGCAGAGTACAGTGCAGTGATTGAATTATTGTCTGAATCTATTTCATTTGGGATTCGGAGTTTGATAGTGAGGTTAGATTCTGAACTCGTTGTATTACAGCTTAATAGAGTGTATGCCATTAGAAATCCAGTGTTATTAAGATTATTTTTGAGAGTGCGTCTCTTGGAACGTGAGTTTGATTACATTGAATATCAGCATATTCCAAGGTCTTTAAATACATTAGCAGATGCAATTGCTTCTCGAATGTTAAATAGACATTTGCAATAATCATACATGTGAATTTAAAATCATTCCATAACATGATTTACAAGATAAGCCGGTAAGAGTGATATATATATATATATATATATATATATATATATAGGAGTGTGTCAAAAAATACATCGTCTTCGATCATAGGTTGAAAAACACCTTATGATCGGCAAAAATGATAAGTACAAAAAACAAAAATGTCACATGTGCCCACAAAAGGCGATCATCCTATCACTGGTGATGATCTCTATAAGAAACCACTGCCCGGGCCACCTTGCAAAGGAACCTCCTAAAAGGTCCCGGGACTCCAATCACATAGCGCTGAATTCGACGAGGAATGTCGTCTATAGTGGTCTCAGGAATATCCCCTGTCAAGCACTCAAGATGGCTCTCCAACTCGGCCAAAACCTCTGCTGATTCGTCCTGTGGGGCTGGAAAGGGTGAAACTGGTTGTTTTCTCTCGAAAGGCCGGAGAGCGGCTGGTCACTGTGGACCCACATATGCATTTTAAATTTTTATTATCAGTTTTGAGACGATGCAAAAAATTAAAAAAAAATTAAATAGAAAAGTTGAAAAGGATTTTACCTGACTCATCCCACTGCTCTCCTGGTGGAAGAGCCATGTCTGGGTCACCACGGAAATCTATCCCGGCGTAAGGGAAGTCCTGAATGGCAAAAACCTGGTTTTCCAACCATTGGAAATACTCAGGTTTGAACCGAGCAACCTCTGTCCTCTCGTCCGGGTGACGGGCCATGATTGCAACCCATCGCATCAGTTTGGGCTCTCGAGGAAGCCCAGCTCCAACAGTAAGATGTTGTGGGATCAGCATAGGAACCCTCTCCAGGCCAAAACTCACGACCAAAGCCCCATAACCAAAGGTCTTTAGTCGTCCGCTCTTGGTCCTGGTCAGTTGGCCTTTCACATTGGCCAGCACAGCATTGCACCAGTTGAAGATGGTGCCTTGAAAGCAATCAACTGCCATATGCATCTGGGATCCGGTGGCAACATGTAATGCGGCAGCTCTGCAAAGTCTGGTGACAGTAAACGCAATCACCATGAGCTCAGGACGGGATATGGTTTTTATGTCTATCCCTTTGCCTTTAGCCTGGCTGTTGCAGTACTCTAGCCGGAGGCTATCGACAGACTGGCCACCTAGCCTAGTCCCATATAGAGTCAAGTCCTCGCCTCTCTTAGGCAAACCAGTCAAGAAATAAATGTCCTCCGGTTCGATTTCGAGCCGGTGCCTGCCAATGAAGAAACACTGGTCCTGAATGCTCCACCTGTCAACCAGCCATTGTAAGAAATCTACCTGAGCCCTCATGGCAGGAATGATCCAGAACTTGTACAGTCCGCATGCCCTCAAAGCATCAAGTGAAGGTTGATGATTCCACGCGGCGGTATCTGTTGGGACTCAGAATTGACCTATTTTTGACCTTATCTTTTTGCCGTATTATTATCCTTTTGCAGTCATAGGTTGAAAGCTTTTGATTTTATAATGACATAATTACCCCAAGGTACGAAGAACTTTCCGCATATCTATGTTTAATTGTTCATTGCATATTTGTGAATATCTTTATATTTATCCTTGGAAAAGCTGACTAAACTGTCAAGTAATTGTCTTAAGCTCGCAGGAATTATAATGTATAGTTGTTGTAACACCAGAAACAGCAACTACGCAGTTGCTGTAACACCAGAAACAGCAACTACGCAGTTGCTGCAACACCAGAAGCAGCAACTCCGTAGTTGCTACAGTTAGCAACAACAATCACCTAAAGCAAGCTATTTTGTAACAGCCGCGAATAACAGATGGCAACTATTTAAAGAACCCTGATGCGGCATAATCAAGCGAATGTCTAAAGCAAGAAGAACACAGTCAGCATGGCCTAAATCAGGAACAACATGGGGAAGCGGCAAAGGAATGTGAAGATCCCGAGAAGACGGTCGAAATCATTTACCAACTGTGTAACAGCCAGAACCCAAGAAAGAACATATTATCATACTGTTGTAACAGCGTTTTGAAATTCTTATTTTTGATAGAATGGTTAATTGAATGGGCTGTAATACTCTATTGTAATAGATGTCTCCTCTATAAAGAGGAGACATCTACATGAGAAGGGGGGTAGTCAGTGTCTATAGTCAGTCTGTAAGGGGAGATCTTGAGAACATCAGCAAGTCTGAACTTTATTGTATTCAAATCTTTTGGCAGATGAATATAAAACTGTTTTGAGTACTTAATCCAGTCTTCGTGTTCTTGGGGAATCTTGTGAGAGGGACTGGGCCCACCTTCCTCACAAGATTCACCCATTTACTTTCTTGTCAAGTGTGTAAGTGTGCAATAGTTTCTTTCTGGTACTCTGTTTGGATTCTATAGCATTACCTCTGGTATTTTCTGTTTTGCTTGTACTATGTTTCATTAATCACTTGAGTTTGTTTCTCACCGGTGAATGAGAGTGCAGTGTGCATTAGTAATCTGATTATAGGGGCAGGTGCTGAACGTCCCCATCTGGAGGATAGGGTCCTGATCCTCTGCCAACAGAGCATCCATCATTTCGCTTTCCAGATTTGTAGTTTTAATTAATTGCTTTTATTTTAACAAGTACTGTAATGACATAGCGTAAGAAATACGTATACTACAGCTTTTCAATGCTTTTAGAATTTAAGTACATACAGTACGCAGTCGCCTTTGGAATAAAAAGACTTTCCCTGGTTGACAATTAAAATGGTACTTGAATGTTTAATTCATAAACAATTCAACTAGCCAACATTTTGGCGCCGTTTCCGGGGAAGGCAACTAAAGATTTCTAAAAGCATTAATGGTTTCTTTGTGAAAATAACAGGTGTATGAGAGGACGCAAGAAACCTAATTTTGCAGGCGGCAAAGGAGGAAGAAAGACTTATATCGACGAAATCATCTCAAAGGCCGAAACATCACAGAGGACGAGTTCCCGGAGACCTCAGATCCAATACTCCTCACAAACAGACCGACAGACGGAGGAAGTAATAGGACCTGAAAGGAAGCTGGAAGCACCAGAAAACACTGAGGAACCGGTAGAAGAACCTGAAGAAACAGAAGACACAGAAGATAAAGCAAGTGATTCAGGAAAAAGACCAATGGAGGATAACAGAACAGAAGGAAGGGGGGAAAACTCGCTCTCTACCCTAGAATTCCCTATTGGGGAGCTCCCGAGAGGAACAACCCCCATGAAAAACATTCCACTCTCGGCATTACCCAACTTTCATGGGTTATCCTCTGAAGACCCGGACGAATTCCTCTTTGAATTCGACATACTATATAGAAGTTATGATTACATAAGTCCTAATCAGAAGCTGAAATTGTTTCCAGCAACACTAAAAGGGAATGCGTTGAGGTGGTTTATGAGCTCAGGAGCTCAGGCAATCACCACCTGGGACCAGATGAAAGAGGGATTTCTGGCCAAGTATCAAGACAACTGCCGGACAAGAGAAAGGAAGGAAGAATTGTTTAAAATGGTTCAGAAAGAGGACGGGAATTTGGAAGATTTCGTGGAAAGATTACAGTATAATCTGCAACGGTCTGATCATCCTAATATGAGTAAAGATATTTTGAAGACCATATTGCTGAAAGGGGTAAGAGATGACTGTCTGGACATGTTGAACATGCTTGGGAAAGGGGACATTTCCAAAGAACCCTTTGATGAAATTATTAATCTCTGCATGAGGTGTTCAAGGGGAGCAGCAGGTAGATCAAAAAGTAGAGATAATGTGCATTCAAGAGTTCAGAAGTCAGCCAGTGGAGGAGCAACAAGAGCTGAGATAGGTAACTTATTAGAAGAATTTAAAACTGAGATGCTAAGTTCTTTTGCTTCACAAATTGATGCTCTGCAGGTTAAGAAGAAACAGGCAGAAGCAGAAGCTGCTCTGGCAATTTTCTGTTCAAAATGCAGAGAAAAAAATCCACTCAGAGAATGCCCACTGGATAAGATACCGATCTACACAATCTTCGAGAAGGACCATGAAACACAGCAATGCCCCTCCCTGCCTGGAATCAAAGCAGCACTGCAGACAACTGAAGAAGAGGTTGAAGCAGTGTACCTGATGACACAGAGGAGGCAATGGCCGCAAAGACAAGGTATGAGCTCCAATACAACATTCAATCGTTGGAATAATAATCCTCCTTTTTACCCACCCATGAACCAAATGCAATACCCACCCTTCAATGCAATGAATTTTCCACTTATGCAGCAACCAAATCTTCCTTTTCTTGACCCTACTATATGGAATCCTTGGGCTCCCTAGCAACTGTACTTTAATCAATGGAATCCAAACTGGGCAGCCCAACAGATACCATTTCCTCAACAACAATAGTCTCTTTCCTTACCATCTAATAATCCTCTGAATAACTAGGCAATGAGACCACAGCTGCCTGTACAACCTAACCCCAACCCAAATAATAATAAAGCCCTGCAAGTTATTGACATTCAAAATCATCCTATCTCTCCCCTGCAATGTAATGATATTCATCTTCGCTCAAGGATAATAGTCGAACCCATTATAGATGATATTACAGACTCTGACAAAGAAGAGGCTAGAAAAGAGAAACCGGCTAACCATAGTGTTGAAACAGCAGAATCAGCACCTAACAATAATGATCAAACAATAGATCCGCCATTCCCTGAAAGGCTGACTCTCACTAAAACACCTGAACAACCTACCTTTAACCTTTTAGGAGAGCTACAGAACTTGTATGTCAAAATCCCATTATTGCAAGCATTAAGGGATGTTCCTATATATGCTAGAACTGTTAGAGACATCTATATAAAAAAGCCTGGAAGGAAGGCTAAAGATCCCCTCACAGTTCATGTGATGGGGGAATTAACTGCCTTAATGACTGAAAAAGATTATCCTGTGAAGTATGGTGACCCTGGTCACCCTACAGTAATAGTCCAGGTCGGAAAAACCTTTATCTCTAAAGTCTTAGTAGATTTAGGAGCTGCAATAAATATTATGACACTCGAAACAACACAATTGCTCCAGCTAAAAAACTTTATCAGGGAAACTCCAACTATCTTAGAGTTAGCTGACCGTTCTACGATTAAACCTGAAGGGATCATTGAAGACCTTATAATCTCTGTAGAATCCTGGAATTACCCGGTTGACTTTGTGGTGTTACAAACTAAAACAAATTTGGGGGGTCATCCGTTGATTCTAGGGAGACCTTGGTTGGCTACAGTAGATGCTTTCATCAGCTGTAGATCTGGATCAATGACCATCTCCAATGGACAAGAAACTAAACAGCTTACCCTCTATCCTCATGCCACACCCATGATTAATAGTGACAATTCTGTATGGCTAGACTATGAGGATGAGGAAACCCAGCCTATATTAACTATTGGACAAGCTTTGACTTTTAAGGACTCCACCGAAGATGAACTAATTAGCAGTTTTATTTCTGAACCCTCTTCGGTTAATCCAGAAACATTTAACCACTTCGCTGCAATCTTAGAACCTGAATCCCAACAGAATATGAAAGATGAAAACTTATGCGAGACAGCATTAGGCAACCCTTCCAAGAGCACAACAATCAAAATTGAACCTGGTAAAACACTAAATATAAATCCTGATTTGACTGATGATGAAAAACAGAATTTAATAAAGTTACTCCAAGCAAATAAAGAGGCATTTGCATGGGACTACACAGACATGAAAGGGATTTTCCCTGAATTATGTACTCACCGTATTTATATTAAGGAGGGATCCCGGCCAGTCTGTCAACCCCAGCGAAGAATGAACCCTAACCTTAGAGAAATTTTGAAGGAGGAACTCCAAAAACTTTTAAATGCAGGATTTATATATCCAATATCTGATAGTGAGTGGGTTTCCCCACTCGTAATTGTACCAAAGAAGAATGGGAAATGGCGAGTATGTGTAGACTATAGATCATTAAATAAAGCAACCCAGAAAGATCATTTCCCTTTACCTTTTATTGATCAAGTATTGGATAATTTAGCAGGTAAGAAATTCTTCTCATTCTTGGATGGGTTTAGTGGATACAACCAAATTAGGATTGCACCCCAGGACCAGGACAAAACCACATTTACCAGCCCATGGGGAACCTTTGCTTATAGAGTACTTCCATTTGGGTTGTGTAACGCTCCAGCGACATTTCAAAGAGCGGTGATAGGAATCTTTTCTGATATGTTAAACGATTCATTAGAAATCTTCATGGACGACTTTACTCCTTATGGAGTGACCTTTGAAGATGCTCTGCAAAACCTTGAAAAAGTACTTAAGCGGTGCATAGAAGCACACCTTGCTTTAAGCACTGAAAAGTGCCATATGATGATGAATCAGGGTATTGTATTAGGTCATTTCATTTCTTTTTTAGGAATTCAAGTCGACCCAGCTAAGATTCAGGTGATTCAGAACCTTCCTATCCCCAAAACACAAACTGAGGTGAGAAGTTTTTTAGGACATGCCGGATATTACAGAAGATTCATTAAGGATTTTTCTAAAATAGCTTCTCCTCTATTTGTGTTATTAATGAAAAATGCTGAATTCAAGTGGACTGATGACTGTGAGAATGCATTCAATAAACTTAAGCATCAGTTGTCCGCAGCTCCTATTTTGAGAGGACCTGATTGGGCATTACCCTTTCATATCTCCTCTGATGCCTCAGATACGGAAATTGGAGCTGTCCTGGGTCAGGAAGAAAACAATCTCCCCTATGCTATCTATTTCATCAGCAAAAACATGACACCAGCCGAGCTAAATTATACAGTGACTGAGAAAGAATTTTTAGCAGTTATTTATGCTATTAATAAATTTCGGCATTATATTACTAGCTACACTATCTTTGTGCATACTGATCACTCGGCCATTAAGTATTTAATGAATAAATCAGTTATAAATGCCCGAGTCACCAGATGGCTATTACTATTGCAGGAATTTGACATCACAATTGTAGATAGGCCAGGTAAAGAAAATGTAGTTGCTGATTTTCTTTCTCGTTTAAAAACTGATGAAAATGTTCGAGTAGATGATTCTTTTCCTGATGAGTATTTATTTGCAGTATCTGCTCACTCACCCTGGTATGCAGACATTGCCAATTATCTAGTTGCAGGAAAACTACCATCACACCTATCACACAGGGAAAGAAGGAAGATCATCCAGCAAAGTGCTAGGTACAGCTGGATAAGCGGGTGTCTGTTCCACACAGGAATAGATCAAGAAATCAGGAGATGCGTTGGGGAAGACGAGATTTATGATATATTGAAAGCTTGTCACGATGGTCCTTGTGGAGGACATTTTGCAGATAAAAGAACAGCTCACAAGGTACTTAGAATGGGTTATTACTGGCCATCACTTTTTAAAGATGCTAGAAAATATGTGAAGGCTTGTGACAGCTGTCAAAGAATGGGCCAGCCCAACCATAGGGATGAAATGCCACTCAATCCCCAGGTAACTCTCGAACCCTTTGAGAAATGGGCATTAGATTTCGTAGGTCCCATTAATCCTCCATCTAATCAAAGAGTTTATATTTTAGTATGCACAGATTACATGACTAAATGGGTAGAGGCCAAAGCACTTATTAAAGCTAATGAAGAAGCAGTACTAACATTCTTATTTGAAGAAATCTTTGTTAGATTTGGATTACCCAGAGAATTAGTCACTGATGGAGGACCTCCTTTCAATTCTCATGGCTTCAAAGATACACTCCAAAAATATCATATCAAGCATAAGATGACCACACCATACCACCCCCAGGAAAATGGGCAGGTGGAAAGCACCAACAAAGTCATAGAAGCTATCTTAACAAAAACGATAAAGGAGAATAGAAGGGACTGGTTTCAGCGGTTGCCCGAGGCTCTTTGGGCCTATAGAACCACCTGGAGAAATACAACAGGCTTTTCGCCCTATGAATTAGTTTTTGGAAAGAATGATATTTTTCCTGTAGAGTTTGAGATTAAAACCTTAAGAACTGCCTTAGCTGTTAACCTTGATTTAACTGATGCACAGACAGCCAGGTTGCAGCAGTTGCAGGAATTGGATGAGAAAAGACTGGATGCCGTCCATCAAACAACTATGATACAGCAACAAAGAAGCAGATGGCATGACAGAACCATCAAGAAAAAGCAGTTCCAGAAAGGTAACTGGGCTCTACTTTATGATTCACGTTTCGAGAATTTTCAAGGGAAGCTGAGAACAAGATGGTTAGGGCCGTACGAAGTGGATACTGTTTTCCCAAATGGAACGGTTAGACTTTTAACAATTGATGGAAGCATAACACCACTGTTAGTGAATGGCTACCGACTTCGGTTATATCAGCGGCCGGTTTCCAAAGAGGATTTTAAAGCCACTTGCATGGCAATAAAACAGTATTATTTTCTAGGGGAACTTGCTGTCCCTCAAAACACTTGAGTTTCGATTATTTATGTAATATTTAGGATAGATATTCTTTTTTTTTAACTAATAAATCCTGCCAAGGATTGCGATATTACATTTCAGTATTTTGCAGGTGTTAGCTTGGGAAGTAGCTGAGAACAAAAAGTCTCAAAAGGAATTACTGTGTGGACTCCGAATCCCTGTTGCTGCAACACCATTTCCCGTTGCTGCAACACCATTCCTGTTGCTGCAACACCATCCCTGTTGCTGCAACACCACTCCCCGTTGCTGCAACACCATTCCTGTTGCTGCAACACCATTCCTATTGCTCCAACACCATTTCCCGTTGCTGCAACACCATTCCTGTTGCTGCAACACCATCCCTGTTGCTGCAACACCACTCCCCGTTGCTGCAACACCATTCCTGTTGCTGCAACACCATTCCTATTGCTCCAACACCATTTCCCGTTGCTGCAACACCATTCCTGTTGCTGCAACACCATTCCTGTTGCTGCAACACCATTTCCCTGTTGCTGTAACACTACTTCCATTACTCCGACACATTCCCCGTTTTCACAAACGTCTTTTTTCCCAATCCCTGTTGCCCCAACGGTAATTTCCTGTTGCTGCAACACTAATCCCGGTGCCACGATATTGCTTCCCGATCACGAAATATCCTTCCCAGCAAAATTCCCTCACGTACAAAAATTCCTGTCCTACCACTTCAGCCCCAAAAGAACAAATCTTGATAAAATATACCACCTCTTGTGATGATTACAGCACCTCACTATCACTTCCCGTCATTATCATTACAAATCACCCATATTCCCATGCTTTCAAATCTGCGGTAATTATTACAGTTTGACAGAAGACAAGAAAAGACTTTTTGACGCAGCGATCAAAAAGGTAAAATATGAAGGTACGCACGTTTATGAATGAGCATTAAATAATAGATAACGCGGAAAAAGTTGATAGGACCATCAAATGATTGCATTCCAAATCATATCATTTACACGTAAGAGGGGGGGGATTACCAAAGCAATTCTCATAATGACAAACCACGCCAACCACCGCCACCCTTAATTCTCCCGGTTGTATGTAAAAGCCACGGCATGTTACCATTTGCGATGTATACTCTGAGTTGAAATCAGTAGCTCGGCTCTGAATTCTGAAGATTCACCGAGACAACAGCCATGGGAGGAACCCTCATTACTCATGAACCTGGCACGACAGCAGTCCTGGAACTCTTTCCGGAAATTTACCAAATTTTCTTGCAAGCTGGATGGATAGAGTATTTCAGCAGACTTCCGGACTTTGACGAGCAGCAAGTCCTGGAATTCACATGCAATTTGACAGAAGGATTCTCTGTCGTCCAAGGAATTCAAGTTCCAGTCACGGAAGAAATCATAGCTGAAGTCACCGGACTTCCAGCCAATGGCACACGGTGGTTTAGCAGAAAGCACCTGATTCTGAATGCACAGCAAGATTTTCTCCGACCAGGCGAGGAAGTAGAGACCAAGGGCAGAGGTGTAGCACTGCGGTCGTTACCTCAACCATGGCCAAAAGTTGCTGAATTCGTCAAGCAATATCTGACGTGCAAAGGTCGCTACCAGGTAATATACCAGCACGACTTCGTCCTGTTAAATCACTTAAGAAATGGTCAATTATTGAACATGCCATATTATTTGCTGGGTTGTCTCAAAAATATGTCACGATATGCTATGAAAGCGAAGCATCCAGTTCTCTCCTTAAAACATCATCGCTTAGCCCAATTGCTGATTAACAGAGCCCTCACTCTAAACAACCCTCCACCCCCCATTAATCCCCATCCGGAGGAAGGAATTCCACAGCCAGACAATGAAGGTCCTCATCAAGAAAAGGAAACTCTTCGTCAAGCTGAGGACACACCTCAGCAAGACGAAGAGCTTCCTCAGCAAACGGACGACATGCCTGAACAAACCCCTTTGGAAAACCCTCAGCAAGTAGAGCATATTCCCGAACAACCCCAGCAAACACCCCTGCACGCTACTGAGAATGAACAAGCAGCAGCAGAATTCACCACATCTCCCAAAAGAACCAATCCTTCCGCTCCCATACTCAGTATTTCTACTGATGATTCCGATGATAATATCCCAATTACTCAGCTTAAACGAAAAATGCAGCAGGTAAAGAAAACCCCAGCAAAAAGAAGAAGAACTAGGGTTTCAACCAAAGCACCTACTACTCTGACTACTGTCCCTACCTTAAAAGCTAGCAAGAAGAGAAAAACGCCTCAATTCCCTGCTTCTCTACCAAAACGAAAATCGGTAGTAGTTGAATCTCTTAATTCCTCCAGTTCACCACCCATCACTTTAAGAATCTACACTCCAGCCACTCCTCGAAACTCCTCTCCCTCACCCACAGAGGCTGAGATGCAGAGTGTTCATAGCTTCGTGGCATCATATCTTAAGACAACTGATACACAAGAACCAGTTGCCGACACCCAGAGTGATAGTGACCAAGTGGCTGCAACACAAGAAACAACCACTACCCCAGGTGATACACAAGAACCACCTGCGGGGAATACTGATCAAATTGACGAAGCACAACCTCTGCTTCCACTGGAATCTACTGTCCCACAGGATCAGCCTACCATACCTGCCCTACAGGAGGAAATTGAGTTTCTGAAATCTCAGATTCAGGACTATCAGGAAGAGATAATAAGGGTCAGGGAAGCATATCAGAAAGAATTCAGCCTGCATGTTTTAGCACGAGTAGCGTCTACAGCAGAGAAAAGTAAAGATAACGAATATATGTGTACAAATTGTGGTGAAATATATACTCAGGCAGGATATAAGGTAGTACAAGAACCAATGAAGGAAGCCTCCGCTGCTGTAGATGAAACAAAAGAGCTTGCTGATGCACAAATAGAAATCCCACAATCCTCTGCTGAGGCAGAAAAACCTGTTGACACACAAGAACCAACAGGTTCTTTAGAAGAAATGCAGGCAGAAAAACCTGTTGACACACAAGAACCAACAGGTTCGTCAGAAGAAGTGCAGACAGACAGACCTGTTGTTACACAAGAACCAACAGGATCTTCAGAAGAAGTGCAGACAGAGAAACCTGTTGCCACACAAGAACCAACAGGCTCTCCAGAGAAGATGCAAGACCAAGACCAAGAGCTTACTGACACACAAGAACCAGTAAGTTCGCCTGAAAATGCACAAGATCAAGAGCTTACTGACACACAAGAACCAGTAAGTTCTCCAGAGACTGCACAGGAACAAACAGAGGAGCTTGCTGACACTATGCAGGAAGAAAATAAAGAGGAGAACAAGGATTCACCCTGGCCTACCCAATTTGCTATGGAAGAAGAAGCTACACAAGAACCAGGAAATGAAGAAGGAAACACTGAAAGGATTATGGAACGAGAAGAAGACATAGAAGAAAATGAGGAAAAAGCTACAGACTCACCCCGGCTTACCCAGAGTATTATGAAGGAAGAAGAAATAGTTTCAGGAGAAAATGAAGAAAAACTGGACTCACCTAGCCCTATTCAAGTTGCCAAGGAGCTAGAAGAAGAAGAAAAAGATACAGACTCATCACGGCTTACCCAGATTATTATGGAGGAAGAACAAATAGTTTCAGAAGGGAATAAAGAAGAATTGAATCCGTCCAGCCTCAGTCAAACTGCCAAGGAGCAAGGAAAAGATGAAGAAAAAGGGACAGATTCGCGCCAATCTAGCATGATATATTCTCATCCAACAGTATCCACGTCCTCATGCTCCCGTTCGCGCCAATCTAGCATGATATATTCTCTGCATCAAGAATAAAGATTAATTAGATTGCTAGAAAAACTTTTGGTTGGTCCATTTTTGAGAAATTTTGGGTTCAAAACCCTTGTGGCGGGGTACGCACCCTCCACGTTAGACACAGTGCGTGGGTACGCACTTTGTCTACACGAAAGGTGCGGACCCCGAGATTTTTCCCAATGGAGAAAAAGTCAGGGTCCGCGAATCCGCAATGGTAAACCTGCGGACCCCCGCGCGCGGGTTTTGCACCTAAAAACCCTCCCAAAAAACAAAATGAGGGGCTAAATCAAAAAACTAAACGGTTGAAAATGAAGAGTAAGATGATGTGGATTACCTGGAGAAGGCGACGCTCGATTCTGACGGTTGGATTTTCCACAATCTTCACGGGAAGTTTTCTAAGCAAAAGCACTATTTTCTCACCCAAACTCGAATGGTAAAAATGAATTGTCAAAACCCCTTTTTATAAGTTTTTTGAGTAAATGAATTCCAAATTTGTTTATGTTTCACTTTGAAAAGGTATTTTACGACATTTTTGTCCATTTCAAACAGGTATGAGTAATGTTTGTGTCTTTGTGCAGAATACAAGATTGTTCAGGCGAAATCTATTATTTTCAACGAAAAAACAAGTAGAGTCATCTTTTAAGCCCTTTTCTGACTCCTAAAACATGAAAAGATTGCCGAGCATTTCTTTTACACTCGTTAAAACGGAATTAAAAGACGGTCCACTTACAGCTCTTTTCCGACCGTAAAAAACATGAAAAGATTGCCGGATTTTTGTCGTTTCAAATTCGATATTGGTTATAAAACGACGTGTCGTTGATCGCTTTTTTACTTTTTCGGGTCAGTGACACTAATAACGAAAAGTAATCCTTGGTCGTAAAAGATCAAGCGGTTCTCTCAAGTATTATTTTATACTTTTTCGGGCTTGGGAGACACAAATTTACGAAAAAGGTCAACCCTGGAGTCTTCTTAAGTTTTTTCAGACTCTCTAAAATTGAAAAACACCGAGTTTCTCCTATACTGGACTCGTTAAAATTTCACAGTAAAGGACCTGTTCAATTACAAACAGGAACGAACCACTCCTTCTTAGGGTTCGAACCTAAACTAAGTTGGACTCATCCGAAGGATGAGCTTATAATCAAGCAAATGTTATCCTCCTCAAGCTTGTAAAAAATAAAGAGGTACTTGCCAGAAATGGTGGGGGAAAAGAGAGGAAAATGAGTCTGTTTGTCATACTTTGTAACCACTCTTGAACACGACACTTTTATTCACCTGGGTTGGGAAATCCTTTGCATAACAGTTGATCAAACCACATTGAAAGTCTTCAGCCGGTTTCTGGGTATTAACTTTGGGTCAATTGTCACCAAGCCATCTGTTGTGTCGTTATGTGTTCAAGAGGTCACTGCCAATAAGCCATTCATCTGCAAAATATCTGTCATCCATCTTGACCATCCCTGAGTCAGTCCTTGCAACTAAATTTCGTCAACTTGATCTATGATTTCGTGTTGTAGGCTTGCCTACGACGAATCGCTTTCTATCGACATCAGCACATTATCTAGAAAGATGATCTAGGAATCATCAGTACCTTGAAATCTGCATGCCTCAATGGCAGGTTTCTCGCCTTTGACGACAGTTTACATCATTGACTTTCGATCGAAGGATTCCGTGACATGTTCGACATCAACACATCTACTCACATCTCATGGATTGTACTGGGTACTTTGAGAGCCATTGACATCACTGGTGGTTTCTCTCACAATTGTTAACAGTTTACATCATTGACTGGTAATCAAGTGGTTTCTACCATGTTCGACATCAACACATTTATTCGCATGGATAGAATCGTACTATTTCGGGATATAGAAATGAAGACCCTGGATCTAGTTTCCACCATCCAGGCTGCGAGGAATTTTGTATTCATTATGTTGTGGACTATTCATAAACAGATGGCTGTGTCCATACTGTGTTCACACAAGTCAATACTTATGATGTTTTACAATATCATTCATGTATCAGACAACAGATAGGTTTTCTAGTTAGTTTTGATCTGAGTATGGGAATGCCTACCTCAGCGATGATATGATCTCATATATATATCTTGCATTGAATGTTTTTACAGGTTTTGACCGAGCTCTCCACATGATAATCCTCGAAATGATAAAGTACTTCACTCTTCCTATATGATAAATGAAATCCTCATCTACTACAGACTTCGCACTTTAGGGGGCAATCTGTTACACAAAAATATCGTCACCATGATTATTTGCAGTCAGTATGGGTCTATCATCACTTGTACTGTCCTCCTAAGCAAGTCTAGGACCTCAGCTCTTCAAATCAAGCTTTGGAAGTGGGAGAAAGACATTAAAAATCAATGTAACTCTGGTTCCGCACTTTCTCTCATGGTCACCTGTTGTCCCACACCTTTTGTGTACAAAAGTTGCGTACCTACGCGCTCTGTTCCTAACGGTGCAGGTGTAGACCCCTATGAAATTCAAAAGGCACAATTTTTATCTTAAAAAACTCACTTTGGGTTAATTCTAGAGTTTTCTAGAAGGAATTTTGACGTGGATTGTTCGCTCTAAGGTGGTTCATGCATCCCAAAAGAGAAGGAGCTAATCCCTTGACTAAAGGAGCTATCCCTTTGAAGGAGGACCTAGTAACTTCCCTCCATTGCACTATAAATACAGGCATTGGGGTGAGGACTAGAGAGGTTAGAAGCTGAACATTTTGAGGGTAAATGTTGGTGAAATTGAGACTCTTTGGTTGAGCTTGAGAGGAGAGATCACATACCTCTTGGTTCCATTGGAGAGTGAGTGAAACTTGTCAAAGTAGAGGAGACATCTTGTTGGACCCTGGGAGGAGCTTGTACAGCGTCAAGACAAAGGTTGTAAGGTTTTCTTCTTTTGAATTAATACAATCAAACTCATTTTTCCCAACAAGTATCTTATGTTATTTGTTTCATGGATTCCTTGACTTTCATGTTAAATATGTTTTATGCAATTGGTTTTTCAGGTGCTATTTAATGTGTTTGCCTGGTTTGTGTTTGCAGATTCGCGAAAAGGAGCTCATTTGGATCAAAGAAGCGAGGGCATCCACAAGCTTGCATTGGACCAAAGGTAGGCCCTAAAAGCCTTTGTTTTCTATTGTTAATTAAAGCATATTTAGAGAAAGATAGTGTCTGGTTGGTCTGCTTGTCGTTAGGTCTTCTTTAGATTCTAGGAAGGTCCATCTTGTCCGCAAGATCGACTCATTCCGCGGGACAAAGACTGCGCCTCAAAGGCTAGGGTTTGATAATTGAGGGAGGCAGTGACCATTGCTCACTGTGGCTCAGTAAAGTAGCCTTTGATCTATGTTTCCCTCACAATTTATTGTTCACCGTAGTAGAAAATCATGTGCCTTGATATACTTGGATGCTTTGGCTATCTACTCTCCTTCACGATCTACTCTCCACTTTATGAACACTCTTAGACTTAATTTAGTACCATGTTCAATTCCAAAGAAGAGGCAATAATAAAAAAGATGGAAACTCATGGGGTATGGCTTACCCTTCTAACTATTAAATAGAAGATCTTACAATAGACTAATAATTTTCTAGAAACATTAGGAATAACAAATTTCTAGAGATATTTAGGACTAATAAATTTCTAAAAATATTTAGGACTAATAGCCAATTACTTGTTTAACTCAGTTAATAAGAGAGATTAAATTATATTTTAACATGTACTACTGTTGTTGGGAAAAGTGTCTACTCAGAACGCCCCTATCCCACTAAGGTGTGACAGTGCCTTAGCAACAAACAAGGAAAACTACTTTCGTATTCTTCTTTATGAACTGTAAATGAAGAGGAATAAGATAAACTAACCTGTGTCTTGCGCTAGTCCTTTGATCCAATCTCTCTCCTCTTTGACAGCTTCCAGCTACCTGCTCCTTCACTTGCCCAGCTTCACCAAGTTCCTGCAAGATCACAGAAGAGGAAAACTACACAAAGACATGGATTTACATTCATAAATAGCTTAGGATCAGATTTAAGCTAAACATGCAAATATAACAAAACATCATTGATACACAAGCATGTAGGAGAAACTCAAATAGTTTTATTGATATAACAAGAAGATCCAGGAGGAGTTACAACCGATGATTCCTGATCCAGCATCAACCCCCCAGCAAAGGAATCCCCTCTTCACCTCCAACAAAGCATAAATCACCCAATGCACTGATCTCTATCTCAAAACCAACAACAATTCTCTGCAAAGTACAAAATTCCAGCCTCCGGATCTCTGGGATGAGGGATCCATATATAGATGTGTGCAAAGAGGATGAGTCAGCTTATGATTTGACTTGTGGCTTCTCTTTGTCAGTTCTTGCTTCCACTTGGAGACTGAGAGCCTCTTACTCATCCTTGGTCGAACTCAGTGAGGCAAGTGTCATTGGGGAAGATTCTGGAAGCTTCCATTATCTGTCCACCTCATGGAATGACACTGCCATTTGTCATTTCCCGCTCAGCGCACCCTGGTAGTGCATTTAGGTGCGTTGCAACGCACCTAGCTAGTGTACTGGGGTGCTATGCAACGCAGTTAGCTAGTGGAGCAGCTGAAATGATCCTGATTTGACTGATTCTGAGCAGTTTCTGGTGGAGAACTTCTGGGGGAAGCTGTAATTGGTTGACCTTGTTCCTCTAGGGGTAGGAACAACACTTTTAGGGACTTAGGATCCCTTGGTTTATGGACATTTCATGCTTAGAGCTGTAAGGCACAAAAATGTCTATAACAGTTGCCCCCTAAAGTATGAGGCCGTTTATCGGGTGAAATGCTTTATTAGGAGGATCTGAAGTTCTTTCAATGCTGGGAGGAGACCTGTAATAAGATACAATACAATACATTATCTTCATACTGTTTTCATGATCTAGCTGAGGCGGGCATTCCCATGCTCAGCTTTATAAATTCATTTTTATGTACACAGGACAGACAATCGTCTGATGGTAGACTGATGATTTTGATGAAGTCATCATCCTTTTGGTAGGATGATTATATGTGCTGCAATGCTGTACATGTCAATGTCTTTATTTTTCCTGAATATTTATCACAGCCCGGATGGATGAAACTAGATCCGGGGTCTTCAATCTCGTCTGATCTTCACTCGAAGTACAAGTCGATCCATGTGAAAAATGTTTTGAAGTCGAACATGGAAAGACATCGCTTGATTACCAGTCAATGATGTAAACTGTTAACAAGCGCGAGAGGAATCACCGATAAGGATGATGACCCTCAAGGTACTGCAGTACAATTCACGTGGTGTGAATAAAGGACTTGGCGTCGAACACCACGCAAAATCTTTCGGTCGAAGGTCATTGATGTATACCTGTCGCCGGAAGTGAGAAACTTGCCATTTAGGCATGCAAGCTTCAAAGTAGTGAATGGGGTGTTCCTAGATCAACTTCTTGGATAATGAACTGGTGTCGACAAGAAGCGACCCGTCAAAGGAGGGCCTTAATGAATCCCACATCAATGACATGGAACGGAGCAAATGATTTTGATGGAGGTGAAAACGATCTGATGATATATGGTTCAGGATGGCAGTCATGAAGGAATGAAGTATAATGTATGGTAGTGGATGGAACACGGGTGACTTCTCTGGATGACTTCTCTTGAACATGGCGGTGACACTTATGTGATGGATCGGTAGCATTTACCCCAAATGTGGATGGTATGGCGTGACCATGGTGATGTGACCGGTGAATGAAACAACCCAACCCGACTCAGGCACGGAGTGGAAGTGTCATGTTCAAGAGCGACTTGCTACCAATAAAGATTCTTTGAGTTTCTTCCCAATTTTTCCCCAGTCATTGCTGACCAGTACCTCTTTATTTTTGTCAAGCTTGAGGAGGATAACATATGCTTGTTCTATAATTTTCCCTTCGGGCAAACCCATCGCTATGTTTTAACGAGCCTAGCGATAGTGAAACTCGTTCTCGTCTAAAGACAAGTTTGTCACTATTAATCTTTTTAACGAGTCTAACGACAAGGATAACTCGGTCCTTTTCATTTTTAGAGAGTTTGAAAAGGTACGTAAAGTTAACTCCGGAATTCCTTTTTCGTCATCTAATCCCTTAAGTCCGACAAAGTATAAAACAATACAGAAGGGATGAATTTTCGATAGTTTTAACGAGCCGAACAAAACAAGCGCTCGATCTTTTTGTGCAATAATCCCTCAGGTCCAAAAAGATTAAAATCTAGAGGAGGGATAGCACTTCCGGTCGCTTTAACGAGCTGGAAGGCCAAAACTCGGAAATCTTTTCATATTTTACGAGTCAGATGAAAAGAGCTTAAAGAAGACTTGTCTTTTGAGGAACGAGTGATAAAATGGGTAGCAGCTGATTCCAGGTAAGGGTTGGAATTTTCCAATCACGGCAGTGTCACAAGGATGGCTGGTGAAATCACTCTTCGCAGCTGTTCCTCAAAATGGGTAAACAATCAAATGGAGGTGAATGATCGGCCAATGAAAAGTGGAGGTGACAGTGCAAACACGACCAAGGCTTTAATGGCTGATAATGCTACATTCACGGTGGTTATTTACCGGAGGATAGTTCATTTTTTTAACGAGCTTAAACGCGGATTGAAACACTTGCTTGGTCTTATGTTTATTTTTTAACGAGCTTGAACTATGTGCTAAAACTGCTCGATAATCCAGTCATATGATAAGAATGTCTCATATAAAACGGCAACATTTAGATTTTTGCCCCACATCCTTTCTTTATGCAAGTTAGGAAACGACTAATCCTACGAGTTTAAAGGGTTAGCCTACGGGTTTAAAGGGAGGACCTAAAAATTTAAAAAATAAATAGCCGCCCCTTGCTTGCATTCCAAAAGGTTTGCATGCCCCCAGGTATAAAATATGGTTTCAAGGTTACCCCTCAATTTGCAGACAAAACATTTGTTCTATCAGGAAAGGCCTACCTCTTACAGGTTACCAAAGATTGCTCTATTCGCGGTGCAAATAAAACATTTCCTCGGCGATGTCTACCGAGATAAACAAAGGTGAGCAACAACGAGCGCCACTCACATAACTTTGACAAGAGAATCTTTTTCTAGAATAACCCCTCTTCCACTAACGGACGGGGTACAGACTAGTCATATTCTCCCGCGGAAACCTACCCTATACCTAAAGTTTTCCTGCCGAAGCAGACCAGGACGCATGCCCCTTAGGTTTCAGTCATATCCCTCTGAATTACTCGTGCTCATCGGGAGGACGGACTGGGGGTTGAGACATTTCTTGCGTGAAGAGACCATTTAGGGATGGTATATGACTATTTTCTATGCGTGATCCGAGAAATGAAAGCTGGTCTACGAGCTTGACCACTCTTCCTTCGTGCGGAAAACACATTACTCTAAAGAGTGAGGAGATGATGGCTCCCATGCAATAAATATAGTCTCGCCCAAGGAGTAGATTGTAATCTAAGGGTCCTTGAACTACCATTACGTTCATTTGAACTGTCTTCCCTCTCAATGTTATGGGCACATTGGGAAGGATCCCTAAAGGTCGACTGGTTCCTTTATCAAAGCCTGTCAGATTTCTCATCTCAGGCGAAAGCGATGGCGAACCAAGCGCTTTCCAAGCAATAGAGGAAAGGATACTCACAGAAGCCCCCTCATCTATGATGGTACCAGTCATGACCATTCTATATATTTGAACGATAATTCGGAATGGTATGCTTGCTGGTAAACGGGGTCTGCCTAGTTGATTCCAGTCGAAGGAGACAACTAGGTTGCTTGGAGGTGGGACCGAGTAGACGGCCGGGTACGGCTCTGACGAACTTCCTTCCTGCGGTAAAGGAATGGGTAAATTGCCCCCATGTTCGTCGGAGTCTGTGTTTATGAAGACAATTTGGACGATGTCATCCTTGTTCTCTCCCATGATGGTATCATCTGAGGATAAAACCTCTGAAGGCAAGACCGGGTCAACTGCCGTCTCGACCTTTTGACTTTCGTCTGGTATGGATTCAGATGGTTTATCTTCAATGATAGGTGCTTCGGCTGACCACCTGAGCGGGGCAGCCGGGTTTTCAACTGGTGACAGACTCGACAAGAGTTTTTTATATCCAGGAGGAAGTCGCAACGGTGAAACCGGACGATCTTCCAAAACTCTTTTAGCCTCGTCTAAGAAGGGACAACGGTGGACGGCATGATCGCCTTCGCACAGTTTACAGGGAAATCTAGCTTTCCCTTTTTGTCCTGTGGCTTCACTTTCACTAGTTGACGGTGTGCTGTCAACATGGCCATCAGAGGTTGACGACACCAGATTGTGCAAACGGGGAGACCAGTCCCTTAGTATCCGAGGGATGCAAGGACAATCTCTGTGAAAGTGGTCTCCCTTGCAAATGACACATGGTGATTTAGGCCTGGTCAGTGCAGTGTGTGGATTTTCATTAGACGACACTCGTTTGCCCCCATTCGCTTTTGGCTCCTTCTTCTTTTTCTCTTTCTTCTTCTTTTCCTTCTTCTCCTTAGGAACTTGACTTTTGGCTTTGCCAGCCCCATCAAGCGAAGAGGAAGGAGGAGAGGAAGAATTAGAGGAAGTAGAAGGTTGGTGGGTAACTCTGGACTGGTCTAACTGCTGATTCGATTGTTCAGGAATAGTGGTGTTCTGAACGACATTGGTTGAGAAGAGCCATACTAGCAAGCCAATTGTCAGTCCTGGAAGCGACAAGGTGGCCATATGGGGTGCACCAACATCTCCCCAAGAGGAGAAGGGACTAGGATTTCCACCAAGGGGAATTCCTTGGTTGGTAGACTCCATTTTCTCAACCTAAGATCAACGTAGGAAAAGGGTATGAATATTCCATTTAAAATAAATTTTAAGACGCTTGGACACAACTTGTTTTTTCAATTTTAAAGAGTCGAGAAAAAACAAAAGATGACTCTAGTCTCCTTCGATTTTTAATGAGCCTGAAGTGACAAGTGCTCAGATGGACCTTTTCCGTTAAAGAGTCTGAAAAGGAACGAAAGGGACTGCTCTGGAGATCTAGGTAGAGGGAGTACCAAACCAATCACAAAACTGCAGAATACGTTTTACGGTACGACAGTCAATCTTCCCGAATGCTGTGTTCGGTGCATTGCGATCAGTAGGGCCGCCGACACGGCTTCCTATGGATAAAAGGTTTTAAGCCTATAGGGGTCTCCCAATATATACTCGACGGTACGTGGGAGCACAAGTCCGTACTGGCACTTATCGTCTCACAGTGGAGGAATCACCCAACCATCAGTGAGGACAACAGTTACCAGGTTTTACGACGCCGGAACACGTCTCTAGCCTAGACCTCTATGTTGTGCGTTAAGTTCCAAAGCGTTGTTAGATTCATTCAATTTATTTTAAGTTGATCTTTCTTATGAAGTTTTCCTTTTGGGTTCACCACGAGATGTAGATGTAATTCCTAAATGCAATCTAAAGATGATAAGCAAGCTTTTATCTCTTTTCAGCAATGAAAATCCTAGCTACAAGGGGAAAAGAAAGACACAATCTTTTCTCAAAGAGCAAAGAGCACACTGTAAATGCACTTTTCCTAAATCAAGCCATACAAACTATCAATATGCAAATGCACATATGCATGTATTTGTTTTCACTTTCTTAATATTGATGCCTAAAAAGAAAGTTGATGTACAAATCTGAATTTGCTTTCAAGTGAAAAACACAAACAAGCTTCTTTTCGAAATCAAAAGGTAGAGAAGATTACGACACTTTATGATTTTGAAATAAACACTCGTTTCGACACTAGAAAGTGACAAATTCAAACCAAAGGTAAAATTAAATGTATAATCAACTGTCAACAGCAAACAAACTTTCTCCTAAGATCAAAATCGACACTTACGACAGATCTAAATCTAAGGACGACAGTATGACTATTCTACTCTTTCAATGGAAAACTGTAAATGATGTAACAAACACACAAAGAACATCTACAGTCTTTTTGTACAAAGGAGGCGGAATTAAGGCAAAGAAAAGGGGTTTTCAGATAGGTACACACACTGATAACAGGCTGCAAAAATCAGAGACAAAACTGGACAAAATGAAGCAAAGAACCTCAGCTGCACAGGGCAAAGGCTGATCAGTGCACCTGTTGCACAGAGAAACTAAATTGCAGCGCAGGTAGCCCTCTCGGGACCTGCATTGAAATGCAGAACCTCTTCACAGAGCCTACGCTGGGGCAGAAACGAGACTTCTATCCGGGTTCTGGGTCACGGTTTGCAGTTTAATCTATGGTTTTTGGCCGAGTAAAATCAATCAGTAAGGTACAATCAGAGGGATGATTTAAAGGAGGACTAAGAGCTATCACAAAGGGTAATCAGATCATTTGTGAATCAGCTATTCAAATCATAAACAAATCCAGTGAGTGGATTGAAGTAGCAGGTGTCTACTTTGCATTTGATAATGGCAAATGCAGTTCGATTGCCACTTCTGTGTTTATGAAACAAACAACAAGAGAAACACAAACAAACTAACTAGACACGCTCCCCAGCGGAGTCGCCATTTTGTTGTTGGGAAAAGTGTCTACTCAGAACGCCCCTATCCCACTAAGGTGTTACAGTGCCTTAGCAACAAACAAGGAAAACTACTTTCGTATTCTTCTTTATGAACTGTAAATGAAGAGGAATAAGATGAACTAACCTGTGTCTTGCGCTAGTCCTTTGATCCAATCTCTCTCCTCTTTGACAGCTTCCAGCTACCTACTCCTTCACTTGCCCAGCTTCACCAAGTTCCTGCAAGATCACAGAAGAGGAAAACTACACAAAGACATGGATTTACATTCATAAATAGCTTAGGATCAGATTTAAGCTAAACATGCAAATATAACAAAACATCATTGATACACAAGCATGTAGGAGAAACTCAAATAGTTTTATTGATATAACAAGAAGATCCAGGAGGAGTTACAACCAATGATTCCTGATCCAGCATCAACCCCCCAGCAAAGGAATCCCCTCTTCACCTCCAACAAAGCATAAATCACCCAATGCACTGATCTCTATCTCAAAACCAACAACAATTCTCTGCAAAGTACAAAATTCCAACCTCCGGATCTCTGGGATGAGGGATCCATATATAGATGTGTGCAAAGAGGATGAGTCAGCTTATGATTTGACTTGTGGCTTCTCTCTGTCAGTTCTTGCTTCCACTTGGAGACTGAGAGCCTCTTACTCATCCTTGGTCGAACTTAGTGAGGCAAGTGTCATTGGGGAAGATTCTGGAAGCTTCCATTGTCTGTCCACCTCGCGGAATGACACTGCCATTTGTCATTTCCCGCTCAGCGCACCCTGGTAGTGCATTTAGGTGCGTTGCAACGCACCTAGCTAGTGTACTGGGGTGCTATGCAAAGCAGTTAGCTAGTGGAGCAGCTGAAATGATCCTGATTTGACTAATTCTGAGCAGTTTCTGGTGGAGAACTTCTGGGAGAAGCTGTAATTGGTTGACCTTGTTCCTCTAGGGGTAGGAACAACACTTTTAGGGACTCAGGATCCCTTGGTTTATGGACATTTCATGCTTAGAGCTGTAAGGCACAAAAATGTCTATAACAACTACATGATTCTTTGATTGTTTGGATGTAATTACAAGAAGAATAAAGGAACAATGGCAGGAAATCGAGAGGGAGAGCTATTTGAAAACACACATTACAATTATTTTATTATAGTAGCGTAGGATTTATCATAGAAAGTGTGTAACATTAGGATTTGAATTCCCTGAGCTTATATTGATTACACGATTGAGCATCCAATGGTACACTAATTTTCTTGGAATCTCTAATAAGAATAGAAATGGCCATTTAAATTAGACCATGAAGTAAAAAGTGTTAAATCATAAAAGCATGTAATAGGTCAATAGAGGGAAATATTATATCATGTTAACTCTAAATGCAAAAGATATAAGCATAACTATAAGTGAATGGGATTTTTCTTTGATGAGTTTGCTAAGTTGTTAGTAAATGTTCTAATGGGAACAACAATTTTAAATTTTAAATATAAGCAACAATACAACAAAATGCAAAGAGTTCTTCGCTTTAGCACAAGAACAAGGAATTAATTCTCTTTGATGGCCATAACCCTAAGCTTCGAGTGGCAAGGTGTTTATCCTTTTTATTTAGGGAAGTGAAATTTAGGGAGGTACAATAAAAAGCCATTAAAAAGGAAGATTTTGTCCAAGAAAGATAGTGTTGAGGAGGAAAATCACAGTTGTTGGAGCTAATTTGAAGAAAATAAATGTTGGAATGTATAAGGAAGAACTCTATAAATAGTTAATAACAACAATTATTATGATATTTCTCTCTACATTTTTATAATGGGTAAGTGAAATGTAGAACAAACAATGGAAGTGGCTCCATCAAGATACAATGTTCATTTACAACTTAATTAAAGATTAGTATGAATGATTATATTGAATAACAACTCAACTCGATTTTATTTCATGAGAGTAAGGCATACATTAATATAAAAAGGATGGTTTTTTGTTTCATTTCTCCAAGTCTAAAGGATTATTTATATCCATCTATTACTCTTTGTATTTCTAGATAATCAAATGAAAAAAAACATAGATCATCATAAACATAAGAAAAAACTGTTAGACTAGGATAAATACTCATCTCAACAACTATGAAACTAAAAGTGAGGAATATTTAGGGTGGAATGTGGAGTTTTTTATATAAAATATGAAATCAAATGGATTGTTCCATAAAGAATTTGATTTTTTGGGGAATATTGAATCGTATAAGCTCTATTATAGGTGAAAGGAAAATGTATTTAGTTTTGTAGATAATTTTGGATCGTAGAATCTAAAGAGAGGTATAAGTAACAAAGAGGTCTACAAGAAAAACAAGAGATTTTAAAATACATGATTCTTTTTTTAACCATGGTGAATTGGTAACTCTTTTGGAGTAATCTAGGCAAGGCTCGGGATCATACCTCAAAGGTGCCATTATAACACCAAGAGTATATCCAACAACTTACAAACCAGATATACTAGAAACTCATAGCTTAGCCTAGGACCAAGACGTCCGGAGACCACCAGAAACTGGAGCTAGGATCCCATGCTCTAACGAGATGCCTATCCTTCCAGCCTTATTATGACAAACCATAGTGTCCCCCCATGGGATTTGAAACTGGGTGGAGGGAATAAAATTCCAGTGAGATAACCACCACGTCGTCCCATGAGGAGACTATGTGAAATTTTAAGAAAGTGATTTTTTATCGATAGAGAAACTGAACGACAAATCTATGAAGAAAGATACCTTAAAATTGTTAACATCCAAAGTGTAAGATGTGGCAAGCATTTCTAGAATTCTACAAACTCTAAACCAACACACTCAAAGACAAATATATCAAAAAGGAGGAATCTCCAACAAAATTGAAATACAATCATTATATAAAATCAAATTTGTTTATTCATAAAACAATTAATTGAATAATGACAGGTGAATAAATAGGTGTTTCATGTGAAAGGACATTGTCCTTAGCAAATAGAAATCATATATTCAAAAGAAATATGTGTGGGAACATTGTATTCATTATATATATATATATATATATATATATATATATATATATATGGGAAAAATGCATTTTTCACATATATATATTTACACGGTAGGAAAAACTATCATAACTTAGTCGTCAAACTAGCAATGGGGAAAAACATCTTTGGTTGTTATTTGTGAATGCAGGATGACTCATTATTCTTATTCAAGGAAAACCACGCCCCACTCATGGCCCATAAGGGGGCAGACTTTCACACCTGCCATAGGCCTCTGGGTCTTGGGTTGTTAACTTATTTCCTTACATCCGAGGAAGACGGACTCTTAGTTAAGCAAAATTAGTTTTATATATATATTGTATTGGTTTTTTTTGGAAATTTTCAAACAAAATTTTCTATTCTCTAGCTATTAGATAGATTTATTTTAACTTTGAATCTACCAAACGTCGAGACAGATCAGAAATGCAAACATTTTTTGATGCAAAATTTGAGGAAAGGTTTGGACCTCTAGAGATTTGATTCCTGTCAACGCTTGGTAGGTCCAGACTTAAGATGGATCGATGTTGATTTTTAATAACATTATTTATATTTATATAAATTTAGCATCTCTTTATATAAATATTCTTATTTTTTTGTTTTACTAGAAAACCTGATAAATATTGTTACATGTTTTGTGATTTTTATAATTTAATTTTTAATGTGATATTAATAACATTTTTGACATATATAGATAAATATATTATTTAAAAGAAGAAATTTTATTGTAAATATTTATCTTTGACATGTTTATTAAGTAAATTTAAATTAAAAATTTTGAAGTATAATGGTTATGAGTTCCCATCACTAAAAGCACCTCACTAATGGGAGATCACGGGTCAATTCTCCTCGATACCCCCGTGGTTAGGCTCTACCAATAAGTCGATGGGATCCCTTTAAGTGGATCTGCCTAGATATTTCCTCGGATATATATATATATATATATATATAGAGAGAGAGAGAGAGAGAGAGAGAGAGAGAGAGACCTCGATCGAGGTGTAAATGTCATCAAAAGAGCCAAAAGGGATATGGCACCTATCGACATCTCTACTTATGTTTAGAATACTATGGCGTATTATATTGTTTACTTGTCCTTTTGGGATATGCATCATTGTATGATGTCAAGTCTTTATAAGGTCTAGGTAGGTATTTTGTATTTTTGGACTTGCTTTTTTATCCATTATAACCATGTCATTTATGTCTCTAGTGTCAACCCTCTTACTTAATATGTCAAATTTGGTTCTAAGAAATTCTTCTTTCATTGTTGGTCTGGTTTCCCTAGTGGAAAACAACAGTAGGAAGTGCTACTAGTGTATTATGTTTGTTGGCATGTTTGTGTTTCCATTAATGTCACCTATTGTAAGTCATGTACTCAAGAATCCCTATGTACCATTTGTTATGAAGTCAATTTCTTAACAACTGGTATCAGAGCCGGAGGTCTTTTTTTTTTGGCTGACAAACTTACAGGAGAGAAGGATTCCTGATTCGAGTGGGAGCAATGGCGGAAGATGGTAAGTTTAGGGTCGAGAAATTTAATGGCCAAAACTTCTAGCTATGGAAGATTCAGATGGAAGATTATCTGTATCACAAATATTTGTACCTACCATTGGGCGGAAAAACAAAGATGCCAACGGGTATGACAGATGAAGAATGGAGACTGATTATAGCAACTCCACCGCTGCTTTATTTTATAGACAATTACTCCACTTTGGACCCGGTTGTTTCTCATCTTCTTCATCATACTTGAAGACCAATTGAAACTGAGAAGATTCTCAGTTTCTCCCTGGTGACAGCTTTTGTTAGCATACCTGCAAGATTCTGGCTAGTGTGTATCTTTTCCAGCTTCAATTGTCCATCTTCCAACGTTGACCGTATGAAATGGTACTTGAGCTGTATATGTTTAGTCTTGGAATGAAATGCAAAGTTCTTTGCAAGATGTATGGCACTCTGGCTGTCACTGTATAACCTGCCCAACTCCTGCTTCTTACCCAATTCATCCAGAAACCTTTGTAACCAAATCATTTCTTTACTAGCCTCTGTTGCATCAACATACTCTGCTTCTGTTGTTAAAAGTGCAACAACACTTTGGATTTTTGAAATCCAACTGACAGCTGTTCCACCTACAGTAAATACATATCCTGTAGTGCTCCTTCTGTTATCTTTGTCACCTGCCATATCTGCAACAACATATCTGTGTAGAGCAATGTTTGAACCACCAAAGCATAATGCTTGATTTGTGGTACCTCTCAAATACCTGAGAATCCACTTCACTGCCATCCAATGTTCTTTTCCTGGATTGTTCATGTACCTGCTTACAACTCCCACTGCATGTGCAATATCAGGCCTTGTGCAAACCATTGCATACATTAAGCTTCTAACTGCTGATGCATATGGAACTTTAGATATATGAGCCATTTCTTCCTGAGTCTTGGGACATGCCTCCTTACTTAATTTTAAATGGCTAGCCAAAGGTATACCAACTGGTTTTGCATTCTGTTGTTTTACAAGAACCTTACCCATTCCAAAAATTTTACAGGGTTTATCATCACCCAAATGGACTTTTCCAAAATCTCCTTGAACATAGTCATGAAAATATTTCTTATCAGGTGTGGCATGGAATAAGGCCCCTCAATCTACCACCCAGGAATCAGTAATATTTTCGAAAGAAAGAATCAAAGCATCTTGTAACACCTCACCTGTCACATTTGCTTCATGATTGTTTTCTTGCTATGCATCTCCTTCTTTTCCCTTCCTAGATCTATAGTCTTTCTTTAGGTGTCCTTTCTTTCCGCATTTCCAGTAGACTATCCCCGATCTGGACTTGGATCTACGTTTCGTTGATTTACTACGATACCTGAGCTCTTTCCTCTTTCCATTTTTCTTCCCCTAGACTCTGCACTCAAAGCATTACTCGATGTACCACCGGAGTTTTTCTGTCGCATTTCCTTGCTAAGGATAGCACCGACAACATCATCAAACTTTAAAGTACTAGATCCATAAACAGAGTTACTAATGGCCATTACTAAACCATTCCAACTCTCTGGCAATGAGCACAAGAATAACAGAGCTCTAACTTCATCATCAAAGTTTACCCCTACAGAACTTAACTGACTTGTAACAGTATTAAAATCATTTAAATGGTCTGCAATAGATCCTCCTTTCGACATCTTCATATTAAATAAACGCTTCATAAGAAATACCTTATTTGAGGCTGAGGGTTTTTCATATAGTTTCACCAACACCTTAATCAAACCCTCCGTCGTTGTTTCCTTCGAAATGTTGAAGGTGACCGACGCTGCGAGGCACAACCGTACTATTCCGAGTTCCTTTCTATCAAGAAGGTTCCATTCTTCATCTATCATATCTGTTGGCATCTTTGTTTTTCTGCCCAATGGTAGGTACAGATCTTTCTAATACAGATAATCTTCCATCTTCATCTTCCACAGCGAGAAGTTTTGGCCATTAAATTTCTCGATCATAAACTTACCATCTTCCGCCATTGCTCCCACTCAAACCAGGAATCCTTCTCTCCTGTGATTTTGTCAGCCAAAAAAAAAAGACCTTTGACTCTGATACCAATTGTTAAGAAATTGATTGCATAACATAAATAATTACCGAAAGGAATAAATATAAAAATAACCAGAAACAACCATAATCACATAAACACACATGTTTATTCGGGAAAACCCGAAATATGGGGAAAAACCCAACCTAATGATTTCTCATTAGCATTGGCCAAAACCCTTGCCAATCTGACCAAGTGAGCCTTCACCGCTCACCTCCAGGCCTTCCTTTTATATTATCCAGCAAACTGAAGAGATACAACCTACAGCAGATCTGTTGTAACACCCTCTTCTCTCTCAATCTCCTCTCTCTTTCTCACTCAGAATACAGATCTAAATAGACGCTATACAATTCCCTCATATATAGTGAGGAGTTGCCTTCTAGGGCAAAAAACCCTAAATTAAACATAACTTCTACCGTCAGATCATCCACTTAATGAACGGCCCATATTGACTAGAAATTACTAGACTTTTACAAGTTAATTTTACATCTATTTTTGGCTTCGGGGGCGCTGCCCCCAAACCCTCCAACATGGAGGGGTGTACAGTCTTCTTGGGTATATATCCAGCTGAAGCCTTTGAATACAGAAGATAATCAGGCTCCACACCCAACACCATTTTGATTTTGTTGCCTACTTTTTGAGGGTTTCATGCTGATTTAAAGTGTTGTCATCAGTTAGAAAGTCTGTAGAAGAGGTGTCATAATGTATCATTCTTTCATATGAAGTTGAGCTACAAGGTTGATAGAGGTATTGTTTATGTCTTGTACTAATTCATAAGCATGTCTTTGAAGGATTTTGGTGAGTTTCATGATGTTACATAGTCATGGGCAGGGTTGTCTCAGTGTACCAAGTACCCTCCTAAAGCAGGACTGCAAAATTATTTAGAAATCTAAATTTTGAAATATATACACTGGTTTGGTGAAGGAAACTAGCATACATATGCTATTCTGGTGAAGGAAAAGAGTGTATGCCCCCTGGAGGTGATTTTCCCTGCATTCATCTGTAGGAATTTACATAGTAAGTTCCTTAGATAGAACCCCAAAGGACACCGCTCACAAACAGATGTCAGATCAGTACACCAGTATTATGGAAGTGGTTCAAACCATCAAAGAGGGAAATAGTCCATGGCCTGAGCCAAAGTGGCGAGTTCAGGAAATTTATTAATGTAAAAGAAAGAAAATTTACATAAGCTTCTCTCATGAATGGTCACCTTACAAATGACCCTCCATGCTCTTTAAATAGAGATTATGGACCAATCGGGTGTTAAGACACAGATGAAGCGTTGGTAATGCCGAGGAGAGAATGAACCGTCAGATCACTTCATGTCTAAAACATATCATGACCGTCAGATTTTAAGTTACAAAAATACATAGTAAAGAAACACACTTTACCTAACTCTACACTAGACCAAGTTATACTTAACTATTTCCTATGTGTCGAAATATCCTAACATCCCCCCTTAAGAACAACTTGGGATAGGATTGAAGGATGTACAAATATGACAGAATAAGAGAAGGAAGGAGGCATTAGAGCCTATCTGCCCTTAGTGACAACTTCTTGAACTCCAACCATAAATCGAAGTTTAGTAAAATTTTCCTCTATGAGAGCCTTTGTAAAGATGTTTGCAACTTGATCATTGGTTGAACAATATTGCACTTCAAGAACATGGTCATGAATGAGATTTCTGATGAAGTGCATGTGTAGTTCAATGTGTTTGTTGCATTGATGTTAGACTGGATCTTTGCATAGTTGAATGGAACTTTGATTATCACACCAAAGTGTAGTCAAATGCTACTACTAAAAGCCAAACTCTAACAGGATTTAACTAGCTTCTACGATGCCATGATACTTTGCTTCTGCTAAAGAAAGAGAAATGACACTTTTTTTCTTGCAAGCTCATGTAATAATTCCAGAACCAAGAGTGAAGACATAACCTACAGTAGACTTCCGATCATCAAGGTCACCAACCGAATCAGAATCAGTGAAACCAACCAATAGAGGAGATGCTTCTGCACTGTAATGAATCCCAAAATGAACTATACCTCAAACATAATGAAGTATTCTTTTGGCTGCTTCCAATGACTTTCATGTGGGTTTTTCATAAACCGAGAAATAAGGCGAACAACAAAGGAAAGGTTAGGACGAGTATGGGTCAGATCCAAAAGTTTTCCTACAAGTTGACGGTATAAGGTAGCATCAACTTCAGAGGAAGTACAAGTGACTAAAAGTTTGGCTCCAGACTGAAATGGAGAAGGGGCTGGATTACAGTCTTCCATGTGAAAGTGGCATAGAAGATCACATGCATACTTGGACTGGGAAAGGGAAATACCTTCCTTGGATTGCAAGACTTGAAGACCAAGAAAATAATTCAAGCGTCCTAAGTCTCTCATTTCAAACTTCTTTTTAAGGTTGGACTTAACATGGTTTATAAGGTTGGGATCACTACGAGTAAATATAAGATCATCAACATAAAGAGCAAGAATGATAAGAGACTTACCACTTTCTTTGTGTAGACAGTATTGTCAGAATGACACCTAGAAAAGCCAGTATCTAAAAGAAAGCTATCAATTTTGGCATACCAAGCCCGAGGAGCTTGCTTGAGACCATAAAGGGATTTCTTAAGTTGACATACATGGTTGGAGTCTATTTGTATAAAGCTAGGAGGTTATTCCATATAGATTTCTTCATTCAATTCCCCATGCAAGAAGGCAGATTTAACATCCATCTGATGGACTTCACATTTGAAAGAGATAGCAAGGGAAAGAACAAGGCGGATAGAGTTCATTTTGGCAACAAGGGAGAAGGTTTCAACATAGTCAATGCCTTCAACTTGTGAAAATTCCTTATCAACAAGACGAGCTTTATGTTTATCAGCTTTTCCATTTGATCCAAACTTGGTTATGTAAACCCATTTACATCTAACAAGTCTTCTTCCCTTTGGAAGAGGAACAAGATCCCATGTATCATTTGCCAATAATGAACAATATTCTTCATTCATAGTTGCCTCCCAATCTAGATGGCTTGAAGCTCTGCAAATGTGTCAGGATCATAATTCGCTAAAGCTTGAGCCAATAAAGAAGAGGCTCTATCAAACTGAGAACGTGTACGTCGTTGATTTGTAGGATCACCTGCAAGAGAAACTGTTGCATCCCGAGTAGCACGAACCCATTTTGGAAGCTGAGGAGATGAAGGAGGATCCTGAGAAGGTGGGAGAGGACTGTCATCCTCACTGTCATCATCTCAAGAAGAAATATTTTCAAAAGTAGAAGGAATAGAGAGAGGTGGCACATCCACCGAACTAGGCTCATAGGTAGATATATTTTCAACAAACTTTACATATCTTCTAATGATAACATTCTTGGATTAGGTGAAAGAAGTCTATATCCTTTGACATCTTCAGAATATCCAACAAAAATACATTTTTCACTCTTAGGTTCTAAGGATTTATGGTTCTCATTGGGAATATGGGCCCATGCTTCACTTCCAAAAACACAAAAGTTACTTACGTCTGGTTTAATTGAGCTCCATGCTTCTTCTCGAGTGATATTCTTTAAAACCTTAGTAGGAGTGTGATTTACTATGTAATTTGCATAGTTAATTAATTCTACCCAAAAAGTAAGACTAAGTCCTTTAGATTGAAGCATACAATTAGCCATTTCCTTTAAGGTGCGATTCTTCCTTTCAGCTACACCATTTTGTTGTGAAGTATATGGAATAGTATGTTGCATTTGAATTCCATGCTCAGTGCAAAAGTTGATGAATTTTTTTTTAACATATTCTCTGCCATTATTAGATCTTAGCTTAAGAATTTGGTGTCCATATTGTTTCTCAACAAAGGCCTTAAAGGCCAAGAACATGTTAAATATTTCACGTTTGAGTTTTAAGAAGTATACCCAAGTGTGTCTGGAGAAATCATCAATGAAAGTTAAGAAATACTTGTAGAAAGATAATGAAACAACTGGAAGTGGACCACATAAATGACTATGCACAAGTTGTAAATGGGTTGAGGCGTGCCAAGAGGAACGTTTTTCAAAACTATCCCGATGATGTTTTCTAAGTACACATTCGGAACAAACACCATCTCTGCAAGATACCATAGGAAGACCTGTCACCATATTTTCTTTACATAGATTTTCAAGGGAGCGATAGTTTAAGTGACCAAATTGCTCATGCCAAAGTTTGCTCACTTCATCATTATGAGCAACAAATACTGAGGGAAGGGTTGATGACCCAAAGTTGTTAAACTTATACAACCTTGTAGAATCATTAGCAATGCCAGTAGCTAAAATCTGTCAAGGATCTCCTAGGTCCTTAATTACAACATCATGAGGTGAAAATTCAATGATTTTACCTTCACATGAATGAGTTATCTGATATACAGATAGAAGGTTGCAGGATAAGGTTGGAAGACATAATACATCATTAAATTGACCATTGTCTAAATGAATATTTCCAGTCCCTACAACACTAAGAGATCTATCATCACCAACATATGTATTTTTGGTGTTACAATCATTTAAAGAAGAAAACATGGCTTTGTTTTTGGTCATGTGATAAGAAGCTCCAGAATCAATGAGCCACTCATGAGAATAAGAAGAAAAAGATACATTTAGTGCATAACTAGACCGAGATGCTTGACAACCACATGCAGAAAGTGTTATTCCTGAAGATGAAGTTGAAGTTGAAGAGTGCTCCAAATGGATGTTATGCTTCTTCATTGCTGCTTTCAAGGCTTCCATTTTCTTAAAGCATTTGGATTCTAAGTGGCCATCTCAATTACAAAATTTGCAATGTCTATCAGTATTCTTCCCTTTGTTTTTATTTGCCTTATCATTTTGTTGAATTGATTTTTCATTTTGAGACTAAAAGTGCTTAAGACCCTTGGTTGGTTTAGGACCATTCTTTTTAGGACTCTACTTCTTAGGATTCTTTGAACTTGGTTGTTGCTGGGCGGCTAAGGCTTTCTTCGAAGAGTTTCCAAGATTAGGAAGACCAAGATGTAAGAGTTTTTCTTGTTCTCTTATTAAAGAATCAAAAAATGCATCAAAAGAGGGGGACCTATACGCTTGTCCTTGAGAAATAAAGGCTTCTCTAGTATAATGGAAGGTTGAAACAAACACAAAGTAGGCTGGTCCTAACTTAGTAAGAATGGAATAGGTAAGGCTACCATCTTATTTCTTAACCTTAACACCTTCCAAGAGAAGTGTAAGGGTCTTGAAATTGAACAAAAAATCTTCAGTGGAAGAAAAATTATTGAGGTCCAATGTAAGCAACTCATTTTCGAGTTGATGGGCTCTAATTTCATTTTAATTCCAAAAACTTTATTGAGTTGTTTCATTTCTTCATCAGAGGTATCAAGTTTTGCGATATGGAATCTAAGGTCTAGAGAAATAGACATCCCTATCAACCCACGTGCTTGATCTTGCTTATTTTCCCATTTGATTGCCTTATCTTCATCTTTAGGTTTAGACTCTTGGCCTTATGCTATTCTATAAATACCTTTACTTCTAAGTAAATCAGCTATGTAGGACACCCATTGGAAGTAGTTGGTGTTGTCAAGAATAAATTGGCATGGAATTTCCATTTTAACAGAAATTGAAGTTGTAGATGTTGAAACTAAGTATTCCAATTGAAATATCTCGAAAAATTAGGCCGATTAAAAAAAAATGGCTTCCGGATGAAGACGTTATGGATTTTTGAAGAAAAGTTGTTGAAGATGCCAAGGAAGTATGTGAATGTGCAGAAGTGAATGATAATGTTATATTAAAAAAAATTAGCTCACTTTAAAAAAAATAAAAAATAAAAATTATGTAACCCATTTTTATAAATAAGTGAAAGTCACTTTTACAATGGTACTTCATGGGCTACCCACTAAATTGTAATTTAAATAAAACATAAAGAGACTTTAGAATTATAAGTGGCTTACTTTTTATAATGGGTGAGAACACTTTTACATAAAGTAACTTTAAAACATAAGTTACATGTGTTTTTTGAAAAAGTAACTCAACAAAAAGAATGACTTGAAACCAAGATCTCTATTCCCATAAAGTAACTTTGGACCAAGTGAGCTAATTTAAAAGGTTAGTAATTTATGGAAAAGAGGAAGGGAGTTCTTGAACCCAAGATCTTTATTCTCATAAAGTAAATTTTGACCAAGTGAGCTAGTTTAAAAGGTTTGTAAATTTTGGAAAAGAGGAAGGGTTTTTTTTTGTCACTGAAGCTTTGGAGTGCGTGCTTACTTGAAAAATCATTTTTTCCTAAAAAATTAAAAAAACACACAACCCAACACAAACAACCAAACCTTATGGCTTGAATTTAGCTTTCGCACGAAACTAAATATTTTACTCAATGTTTCTGATTTTCCGAGATCACACTAAGGCGCGGTGGAAAAGAGCATACGCATGAGAAAAATCATTCCTTTATGTTTCTAATTTGCCTAGATTGCACAGAGTCACGGGGCAAATAGAATACGCAGAAATGAAAGGAATAGATCCAGTAATAAAAAATAGAGAGCTAAATAAACAGAGAGATAAATAATAAAACTGCAAATAAATATTGTATACTTCCAGATCTTAAAAATGACATAGCTATGGCTACCAGAAACCTTTTCGCATGACACAAAAGGGGTTCCTCACTAGAACAGATGCTCCTAACACAGTAGAGCATTCATCTCGAATTGAAAGTGGTCAGAAACAGTAGATCTAGGAAGCAAAAGTCGGATGCAGTTATACCAACTTCGGATTTGGATCACCAATGGATGCAGCCCTCAAATATCTTTGATACCATGTAGGAATTTACAATGTAAGTTCCTTAGATAGAACACCAAAGGACACCACTCACATATAGATCAAAAATTAATACATCAATATTCTTGAAGTGGTTAAAACCCTCAAAGAGGGAAACAGTCCACGGCCTAAGCCAACGCGGCCACTTCAGGCAATTTATTAATGTAAAAGAAAGAAAATTTACATAAGCTTCTCCCATGAACGGTCACCTTACAAATGACCCTCCATGCTCTTTAAATAGAGATCATGGACCAATCAAGTGCTAAGCCATGGATCAAGTGTCAGTAATACCGAGGAGAGAATGAACCGTCGGATCACTTCATGTCTAGAACATATCGTGACTGTCAGATTGTAAGTTACAAAAGTAAATAGTAAGGAAACACACTTTACCTAACTCTACACTAGACAAAGTTATACTTAACTATTTCCAATGTGTCGAAATATCCTAACATCCTTGCGCTTGTCAGCCATTTTTTTGGTATTTCTGGCAGTATTTTTTCTAGATTTTTGAGGTAAAGGTCAAAAAAGATTTACGAACCTCTAGAACATGAATAAAGTTGAAAATATCAAAAGGTTTGTGGTGTAAGTGGATTGATTTGTCCAAGATTCCTATCTCAAATCAAAGTTAAAGCGTGTGAAAAGGTTTTGGGTGAGCTTTATCATCTAAAGAATTTATTGACTTAACCATCTCCAAAATTTAAAAATATGAGAAGGAACGTTGCTTATTTGGTTGGTTCTCTAGCCGTGTGAGTGAGTGAGTGTGAATGTAGAAAAAGCACACAAACCAATGATTGTGGGAGTGAGTTCAGAGTTTCAGAATTGTCTTGTGTGCTGCAAAATTTACTTTTCACCTGTGTTTCAGAGTTGTGTGCAGAGATTGAAGATCAATTAGGAGAGTGTGTGTAGAGATATTTGTTCTCTCATTTGGAGTGTGGAATTGTGGCTACATGAGTGCTTATTTGTTCTTGGTCTTGTTTATGAAACAATGTTTTCAGTTCTGAATTTCATTATCTTATTGCAAAATTGTTTGTACTTGGAGTGGGGGCTTCAAGATAAGTGCATATTGATTGTCTATTGTAGGAGTGGGTGCTCCAAGTTGGTTGTGGCCAACATTTCTCATTTTAGTAAAGGGGTGGGTGCTCCATTGCTAGTGGTGGCTAGTTGATGTAATGTAAGTGAGAATAATTTTGGATCAATAGATAATAAGAAGAAGAAGCAAACAGTTTGGTTGTTTTTTTCAGTGGAGGGGGATTTTTCCACCTAAAATCCAAGTGTCTACATGTGATGACTACTTGTGTTTTTCATGTGCATGATATTGTTATATTTGTTGAAGTGAATTTCTGAATAAGTTTTTAATTGCATAATTTTTATAATATTATTGTAATACTGATTCAACCCCCCCCCCCCCCTTCAGTATTAATTTTTTCTGACAATTAGTATTAGATCTAGTTCCTTTGTTATAGCTTTGCCGCTAAAAGGATAATTTGAGAAGGGACAATGCTTGGTCATGATGTGAAAGTTCCAATTTTTTATGGCGAGAACTATAATCTATGGAAGTTGAGAATGGAAGGGAATATCATGAGTTTAGGCATTGATGTTTTCTCTACTCTACTAAATGGTTATGTTATTCCTGATGTTCTTCCTTCAGACCCTGATGGAAAGAAGATTTTTCAAAACAATGTGAAAGCTAGAAATGTTATTATTGTAGCACGTATTGAGAGTGAGCTGATAAAAGTCATGCACTGTAAAACAACTAAAGAAGTTTGGGACAAACTTGATAATAGCTATAAAGGTGATAATAAGGTGAAGAAATCAAAGCTCCAAACCTATAGGATGATGTTTGCGAGCTTGAAAATGAAAGAAGATGAAATTATTGCAGAATATTTCCGAAGGGTTGAATCAGTAACCAATTTGATGAAGAGCACAGATGAAAATTTTGAATATGAAATTATTCATAAAATATTGAGGTCTTTACCAACAAGATTTAATCAAAAGGTTTATGCTATTGAAGAGATGTCATATTTGACCACTCTCACTATTGAGCAATTTCTTGGAATTCTTACAGCTTATGAGATGCGCATTGTAGAAGAGAAATATGAATCTAGTGAAGTTGCATTCAAAGCCTCCAAGAAGGTCAAGACTATTACCAAAAATCTCAAGAAACTTCCAAAGAAAATCAAGGAAGAGGAAGAGATTTCTAGTAGTGAATTTGATGAAGAATTTGCTTAGTTTTCTAATAAATTAAAGAGAGGTTCTAGAATGTAGAATGGCAAGCTTCCTTTTAAGTGTTTTGAATGTGGAGAAGTTGAAAATTTTTCTACAAAATGTCCACACTAAAGAAGTGAAAGGGAAGAGAATAATAAGGATATGAAAAGCAAGGATAAAACTCAAAATTTCGAAAAGATAAAGCCAAAAAGAGGAGTTACTACTCAAAAGAAGGAAGTGATATTTTAGATGAAAGCAGTAAGAATTCTTCATCAGAAGAAGAAGAGCATGATGAATTTGTTATTATGGCCTTTTAGTCTAAAAGTTAATCAAATCTTGAGGATGAATAGATTGATTACGAAGGTGATCTCATTACTACATTTGATGAGCTAAGCAACGCTAGAAATAAAAATAAGCTGCTGAAAGAAGAGATACATAAACTAAAGGAGAATAAATCTTCTTTGGTTGAAAATTCTTTTAAGACCCATTTGGATGAGCTTGAGAAATTCAAAGAAAATTTGCTGCAACAAATTGTGATTTAACAAAATAATCTAGCCGAGTTGGAGAAATAGAATGAACCTTTGAAGCAGAATATTGGAGGAGCTCCTATTGCATGCACTCATGAAGAAGAGATCATCTACTTAAAGTAAGAATTGGAAGAAGAAAAAATGAAAGAAAATGTGCTTACCAAACAACTAGAAGAGTGGAAAGGAAATTTTCACAAACTTGAGGAAGAAATTGTTTCATTAAGGGCCAATCTATCAAAAGAAGAAACTAAAGCATGTCTAAATAAAAAATTGTCAAGGGATATGAAACCTTGCAAAATATTCTCAACATGAAAAGTTAATGAGAGGAAAAAGATGGTTTGGGATTCAAGCCTCCTCTAAAAAATGTCAAATATCAGCCAAGTACCAGTTATGCAGATGCATTGAAAGGAAAAGAAAATCAATCAAATATTGTTGCAACTAGCAAGAATGTGCAAAAGAATGAAGTTGAAATCAAATCAGCAGAAAATCAACAAGTGAAGCAAGCAAGATCCTCAAATTTCACTCCTCCATCATGGCAACAAAAAGTCAGGTATCCTACACTATTTTATGGTTATTGCTTTGCATGTAATAATTTTTGACACAAAGCCATAAGTTGTAGGTTGAAGATGTTTCCTAGAAGAAATGTTGATAGATCAAGAATTTCTCAAGGGCCAAATATTTTGCATGCTAATGGAAATAATTCTTTTGATCCACTAATGAATGAGATGGATTGTTTTAGATGCAATTTCTTTGGTCAAAAAGTTAGTGAGTGCAGATCTAGCTTCCCAAACTCCTTCATGTAGCACACTCAAGTGAAATCTAATCAACAGAAATTTGAGAAAATATAGAAGATAAAGGATGAAAATTGTGAGCTTGCTTTGATAGCTCATGATTAGCATGAGCAATGGCTGATTGATAGTGGTTGCTCCAAGCACATGACTGGTGACAATAGAAAATTTTTGTAGCTAAAAGAGTACGAAAAAGAAAATGTCAGTTTTGGAAATGATGCAGTAATTTCCATAATAGGAAAAGCAATAGTTAGATTGGACAAGAAGACCAAATCTCAAAATGTGCTTTATGTTGATGGATTGAAGCACAATCTCCTAAGTGTGAGTTAGATGTGTGATAATGGGCATGAGGCGACTTTCATATCTAAAGAGTGCGAGATCAGAAATGTTTAATTAGGGAAGTTAGTGGTAAAGGACATTAGAAGTGGCAGCAACATGTATATGTTTTATGACACTAGGCAGAATTGTTGCATGAGAAAAATAGAAGAATCTTGGCTATGGCATAGAAGATTGGTTCATGTTAATTTTGATAATCTAATCAAAATTAGCAATATTGGAGTTGTTAGAGGATTACCAAGGTTGGGAAAATGAGATAGCACAATATGCAAGTCATGCCAATTTGGGAAATAGACAAGAGCGCATTTCAAATACAAGGAGTTCACTATAAGCAGACCATTGGAGCACTAGCATAAAGATGTATGTGGTCCTACAAGGAAGCAAAGTCCAAGAGGTGAGATATATTTCATATTATTTAATGATGACTTCACTAGAGCCACGTAGATTATGCTCATGAAAGAAAAACTTGAATCCTTTAGCAAATTTAAGTATTTGAAGGCACTTGTGGAAAATGAAGTTGATTTTGAGACAAAGTGTCTTAGATTTGATAGAGGAGGTGAGTTCATTTCCAGGGAATCTGATGATTTTTTTGAAGAGAATTGGATCAAGAGGCAATACTCTGTATCTAGAATACCACAACAAAATGGTGTAGTGGAGAGGAAAATCAAGTTGGTCTAAGATATGGCATAAACTATGTTAGATGAAGTTGGTGTATCAAATACTTTTTGGGGAGAAGCAGTTCAAACAGTTGTATATTTGGCCAATATATTTCTTTTTAGGCCTAATAGTGAAAAAATTCCGTATGATTTGTGGAAAGGAAGACCAGTAAAAGTTGACCCCCTCAAAATATTTGGGAGCAAGTGCTACATCAAGAGGGCTGAAGACAATCTTGGCTGATGAGGGCATATTTCTTGTCTCTTCCTTCAAGAGAAAGGGATACAAATGCTACTACAAGGGAACCAAAAAGGTAATTGAAGGTATTGATATTGTTGTTGATGAAGATTTGCCTAAATCTAATGATTCCAAAGATATTGCAGTAGATTATGATTTCATAGAATACAAAGACCAAGAAATTTATGAAGAAGAAGAAGAAGAGAGGAAGACCTCCACTACAAAGAAGGCTCCACCAAGTCACATCCAAAAGAAGAACCCGGAAAGTCAAATTCTTGGAAGCAAAGAACTTGGAGTGAAAAGGAGGAAGTTGTTGGATAGCTTCAATCAAACACATTTTGAACTACTATCTCACATAGAGCCCAAAATGTTCAATGTGGCTAAATAAGATCAAATTTCGGTCAAAGAAATGAATGAAGAATTAGATCAGATTGAGAAGAACAATACATGGGAGCTTGTGCCAAGGCCAAATGACAAAAACATTATTGGAACCGAGTGGGTGTTCAAGAACAAGCTAGATGAAGAAGTAAAAGTGGTAAGGAAGAAAGCAAGACTTCTGTGCAAAGGGTATACTCACGTAGAAGGCATTGATTTTGATGAAACTTTTGCACCTGTAGCTAGATTAGATGCTATAAGAATGTTTTTTTCCTTTGAATGCTACAAGAAAATTAAAGTTCATCAAATGGATGTAAAATCAACTTTCTTGAATGGTGATCTAGAAGTTGAAGGCTATATAGAGAAACCTAAAGGTTTTTTATTGGGTGATGATGAGAATCAAGTGTGTAGTTTCAAAAAGGCCATTTATGGCTTGAAGAAAGCACCAAGGGCATGGTATGCAAAGCTAGATAAACACCTACAACAATAAGGCTTCAAAAATGGATCCATTAACAACAATTTATATCTCAAATTTGAAGCTGATCACTTTCTAATAATCGTTGTGTATGTAGATGACATTATCTTTGTGAGCGATTTGGAGGAGATGGGCCAACATTTTTCTAAAGAAATGAAAAAATAATTTGAGATGTCAATGTTGGGTGAGCTTACTTTCTTGGTTTACAAGTTATTAAAGATTATAAATGCATTTTCATTTCTCAATCAAAGTATCTTAGAGAGAAATTAAAACAATTTGGCATGGAAGATTGTAAACAGGTATGCACTCCTATGGTAACTAGTTGTAAATTGAGTAAAGATGATGAATCACCAAAAGTAAATCAGCCCATGTATCATCCCATGATTGGAAATTTATTGTATCTAAATTCTTCTAGATCTAATATTATGCAAGTTGTAGGATTGGTGTCAAGATTTTGTTAAAATTATGCAACTATAGTCAAACAGCCTTTGGACAGCTCATATGATGAAGATAATAATTGCAATAGATTCCTCTTTTTGAGAGGATAAAAATAAACCTAAAGATCACCTCATTCAGACAAAAAGAAGTTGGTTTTTGAATTTATGTTCCCACTCATGTATATTGGATCATATCTGCCCTATGGATATGTACAATTGGACAGGTCAGCCTCAACATCAAGTGGACCCTCATGGAATCTTTAAATAGAAGATATCTCAAGCTCATTTGGACAAATTGATCAAGTTATCTTCTCTTCTCTTCTATTGTCTTGGTTCGCATAGGTCTAACGGAGAATGTTCACACAAGGATCTGAAACTACAGGGTTGAAGCTTGCATGGATCTATGGTTTTTGTTTCTTGCTTGCACGCACGTAATTGAGTACTTTTTACCCCAAAAACATGCACAAAGTGGTCAACGGTGCGTTTCGGAAGTCTCAGAGGCTCGCACATAAGCCTGAAGGGATAATTTGGGGTTTTTGAAACAAATCAGGCAGTTTGGTCCCCAGACGCACACATAGAGTGGTCAAGGGTGCGTCTGGGCAACCTCGGTCACTCGCACAGTAGGCTGAAGGGTACATCTGGGGTTTTAAGGAAAAACTGAGTGTATTTTTCCCCAGTTGCACACGTACAGTTCACCAAGGAGTGTCAAGGATAGCCACAGTCACTTGCACAACTGCTCCTCGATGCGTCTAGGACTAAAAGATGAAATTTCAGTATTCCGAAGACTCCACTCAGTGCGAGAAGTGTTCAATAGTTGACTGCAAAAAGTGATAGTACATTACAGTCCTCAGAATCATGGTTTTGAGCATAAGCATGATTAGGTTCATTTCATGGATGTCATAGTTATTTTACGGGTTAGTTGCATATATGAAGATATGGATCCTTGTACTCTCTTTTGCTGAATCATTTGATGATGATCTAAGAAGAAAAATAATTTGCAAGTGTTTTCCCCATAGTGGTTTTTTCCTTGGTCTCAGACCAATCCTAGTGTCTCTATGTGTGCATGTTTTTCTTCTATTGTTCCTTTATGTTTTGCTACATTGATGATAATGATGTTTTTATTTCTACAAAGTTGCATATGCTGATGAATAATGATGTAAATTTGAATAATGTAATGAGGCTATGGGGTGAACTTGATGTGTTAATGAAGAAATGCAATTATCTAAGAAAAGAACAATACAACCCTAAGAAAAATTAACATGGTATTAGAGTTGGGCTAAAGAAAAGTCATGGAGAAGGCTTGGTTGTTTGATTAAAGGTAATATTGTTATGCGGACTATGGATGGTGATGGTTGGTTCAAGAGGGAGAGAATCATCTTTCATTTAAGATAAGTATTTCTTGACTTGTGATGCCTCTTACTTTTGTTTATACTTATGGATCTGATTATTATGTTTATTGTTTATACTTCTTGCATATGTATTTGAGTATATGGACGTTTCTAACCTCTTTGATTATATGTGACGAGTGGATACTTCTTGAGGATCATTTGAAATGCAAGAAGGATGGCTAGAACTGGAAAAGGTAAAGAGGCACTATATGAATAGGTGACACAAGCTGCCTATGTCTAATGAGAAGGTGCATAGGTATTTGAACATTACAAGGTATTGTTTCAATGTTATCCTTCAACTATTAATCTCCTACGTTATGATGAGAATGTCTCCTTCTCAAATGGTCCATGCATATGAAAGTGACTTGGATTTATGTTTCCTATGATGAAATGGTGCACCTGGTGTTGAACATTTTTATCTTCTTGAATTCTATGAGGCTACCTAATGTTGATACATTGATATACTTGATGTTTGGATAACATCTACCTGTTGGATATATCGATCCTATAAACAATTCTAGCACCTTGACTCTAACAAATGATACTCTTGACATTTGACATGCATAATACATGATGGATCTCATATAGAAGGTTACCTCATTGATTTCTATATAAAATGGTATTGATAATGCTTGTGATGAGCATGATGAAAGTATGGAAAAAGGGTTGGCTCTCTTGATGTTTTGGTAGTCTTATTGAATGATCTGTCTTGATGCTATTGTTCATGATAAGCATGGTAACCATAATGATATAAGTATAAATATGAGATTTAAATTCTAGATCCTTCATTAACTGTGGTTATGTTTTGATTAGTAACTATGGCATATGGTAAATCTAAATTCCCTAACTTGATGGATTGACTTGATAGAAGTGATATTGTGTTCATGATCTTTGAAGTGTGATGTCACACCTGTCAGTTTCCCCTATCATGTGACTCTAACCCTTGATGAAATATTGATGTCATGATGTGATGATGTAGTAGCTGATGTGAGCATGTTATGACCATGATGGGTATATGTTTGACTTTATGATCTAACAGATCTATTGATGCATTTTAGACAGGTTGATGGCATGAATGAAGATGAATGAAGTGGATTCCCATTCAAATCCCTTCTCCTACTGTCATTTGCATTATATGTATATTCTGTACTATTGAAATATGGTTTATGGGCATGAATGGATAGATATCTGACATTGATGATGTGCAACAAAATTATGATTTGTGGAAAGAGAGTTTTCCCTTGCTCTAAGCCTTAGTTTCATGGAATCGGGCTTAAAGGTGCGACTATAGTCTCCCAATCGCACATATACAGACTCAATGGGGCATCCAAAGCCCTTAGATAAGTCCTATGCTAATCTAACCACAATCACTTGCATAACATCTTGAAAAGTGCGACTGTGGGTCCCAACCACATTGAGGAAGGCCTATGGGTGCAACTATGCCTGTAGAACACATAAAAATGAAGTCTTGTGCATGAAATCATATGTTAACCTGGTGGTACTATAGATTTGTTGCAGATAAAAAAAAAGATATGAAAGAAATAAAATCTTGAATGTTTGCCATAATATGAACTTGTGTTTGCAAGTGACTAGGACATACATATAAATATGCAATTATGTTTTAAGTTTGTGCTATGATTTTGGCATGATTTGGTTTATTGATATAAATGAGTAGTGTTTGGAGTTTTGACATGATACTTGAAAATGAAATAGAACTTGGACTTGATGATTGAGATATGTTTTTGACTATAGATCTCTCTACGATAGCAAATTTGGATTTGACCTATGACTAATTATTTGATTTGGCGATTATCGATTTGCCCTGATATCAATGCTATGTGGGCATAATGACCTTCAATGAATTATCTGGGTATTTAGAAAAATGATTTTGTATTGGCTTCCTCATTCCTAACATAATGATTGAAGTATTGATAGTTTTGATTCAGTATGAAGATGGCACCTGCATGACTTATCCTTGGTGTATGCATTTACGTCTAGTGTTATGAAACCAACTCACAAAAAGATAGAAAAGATAGATGAACGCCTTAGAAATAAGCCTCTTCGAGGGGGAAACCTCATTTACATTACAAAAATGAACAATTCTTGGATGATTCAAATGACAAAACATCCTTTCTATATATAGGAGTCTAAGAGATCACAATATAACCAAGCCGATCTAACAATAATAATATAATATAAATGCACAAAAATAACAATAGAGGGATTCTATGGGGCACAATAATAACAATATGGGGACAATAGGGGCACAACAATAACAATAAGGGATACAACGACAATAGTAATGGGTGAATCACTAGTATTATAGGGACCTAAAATGCCCCTCTCCTTCAAAAAAGTATTGTCCTCAACGCTTGAGTAGTTCTAGATGCTTCTGTATAAAATTCTCATCCTCCCATGTGGAATCTTCAATGAGTAAGTTCTTCCACCTGATGAGATACTCTGAAATTGATCGATATCGTAGCTGTCGAGTTCTTGTTTCTTTGACTGCTTCAAGTTCCAATATGATTTTTCCTTTCTCATCAAGTTCTGGCAATATTGTTTGAACTGGAAGCTTTTTACCTATAACCTTCTTTAAGAATGAAACATGGAAAACTGGATGCTCTCAAGAAGCTACCGGAAGCTCCAATTTGTATGCCATAGTACCTATATTTTGCAACACCTTGTACGAACCATAATACTTTGGTGATAATTTATTATCCTTCTTAGCTTGCTTGAGGGAAATTTTTTTATATGGTTGTAGCTGTAGGAATACCCAATCACCCACATCAAAACTTCTTTCGCTACAATGTTGATCTACCTGCTGTTTCATTCTATTCTGCACCAAGGTGAGGTTGTCCTTTAAGAGTTGGAGAACTCGTTGTTGATGCTCGATGTGATCTTCCACTGCTTGAACCTTAGAATTTTCTCTTAAATATGATGTGATGGATGGTGGATGATATCCATAAAGTGCCATAAATGGGGTCATTTTTATTGCAGTATGGAAGGAAGTGTTATACCACCCTTCAGCCAGAGGCAACCATTTGACCCATTGTGCCTGTTTATCAGATACAAAGCAATGAAGATATCCTTCCAAACATTTTTTTACTATCTCAGTTTGCCCATCAGATTGAGGATGATAAGATGATCTATGAGCTAACTGAGTACCAAGACAAGAAAATAATTTTGTCCAAAAATTTCTAGTGAAAATGGATCTCTGTCACTTACAATAATCTTTGGGTTTCCATGTAGCTTTTGAATTGTTTCCATAAATGTAGTAGAAACTGTACTCACTTTAAATGGATGAGATAATGCACAAAAGTGTGCATACTTGGTAAGTCTATCAACTACCACCATGATAACACTCTTTCCTTCGGACTTGGGCAAACCTGTGATAAAATCCATTGAAGCCTCCTCTCAACGTTGGCTTGGAATGGATAAAGGTTGTAATAGTCCTGGGGTCTTAATTGTTTCAACTTTATTTTGTTGGCAAACTAAACATTCCACCACAAACTTTTGAATATTCGATTTAAGGCCATCCGAAAAAAAATCCTTCTTAACCCTGTGGTAGGTTTTTAGAAATCATGAGTGCCCTCCTAAGGGAGAGGTGCGCAATTTGCTAAGAATCTTTTGCTTGAGTTGGGAATTCTTACATAGGTATAACTGATCCTTGTACCATAACAAATCATTTTTCCAGCTAAATGTATTAGATGTACTAGGATCCTGTTGTATCTTTTGAATGACTGCCCACACTTCCTTGTCATTCTTCCATTCATCCCTTGCTTCATTTATCCAATCTGGTTGGATAATAGAAATGGTGCAAAGAAATGCTTCCACATCCTCATCCTTTCTTGAGAGTGCATCTGCTGCAACATTTTGCTTTCCTTTTTTCTAGATGATTTCAAAGTCATAACCCAACATCTTTGTGATCCATTTTTGCTGCTCTTCTGAAGATAATCTTTGTTCTAAAATGCATTTAAGGCTATCATGATCTGTTTTTACCTTGAAGTGTCTTCCCATTAGGTAGGGTCGCCATTTCTTAAGTGCATGTAGTATTTGCAACATTTCCTTCTCATAAATAGCTTTTTGTAAATAATTTCCTTTGATTGGACGACTTTCAAAAGAAATGGGTCTTTCTTCTTGCATTAAAACAACACCAATTCCATTTCCTGAGGCATCACATTCCACAATAAAGGTTTTTGTGAAGTCCGATGTAGCTAAGACTGGTGCTTGGCACATTTCCTCTTTAAGATGTTCAAAGGCCTTTGTTACTTCTGGAATCCATGAAAATGCATTTTTCTTCAATAATGTTGTTAGAGGTGCTGCTATCCTCCCATAATTCCTAACAAACTTGCGATAATACCCTGTCAAACTGAGAAATCCTCGTAGATTCTTTATGGATGTGGGGATTTTCCATTCCTTAATGGTTTTAATTTTGCTAGGGTCTACCATAACACCTTCATGAGATACAACGTTACCCATATATTCCACCTCTTGTACTCCAAAGAAAAATTTGGAGATTTTTGCATATAATTGTTTCTCCTCCAATAGTTAGAGTACCATGTCAACATGTTGGACATGATCCTTTTAAGACTTGCTGTAGATTAGTATATCATCAGAAAATACTAACACAAATTTTCTAAGGAAGGGTTTGAAAATGGAATTCATCAAACCTTGAAATGTAGAAGGTGCATTAGTAAGGCCAAAAGGCATGACAAATGTTGTTCTAAATGTTGTTTTTGGAATGTCTTCATTCTTCATTCTAATTTGATGATATCCTAAACGAAGATCCAACTTGGTGAAGTAAATTGATCCATGCAATTCATCCAATAATTCATCAATGACAGGAATGGGAAATTTATCTTTAATAGTGTGCTTGTTGAGCTCCCTATAATCTAGACACATGCGCCATGATCCATCCTTCTTGTGAACCAATACTACTGGAGCAGAGAAAGAACTTTGACTAGGTTGAATTATACCAGCCTCTAGCATTTCTGTAACCATACGTTCAATTTCACTCTTTTGGACATAGGGATATTTGTAAGGCCTGATGTTTGGAGGAAGACTTCCTGGAATCAAATTAATAGCATGATCATGATCATGAATAGGTGGTAGGCCTTTGGGAGTCTCAAATACCTTGGAATGATTGTCCAAGAATTTTTGGAGATATGGAGAAATGGATGATTTCGATGGGAACCTCTAGTGAACATAATTGGGAAATTATGCCTCATTGTTCTTTCTTTAGAAGCTTTGTCATTCTGTTAGAGCTAATTATCTTTCCCGGTTTCCCTATAATACCCTTTAATTCAACTTCCTTTCCTTCTGAAGAGAATTTCATGAAAAGTTCTTGAAAATTAAAAGCTATTGTACCCAAGGATTGTAGCCATTGGACTCCTAGTACAACATCAACACCACCCATTGGCATGGAAAGCATTGGGCTATTCAATACATATTCTCCCATGGGTAGCTTGATATTATGGCACTTTCCTGAGAAATGTATGTTTCCTCCACTTGCAACCATCACTTGACACTATGGTGCTGCATATAGGAAGTAATTCAATTCCTTGGCTATCTTACAATGAATAAAATTATGGGTACTTCCCAAATCAATCAACACTATTACCTTTTTCTTCTTGATATGCCCTTCTATCTTGATAGTTTGAGGAGTGGTAATTCCAGCCAATGCATTACAAGATATGTTGGATTCATTTCTTATTTTTCTAGGGTTTTTTCTTGGTGTATATCTTCTTATTTTTACATTTCTTGTTCCTTTTCTTCCTCCTCTTCACAATCTATGTAAAATAATTTCTTCTCTGCACACTTATGACCTTTAGTGCATTTTCTATCACAACTGTAACAAAGCCCTTTTGCTCTTTTTTCTTCCAATTGTTTTGGTGTCAACCTTATAGGTTTTGGATGGCTAGAGCCACTAACACTTCCATCTTTATGATTGTGAGTGGTAGTCTTCCTTGTTTCCATAATTTTGCTTTCCATTTTTCATGCCAACCTGAATGCCTTCTCCAATGAATCTAGTTCCCAAAGGCGAACCTCATGTTGGACGTTATCTTTTAAAGTCCCTATGAACACATCAATCCTATGATCCTCTGGAATATATTTTACCCTTATATTCAATTTTTGGAAGTCCTCAATGTGACCCATCATTGAACCCTTTTGTTTGAGATTTATGAATTGGATAAAAAAAGTGTTGCTTTTTGTATCCTCATAATGTGCTATCATTTCCTCTGTGAAAATTGACCACATAACAAGTTATTTACGAGAACAAAGCCCTTTATACCATAAAAATTGATCCGGTTCTAAATATGAAGATGCAATACTTACCTTTTGCAACAGTTTCACTTCATGTAGATCAAAATATTGCTCCATCTCTAGAATCCAATTTACCAAATCCTTGCCATCAAACTTCCTCATATCATATTTTCTTGATTTTAGGAGCTCAATAATTAAACGGCTATAACTCTGTAATTTCAAATCTTCCAGTTCTAAAATAGTGACCTGCAGTAGCCCTCTGTGTCCTCTTTCCAATGCCACCAGTCTGATCGAAATTGGCTTCTCCAAGAAAGAGTTATGCACAATCCCCTAAGATGACTTGATTATATGCCTTTTCCAAAGAGCGAACTTGTATGAAGTGCCACGTGTCACTGTTTTGAGCTTTGGATATGAAAAATATACACAGAAAACTACAATCTATCCTATTTCTCTAACTTCTTACGAAGTTTCAATCTGACACTTAGAGAGATAGTTATGACGATTTTCCCCAGGTCACCTATTTGGGATGTAATTCGAGCGCTTGCAGAAACCCTTAATGTCTTGGATTGTATCTCCGAAAATATAAAGAAACAAGATCTGACATTCAGAACCCTTCACCAATATTTCATATCAAATGGGGTCTAATTGTAGAGACTGAACCTTCATAGAAAAACAATTATAACGAAACTTCCACGATGACATGTTTGAGATGAAATTCTGGAGCTTGCAAAAACCCTAAGTTCCTCAAATCATATCTCCAAAAAGATAGCAAGAAAAATCTAAACTTTGGACCGAAGGTTTAGCGCAATCTTTTCTCAAATGGGTTTTTGTTTTATATTCTGAAACGTCACACAAAAAAAGTTATAGCGAAAATGCCACGCTAGCTTGTTTGGAGCAGTGAATCCCTAGAATCCAAAGCTCTGATACCAAATGTTATGAAACTAGCTCACGAAAAGATAGAAAAGATAGATGAATGCCTTAGAAATAAGCCTCTTTGATGCGGCAACCTCCTTTACATTACAAAAATGAACAATTCTTGGATGATTCAAATCACAAAACCTCCTTTCTATATATAGGAGTCTAAGGGGTCACAATATAACCGAGCCAATCTGACAATAATAATATAAAGGCACAAAAATAACAATAGAGGGATTCTATGGGGCACAATAATAACAATATGGGGACAATAGGGGCACAACAATAACAATAAGGGATACAACGACAATAGTAATGGGGGAATCACTAGTATTATAGGGACCTAACATCTAGTGACATAAATGACTTGTATTATGATCATAATAATGACTTGATGAAGTTTGTATTGGTATTTCATGATAGATGACAACTTTTTGGCATGATAATAAGTGAATTCAAAACTTGATATGAGCTCTATTTGTCACATGGTTGAAAGAATTGATACTGTGGTATTGATGACTTTGATAACAGTTTTGATTTGGCTTCTAAACTTTGATGAGTTGATGGTACAATATTGATTTATGAAAATATAAGCAATTTCGTTTGGTAAAGCATTATGTTTGTAGAGAGCATTGCATGAAGAAAACTTCCCAATCCAGATATGTTTGTATTAACTATTATCTGGTGAAGTTAGGATGATGAGTTCCAAGGTATGGCTTTGATTTTGATTATGTTTTTGGTTTTATATACTGATGGTCTACTCTTGACAGGTGATGAGCCTTTGATGATCTAAGTAATAGGGAGTTGGATTCTAAAGCTCGAAATGACGTATCATGGCATGATGAATCAATTTTTGGAATTTTGGAAAGAAATTCTATATTGCAAAGCTATTGAAAAATGTTTTTGAATAATGGAAATGCAACTCCTTGGACACTCTGATTTGAAGTTCAAGATGTTCTTGAACTTGACATGGCATCCGACAGTTCATTGAAGCATTGATGTTTCGTTTTTTAACATTTGTCCATATATATGATGTGCATAGAACCTGAATGAGTTCATGATTGAGCTTCTTCATTCACATTGAGTTGCCACCGAGCATCCTTTCAGATATCTACATAAGATGATCAATTCTTGATCTGATATATTTTTTTTACGATATGTGATTGCATGGATGTATTTTTGATATTTGAGATTATTGTTGATGAGCATATTTGGATGTTGCTTTAGCATAAGATCTGTCATGATATCTTGGATCAGAGGTCCATAACACGACTGAGGTTGAGTACGATGTTGCTAGCATGGCTACCTGTGAGGTAGGATGAAGAAGCTCCTTAGAGAGTTGTTTGAGCATGATATGGATATGACATGGATACATTGTGATGACAAAGAGTGGGATCTGATTGGCATAAATCCCATATATATAGTTGGGACCGAGATACTTTCATATATTGAGTCAGTGCAACTATTCAAGACAAGCTTAGGCTTGTGATTGACACCTCCTTGAGAGGGAGGATGATTATGGTATATTTTTGTGATTTATATGATTATTTATGATCTAACATGATATTTATTCGATTTTATGTGTGAATAGGAAATAGTTGTTATTGATACAAGAAGATACCATATTTAAGTATGATGAGAGCAACACTGATCAACAACACTGAGCCAACTCTTCCTCCCTGTCTGAGCTCCCAGGGTGAGGAGTTGAGATAAAGGGCTCTTGGCATTGAGAGAACTCTGGAAAATAGGGTATGACCCCTATCTGTTACCCATAGGGTTTGAGATGTTGCACCCCTATCTTCATAGGGATGAAGAATGTTGCTCCCCTATATGGTCTTTGCAGAGTATACCCCAGTTGGCATCATACCCACAAGTAGGGCTTGTCGGGAATACCACTCCCCATTTGGCCAATGGGTTGAGAGTGTACAACTCAAGTCAATTATGATGCAAGTGTTCTTCCACATGACTATTTAGGGTCATCGATGGGAAGATCAGTAGGCAATATGATGAGTTGAGATAACTCTATGTGGTTCAAGGTTGAGATTGAGCTCCTAGATGTGATCTTAGGGTCGAGATGTGCTCCCTTGAGTGTTTGGATATCCTATTGCTCGATATGGGGTCGTAGATGTATAGCTCCCCCATGATATTTTGGGTTGATATTGAGCTCCCCAATCTAGTTCTAGGTTAAGATATGCTCCCTTGATGGTATGCTCTTCGATGATGATGCAGATCATAGATTCTGTTCCCCGTCGATATCCCTGGGTAATAGCCTGTTGGTAAAGATTCCAGGTAATAGCTCGATTGATAGAGGGTGGTAGATTGAGATCCCCTCTGATGACAAATTCTTCCTCTTTTATATTTGAGAATGTTCATCATATGAGCAGGAAGAAACAAGGAATAAGCAAGGGATAGATCAAGATGTACATTGATGATTTGTGATGATGTGATACTTGAGATGGTCATGGCATGATGACTACATGACAAAGATGATTAGTAAGGATACATAATGACACTTGAATGGCATATTGATTGATGAACAAATATTGACAGGTGGAATTCTGTTGAGCTAGGTTGTCATTGATGTCAGTATGGCAATATTCTGGATACTAGAGGATGACATGAAGCCAAGGGGATGCAGAGCAGATTCATGAAGAGACAGGAGCAAGCCCATTAGGATAGCCAAGCCATAAGCAAAGAGGAGTTACCTAAGGAGGCATATCAAAGCATATTATAGGATATCAAAGCAAGAGAGGCATTCATATATGCAAGGAGGTCTTTGAAAGACACTGCCAAGCCAGAGGAGCCACATTGGACTAAGAGGAGCTGCAGGAGGAACCATAAAGCAAGGAGGCATATCAGAGTCATCAGGAGCCATCGGAGGAGCAATGGATGCGTTTAAAACAAAAAGGAGCAGACAGAGTCACCAGAGGAGCAGATGGAGACGAAGAGGAGCTAACAGAGCACGAAGCACCACCATTTGAGCCATAGAGGAAGCAGACAGAGCTAGAGGAGCCCAAGTGGAGCACATAGAGTGTTGTAGCACTATCCACGGCACAAACATGCATATGGCAGCAAAGACCTGTATATGCATTTAACGCAAACAGAGCTATCGGAGGCGGAAGATTTAGACTCATATGCAAATACACTGACGGAGTGAAAAAGGTAGAGTTTATATTGTATGAGCAGGCTACGTTATCGGGCTTGTAAAACCCATGTATGCATGCTTTAACAGCTGTTGAACACTGTTGAAAAAGTTGGAGAAAAGTTGCTAAAACATCAATTTCTCTGTTGCTGAAACACCAGTTTCGGTGTTGCTGAAACACCAATTTCGGTGTTGCTGAAACACCAGTTTCGGCGTTGCTAAAACACCAGTTTCGGCGTTGCTGAAACACCTCCGTGACGAAATTATATTTCTACGTTGCTGAAACACCTCCGTGACGAAATTATATTTCGGCGTTGTTGAAACACCTCCGCGACGACATTATATTTTCGTGACACCATCAATCGAAGGTAATCATGAGGAAGATAAAGCGAATGGAGGAGGGAAGCCGGAAGGTCAAGCGAGTGTTGAGGAAGCCGAAGCTCAAGCGAGCGAGGAGGAAGCCAAAGAGCCATTGAGTAAGTGGAAATGAATGGACAAAGGTATGAGAATTGATAAAACAGTAAAAATAGAGAGCTGTTGTAGTGGGAGCTATTGTGGTTGTGGCAAAGAACCAGAATGTATGCCAACAGACGCAGTAGAGGTGGTTAAGCGTTGTATGAAGTTGCTGGTGAATGCTATTTGCTGCTGCTGCTATTGGTGTTGTTGGTGTTGCTGCTGCTGCTGCTGTTGCTGCTGTTGTTGTTGTTGCTGCTGCTACTGCTACTGCTGTTGTTGTAGCTGCTGTTGTTGTTGCTGTAGCTGCTATTGTTGTTGTTGTAGCTGTTGTTGGTGTTGTTGTAGCTGTTGTTGTTGTTGCTGTAGCTGCTATTGGTGTTGTTGTAGCTGTTGTTGCTGTTGCTATAGCTGTTGTTGCTGTTGTTGTAGCTGCTGTTGTTGTTGTTGTAGCTGCTGTTGGTGTTGTTGTAGCTGTTGTTGCTGTTGTTGTAGTTGCTGTTGCTGTTGCTGCTGCTGCTGTTGCTGCTGTTGGTGTTGCTGGTGTTGCTGCTGCTGCTGCTGTTGCTGCTGTTGTTGTTGTTGCTGCTACTTCTGTTGCTGTTGCTGCTACTGTTGTTGTTGTTGCTGTTGCTGTTGTTGTTGTTGCTGCTGCTGCAGCTGTTATTGTTGGAGCCTTTTTTTTGGTGTGGCAAAGAACCAGAATATGAGGTAGCAGAAGCAACAGAGGTGGTTAAGCATTGTATGAAGTTTGCTGGTGAACGCTGGTGAAGACTGCTGCAGCTGTTGAACGTTGCTGAAATATGCTGGAGGAAATAGAGGCCATGTGAGGGTCTAACAGAACAGAAAGAGGGTGCAGCAGAAAAAAAAGAGGGATGAAGGACCAACAGAACAGTAGGCAGTCAAAGGGAAAACAACCAGCAGAGAAACAGTCATGCTGAAGCATTCACTGTGACAATGAGAACATAAGCTTGAATAGAAAATTGTTTTTTATACAGAATTTAGTGCAGCTAACAGAAGACTGACTAACGTTGTATGAAGACATTATCAGAGAGAAAAATGGCTATTGGAGACTATGTGTGGGCAGTGTGCAGAGTTGTAAAGACTCATTCTTAAGAAGACTGGTTGTCATTGGTACTGTAGCCTAGAGACTACAGTGAAGCTGTAAATAGACAGAACTCAGCAGAGAAGAGTTCTGAGAGCAAAAGATTACCATCAAACAGTGCCTTGACAAGATAGGATTGGAGTCCTTGGGGCTGGTGCCTCAAGAGCAAGAAGGATTGGAGTCCTTGGGCTGGTGCCTCAGAAGTAAGTAGGATTGGAGTCCTTGGGGTTGAAGCCTCAGAAGTAGGAAGGATTGAAGTCCTTGAGAGTTTGTGCTCCTAAGTCCAAGATTGGTGTCTTGGCAAAATAGAGTTGGTGCTCTGGAGGTTGGAGCCTCACCAAAGTCCAAGTTGGAGCTTGGCAACTGATTGCAACCATCTATATATTGTATCTATTTTACTGCACAGTTTATATTAATAAAAGCATTTATTCTTGCTGTTCATCTTGTGTTCTGAATATATATGTTTTAACTGGTAAAACAATAGTGGGAAAAAGGAATACTGATTCACCCCCCCCTCAGCATTTCCAACAAATTCTCCCTAGTTGAGAGGGAGTGTCAAAATTATGCAACTTCAGTCAAATTCCACTTTGGACAGCTCATATGATGAAGATAATAATTGAAATAGTTCCTCTTTTCAAGAGGACCAAAACCGACCTAAATATCACCTCATTCAGACATGTAGAAGTTCGATTTTGAATTTATGTTCCCACTCATGTATATTAGATCAGGTTGGCCCTATGCATATGTGCAAATGGATAGGTCATCCTCAACATCAAGTCGACCCTCATGGAAGCCTATAAATAGAATATACCTGAAGCTCATTTGACACATTGATCAAGCCATCTTTTATTCTCTTCTATTGTCTTGGTTCGCATAGGTATGACGGAGAATGTTCGCACAAGGATCCAAAACTACAGGATTGAAGCTCACACAGATCTAGGTTTTATGTTTCTCAGTCATAACTAAGTATTTTTTACCCTAGAACCATGCACAGAGTGGTCAAGGTTGTATCTGAGAAGTCTCAGACGCTCGCACATAAGCCAGAAGGGAGCGTTTGGGGTTTTTGAAGTGGATCGAGAAATTTGGTCCCCAGACGCACACACAGAGTGGTCAAGAGTGCATATGGGCAACCTCAGTCACTCACACAATATATTGAAGGGTGCGTCTATGGTTTTGAGGCATATCTGAGTGTATTTTTCCCCATTCACACGCATATAATTCACTAGGGAGCATTCAGGACTGCCATAGTTTCTCACACAACTCCTCTTCCATGCGTCTGGGACTAAAAGATGAAACTCCAGTATTTTGGAGACTCTTCTCAGTGACAACAGTGTTCAATAGTTGACTACATACAGTGAAAATACATTAAAGTCCTCAGAATCAGGGTTTTGAGTATAAGCATGATTAGGTTCATTTCATGGATTTGATCGTTTTTTTATTGGTTAGTTGCATATATGAAGATATGGATCATTATACTCTCTTTTGCTGAATCATTTGATGACAATCTAAGAAAAAGAAGAATTTTCTAGGGTTTTCCCCATAGTGGGTTTTGCACTGGTCTCAGACTAATCCTAGTGTCTCTATGTGTGCATGCTTTTATTCTATTGTTCCTTTATGCTCTGCTGCATTGATGATAATGATGTTTTTCTTTCTACATAGTTGTATATGTTGATGAATAATTATGTAAATCTGAATAATGTAATGATGATATGGGGTGAACGTAATGTGTTAATGAAGAAATGCAATTATCTAAGCAAAGAACAATATAGCCCTAAGAAAAAATAAGATAATTCAAACTAATCACAAGGAGACTGATTTTAATGTTTTAAAAAGGACCTTTAAGTACCTTCAAGATAATATTGACTATGGATTATGGTATCCCAAATGTAAAAAATTCAATTTGATTACTTTTATTGATGCTTATTAGGATGGTAGTATTGATGACAGGAAAGGTACTTCAGGAGAAACTCACTTTTTGGGAGATTGTTTGGTCTTTTGGGCAAGCAAGAAATAAATTTTTATGTCTTTGTATACAACAGAAGCTTAATATATAGTAGCAACCACTTAATGTACACAAATATTATTGTTGGGACAAGGTCCCGTGAGGTAAAATTTGTAACTAGTTTTTTTAATTATGTAAAGTATCAGCATTATGAGGGAGTGGAGCGTGAAGGTCATAGGAGTCAAAAGGGGCTTTAGTCCCTTAGCTGTTAGAAGATAAGATGTTTGCGACTCGCCCATGGTTCACGAACCATGGTATTGAAAAAAGAAGAAGTTATATAAAGAAGTCATAGCGAGTCATAGGAAGTAATTAGCAATTGAAGATCATTGTATGGGCAAGTAGTCTGAGGCAAGAAAGTTTGTTTCTTGTACTTAGGCAAAGGGGAAGGCTCCTGGTGCTGTATGCACAAAGACCTTGGTAAGTCTGGAAGTTGAGTGCGCGGGCCCCTATAGCTATGTGTGTAGGGAAGAAGAGTCTGTAACAGAAAGATTATATCAATAAAGATTGTTTTTGAAGCTATAATTATGTATCTGTGCCTTTATATTTACTTATGAAATTTATGTGTATTCGCTTTTCTTTCTGTAATTATATGAAGAAGCACTTAATTGGTGCCCGAAAATGGTATATCTAATAGCTTACATGATTTCATGAATATTTTAAGTGTTCCGCAAAGTGTTAGATATTGTTTCAGTGAGTTACTATGATTTCTACATTTAAAGGGTCAGGGTTCGCGAAGGTCGGGATAAAGCCCTAGAAGTAATAGAAACCCATCACACATACCTCTGGATGCAGAAACCTAGTTCTATCATCCCCCAATACTTCTTCGGGTGAGACTACAACCTGCGCTACGCGGGTTGCTGCAAAAAGGGCCAGAAATTTAGGGTTTTGTTGGTTGGCGCAACTGACTCCGAACTTGGGTCAAGACCCATCAAGCCAACAAATGGTTATGTTGTCGGGATCAGGATCTATGTGAGGAATGTGTGATGTATAATAAATGGTTCCCAACTAAGAAAGAAATCGAGAAGTGGATAGATCGGAAGCTGCACGAATTTGCAACTCAAGAAAACAAGAATCTGCATTTGTCGAAGGAAGAGTGGTTGAATAGATATCGGTATACAGACGAGCATGGAATTCTCTTTTGTTATTTTTTGTGTGAATTACACTAGTGGTTTTCGAAATTGGCAGATAGCCAAGGCACATGGAAGTTGGACAACCCTATTGTGTGGACTCCATAATTGTTAAGGCATCTAGAAGCTTCAGAAAACCAAACGCGAGGGCTGTCAATTACTGGATCGATAGAATTTTGGTTGGATTCATCACTGAATTCACGATCGATGAATATATAAGCTATAGTGAAGTTGAACAATGATTCTTCAAGCGATCAAGAGGTAAGTATCTGAAATCCCTGAAGACTTGGATTAAAATTCTATGGTACGAGAAAAGGGTTATGCCATCAAATTAATGTTTAGAAAGATCTAACAGGAGGTACGTGAAGTGGAAAAACTTTTAGAAGAGGCCTAGATTCAGGTGCTGAATATAGTCCTCTATTGGGAGCTTCTGATAGTTAATAAGAAAGTAGTGTTTTGAGGACACCTCTAGGTGCACTACAGGTAGTAAGGCAGGGTATTGTAGGGGTACCAAATCCATCCACTCCACCTCTACCACCACCTTCGCCTCACACACCTACACCTCCACTTCTACCACCACCTCCGCCTCACACACCTACACCTCCACATCCACCTCCACTATTCAATATGGCCAACACTATGAAGATGCCCATATTTAGAGGCCTGGGGACAGAAAACCCTGAACAATTTTGGTTTGTTGCAGATGCTATGTGGAAATCACAGCACGTTACAGACGATGATTTGAAGAAAGCACAACTAGTTACAACACTACTGGATAGAGCGCTAAGTTGGTATATTAAGTATTTTTCAGGTCATCCAAATGTAACACTATGTTAGCATTCTATATTTGTGAGGTTGTGGGAGTAAATACATTGGACAACATCAAAACCACTTTTGAAGCTGGGATCTAGCCCTGCCAACTTCAGAGAGGGATCTCTCTTTATGATTTAGCTTGGTTTTTAAGTTGATTTTAGGCTAGTTATGATTATGATTGGTTCTTTGTTTGAATTTTTTTGATTCTTTGGTTGGTTGATCTAATCAGTTTAATTTCTTTCCATTGGGCTACAGAGTCAAATTAAATTGGATGCTGCATCAAAAGTTCAAAGGAGTAATCACAAGGCAAGCTAGTTGCATTTATTGGATCTTTAAATTGAATTATGGAATGGAGAAAAGAGGTGATTTAGTAGTGATTGAAAATCATTGATGAATTTCTCAATCAGACTTTAGAATAAAACATACAGATTGTAAACGAAGTCCAAATAAGGTGCTCAAAAACATATCTTATTTTTCACATCTCTTGTTTTACAATTACATTTCAAATGATAAACAAACTGAGAATAACAATGGAAACACAATTACACTAATAAAAACATCACCAGTATATCGCAACACAAGTATCCTGTGAAGAGTCTTTTTATTAATGATGCTCCAGCAATGTGGAAAAGTACAGTTCTTTGATAAAAAGAGTTACAATGATCAAGAACTGACCCTTAATACTTCGAGTAAATAAAGTATTTAAACAAAATTTACAAAAAAAGATTACAATTAATGCCTCATTAACATGCCATTTTATTGTTAACTTCAGACTAATAGAAATGAAATAATGCAACCAAAAGAGGTGAATTGGCAAAGTGATCTCGACATCTGGCACTGCTTTAGTGGAGAACAGTTGCTGAGTGGCCACTATTTGTGTGTCACGCTGGTGAAGATGGCACTTTCTTTAATCCTCAAATTCACACAGTTTATCCCACCACTCCTCATCTGGAATGGAAATTTTTGTTACTTTGCGGTAGATCTCATCTACCTCGGTATACTGAGCGAATGTGGGTTTTACTACAAAAATGTGCTTTATCTCATGCTAGATGAAATTCATGTTACTGATAGCTTCATAAAAATATTTCCCTATCATGACACCTTTGATGTGGGAATACTTAGACGTATCCTTTGCAACGTCTTTCAGCTTCTTCATATAATCTTCCCTGGTCATCAGTTTGTCATTGATTACAAATAAAGAAGGCAAACCCTTCTTATTTAATGCTTCTATTCTAGTGAGAAACCTGTTAATTGTTACCTCAAAAGTGTGAAATTTCTCTGTCAGTTGCACAACCAAGTTATTCTTTGTCAAAACTTTCATTACTTCTAAGGTTTTTTTTGTTCTGTCATCTACTCCCAAATCATCTAATTCATATATTTTTTTGAGTTGAGAAATTTGATGATGTGGTTGGCCATGGTAGGCATTCCTCCCAAATCATTGTTGATAATGGAAATGGCATGCTTGGCTGTATTCATCAACTCTTTCTGCTAAAATATAATTTGGATACAAGGACAGATTTCATCCATTGCCTCAATGATGTTGTTCCATATAATTTCTTTGACTTGGGCCAGTGTGTGGCCAATGGAGGACTCATTTGTTGATTTTCTTCATACTTCTATCTGGTTTTGAGCTCTTTGAAGCTCTGCTGCATGGAAAGCCTCAGTCTTTGTCTTCTCATCCTGTAGAAGATTGACTTGAGCCTACAATATTTTGATTTCTTCAGTTTGGAGAGACATATTCTGCACTACAGTTGCCAACTGATCTGCAACATCCCCTATGTTTATTGTAGAAGACATAGTTGTAGGCATTTTTGTGATAGGGAGTGCTTCCAAAGGGACAAAAACCATTCTCGCAACTTGCTCCTTCTCTTTGATTATCTTTTCCATCTCTGTCTCCATTTGCTTCAACTGTGCACTCTACTCCATGATGAGCTTCATCATGTCTACCTTCTATGTCTTTGTTCCCTCAATATCCTTGTCCAAGGGATCTTCTGTGGCTGGTAACTTCAACTACTTCCTTAATGCTGCTATGTCTGTATTATTTTTCCTCATGATATCTTCTGCATCATTGATATTTTTAGGATCATAACCTACTTTGATCACCAAGTCCTCCAAATGTTTGATCCTTGTGTCTTTGGCAAGTGCAGATACCTTCTCCATCTTCAATTGTGATTGAACATTGACCAATGTAACCTGTAACTTAGACAAACTCATAGCAGTGTTAGTGAGAGTAAATGAAATCATCTACCCAGTCTGCTTGTGCATCTCCATTTGGTCAATGGGATGCATGTCTTTCACATCAGATTCAAATGATGCCTTCTTGTAATCTGATGCTACCTTGGGCTAGGGAATCTGTGCTTGGAGGAAAGCCATTTGCATTTTACCTTTCTCTGAATCAAAGGCTGACAACATCCTACTTTGAGAATTGGAAGTCTGCTTCCAGAACTGATTGTATGTGTTGATTTTCAAGGCCTCATTCCTCACTTTAATCTCCTTGAAAATGTCAAATATACTCTTTTCTGTCTCCCCTGTGGTAGATGTGTTGGTCTGCATAACCTACTATTGATCTTGTGAAGCTGTGGAGGTAGTGGGAGAAAGTGTAGTCTGATCACCCACTAATGAGGAAACAAGTGGCTCTTTAGTGGTGATAATGTTCTCTTGCTTTGAATCCTTGCTTAGGCTTAGTTTAGAATGCAGCTTGGCCTTCTTTCTGTACATGATTTTAAAGCCTTCACTAGAAATCTCAGTCACTGAAGGTGACTCTTCTTCTCTGCTCCTCTTTGTTGATTTCTCCTTTGTGATAGGAGTCTGCACTGTTGAAGTGGACACTAACTACTCCTCTGCCTCCTGTAGAGTATTCTCAGTCCATTCTAGTTGGTTTTTATATCTTTCAATCTCTGGTCTAGTTGTGTGAAAATAAGCAGTAGATTTGTTTTCTACCCTCAACTTGGAGATGACCCCTAATGGATCATATGACCAAGTGAAACTGAGGTTGAACTACATCTCTTTCAGTAATTTATCCGCTTCTTCCCATGTTTCCCTACTATTGCAAATGAAAGGTCCTATTTGAGTTTTGATTTTGAATTGGGATTTCTTCTTGGCAGCTAAAGTGGATCTCATCCATATTGAGCATTTTTCTGATGTATTCTAGATCAAAAATCCTCATTGGGAGGAATTTTGGTAGCTTGTAAGGGGAAAGCTCACACCCAGATAACCTAAGCTCTGTGTAATTCTGATAAAGGTACCAATCCCCTGCCTGGACTTGGTCTGATAGATGCAAAACTTTCCTAATTTCTTCATTGACCCTTGCCAATATCCTGCTTCTTAGGACATTGAGTGCTAGATGTACAAACATCTCTATGAACTGTTTGTATGAAAATTCATTTTGTTCCTTCATCACCAGTGTGTTAGAGCCTAGATTTGTCTCAGGCTGAAAAGACAAGGTTCTAGGTCCACATCAAACCACGCTCAGCCTCGTAGCTAGCCCTACGAGGACAGGAGAGGGCTCTCTCCGGGTCGATCTCGGAAAAAGACAAGCGATGGGGCTCAAGATGACTGAAATAAAAGCTAATTTTAGGCTAGGTATGAAGTACAAGGGTTTTTTGTGAGTTTTTTGGGGGTTTTGTGTTGGAAACAGGGAAAAGCAAATCGGGCTCAGGGATGAGGCACAGTTTCTGCAGAGTTTTGATTGGGGCAAGGAAGGCAATCATTTTGATGCTTTAAATTTGAGTGAATGGATAGATTGGACTGGTGAGGAGCTAAGGAGAGCAAGAGAGTCTCAAGAGTTCTCCTTAAACAGATGAAAACATGGAAATTTAAACAAATTCAAAGGTAGAGCATAACAGTTAATGAATTCTACCTTAATCACTCATTTGTTCAAATTCAGAAGAAAAGAGAGGAAAATGATACACCTAACACTAATTAACTTAAAATTACTTAGAGAAGCACACCATCAAAACATAAAGCCACATGGATACCAAACAGTGCTGCAAAACCCTGGTCTTTCCTTAGCCAAAAATGCAGAGATAGAATGTACAATGATATGCCAAAGCAATCCCTAGTGTCCAACCCTGAAAATGACTTAGGAATTACATGATATAGACTAGCCCAACCCATTCCCTTGCCTCTATGGGTCGAGCTCATCATTCTAGGAGTTGTTTGAACCAATTCTAAACAAGGAACTGAAAACTAGGTAGTCAAACAACTTACCCCTATATGCTAGGAAATTGATTCATTCACTTACATTTCACCTTTTGGTGAATGAATCTTCTAGAACAAGTAAATAAGTGCCAAAATTACATCATTTTTATCCAATTACATAAATATAGATCAAAAATTACATCACAAAGCAAAACTAGTCAAACTGGCTGAATTTCTGAGCTGGAAGGTGAAAAATTGAGCGAAAATCCTCTGTGCGCCGCGCCAAAATCTGTATGCGTTGCGCCACTTTGAGGCTGCGTTTAAGGCACTTCCTGAAGTCAAAATTGAGCACAAGTGTGTTTTTTGAAAACCCCTACCTGTATAATTTCCAACCCAAGTGGAATTTCTGAATTTGGTGCCCATTTGCCCCTCCAAAACCTCAATCTCCCAAGACTGCTTCCTGTGTGTGAAATTAGGGGCAGAGATGTCATTTTTGGGGTGTTTTTGACATCCTGAGGACTCAAAACTTGCCCAAACTTCTTGGCCATGCACCAGAAGTCATGATTTGTCATGAAAAATAAAAAAAATATAAAACTTTTTGCATTTGGAGCCTCCTATCATAAGCGTGTGCCACGTGGCGTGGCGCACAGGGAAGGCACGCCGCATAGAGCCTGTGCATAGCACTTTTTACAGGAGACTTTTGGAGGCCTTCTGGTGTCCAAATTGGGCGTAGGATAGCTCGTTGGAAAGGTATTTGAGTCTAATTTTCAAACCAGCTGGAATGTTTCAATTTGGTGTTCATTTTCCCTGTTAAAAATCAAATCTCCCAAGACTGGTCAAAATGTGCCAAATGAGGCTGCCTAAAGGCAGAGTGCTGTTACAGTCAACTTTTGAATGCCTTCCTCAACTCCAAATTGAGCTAATGATAGCTCATTGGAAATACCTTTGTGTCTAGTTATCATTTTACTCATCAAGAAAGTCATTTGGCTGACCAAGCTAGGAGAAAACTTGATTTTACCAAGGTCACTTTAGAGGTGCATCAATTCTCCCGAGGAAATTGTATTTTTGACATTTCTCTAAAAAAAATGACACCTATGTAAAACATGAAGTAGGTTTTTCTTCCTTGGCATATTTTGGACAAAAACCGCTCTTAGTTTTCCAAAATTCATCTTTTATTGCTCAAAAACATCATTGGAGTAAAACCTATCCCGATGTGTGGAACAAGAGATTTGTCGAAATGAAGCGAAACGAAGGGGATAGGGAGCTTCCAAATTATTGAGGAAATTTTGGGAAGTATGGAGGGATGTTAGGAAGTAGGGGAAAGTGTAATATCAGAAATTGAGTGAGGGGAAGGGGTCCAAAAGGGAAAAACACAAGCCTAGCCTAGAAAATAGGGTTTGTAGCAAGAAACTAGGATTTGTGTGAAAATGAGAAATTTGGGGGATCTCAGTGATGGGAAGTGTTTAATAAGGTACATTAAGGATAGGGGAAGGTGTATGAACATCAGGATACAAGTTTTTCTAATGATTTGACCATCCAGGAGAAATTGCCTTCAAAACCCTAGGGGAGGGAAATGACCTTACCTAGGCACAACTGAAGCATGAACAAGGTGTAAAATGACCCATTGGAACTTGACATGATAAAGAAAACCTTTTGAATGATTGTAGACGTAGCTGAATAGTGACATAGACCGACATTTGGACAACTTTGGAAAGAGTGAAAACAAACCCTAGACCTAATGCCTAATGACCAAATTTTACTTGAAGACTCACTGAAATGATAAAATTTGACCTTGACACCTTAAAATCACTTTGTAAGAGCATGTTTGATCACTGGAGGAAGGCTGGAAAGACTAACACTAACACAGTGTAGTCTAGAAGATGACTTACTGCTTATTTCCTTCTTCATCCATATTTTGTAAGGCAAGCTTGAGGTTGTCTCCCTAAAAATATAAAAACATATAAACTAACACAGAAGCATATTTGAATACCTCCTCAGTTTGGAATTTGATAAACTACTCATGGATAGAATCTGCAAGAAATTGGATAAAGTTAAACAAGATGGAAGGCTTGGAATCTGTAGAGAAAATGGAAAGAAATATTATGATTGCCTCATATACTCACTGATCAGAGTAATAGCCAAGGAGGTAGGAGATGACTGTGATGATTTTCTTGGCTCTCTTAGGGAACCTGGAGGATGGATAGGGAGGATTTTTCTTGGGTAATGGGGAATCTTCAGTTAATAAAAGCTTAAGGGTTTTGTCTCTTTTAGCAAAGTCTAGTTTTTTATACAATTCAACAAGTGCTTCATGGGAAAAAGGAGTGGAATTCTCTACTATATGGGCTTGCATCATTTGGTCTATAGCTTGGGGATCAATAGTGAATAGAATGTCTCCCATGGGGGCAATAATAGATCTTTGGCTTGGCAAATAACATGCATGACATTTCCTGACAAATTCAGGGGTTATGTGGGTATGGGGAAAGATATAGTGGGGAAAATTGGACTCCCACAGTTGAATATCATCAAATTTATCTATAAACTTGTCCTCAAGCCAGTAATACATCTCAAAAAGATCAGATTCACAAAGAGTTTCATGAATCTTATAGTCTCTGTTTACCAAAGGGATGTGGTGAAAATCAATGGGAGGGTCAATCAGAGGACTCACAGGTTCTTCTGGTCCCTTGTCTTTTGGAGGCATGATTGGATAAAGCTAAGGACAGTGGTGAAATCTAGATTATAGGTTTACAATACGCAGAGAGGAGCTAGGATTTTCAGAAAAAAAACAAAGGTAATGGCCTAAAATTTGGTTAGCTGGCACTATCCATGGCCTGGTGAAGTTTTTTCATTTTGGACTAGTACCCCTGTAACAGAGCAATAGCAATGTATAATAACAGTAACCGGTGAATAGGTGAAAATTATGGCTTATAAAGTATTATGGGCTTTCTCGATGATGGTGGTGCGGGTCTGTTGAATTAATGGTTAAGCCATTTAATTGCATAATGGTTTAATTTTGGAGGGAGTGGAGGTGATTGGTGGGATCAATGGGCAGATGACGTGGTGGAGGGTGAGTGGCAGGAGTGCAACGGATAGAGTGGTGGTATTGGGAGGCGAAGAAACTACTTTTCGGAAGTGGGGGGATCCGGTTAATGGTTTCGGCTGGGGGGTGGGGGGGGGGGTGCGAAATCATATGGTTCTGACACGTTGCAATGGGCGTAAATTTGAATATCACCCATTTCTGAACCCCCCCCCCCCCCCCTCAATGGTAAAGTTTGGATGGTGAGGGGGGACGAAACGTAGCATGGGCCGTCGGATGTTGAGAGGTGGGCGCGAATGAGGGGAGAAGTGGTGGAATGTTAATGCGATGTGACAGGGCGTATGGTGGGGTCGGGAAATATATTTAATGCATAGCGGGGGAATGGTTGGAGTGTATGGTGGGGTAATGAAACTTAGGAATAGGGGATTATATACCAAAATCACTTGATATGCTGAACTTTAGAGTCAAACTCTAATTCTTTTTGCCTTTGCTTTGTGCATGAAAATACATTTGAAATTCAACTTAGAATAAAATCTTCATGCTTTTCCTCTAACCACCATAGTGCTTCTACCTACCCTTTCTCATTTCAATTCTTTTTCTAAGCTAACATTTTCTCTTCTTGCTTTGTAGGGTGCATTTAAACTAGCAGACCCAAATCATTTTTCTTTTGTAAAAATCTACCTCATCCTATCACTTATTTCGCCATTGATTTAGATTAAACTATTGAATCAATTTTATTTCTACCTAGCTACTGATTTACCAAGATTAAATTGTTTGGTAAACCTTTATTCACTAACCTATTTAACATAAATTTAAATGTGTTCAGTCATGATTAAACTGTATGACCTGAATAGAAGTCTAGTCATTGTGGCATTCAAAAATGATTTGCACACAGCCTTATTTGCTAATGAATCAAAAGAACTAACTTATCAGTAGTGGCACATAGACTTATAGCACTTTCAGTATTATTTTCAATTTTTTCTTTTGTGGGGTTCTGTTGAAAGCCCCGAAAATCGGGTCTACAACAAGGGGGATACCCACCTGGTCCGGACCTTGGTTAGCAGCTCCTTTTCTGTTTGGTATAGTGGGTCCGACTGGGGATATGGAACCAGTTTCCTAATATGTGTGTGTGTGTTGAGAATTGATATTTCTTAACTAATGATTCCTAAGTAAAATGCTTTCTTTATTCTAAATCTAATCTATCAACATGCAATTGTAATCTAATAAACAGAAATATCTAATTCTAAACTAACCCGGGATGTAATCTTTCCTTTATGCGATCTAAAATGATTTCAAATGACAGTTGGTAATAAAGATCATTCAACTACTATGAGAAAAGAGTTCAATAAAGATAAACCATTTCATATAAAAAAGTTAGATGAAACAGTCGTGAAAAACATATCACATAGTAAGCTACTCATATACTAAGCATAAATAAATAGCTATCACCGTACAAAAGTGCCAAATGATAACTCAAGCATTTAAGCATTCATATATAAATAACTGAACATGAATATCACCATAACACATAAGCAAAAACAGTTAAGAGATAAAAGTACCATTTATAACTAGTTCTACTCATGAGCTCCAGTAATAATGATCTATTTCTTCTTATTCCAACATCCACTAAGAGTAAAAAAGTGCAACATCAGTAGTAGATATTAAACGCAGGTATCAATAAATCTTGTTCCATTCATTCATCAAAACCTCCTCGGAGGGTGCAAAAGTGCATGTTCTGAGGACAAGTTTTTGACAAATTTCTGGACCCTTCTCTAAATGCATGAGAAGGGTTAAAATACTACTAACTAATTCTAAAAATAATTTATTACAAAAATGTAGGATGCGGTTTAAATGACCTTCCTCATTTCAGGAAAAAATAAAGCAAAATTAAAACTAAAACTAAATATAAAACTAAAACTACTAACTAACCATTTATGTATCTGCTCCTTGAAGTCGCAAGCATTCAGCATTTGCTTGAGGAGATTTGGATGGCTGACTTACGATTTTAGCTGTCCTGCAAAAACGGAATCGGTAAGAGTTGGCGCCATCTTCTCGGCAGAATTGATGACACATTTGAAAGTCATACACTGGCTGTGTGGTTTTACCAAGTACGCCCAGTAAGAATCCCAATTCAACTTGGTTAACTTTTGGATTGATTCTGCCTTTTCTTGAGCCTTCTGTCTCCAACTTGTTTGTAGATGCTGCACCTTTGGTAGATATCTACGTATCGCTTGGTGATATACCTGATAAATATTACTGGTTTTGAGTTCCAATTTTACTTTCTGTCTTTAGCGCTTTTTCCCTACAAATTTCCACGCTTACAGGCGACTGAGCAATTTGAGGCTTTCCATCTCGAGGGGTTTTTTCTAGCGATGCGCGATTAGCGCTAGGCGCTAGGCTCTAATTGCGCATCGAAAACTGCCTCCATTTCTAGATCCGGGCTCCCCTGATGCGATTTTCGCCTCTTGCGCATTTTGTTAGAGGATATAAAGCTTAAATTTTGTAGAAAGAATGGTTTTATACGTTCTTGATTCTGAGCTTTGATTTCTTTATATGTGATATCAGCATCATTTAGTACTCTTTTTAACCATGTTTGTATACGAGAGAATTTTGGGTCTCGCCAATATCCTATGCAAGAATGAACATGCTAGATCTGTAATCGATGCCTCAGAAGACCTGTGTGAAACTGTAGTGGTTGTTACCTCCATTACCTTGGGATCTTCTTCCTCAAGTCAACTATACATGCCTTCCCAAGTAGTGATACCAGCGTATTTGTTGCAGGTGGTGTCTGTGTACAAGGGAGTCATCTCTTTATCTTCAGCACTGGGGGCTTTACCCTTCTTTCCCATAATATCTTGTTCTTTGCTCTGTATACTTCTTAGTTCTTCACTCCTGCAGTTTATAAATGAGGTGAGAACGATGATAAGAAAGGTGACGGGAAAGCTTTAAATGCAGAAAACATATAAAAGATATCACCTTACGTGAACTAGCTCCTTGATAAGATCAAAACCATATTTCATTAATGATTGCCAACTAACTCGTTAATTAACATAAATGCGCATAACCAGGCCTCGGTTTATGGAAAATGATTTCTCAAACAATGGGCTGTGCAAATCTGTGATAAGGCGATTTTGCAATTTGCTTCGCAATATCGCAGATCGTAGTATCACAGATCGCAATATCGCAATATCACAATATCACAATATCACAAATCCTTTACGTGTGGCAATCATTCGTCAATGTGTTTTCCGAGAAATGCGATTCACAAGATGCACCGTCGCATATCGGCATTTTAAGGCACTTCAACGTAGGTGAGGTTTAAGGCATGTGATGCGATGAGGTTTTATCGATGCATGATTTCGCATCACAATTTCGCATTTTTAGAATTCCGCTTGTGAGAAGGTATCCTTTACCCTTTTTGCGATGTGACGTGATTTAAGGAGTGATTTCCTTCTAACTTATCATAAAACTTAAGTCTTTTTAGGTTTTTGAGGGTATTCTCCTAAGTTTATGATAGTAAGTTTTATTGAAAAAGGAAATACAGGCATTAATCGATTTTTTAAAATTTTTGAATAAGGGTCCCCACTTATTTAGTATTAGTGATAACACTAAATAAGAAGGGGGGTTGTTGCTAGCCACAACAATTGGTGATTCACTTGGAAGAACCAGTTATCTCTGCTTTTCTTTTTGAATTTCCTAAACTTCCAAAACAGAAATTTTCTAGAAAATCAAACTTTATTATAGAAAGATAAAATACACTATGCTTTTCAGCCATCAATGATAGTTTGTTTTGTCTATGTCAACTTTGTTTATTTACTTCCTGGAGCTAGTCATTGTATTTACATCAGTCACTACTTGGTTTATAAAGATAAAAACAAAGCCTTCTCTATAAATCAGTTTTAAATATGCTCATTTGTCGTAGGTAGAGCCACTGCTGCCAGCAGGCGTTTATAGCCTCGACAGGGTTACCTGTTACCCAGCAATGATCCTGTATCCCACTTGGAGAAATATACAATTTTCAAAGAGAAATCCATATCTACACTTATTGCTTTTATTTTCTTTTAATCCTTAAAGAACAATGCCTTGGTTTCATAGCCAAATTATGACAGTGCCACTCACTTGATTTATAGCTTTGTTGAACAAGCTAGCTTGTGCTGAGACCCCTTGTCTTTTGATTGCAACAATCTTGAGTCATTGCCCTGTTATGGTATGCAGTTTTGGCAAAGTCAGCAAGTTATAATATCTATGATCATGATAAGTCGGCTCGTGATGAGACCTCTTATTCTTTAAGTTTTAAAGTATATCATTGGATTATTCCTTGAAGCTTGTGATTCCTTAAGTGGGGAGGAAGTCATTGTTTCCTTAAGAATAGCTCTAGACGACAATGGTAGAGTTTTTGGAAAGAGCTTTTCTATAGAGAATCTTTGTTTTGTTATTGATGCCTTTCATTGGACTGATATAAAACAAATTCCCACTAAAGGTAGCTTTTTATCAAAATTTACAAGGTTGAAACTAGTATCATATTCAGGCTTATAGCTTTTTTGACTGTATCTTTCAATAATAATGACCAACTTTCTAGATTATTTCTATTTATACAAGCGAAAAAACAAAATCTAAAAGAAATACTTTTCCTTTTCGTGAATTCCAAATGTAACCGTTTACAACTTGTTTTATTATGAAAGAAAAGAAAAACTAATCTACAAAAATAGAAGAACAATCTCCTATGAAAAGTATTTTTGAGGATCTGCCCATTAACGGGTAAAGATTCTCTTTTTCCTGTTAAATCCTGTAACATAAAGGTAGATGGGCCTATGATTTCTGTGATTTGGAAAGGTCCAAGCCACATTCGTTGAAACTTCGTATGTTTTCCCTTTTCTTTGTGAGCCTTGTCCCATTTTAAAACTAGATCCTCTATCTGAAAGTCTTTTCTGGAAATCATATTTGAGTCAAAAGAAGCTTTTACTAATGCTTGGTGATGAGCATGAGTTATTTTAGCCTGCTCTCTTTGCTCTTCTAGCTTAAGGATTTGTAATTGCCTTAGTTGTAAGGAAGAAGTTGGTGTTTCATCAATATATTGAACTAAGGCCAAAGAGGGAATTGCTAGATGAGTTGGAAGAACCACTTCTTTCCCATAAACTAAATTAAAGGGAGAAGTGCCAATAGAGGCTTTCTGTGTTATTTGGTCCGCCCATAAAGCATATATTAAAGACTTGTGCCAATTTTTATGAGTCTGGTCAATGGTTCGCTTAATGATCCTAATCAAATATTTGTTCGTAGATTCAGCTAACCCATTCCCCTATGGGTAATAATTGGCAGAGCACTTAAGCTTAAAACGTCTTTTGAGTGCAAATTCAGTCATAGTATTGCCAGAAAAATACGATGCATTATCAAACATTAAAGCAGAGGATAAACCAAACCTGGTGATTATGAACTGATCTATAGATTCAATGATGTGTTCGGCATTAGTTGTCTTGAGAGGAACTGCTTCTACCCATTTAGTAAAATAGTTTGTAGCTGTAAGGATATACCTATGCTATTTAGAAGAGTGCGGAATGATCTCACCTATTATATCCAATCCCCATTGATCAAAAGGTTGTTCAATGTTGACTGGCTGCAAAGGTAATGATGGCTTCTTTTGTCTTCCAACAGCAGTTTGACAAACTTGACACTTTCTTACATAGCTCTGCGCGTCTTTGAATAATGTGAGCCAGTAATAGCCTGCACAGAGGATTTTATGTGTAGTAGTATCACGAGCATAATGTCCACCTGCTGGTCCATCGTGGAGTTCCTAAAAAACCTTTTCAGCTTCAGATTTCTCAAGACATCTAAGTAGAACAGAATCATAATTCATCCTAAAAAGTACATCGTTCACGAGCTGATATTGCTTAGCCTTCAACCTTAAATCTCTTTTCTTTGTATAATCGAGGTTTGAAGGGGCATATCTGTTCTTTAGATAGAATATGATATCAACGTATAATGAATCAACATCGTTTAGGCTTACCTCGCACATTTGTATCTCTGTAGATGGTATTTCGGAAATAAGCGATGCTCTAGCCAGCATTTTGCAAAAGCCTTGACCTTTAACAATATTTTCTGGTTTAATCTCAACGTCATTCTTGTAATGTAGTAACCCAATTGGCTCTTTTCTCACCCACATCTTTTTGTACTAAAAGATTCCTTACCGCTGGAAACGGTACTATGATCTTTGTATGGGTTTTAAGCAAAAAGGGTTTGAAATATTTTATCACTTTGAAAATAGAAAATGCTTGTTTCTCTACATCTAAATAGTTTAACTTAGCCCCTTGTAGATTTGAACCGAAAAAAGAAATTGGGGCTTCTGCCTTGTCTTGATTTGGTTGAGTGAGTATCGCAGCATATGATTTATCAGATGAAAATGTATATAAAATAAAAGGATTAGAAAAATTGGGAGTTTCTAAAGATGGAGCGTTAACAATTGCTTGTTTGATCAAATTAAATGCTTCATATTCGTCTTGGCCCCATTTGAAGTTTGAGTTCTTTTTAATCATTGCTTGTAAAGGAGATATGATTCTTGAAAAATCTAGAACAAATCTCTTTACAAAGTTAATTTGGCCAAGGAAAGATTGCATAGCTTTCTTGTTGTGAGGCAAAGGTATTTCAGAAATCTCCTTGATTCTGTTAGGATCGATATGGATTCCAGATTTCGACACTATGAACCCAAGAAGTTTTCCTTCACTTAATGCAAAAAAGGATTTTTGTGGGTTAAGTGAAATTCCATACCTTTGACACCGTTGGAAGATCTATTTTAAATATCTGATATGATTGCCTCGCTTCTTTGAATATACAGTTATATCATCCAGGTAGATTACTATCGATTTGTTTACTAATCCTTTAAATGCGATGTCCATGGCTCTTTGGAATGTGGCACCAGCATTAATCAGACCAAAAGGCATTTTTTGATAGGTGTAAGTACCCCATTTGGTCCTGAATGTGGTTTTTAATTGATCATCAGGACGGACCAAAACTTGGTTATAGCCGAAGAAACCATCCAAGAAGGACATTAATTCTGATCCTGCAACTGCCTGCAATATTTGCTCCATAGGAGGCAAAGGAAAATTATCTTTTTGGCAGGCTTTGTTCAGATTTCGAAATTCAATGCAAATTCTAATGTCTCCGTTCTTTTTTCTAACGGGAACCATATTGGAAACCCCTTGAGAATGTCGTACGGGAAAGATGATTTTGGCTTTAAATAGCTTATTAAGCTCAGATTTGATCTGGTTTTCTAAATTAGGATGTATCTTTCTCAGTTTCTGCTGGACATGTTTTTCATCGTTTATCATTGGGATAGTATGTTGGATGATAGAAGTGTCATAAGTCTTAAGTTCATCGTAGTTCCAAGAAAAGACACTTTTGTATTGTTTCAAGAGACGAACATATGCTAGTTTTTCTTCAGGAGGCAGGCCAAGGCCTAGGTTGATATTCTGTGGCTTGGTATCAGTTCCTAGATTCACTAATTCATAGTTCAGAGTTGAACTTGGAAACTTTGAATTGGTAGATCTTTTGAATCGATCTTTTAAATCATATAGATCTTCTAATTTGACTACTGATTTTGGCATGGAATTATTAGTGCTATCTTGTTGAAATTGTTTGTCATGTTGGTCCTCATCAATTATCAGATTAGTACAAGATCCCTCAGAGGTGAGGAAGCTTAAAATATTAGGATCATTGTTGAAAATTCTCCAATTTGTAATGTTATCAGTAATTGAGGGTCTAAAGATTAATTCGATTGAAAATCTATCAGGGCTAAAGTCTTCTGAGGGAATGAGCTTGGAAGCCATGTTTGCTAAGAGGTCGGCACTAGCATTCTGGATTCTAGGAATTAATGAAATATTAAATGCTATAAAATGTTTAGTAAGATCTTGTACTAAAGACTGGTAATGCTTTAAATGACCTGAAAGACAATGTATAGTATTCCATACCTATCTGATAACAATTTCAGAATCTCCGAAGACTTGTAGATATTTGATGTTCAATCCGATTGCTTTGTATAATCCTTGGACTAAAGCCTCGTATTCTGTAGTATTATTGGTGCAATCGAACTCGAGTATACAAGTTAGCATAGTTTTATTTCCTTCTGGGCTAACTAATACGCATCCTGCTCCTGCTCCTTCATTAGACTTAGAACCGTCAAAAAATAACTTCCAAAATAAAGATTTATTTACAGGATTATCTATAAAATTAATACATTTAGAACTATCTGTCTGAGAAAAATTTTCTACTTGAGATAAAACAGAATGTTCTAAGTAAGGTGAAGTGTGAGCATTGAAATTTCCTAGGAAAGAATCAATAGAATAGTTGCCAATTATATTATTGTTGTATGCTACCGGTTCATTTACTCCTTCCAATTCTGTTACTATGTATTTCTGATGTCTTTCTCACTCAACCTTTATCTGATTTGGCTTACCATTGTAAGGGAGCCACATATGCAACCAATCGGTTGCAAAGTATCCATGAAGCTTTTCTAACCAATCCCTGCTAAGAATTAAGCCATAGAATTCTAGAATGTCTGCAACTAAAATATCGATAACTTGACATACCTTTGGATTAGATGACAACCTTATGGTAACCTGGTTTAATTCGCCAATTACTTCAACTTGCGACCAGTCCAGCTGCACTATGTGCATAGCAGATTTTTGAGGTTGAACATTCAACTTTGCACAAATTGATTTAGGTAAAATATTGGATGAGGCTCCTGAATCCACTAAACAATTATGCAATTTTTTATTGAAAATTTCATACGTAAGAAGAAATGGCGAAGTATGAGATCTAGACCTTCCTCCAATTAGAGCGATGTCATTTGGATCAACTTTGTTAATCACAGTATTTGGAGGTCTTCCCATCTCATGGGAAGCTTGCGAGATTACAGCGGCGGGCAATGGTGCAACTGGCACTGCACGCAATTCTTTCAAAAGGAGCTTTTGCTGATGTTTTAACTTGCTCAATTCATAAAAAGTGATGTTGGCCCTAGTCTTGTTCATGTCTTCTATGATGTTATACTCCATTTCATCTGAAACAATCAATGTTTTCGATGAAGTTGGTGAATCTGTTTGGACTGGGCTTGTTTGAGTCACTTTGGATGTAGTTTTCTTGGCTGCGACTTTATCCTTAGGCGATGAGCTTACGCTCTTTGGCTTCAGAGTAGATATAGGAGGATCGAGTTGATTTCTACTTCGAGTACTAACTGGCGATGCCTTTTGATCCTCTTCATCGAGGAGGATGAAATCCCACATACCTTGTAATTCTACAACTTCTTCTTCTTCGGTAGGTACATCGGTAGTAATTTCCTCTTCTTCTTCTTCTGATTTAGCACTTGTAATAGCGTTAGGAGGCTTTGAATTAGTCGAAGGATTTCTTCTATAAGGCTTATAAGGATTTTTAGAAGAAGTCTCTGCTACTTGTTTCTTTATATCAATCGTTTCGTTAGACATGGTCTTCAAAACTTTTTGCAATCCTTCTAAATCAAATGGGTCTTTGGGCTATTTTTCTTTGGATCTTCTTTGAAATAAACCTTTTTGGATTTACATTCTTCAATGGCATTTTTCTTTTCTAGAGCTATGATACATTTCTCTACTGCTATTGCTTCCTTCATCTTGTCAGCTAAAGTTGTTTTGTTAGCTCTATCCACAAAGATTGCTATGTTTGATGGTAAGGCAGAGATATACCATTCACTTCGCACTTCTTCGTTGGGTTTAGAAGCAGTAGGAATTTTCTTTATTAGTTTATTAAAATGCAAGTTAAAATCTTTGATAGGTTCCTTTGACTCAACTCTAAGGTTAGACAAGGCATTGATTAATGTTGCAGTGGACCTGTCATCACCAAACTTAGTTAAGGATTGTTCTTGGAAGATGTCCCAACTAGTAATAGACCCGGATGGTAATGAGAAATACCATGATCCAGCTGCTCCTTGCAACGTGTAAGGGAAAAGCCGAACGACAACGTCCTCATTAGTGACCCCGTTGAGATTTACGGATAACATAAAATTATTTATGTGTTCTTCTGCTAGCATGCATGCTTCAGGATTAAACTTAGGCAACCATTTTTCAAGATGGGCCGGTATTTGACTCAAGGATGCAGGCATTAAGACTGCCCCTGGGTTATTCCATGGCATTTGGGCCATTGTTGAACTGCTAACAGAGGAAAGCGCAGAAGATGATCCTTGTGGTTGGGAAGATGAGGATATTACAGTTCCTGATGTTTGAGAAGGAGATGTTGAAGTTCCAATGGTCTAATGGACGATGAATTGAAGTGGAGGAGTGGATGGTTGACTTCGCGATGGGGAAGTTGAGATGGATGATGATGACGAAAGAGTCTCACTATCAGACCCTTTAGGTGATTTCCTAGCTCTCTTCCTTGTAGGTAGAGGTAACTCAGTTGGCTCAATACCAAACTTTTCACTCTTTAATCTGGTGAGAGGATGAGCAGGATTATATTGCGAAGTCACACTGCCTTGAGATTTATCAGATCTTTGAGGTGATATTGAAAATCGTTGAAGTTTATGAATCAAAGATTCAACTTCAGGAGGTTCAATAGTAGATTTCTCTGAAATATCAGGGTTTGTGGCAGTGGTTGTTGTTCTTTCGACTTCTGGCTCAAGATTTAAAGATTCTAAGTGCGATGGAGAAGTCGGGGGAGATGGTGAGGGCGATTTACTCTCAGAATGGTATTTAGATTTAGACTTGCTTGCCATTCACAGTTCAGGCCCTCCTTCTAGCGCCAAATATGTTGAAGCCCCGAAAATCGGGTCTACAACAAGGGGGATACCCACCTGGTCCAGACCTTGGTTAGCAGCTCCTTTTCCGTTTGGTATAGTGGGTCCGACTGGGGATATGGGACCAGTTTAACAATATGTGTGTGTGTGTTGAGAATTGATATTTCTTAACTAATGATTCCTAAGTAAAATGCTTTCTTTATTCTAAATCTAATCTATCAACATGCAATTGTAATCTAATAAACAGAAATATCTAATTCTAAACTAACCCGGGATGAAATATTTCCTTTATGTGATCTAAAATGATTTCAAATGATATTTGGTAATAAATATCATTCAACTGCTATGAGAAAAGAATTCAATAAAGATAAACCATTTCATATAAAAAGTTAGATGAAACAGTTGTGAAAAACATATCGCATAGTAAGCTACTCATATACTAAGCATAAATAAATAGCTATCACCGTACAAAAGTGCCAAATGATAACTCAACCATTTAAGCATTCATATATAAATAACTGAACATGAATATCACCATAACACATAAGCAGAAACAGTTAAGAGATAAAAGTACCATTTATAACTAGTTCTACTCATGAGCTCCAGTAATAATGATCTATTTCTTCTTAATCCAACATCCACCAAGAGTACAAAAGTGCAACATCAGTAGTAGATATTAAACACAGATATCAATAAATCCCGATCCATTCATTCATCAAAACCTCCTTGGAGGGTGCAAAAGTGCATGTTCTGAGGACAAGTTTTTGACAAATTTCTGGACCCTTCTCTAAATGCATGAGAAGGGTTTAAATACTACTAACTAATTCTAAAAATAATTTATTACAAAAATGTAGGATGCGGTTTAAATGAGCGTCCTCATTTCAGGCAAAAATAAAGCAAAATTAAAACTAAAATTGAATGTAAAACTAAAACTACTAGCTAAATATTTATGTATCTGCTCCTTGAAGTCGTGAGCGTTCAGCATTTGCTTGAGGAGAGTTGGCTAACCGACTTCCGATTTTAGCTGTCCTGCGAAAACGGAATCGGTAAGAGCTGGCGCCATATTCTCGGCATAATTGATGACACATTTGAGAGTCATACACTGGCTGTGTGGTTTTACCAAGTACGCCCAGTAAGAATCCCAATTCAACTTGGTTAACTTTTGGATTGATTCTGCCTTTTCTTGAGCCTTCTGTCTCCAACTTGTTTGTAGATGCTGCACCTTTGGTGGATATCTACGTATCGCCTGGTGATATACTTGATAAATATTACTGGTTTTGAGTTCCAATTTTACTTTCTGTCTTTAGCGATTTTTCCCTACAAATTTCCGCGCTTACAGACGACTGAGCAATTTGAGGCTTTCCATCTCGAGGGGTTTTTCTTAATGCTAATCGCGCATCAAAAATTGCCTCTGTTTCTAGATCTGGGCTCCCCTAATGCGATTTTCACCACTTGCGCGTTTTGTTAGAGGATATAAAGCTTAAATTTTCTAGAAAGAATGGTTTTATACGTTCTTGATTCTGAGCTTTGATTTCTTTATACATGATATCAACATCATTTAGTACTCTTTTTAAACATGTCTGTATACGGGAGAATTTTGGGTCTCGCTGCTATCCTGTACAAGAATGAACATGCTAGATCTGTAATCGATGCCTCAGAAGACCTGTGTGAATCTGTAGTGGTCGTTACCTCCCTTACCTTTGGATCTTCTTCCTCAAGTAAACAATACATGCCTTCCCAAGTAGTGATACTGACGTATTTGTTGCAGGTGGTGTCTGTGTACAAGGGAGTCATCTCTTTATCTTCAGCACTGGGGGCTTTACCCTTCTTTCCCATAATATCTTGTTCTTTGCTCTGTATACTTCTCTTTTCTTCGCTCCTGTAGTTTATAAATGAGGTGAGAATGATGATAAGAAAGATGACGAGAAAGCTTTAAATGCAAAAAACATATAAAAGATATCACCTTACATGAACTGGCTCCTTGATAAGATCAAAACCATATTTCATTAATGATTGCCAACTAACTCATTAATTAACATAAATGCGCATAACCAGGCCTCGGTTTATGGAAAAATATCTCTCGAACAATGGGCTGTGCAGATCTGTGATAAGGTGATTTTGCGATTTGCTTCGCAATATCATAGATCGCAATATCACAATATCACAATATAGAAAATCCTTTACGTGTGGCAATCATTCTTCAATGTGTTTTCCGCAAACTGCGATTCGCGAGATGCACCATCGCATATCGGCGTTTTAAGGCACTTCAACGTAGGTGAGGTTTAAGGCATGCGATGCGATGAGGTTTTATCGATGTGTGATTTTGCATCGCAATTTTGCATTTTTAGAATTCCGCTTGTGAGAAGGTATCCTTTACCCTTTTTGCGATGCGACATGCTTTAAGCAGTGATTTCCTTCTAACTTATCATAAAACTTAAGTCTTTTTAGGTTTTTGAGGGTATTCTCCTAAGTTTATGATAGTAAGTTTTATTGAAAAAGGAAATACAGGCATTAATCGATTTTTTAAAATTTTTGAATAAGGTTCCCCACTTATTTAGTATTAGTGATAACACTAAATAAGAAGGGGGGGTTGTTGCTGGCCACAACAGGTTCTTATTTCTTATTTCTTATTTTTTTTAACATACCCTCTTTTCATTTTCCTTTTCATATTCTTGGACATCATTTGAATATTGAAATTATGTACAATATGAAATCACAAATACAAAATGCTCAATCACCTTGAGATCCTATAATTTATAGGACCCTAATAGTGGCTCCACCTGGGGATGAGACTTCTCCAAGCGAAGTGTCAAGAACATATGATTGGTAGCCTTGAGTAGTCCATGTTTGTAATGCCTTCATTTGATTTCTTTACTTTTTTAAGATACTATTGGTAGCTCATGAATCGAGGCTTAAGGACTTCACTACGGGCTTTGACCTTTGTTAATAGGTTACCCAATCAAAACCATAAAGACTATGATATTTACAATGATGAAAGGAAAATCTGTAGGCTAAGAAAAGTAGTGTTTCGGCATCTTGCCATTTACAGGACCTCCAGATATCTCTGCTCCATCTAGGCCTTTAAGGTAGAATGCATTATTTCCCTTGAAATCATGAATAATATATGGCCCATTCCAAAGATTATTGAACTTGCCATCTTTTCCTTTGTCTTCTCTCCTTGAATCCCATGACAAAACTTGGTCCCCAATGTTAAAGTCATCAAATTTTGTTCTTTTGTCAAAGATGTTTTTAACATTTTCTTCAATAACTTGGGTCTGGTTGTATACTTCCTCCCTAGACTGTTGCAACTGGATAGTTTGATTAATCCTTCTTTGTACATCACTGGGTTCAACTTGCACTTCTTGAATGATCTTCATGACTAGAACTCCTAAGGAGGATGGAAAAACTACGTCCATCCCATAGAAAAATTGGTATGGTGACATGCCAATTGATTTTTTAGTAGTAAGTCTGTTAGCCCAAAGTGCATTGACAAGCTTGTTGTGCCAAGACTTTTGTTGTCCTCTAACAACTTTTTGATGATGTTTACCAAACATTTTTTTGAGGATTCATCCAGCCCATTACCCTGAGGGTAATAAGTTGTTGAATGTCCCAAAGTAATGTGGTATTTATGGTAGAATTCAACCATCTTTTTAGATTTGAAGGCTGCAGCATTATCAGTGATGAGTTTTCTAGGACAGCCAAATCTGGAGAGGATATTAGTCTCAAGGAATTTAATAATGATAGCATCAGTGGCATTTCTGGAAGGGGTGGCCTCTATCCACTTGGTAAAGTAGTTAGTGGCTATAAGAATCCACTTATGTTGGGCAGAGGAAGAGGGATGAATTTCACCAATGAAATCCAATCCCCATTGCTGGAAGGGGGTTTCAACAGAGATAGGCTTTAATGGTAGGGGAAACAGTTTTCTCTTTCCCTAAAAAATATGGCATTTATGACATGAGGTGACTTGTTTGTGAATGTCAGGGAAAAGGGTAGGCCAGTAGAAACCAGCTCTAAGGATTTTATTGGCGGTAGTTTTCCAATAAATATGTCCACCACAGTCACCTTCATGGAATTCCTGCATAACTTTATCTGCATCATCCTTTAACAAGCATTTAAGTAAAATACCTCCAGCATCTTTCCAATACAAGACATTATCTATAATGCAAAATTTAACTTCTTTTAACTTCAGAAATCTTGCCTTTGTTTTTGTCAAACCAGGAGGAGCATTTAAATTAAATAAAACATAAAGCAAGTCTCCATACGAAGATGAGTTCAAAAATGCCTCATCAATTTGTGGAGTCACCAGTTCCTCTTTATTATCTAATTAATCAATCAATTTAATGTCTAATGCATAGAAATTTGACTCAGCCATCAATTTGGCTAGTCCCCGACCTTTGATTGACTTGGTGGGCTTGATTTCTAAGTCATATTTTATAATGACAGCAATCCATTTGCCTCGCTTTCCATCTGGCACATTCCATGTCAAAATGTCCTTAACCATTGCATTAGGTACATAAGAAATAATATGGGAATGCAAAATATATACTCTAAAATCTTTTATTGTTTTAACTAATGCAAAGGCCTGCTTTTCCATAATATTGTATTTCAAAGATGCATCTCTTAAAGCTTTACTAAAGAATGCAATAGGTTTTTCAAAGCCTTCACTATTTTCTGCAGTAAAACTGTTGTAATAGTGGGTTTGGAAGCAAAAGAGAAGAATATGAAATCTTTGGTAAAATCTGGTCTGATCAACACTAGTGCCTTGGTCAATGCTTGTTTAACTAAGTCAAAGGATTGTTTAGCCTTAATACTCCACTTGATTTCAGAATCCTTTTTAAGCATGTTTTTAATATTTCTAAGAATTTATGCCAAGTTAGGAATGAATCTCCTTAGGAAATTGATTTTGCCAATAAAAGGCTGAAGCTCTTTGATGTTTCTTGTATGATTGATTTTTAATATTACTTCGATTTTGCTAGGATCAATTCTAATTCCATCTTTGGAAATAATGCAACCAAGAAGTTTTCCTTTCTCAAGGCCAGATAGTGTCTTCTTAGGATTGAGTGAGATGCCAAACTTCCTACATTTTTCAAACACTCTTCTCAGGTGTGCTAAATGTTCCTCATCAGTTTTAGAATAGATTGTAATGTCATCTAGATAAATCACAATAAAATGGCCAATTTCATCAGCAAAGGAAATATCCATTTCTCTTTGGAAAGTGACTCCAGCATTCATTAACCCAAAAGGAATTTTCACATACATGAAAGTGCCCCATGGTGTAGTGAAGGCAGTTTTATCCTGATCATCAAGATGCACTAAGACTTGGTTGTAACTTGAGAAACCATCTAACAAGGTGTTGGGTAGCGGAAGCCCTGCGCAATGGTCATGGGGCTCGGAGCCTGCAATTTTGGGTAAAAGCAGGGTAAAGGCTCCATGGGATGCACGGAGCATGATTTGTAATAAGTCAAAATCAAAGGGGTAGTCCGCCCAAAAATAATGTAAAGAAATGTTAGATGGGTCGGCCCACCCATGGATCATGGTCCATGGAAAGGTATAAATAGAGTGAGGCTCTATGCGTAGAGTAGCTAAGTTTGGTTGTATGATTTTGAGATCTGATATGTAATGGATTTTTGAGAAAATCATTCTGAAAGTGTCTATAAGTCTGAGTCGGGGGTTTGGGTAGAGGATAGAGGCTCTACAGCTGTGTTCAGAGAGGCCTGAAAGAGTCCGCAGCTATGTGCGTGGACCCCTGCAGCTGAGTGTGCAAGGCAGATCTAGATGTACTGGTGTTAAGTGGAAATAAAGATAAGTTCATTCTGAAAATTATTTGTGATCTCTGAATTATTGCAAATCTGGCATTTTGTATGGTTAATAAGGCTGTTTTGGTCTATGCGCATTGATTATTGAATACTTGTGAATCTGGTTTTAATCTTAATACGCGAACTGAATAAAAGTGATAAATGTTTTCTTAAAGACCACTTTAAAGTAGATCTGAGTTGCAATACTTCATCCACTAGATTAGATCTGTAGACTGCGCGAGGTATTCAGGATCCGCGCGAATACAGCGCAGCGCGAAGCTGTAGAACAGAGCGCGAAACCTCCAAACCACATCCAGACATCCCAAGGGTGCAGAAACCTGGTTCCAGCACCCTCCCCTGCTACCTCGGGTGAGACCTCAATCCGCGCTTCGCGGGCTGTTGCTGAAAGGGTCAGTAGCTGCGAGATTTGCTTGGCTAAATAATTCTTCCGAACCTAGGTCAGGCCCATATAAGCCAACAAATGGTTCCGTTGCCGGGACTGGGATCTACCTAAGGGGTGTCTGATGTGGGAAAATTGAAACCCTACAAAGAAAGAGATTGAAGAGTGGTGGGATCTGAAACTCCACAAGTTCACAGTTCAGGAAAACAGAAACCCGTGAGTATCAGAAGAAGATTGGCTGGACCGGTATATATTCATAGATATTCATGAGATCTTCTTTGTGTCATTCCCGGTAGAGCTGTACGAGTGGATCTCAAGGCTAGCTGATAGTGTGGGAAGGTGCAGATCAGACCAGCCTATTGTGTGGACCCTAGAACTAGTGCACAGGCTAGAAGCCATCGAGGATAAAATTGCGTGCGCAGTAGATCATTAGCTGGATCGGGTAATAGGAGGATTTATCACTAAGTTCATGATAGATACTACCATGAGCTATAGCGAAGCGGAAAGGCAGTTTCTTCAAGGACCTCGGGGTAGGTATATCAAATCATTGAATACTTGGATTAAGATGTTGTTATGTGAAAAAAAAATATGCACACTTATTGATGTCTAGAGTAACGCGGAGCAGAAGAGGTTACCGCAGAACGAGAGGAGTAGAGAATAGTCCTTTAGCTTCCATTTCTTGGGAAAGCGAGGAGGGGCTCACGAGGTTCAAATCAGGAAGTGCGGTCCGGTTGATCAGGGAGTGCTTCCCACTGATACCACCTCCGTCCACACCACCACCCGCTTCACCTACATTGAAGCTATCCACACCAACCCTGACCCCACCTCCACCACTTCCACCAAAAATTGGGATGGCGAGTGCAATCAAACTACCAGTATTTAAGAGTGTGGGGAATGAAGAACTAGGATGATTTTGGTTTGTGATACGATCTATATGGGACGCCCAAGGCATTACAGATGAGAACATCAAGAAGGCCACCTTAGTTAGTGCACTACAGGACCGCGCACTGACGTGGTACATAAAATACTCGACCGACCATCCGAATGAGGGAATAGTGGCAATCCAGGATGCACTAAATAAAGAGTTTGGCTGACCAAAGTCTGAAACCCAGTCGGTTATTGGGTTCAAGGAGATCGCAATGTTTCCTGGTGAAACTCCGTGGGACCTGGACCAAAGGTTAAAGAGCACTATTCGCGAAGCTAACATGACCTTGATAGATGCGCAGCATTGTGCGTGGTTTGTGGTGTCATTGACACCACATCTGAGGATGGCTCTGTCACAACAAAAGATCTCAACCCAAGCTGAGGCACTGGAGATAGCAATGAGGTTACACGAGACCCCAATACCGGATCTAGGGTTGGGAGTTCAGCAAATCCATGCACAACTTCAAAACTTGAGTTTAGAAATGCAAAGCTTGAAGCAAGAAAGAGTGTCCCGACTAGAGGTATGTACAGAGGTAGGTTGTATTAAATGCAAGAGCCAAGTGCACAATAAGGACCATTGCCCTGTCTTCGCGAACTATCTGGTGGGGGGAGGCCCGATGCCATTAAAAGTGGAGGTACAAGCAGGACCAAGTGTCGCACCTGCGCTCTGGTGCGCGATTTGTCAGGTGGGTGGGAAACATGCAACAGATAACTGCCACCTATTGCAAAAGTATACCCAGACCCCACAGCAGTTGTATTGCAACTTTTGTCGATCGATGGGACACGATGAGTGAACGTGTCGAAGTTATGACTTAATGATGGAAAGAACCCCAGCTTACCGAATGCAAACTGAAGTGCGGGGAGGATTTCAAGGACGCGGTCAAGGAAGAGGAATGGGACCTGGGCAGGGCCGCAGACAGCTGATCTGTTATAATTGTGGAGGGCCAGGACACTATGCTCGCGACTGCACTAACCCAACCAGGACTTCGTGCCCCTACTGCGAGCAGTTTGATCATGAAATGGTAGACTGTCCGACCTTAATTGCCCAAATGCGCAAAAAAATGAGTACTCCAATCTCCACTAACCCAGAATATCTAGATGATGCGAGTTGAACCTCGCAAAGAGGATCCCAGTATAAATATGGTACTAAGGAGTGGCGCAACTATAGGAGGTAATCTGCAAGAAGAGCGTGCGGAAGGTGGAAAGAGGTGCGACACACCTACAAAGGAACATGACTCTGAGCCGGAACAAGGGAAGAAGATGCCGAGGGAAGCTCAATGGAGCTTCACAGAAGCTTCTACTCCAGGTAGGAGGGATCAAATGGAGCGAGGATTGGACCCCTCCATGATTACTACCTTTCTTGAAACCTGCATGAAACAGCTACACAATAGTAAAGTCGTTCAAGGGTTGCATGAGCTAATCAATAGGTGCGTCGGATCCAGCGAGCCACAAGTAGTTCGTAAAATAGGAAGACATGTTGTGCACACCGGACGAGAGATGAGACTGACAGCGCAAATCGGTGAATATGAAATGGATCAGGTCATCCTAGACTTAGGCTCGGATGCGAACTTATTACCTAAACAAACATGGGAGCGCATGGGCAAGCCTGCACTGTAATGGTCCCCAATTCAACTACGAATGGCCAACCAACAAAAGATCTTACCAATGGGTTGACTGCAAGGAGTGACTATGGATATCGATGGTGTAAGTACACAGACTGATTTCGAAGTCATAGAAATTGTTGATGAGAGTAACCCTTACCTTGCATTGTTCGGAATTGATTGGGCAACGAATATGAAAGGGATCATTAACTTGAAAAGGCAGAAGATGACGTTCAAAAAGAAGTCACTGCGAGTAGTAGTTCTGTTGGACCCAGCGGAAGGAGAATGCTACACCGAACCTATGCGCGATGAGGACAGTGACGACGAACTGGATTACATCTATCAGATAACTGTGTAGGACCAAGATCAGGTGCACTCCGTGGATGGTGAGAGAATCTCGTGGGAACGCAATAGCACCTGTATAGTGGATTCCGATGAGGAGACTAAACGATGGCAAAATCAGTTGCGGGAAGTTATGACGCTTAACTCCAATATGATGAGTTGGTCATTACGACATGTAACCACCGAGGAAAGACAGTAGCCAGTAGAGAACGCCACAACAAATGAAGGGCAGCTCGGCCAGCTAGGCACTTATATGCAACACGGGAGCAACATAATGTGGCGGAGGACTTGTTACGTGCACCTGGGGGGAGGGGGGCTGCAGAAACTGAATTGTAGGAATCAGTTCCGAGTACGCATTGGAGGACATATGTGGCTGCCAAGATGATATAAAATGGTTGTTCCTCAACAACGACGGGTACGGGTGCACATCATGCGGCCGTCAACCTAATCGGATCTGCGCGGAATGAAGGCTCACATGGTCAGGCAGGAAAGTCTCTCTACGACCGAACAAACCAGCACAGAGACAGTTCACCCTAGTAAAAACATCCACGAAAGAATTCAGCAGCTCGGGCAGCCATTTTGCACGGTAAGGTGCAACTAGGTAAGTTAGAAGAAACAGGGGCCAGACTCTATGCACAGAGTGCGAAGCTGGATAAAGCTATTGAAAAGTTGTAGTTAGAAGCTGCCTACACGGATTACGCGAAGGAAATAATGAAGGAAACGAACATGGTTGGCTCTCCTACCCTGCCACAAGCAGCGACCCCACTAGCATGGTTGTGCTTGCACCAGAAAGGACAAGACCGCACACACTGCAACCCATTAGCAGAATCAAGGGAATGCAGAAGGTGCTCACAGCCCGAGCTAGTTAGGAAATGGAAGACCCACACAAGGGGTTCGCCCACCTGACTATCTGTAGGAGGACCAGTCCCAGCGCCCCACGCAGTTGAAAGAGGGCGCGAGACTATAAAACAAGTTGTTGCAAAGCTGCGCGATATGGCCATAGCATACATACAAAAACCACACTTGCAACCCTGTGGTTTCGTTGCCATGATGGAAAGATGGAAAGCGACCGTTGCAGGTACTATTCATGATATCACGGCCCATTTAAAGCATAATGGAGCAGGCGGCGGGCAATTAAGGCAGAAGAATAACCACCAAAATTCCATTTATGAGCTGCCACAAGGGCAAGCAGCCGATCTTAAATTTCAAATCATATATAATCATAGTAAGGGTCACACCACCACGTCTTACCATCTTGCAAGAAAGCCGCCCTGGGTTAGAAACAAGCGCAAGATGAGTGAAAAGCAATTCAAATAAAGTCTGTGGTTTAAGGCATTGCTGAAACACTACCAGGAAGCACACAACCCTACCATCGATAACCCATAGAAAGCTTCACCGCAAGTAGTCGAGCTCCCTAAATCGCCTCGGACACCGAGGACTAGGAAGGACCCTCAGGTTCCAGAATCAGTAAGAAGGTCGCCGCGACACCTGCACTTTGGAAAATTCATAATGGAGGAAAAGGGTAAAACTGTTACAACTAACAGCAACGAGGAAGCAGAAGAGTCTCCCACATATATCGAAGAAGTAAACCCTGAGGAAGATCCCATACATCCAGTGCGACGACCCAAGTATGTGCCCCCAAGCAAGGGGAAGGTAAAGGTACCTGCAAACCTAGATGAACTCGACACTGTAATCGATACCCCGTCTCTACCAAAATCCATTCCAGTGGAAAACTCGGTGGTTGGTCGTGTTGCAACAATGAAGTTCGAAGATTGGGACCTCGCAGATATAGTAAAATTTCCCCACCTGGTGAATGACGCACTAATGGAGCAGAATGTGGAAGGGACGGTGACAACACTATAGCCAAAGGAGTGGCTGCGGAAGGTAGACAAAGCTGGGTTGCTCTGTCTCTTGTTTATTCCTCACCTTCTCCGGCCTCCTATCACCATGTTGGTCATAAAGCAGTTGCTCTGTTTAGTTCATGAGGAAATACTATCGATCGGCAAACCCGTCCGTATCATAGTTGAACTTGTTCATCGGGTCTCGCACCTTCCCTGCGATGGAAGAGACCCTCGCGAAATTATTAATAGAAGTAACGATGTCGTGATGATAGAGTGACTGAAAAAGAAGTATCAACTCACGAAGGGACAGCGAGGGTACATCATTGACAGTATCTCAGACAACGCAGTCCACATTACCACTCACTTGCTGGTAGGAAAAGTAATGTGGAAATGTCGTGGCACTGAGGTTCCCGTAGTAGTTATCGCACTTGCTGAGGAATGTGCAGCCAACGTACGGTTCAATTGGTCACAGTTCCTTTGTGAAGAGTTTCTGACCGATTACCGCGAAGTGCAAGAGGATGGCAAGACTTTCCGTTGTGTGTGGCTACTCCTGTCCATCATGCTGGTCGCCACTGACTTACTCGAAGAAAGCCAGTTTCCGGTCTTGGACTCAAAATGGCCAGAAGTTGCTCGATATGCTTCCCTCTGGGCGACAAGGGACGCGGGAAAATTCGAAATATCAAAAGTTCAGGCATCTCGTGAAGCGGCGCTGGCGGCAGCAGCAAAGACAACACCAGGAGGGGTGGCGTCAACAATGGACAAGGGCAGTCAGAAGGCACCCACTAAGACGGTCGCGGATGAACCGCCAGCAATAGGCATGGATTCACCTTTGAAGCAGTCAGCGAAATTAGAGTGGTCGAAGCCACGAAAGAAGGCAAAGGCATCTAAAATGGATAGCGGAGTGACCGCGTTAACTGAAGGGGACCTAACTAACAAAGAGAACACCATTCGAGACGCCACTCGGGAGGTAGTCGAAAAGGCCATGTCGGAGCAGTAGATTGTGTTGGGGGAACTCCACACACAGCTACATGAACTTGGAACAAGAATCGCGCAATTAGGCAGCAATGCTACTCCGGGGGTTTCCAGTATGACAGTTGCGGAACCGTTGTTAAAAGCCCAAATGGCTCATTCCATCCTGATTCTAACAGGAGCATTGATCACCACAAAGGCGGAGGACCGAGCTGTGCTAGAACGACTTACAGGGCTGGGGCTAAACGTGGCTACTCTACCATGCGAAAGTTTGCAACAACTCCATGACAGCGCCACAATCGAACTCCATGCCAGGGCCGGTCGCACCGATCAAGTACTCGAGGAGCAGAAAATTAATATCGAACAACTACGCCTTCAACGCGACGAAGTAGTCACAAAAAAGCAGCAGATGGAGAAGCTAGTAGCAGAAGCCTGCTCGGGCGCCCGGGAGTTAGAAATTGTGGAGGATTTGCCCATTGAGACACAGATCCATAAACTGGCTACTGGTTTTGGAAGACAAAGAAGGAGGCCATGCGGATCCAGCTAGAGCTCAGCTCGCAGATCATGGACTTAAAACTATAGGTTCCACCATCGACACCACCAAAGATCCTAGAGAAATGCAGGAACATTATTACCATGGGGCGCGCGATGCTCACATGTTCAATGGTGGAATGTACCGAGCTACTAACTCAGTCGATTGCTACGCTCATCGCCCTTCAGGAGGATCCAACACTTCGCCGATTGGAAACAGAGGCCCGGGAGCTCCAGCAAGCTTACGATCAGCTTAGAGGAATCGTGTAGACCGTTGACATTACCCAGCGCTTGGCCAAGATGCAAGAGGCGCAAGACTTGAAAATCCAAGCTGATGCTGCCAGACAAAGGGAAGCAGTGGTTAAAACCCGTCTCCAACCATGGCTGGATGAGGAATTTGCAGTTTCAACCACCATCGAGTGCAAGATAGCCCACATGCAGGCTGAATATGCTACTATGGAGACAGTAGAGATAGGAACTAAGGTGCAGGCGACACACGTTGCATGGATGCAGTGAATGACAGAAGAGTTTGTTATTAGCACAAGCGACGCACAGAAGATGCTAACTGATCTCCACGCAAAGTTGGTCGAACCAACTAAGTGACTCGGGACGAGTAATGATGATTGTGTTGGGGGACTGTTGGGTAGTGGAAGCCCAATGCAACAGTTGGGTAAAAGCAAGGTAAAGGCTCCACGGGATGCACGGAGCGTGATTTGTAATAAGTCAGTGTCAAAGGGGTAGTCCACCCAAAAATAATGTAAAGAAATGTAAGATGGGTCGGCCCGCCCATGGATCATGGTCCATGGAAAGGTATAAATAGAGCGAGGCTCTATGAGTCAAGTAGCTAATTTTGGTTGTATGATTTTGAGATCTGATATGTAATGGGTTTTTGAGAAAAGCATTCTGAAAGTGTCTATAAGTCTGAATCGGGGGTTTGGGTAGAGGATAGAGGCTCTGCAGCTGTGTGCGCAGAGGCCTGGAAGAGTCTACAGCTGTGTGCACGGACCCTTGCAGCTGAGTGCGCAGGGTGGATCTAGATGTACTGGTGTTAAGTGGAAATAAAGATAAGTTCATTCTGAAAATTATTTGTGATCTCTGAATTATCACGAATCTAGCATTTTTTATGGTTAATAAGGATGTTTTGGTCTATGCACATTGATTATTGAATACTTGTGAATATGGTTTTAATCTTAATATGCGAACTGAATAAAAGTGATAAATGTTTGCTTAAAGACCACTTTAAAGTAGATCTGAGTTGCAATACTTCATCCAATAGATTAGATCTTTAGACTGCGCGAGGTATTTAGGATCCGTGTGAATACAGTGCAGCGCGAAGCTACAGAATGGAGCGTGAAACCTCCAAACCACATCCAGACATCGCAAGGGTGAGAAAACCTAGTTCCAGCACCCTCCCCTGCTACCTTGGGTGAGACCTCAATCTGCGCTTCGTGGGCTGTTGCCGAAAGGGCCGGTAGCTGCGGGATTTGCTTGGCTAAATAATTCTTCCGAACTTGGGTCAGGCCCATATAAGCCAACACAAGGAAATCCTACTAGACCCTACCACCCTTTGCAATATATGATCCATTTTAGATAACGAGTAGTTGTCTTTAAGGGATACCTTATTTAGATTTTTGAAATCAATACACAGTCTAATTTCTCTAGTTTTCTTTCTAGTAGGCACAATGTCAGACACCAATTTAGAGTATCTAAGAGGAATTATAATTTTAGCATATACATCCTTTTTACTTCTTTCTTAGTCAAAGGCATTAGGACAGGATTTATCCTACGAGATTTTTTCTTAAATGGTTTTTTTATCTTCTTTGATTGGGATTTTGTATTGTATGATACTAGTGTCATATGATTTTAGATCCTCATAACTCAAGGCAAAGACATCAATGATCCTCATTCTTCTATGTATGTTCCTGTGGGTTCCATTTTTGGCTTTTTTGCCACATCATTAAAATCGAAAAGTTATTCTAATGGAACTAGACCCTAGGAAAAACATTATCCTTAAGCTCTAGTACTTCAAATTCTTCTTTTTCTGGATCTATTTCATGCAATTCTAATTTATGTACATCTTTATTGACTGAAATATTTACATCAGAATCATCAAGCTGCTTATCTATACTAACATATTCAACAATCTGATTTTCTACTTCACACTCTAAATCTATGGTGTACTCTTCATACTCATCCTTGGATTGCAAAAATCTTTCAATTTCTTTGTCACTTCCAAATACCTGCCAATGTCTCATATTGTTAGGTACAGTTGGACGGTGTTTAACCTCCACTGTATATTGTTTGTTGGGGTGAGGCATTTTACATGTGCTAGCTGAAAAAGCTAAACCATTAGCCAAGACATTCTGATTTCTGGGAATAACAACAAGATCATATTCTTCAAAAGTTCCTAGAAAGTCAAGCACAACATTTCTGTAGGCTCTCAACCTAGGATGTTTGGTAGCATACTCTCCCTTGATCTGTCTTACAATTAATTCAGAATCCCCATGAACAACAATTCTTTTAGCACCTAATTTCTTCAATAATTGCAACCCAAGAGAAGTTCCTCATATTCCGCTATATTATTAGTGCAATGAAAGTTGATTTTATAAGAATGACCCTCTGCATGGTTGTTCCCTGAATTGGACACCCAAACACCTGCCCCTGAACCTGCTTTGCTACAAGAGCCATCAAAGCTCATGTTCCAAAAAGGTTCAGTTTCAGTGTTTTGTTGCACAATTAGAGTTTGATTTTCATGTTTTTTATCAATATCATTTTCTGCTTGAGTAACCTGTGCATCAATGCCTTCATCATTGTAAAGAATGAAAGAGTCTAGGTCAGAATGAATAGAGTAGAGAGGGTAGTTATGTGGTTTATCTTGACTGTTGACCATATACTTCATTAAATTTTCCCTATACAGTCTTCTCTATTGACCAAACACTGGTATAGTGGCATAATTCATGTCCATTTGCAGGGTTCCTTGTAATTTTTCTCCCCATGAGTGTGCCAATAGCATGCCATACTTTGGGGGAATGTCTGCAACCACTATATCCATCATTAGACTTTTAGAAATGATTTGGGCTAAAGTAACACACACGTCTTTGGTAAGACCTAGGCACCTGACTTTGCTAGAGTCAAAGGAATACAAATCTTTGTATTGTCTAGTAATTTCTAGTCCTACTTTCTCCATGACTGCTTTGGGCATTAAATTATGGGATTCACCTAAATCTAGCATAGCATTATGAAGAATTCTATCATGAATATTCAAACTGACATAAAATGGAGTGGCTCCTCCTTCTTGTGGTTTCCATTCTACTTCTGGTGAAAATAGGAGCTCAGGATGATCATCACCCAAATTCACATCATCATTTTTCTCCCCAATGTTTATTGCCTTCGTGACCTGAGTCCTATGTACATTCTTGTTGAGTAAATCAGTTAAGGGAATAAAAATTTCAACTTGGCAAGTTCATTTTCTAAACTGAACAGTGTTTGATTTTTACGAAGATTTGAAAAATCGGACTTATCAGCAACTAGTTTTCTGGCCAGTTCAGTTTGTTGGCTGGTAGAAGGGAGATTAGTTTGAGTAATTCTGGAAGTTGTATCAATTTCCTTTTTCATGGTAGCTTCTACTAGCTTCTTTGCAAGATTTTATGTGGTTTTCTTAGGATCAGTCAAATCAGAGACCTTTTTAACAGGATTTTCAACATTCTTTTTAGTTGCAGTATCTTGATTTTTCTTACTTCAAATATTATACTGCCTATGAACTTCCATTATGGCACTTTCAAGTCCTTGTTTGTATTCTTCTGAGTCTTTAGAATCCATTTGATTCTAGGCTATAAGAAAAAGTTATTGTTCCTCCTCAGTGAGGAGAACTGCTTCATCATCACTTATCCCTAACAAATTAATTTGGTTATCATATAAATCTTCCACAATATTCCCCTCATCATCTGTGTAATTTTCCTGAAAAGGAGGTTGAATCTACTGATCTGGTCCCTTTTTATCTCTTTGTTTAATTTGGGGTTTCTGGTTTGTTGGACATTTTGGTTTTGACTTGCTTGAGTTTGGTCATTGATGGTCATTCTTTGCATCATTTGATTCACTACTTTGACTAGGTTATCAATCTTATGGTCAGCAACAGAAGTAGAAGGTTCTTCTTTTATGGTTACTCTACGTTCAAACTTCAGTTCGGCTTTTTTGGCCAGGATGTTGGCTTCAACTTTAATTGCATTTCTTCCAAAGTTGTCGAGTACCTTTCCCTAAGTTGATATTCCTTATCTACATCAAAACCATCTGGAAAATTTATCAGAGATAGACTAGGCGAGGGCTTGATGTCTTGTGGGATGGCATTGTAAATAGTATTGAATCTTTCACAATACTCTTCCACAATTTCATTGGGGTTTCTTTTTAACCTTTTATATTCATTTAGGAGTTGAACTGGGTTCTTATTGATCTCCCATCTAGCTAAAAAACCTTGATGGAAAGTAGCAAGGTTGGTTATACTTCCTGTAGTTAAACCCCTAAACCACTTCTTCACATTACCTCCTAAGCTTTGGGCAAACAATCTCTTTTTAACATCGGCTTCATCTACTTCTTGGAGGTCAAACACATCATTCATCCTATCCACATGTTGTTGGGTAGTATAAGCACCAATATTATCAAAGGTCACAATTTTGGATGGATAATCTGCAGGCATAGCATTTAGCTAGCTTGGTAACACCAAGGGTGCATACCTTCCTGCCATAATTTTCTTGGTAGATTGAGTTGGGGATGGACCTAGTGGAGTTGTAGTTTGGATAACTACAGGGATAATAAGTATAGTAGTTTGAGAAACCAAAGATAGGGAAGTTGAAACTACAGAATGAGTAGGGTTGGGAGGCTATAAATGTACAGACTGAGAAGACTGACTAGACAAAGAGGCTGTTGCAACAGTTAAAGCAAAGAATTCAACAGACTGCTGAATAAAAGCTTCTTCTATAGCTTGGTCCAATACTGAAACTAGACCTTGTAGTTTGTCAAATTGTTGTAAAGATTCAAGATCAGGATCTATTTCAAGGTCTTGGGTTTGGGAAACATATGGTTGCAGTATGGCTTTGTCTATGACAGTTTGATCTATAAAAGCCTCAGACTTGGATCTAAACAAACTTTGCTGAAAAGGCAAATCAAATTCTATATCTTGTAAAGTTTCAAATTTCTCTGGGAGAGAATTAGACCTTGACAAAGGAGTATTTTCCAAAGGAGAATTGAATCTAGACAAGGGATTATTACTACCTTGACACTCAGTAAAGCTTTTATTTCTCACCAATTTCTCAAGGTCATCTACAATTTTAGCAGGGTTGGGATCAGGGTGAGATCTAGTGTTAATTCTTTTGGCATCTAGGGCTATAAAAAATCATCACACAAAAATCAAAATTAAAATCAAAGATACAACAAATATCTACAAAAAACAACCTCAAATCATGTATTTCATATTGATACAGCAATTGCTTACTGAAATATTGATTTTAAACCAGGGAATAATAATGTTTTGGATTAAAATGTATTCTTCCCCATTATGATCGCCACAATGTTATCATTCTGTATTTTTGAGGTTGTGGGAGTAAATACATTGGACAACATTAAAACCACTTTTTAAGTTGGGATCTATCCCTACCAGCTTCAGAGAGGGATATCTCTGTATGATTTAGCTTGGTTTTTAAGTTGATTTTAGGCTAGTTATCATTATGCTTAGTTGTTTGTTTAAATGTGTTTGATTGGTTGGTTGGTTGATCTGATCAAATTACTTTCTTTCAATTGGAATATGGAGTCAAATTAAGCTGGATGCTACATCCAAAGTTCAAAGGAGTAATCATAGGGCAAGCTAGTTGCATTTACTGGATCTTTAAATTGAATTATGGAATGGAGAAAAGAGGTGATTCAGTAGTGATTGAAAATAATTTAAGAATTTCTCAATTAGACTTCAGAAGAAAACATATAGATTGTAAACGCAGTCCAAATAAGGTGCTCAAAAACATATCTTATTTTTCACATCTCTTTTTTTACTATTAGATTTCAGATGATAAACAGGGTGTGAATAAAAATCAAAACACAATTACACTAAGAAAAACATCCCCAGTATATCATAACACAAGTATCTTGTGAAGAGTCTTTTTATTAATGATGCTCCAGTAGCATGGAAAATTACAATGCTTTGATAAAAAGAATTACAATGATAAGGAACCGACCCTCAATCATTCAACTGAATGAAGTATTTAAACAAAATTTACAAAAAAAAATTACAATTAATGCCTCGTTGACATGGCATTCTACTATTAACTTCAGACTAACAGAAATGAAATAATGCGACCAAAAGAGGTGAATTGGGAAAGTGATCTGGACATCTGGAACTTCTTTGGTGGAGAACAATTGATGAGTGGCCACTATTTGTGTGTCGCGTTGGCAAAGTTGGCCCTTTATTTAATCCTAGAATTCACACAGTTTATCCCACCACTCCTCATCTGGAATGGCAATTTTTGTTACTTTGCGGTAGATCTCATCTACCTCAGTATACTGAGTGAATGTGGGTTTTACTACAAAAATGTGTTTTATCTCATGTTGGATGAAACTCATGTTACTGATAGCTTTGTAAAAAGCTCTCCCTGTCATGACACCTTTGATGTGGGAAGAATTGGTCGTATCCTTTGCAATGTCTTTCAACTTCTTCATATAATCTTCCCCGGTCATCAGCTTGTCATTGATTACAAATAAAGAAGGCAAGCCCTTCTTATTTAATTCTTCTATTTTGGTGAAAAACCTATTAATTGCTACATCCAAAGTGTGACATTTCCCTGTCAGTTGTGCAACCAAGTTCTTCTTTGTCAGAACTTTCTTTACTTCTAAGATTGTTTCTGCTCTGTCATCTACTCCAAAATCATCTAATTCATATTTGTTTTTAGAGTTGAGAAATATGGTGTGGTTGGTCATGGTAGGAATTTCTCCCAATTCATTGTTGATAGTGGAAATGGCCTGCTTGGCTTTCTCCATCAACTCTTTCTGCTAAAATATAATCTGGATACAGGGCCAGATTTCATCCATTGCCTCAATGATGTTGTTCCATATAATTTTTTTGACTTGGGACAGTGTGTGGCCAATAGAGGACTCAGCTATTGATTTCCTCCATACTTCTATCTAGTTTTGAGATATCTAAAGCTATGTTGCATGGAAAGTCTCAGTCTTTGTCTTCTAATCTTGTAGAAGATTGGCTTGAGCCTGCAATATTTTGATTTCTTCAGTTTGGAGAGACATATTCTACATTGCAGTTTCCAAATGATCTACAGCAGCCCTTGTGCTTGTTGTAGAAGATGTAGCTGTAGGAATTGTTGTGATAAGGAGTGCTTCCAAAGGGACAACAACCATTTTGGTAGCTTGCTCCTTTTCTTTGATTATATTTTCCATCTTTGTCTCCATTTTCTTCAAATTTGCACTATGCTCCATGATGAGCTTCATCATATCTGCCTTATGTGTCTTTGTTTATTCAATATCCTTGGCCAGAGCATCTTCTATGGCTGGTAGATTCAACTGCTTCCTTAATGCTGCTATGTCTGTATTATTTTTCCTCACGAGCTCTTCTGCAGCATTGATATTTGCAGGATCATAACCTACTTTGATCACCAAGTCCTCCAAATATTTGATCCTTGTGTCTTTGGCAAGTGCAGAGACCTTCTCCATCTTCAATTGTGATTGAACATTGGCCAATGTAACCTATAATTTAGACAAACTCATAGCAGTGTTAGTGAGAGTAGATGAAATCATCTGCCTAGTCTTCTTGTGCATCTCCATTTGGTCAATGGGATGTATGTCTTTCACATCAAATTCAAATGATGTCTTCTTGTAGTCTGATGCTACCTTGGGTTGGGGAATTTGTGCTTGGAGGAATGCCATTTGCATTTTACCTTTCTCTGAATCAAAGGCTGACAACAGCCTACTTTGAGAATTGGAAGTCTTCTTCCAAAACTGATTGTATGTGTTGATTTTCAAGGCCTCATTCCTCAATTTAATCTCCTTGAAAATGTAAAATATACTCTTTTCTGTCTCCCCCATGGTAGATATGTTGGTCTACATAACCTGTTGTTGATCTTGTGAAGCTGTGGAGGTAGTGGGAGACAGTGTAGTCTAATCACCCACTAATGAGGAAACAAGTGGCTCTTTAGTGGTGATAATGTTCTCTTGCCCTGAATCCTTTCTTAGGCTTAGTTTAGAATGCAGCTTGGCCTTCTTTCTGTACATGATTTTAAACACTTCACAAGAAATCTCAGTCACTGAAGTTGACTCTTCTTCTCTCCTCCTCTTTCTCGATTTCTCCTTTGTGATAGGAGTCTACACTATTGAAGTGGACACTAACTTCTCTTCTGCCTCCTGTAGAGTATTCTCAGTCCATTCTAGTTGGTTTTTATACCTTTCAATCTCTGGTCTGGCCATGTGAAAATAAGCAGTAGATTGGTTTTCTACCCTCAACTTGGAGGACCCATAATGGATCATATGACTAGGTGAAACTGAGGCTGAACTGCATCTCTTTCAGTAATTTATCCGCTTCTTCCTCGGCTTCACTGTTGTTGCAAATGAAAGGCCCTATTTGAGTTTTGATTTTGAATTAGGATTTATTCTTGGTAGCTACAAAGTGGATGTCATCCATATTGAGCATTTTCCTTATGTATTCTAGAAAAAAAATCCTCATTGGGAGGAATTTTGGCAGCTTGTAAGGGGCAAGATCACACCCAAATACCCTCAGCTCTATGTAATTCTGATAAAGGTACCTGTTAGAGTCAGTCCTTACAGCCCTCCGTCAGAGATCTGTTCACTTTTTTGCATATCATTCTTAGGTGTCTCGCTCATTCCACTTCGTTGCATTTCACTAGGGGCATGCCATTGACTGACGAGAGGGTCTGATCGTCTTGTCTTTCCTCATGCTTGTACCTGCGGGGCTAATTAAAATTCCTCAAAAATCACTGAAGTTCAGGTCATGTCATCACGGTCACAAATGATTATTTTGTTAAAAAGAGTCTTTAGTCATAGAGTCTAGGGTTTCAAGTCTTTGGATACATGTGATAAAAGCTCGCAGGCCATGAGGTTGGTTTCGAAAGTTTCCCATTTCATATTTTTATTCCCAAAAACATTTGAAGACATTTTTAGTTCAAAACTCTGTTTTGAATTGGAAACTGTCAAATCTAGTTTGTGTAATATTGATGTATTTGTTTCACCATAAGAAGTTTCACAGCAAGCCTCTGATGTTTGCCAAAGCCAAATGCCAAAATCTCTGCAAAAAATCAAGACATTTCATCAGTCCAAGATTCTAAAAAAAAAAAAAGTGAAAAGCCAAAGACAGAATTGCATTAAATGATAAAGTGCCAAAAGCCAAACATTATAAAAATGGGTTATGGTTTATGAGATATTTTGCAACCCATATAAAGCATGGAAAACAAATCATTTTCACAAATTTCCCAAAGCAAAACCGAGTTAGAGTGTTGAAGACAAAGTGGAAGAGTTTCAAGGTTGTGGAGTTGAAGGGGAAGTGCGCGCTACGCACTGGGCTTCATCGGCCTGTGCAAAATTACATGCGCGCTACACATTGGGTAAGCGTGCGACGCATACAAATTCAAAACCAAAAAAAAAATATCCTTCATCCAAATTCATGCCAAATTGCCTCCAACTGCTTGCAAGTAGGTCCTTTATGTTTGCTTAGTGAATTTTAGACATGATTATGGTGTTTTGAATGTGGAGAAAAAGGTGTGAAATGTAAAACCCTATGTTTATTTCCAAATTCACTTCTTAGGGTTTGAAGCAAATATTAGGGACTGTGTGGGTTAATATATGCCTGTGTCATCTATTTTCAGTGGTGTTCATGCTCATTATTAACTTTGGCCTCACGCCCTCTCTTTGCCATTACATCACTGCTGTCATTATTACGGCCATTGTCATTTTCACACTGTTTTTTTTTTGCAAACTCATTTGACAAAACTATTCTCATTATGGCTTTCCTATGATACTTTGATACACATGTGACACATTTGAGGAGTAAAGCATACACTGAAATTTTTGCCTTCACTATACCTATATCAGCATACATTTTGCAAACAGTCTGATTTCAGCACAATGTCAGAGATGGATTCAGTTTATGAATAGGAGTATGACAGTGATTCCACAGTAGAAATTAATGTACCACGGAGGTCTCATAAAAGTGGCAAAAGTGGTAAGCATCTCAGGGAGGAACCTACTTCTTTGGTTCAATTGCATGCTTGCTCGTTTGCAATGGATTGTTTTCGCTATCAGTCATGTTACCACTACTGTGAGCTGATTTCACAAACTTAGCATCATCATGAGCTAGCTCGTCTATTTGTTCTACATTTACATGATGGCCATGTAAATCTTGCCGGAGTAGATTTCATTCTGTCACCAGAAACCATTGCTCAGGCCACTGGAATACCAAATGTAGGAGAGGAATGGAACAAGAGACAGCAGCTAGATAAATTCTACTATGAGCCATACATCAAACCTGGGTTTATAAGGTAGCTAAGCAGGGTATTTCCATTCAGATTTATAAAGGATGAGTTTGCACCCTTGATGAAGCTTATCATTCGACATTTCAGTTGTGAGGGCAGATTCTCGCACCTCTATACGTACCATATTCATTTGTTGATGCATTTCACGAGGGTACGTATGATGAGCATTCCATACTTCATGTATCGCAATATAGAGAGGATGACATATCTTGTACAGAGGAAGACCCCAGCACAGCAGCATAGAAGTATATATCATTACGCGCTGATCAAAATCATTGTGGTACAGCAACTCACACAGCAAGGCATTACTTGGGAGGATTTCATCTCCTGTGACTTCTTCACAGCGCTACAGCCGCCTCCCGAGGTAGTTCATGATGAGGGAGAGCCTTCACATCAGTTTGACATTCCTGAGACTGAGCATATTAGTGCTCCAGTGTATGTGACATACCAGCGAGGCCACAGGGCCTTATTTGCAGCTACACGACGAGTACTATCTCCACATGGCATGGAAGGGGTCTCGCCTTCTTCTTCAGCACAGGTACAGGTTCAGGATAGAGGCAAGAGGTCGATGCATGAGGAGAGCCCTTTAGGAGGCCATGATATTGATGTTACACTCAGTGATGTGGATGGGAGCTATCCTGGCTTGAAACTGAAAGAGATCATCCAAAAGCAGAAGGCTGAGATTGACAGCTTGAATGAGAAGTTGCTGAAGGCAGAATGTCTGATCAAATATTTGGAGCAGCGCAATAAGCAGCTAGAGGACCAGCACACACTTATAGAGCTGCGACAAATCCGTGAAGACCGAAAGTTGGCCCGGAAAAGACCTGGCGATTTGACACCTTTTGAGCGGCAATTTTGGCTTGAGAAAATCAATCGACATCTGGAGGAGTTGTTGGCGAAGGCCAATAGAGACAAAGACATGCTCCGTCATATGAAACATCACTATTGGGCTCGCATGCACGTCGGCAAAGCAAAAATAAAGATTTTGAAAAGGAGGTTGAGCAGAGCACTAAAACGGCGAAAGAGGCCTAATCCACTTCGGATTTTGGCTGAGGCTTCGGTGGCTAAGCATGATACATGATGGAGGGTCTTCGCTCGAATTTGAGAAAATTCGGAGAAATTTTTGTCATTTTGAAATTTTTGGCTTGCAAAACAGATTTTTCAGCCCAACGCGTAGCGCGTCGACGCGCGCGCTTATGATTGGGACACTTGCTGGAGGAAAACTTTATAGTTTTGGATTTGTCATGGTAAGTTATGCATGCTCTAGTATGGCCAAGGCATTTCATCAAGTTCTGGATGATCAAAAGGGTCAAAAACACCATGAAAATCACCTTTCTGCCACCTTTTGCATCAACAGGAAGTACTTGTGGGAGAATGAAATTTTGAAGGGGCAAATGAGCTCCAAATTGGGAAATTCCACTTGGGCTGGATAGCAGACATCCAGGGCTTTCCAACCAGCTATTGTGAGCTTGATTTTGATGTCGGGAAGTGCCCCAAAAGCAGGTTGAAAGGCGCACGATGCATAGAGCTCAGGCGCGCGGCGCATAGAGATTTTTGGTCAAATTTTCATCTTCCAGCTCAGGAATTTGGCCAGTTTTCACCAGTTTCACCTTCTGATGTAGTATGTGACTTATCTTGATGTAATTTGATGTATATGATGTAACTTTGGCACTTATTTACCTATTCTAGATGATTCATTCACAAAATAGCAAAAATTTAATGTAATGAATCAGTTTCCCTTCTTTTAGAGGCAGGTTGTTTGGAGGCCTAGTTTTCAGCTCTATGTTTGGAATTAGTTCAAACTTCTCCTAGAAGGAGGAGCTCAACCCCTAGATACTAGGAGATAGGTTGGCATGGTCTATATTATGTAGATTTTCAGTCAGTAGCAAGGGTTGGACTATTGGGAAATTTTTGGCACACTATTGTACATATCTTCTGCATTTTGGCTAAGGAAAGATCAGAGGTTTTGCAACACCTATTGGGATTCATGTGGTTTTCAGTTTTGATGGTGTGTTCTCTCAGTTATTTGTAAGTTCTTTAATGTTTTAATGTATGCCATTCCCTTCTTTTTCTTCTGAAACTAAATGAATGAGTAAGTGAGGTTGAATCCATTGATTTCAGTGCTCTGCCTTTAAATTTGTTTAGTTTTATATGTTTTCACCAGTCTGGAGAGGATCCTTGCTTCTCCTTGCCCTTTTCATCTCCTTGTCATTCTGATCCATCCATATATATGATCAAAAAACATTAAAGCTACTACCTACCTTGCCCCAACTCGAATTCTGCAAAGATCTGGTCTCATCCCCGAGCCCAAATTTGTTTTTTCCCTTTTCTCCAACAAAACCCCAAAAAAATTTTAAATCAAACCTACCTATCCATTTACTAGCCTAAAATCAATATCCATTATAAGTTATCTCAGCTCCTTTGAAGACCTTTTGCCGAGATAGACCCGGAGAGAGCCCTCTCCTATCCTCGTAAGGCTAGCTACGAGGCTAAGCTTGGTTTGATGTGGCCTTGAATCTCGCCTTCCTTCAGCCTAAGGTAGATTCCAGTGCTAACAGTACCAATCCCTTGTATTGACTTGGTCCGATAGCTACAAAATTTTACTAATTTCTTCATTGATCCTTGGCTCTGTCCTACTACCTAAGAGACTGACTACTAGATGTACAAACATCTCTATGAACTGTTTGTATGAAAATTCCTTTTATTCCTTCATCACCAGTGTAGTCCAGAAGATGAATGACTGGTAATTTCCTTCTTCATCCAGCTTTTGTAAGGCAAGCTTGAGGTTGTCTCCCTAAAAATATAAAAACATATAAACTAACACAAAAGCATATTTGAATACCTCCTCAGTCTGGAATTAGATAAACTGCTCATGGATAAATAAGATGGAAGACTTGGAATCTGTAGAGAAAATGGAAAGAAATCCTATGATTGCCTCATCTACCCACTGATCTGAGTAATAGCCAAGGAGGTAGGAGATGGCTGTGACGATTTTCTTGGCTCTCTTAGGGAAAATGGAGGATGGATAGGCAGGATTTTTCTTTGGTAATAGGGAATCTTTAGTTAATAAAAGCTCAAGGGTTTTGGCTCTTTTAGCAAAGTCCAATTTCTTATACAATTCAACAAGTGCTTCATGGGAAAATGGAGTGGCATTCCCTACTGTAGGGGCTTGCATCATTTGGTCTATAGCTTCAGGAGTGATATTGAATAGAATGTCTCCAGTGGGGGCAATAATAGCTCTTTGGCTTGGCAAATAACATGCATGACATTTCCTGACAAATTCAGGGGTGCTTTGGGTATGGGGAAAGATTTAGAGGGGCAAATTGGACTCCCATAGTTGAATATGATCAGATTTATCTATAAAATTATCCTCAAGCCAGCAATGCATCTCAAAAAGATCAAATTCATAGAGAGTTTCATGAATATTATAATCTTTGTCTACCAAAGGGATGTGTTTAAAATCAATGGCAGGGTCGATTAGAGGACTCACAGGTTCTTCTGGTCCCTTGTCTTTTGGAGGCATGATTGGATAAAGCTAAGGACAATGGTGAAATCTGGATTACAGGTTTATAGTATGCAGATAGGAGTTGGGATTTGCAGACAAAAACAGAGGTAATGGCTTGCAATTCAGTTAGTTGGTATTGTCCCTGGCCTAGTGAAGTTTTTTCAGTTTGGACTATTACACCTATAATAGAGCAATAACAATGTATAAGAAAAGTAACCAGTGAATAGGTGAAGAGGATGGATTATATAGTATTCTAGGCTTTCTCGTTGATGGTGGCGCGAGTCTGTTGAATTAACGGTTAAGTCATTTAATTGCCTAACGATTTAATTTTGGAGGGAGCGAAGGTGATTGGCGGGAGTGAAGTTGATTGGCGGGATCAACAGGCAGACAACGTGGTGGAGGGTGAGTGGTGGGAGAGCAACGGATAGAGCGGTGGTATCAGGAGGCAGAGAAACTGCTTTCAGGAGGGGGTGGGAGGCGGTTAATGGTTTCAGCTGAGGGGGGTGCAAAATCATATGGTGTTGACACGTTGCAGTGGGTGCGGTTTCTAATACTACCCATTTTGGACCCCCACCCAATGGTAAAGTTTAGGAGGGTCCGAAACGCAACGTGGGTCGTCAGATGTTGCGAGGTGGGTGCGGATGAGGGGAGAAGTGGCAGAATGTTAATGCGATGTGACAGGGCATATGGTGGGGTCGGGAAATATATTTAATGCATAGAGGGGGAATGGTTAGAGTGTATGGTGGGGTAATGGAACTTAGGAATAGGGGACTATATACCAAAATCACTTGATATGCTTAACTTTAGAGTCAAACTCTAAATCTTTTTGCCTTTGCTCTATGCATGAAAATATATTTGAAATTCAACTTAGAATAAAATCTTCATGCTTTTCCTCTAACCACCATAGTGCTTCTATCTACCCTTTCTCACTTCAATTCTTTTTCTAAGCTAACATTTTCTCTTCTTGCTTTGTAGGGTGCATTTAAACTAGCAGACCCAAACCATTTTTCTTTTATAAAAATCTACCTCATCCTATCACTTATTTCGCCATTGATTCAGATTAAACTATTGAATCAATTTTAATTCTACCTAGTTACTAATTTACCAAGATTAAACTGTTTGGTAAACCTTTATTCACTAACCTATTTAACAAAAAAATAAATGTGTTCAGTCATGATTAAATTGTATGACCTGAACAGAAGTCTAGTCATTGTGGCATTCAAAAACAATTTGCACACAACCTTATTTGCTAATGAATCAAAAGAACGAACTTATTAGTAGTGGCACTTAGACTTGCAGCACTTTTAGTATTATTTTCTATTTTTTATTTTGTGGGGTTTTTATTTCCCTTTTTTTTTTAACATACCCTCTTTCCATTTTCTTTTTCATATTCTTGGAAAACATTTGAATATTGAAATTATGTACAATATAAAATCACAAATACAAAATACTCAATCACCTTGAGATCCTATAATTTATAGGACCCTAACACACTAGAAGAGACCATGAAAGCACTCAATAATGAATTCAAGAAGCCTAAGTCACAGGCCCAGTTAGTGAAAGAGGTCAAGGAGATCCAACAGTGTTAGAAAATTATATATTACGGATAATGGAACACGTAAAATATTGCAGAAATATAAACACGGAGAACGTATAAAACAAGAGAGACACATATTATATGGTTCACCTAGTTTGGGCTACATCCATGGAGAAACAGCCAGTTCTTCTTTTATTATATTATCTAGCAAACTGAAGAGATACAGCCTACAGCAGATCCGCTATAACACCCTCTTCGCTCTCAATTTCCTCTCTCTTCCTCACTCAGAATACAGAGATACATAGATGCAATACAATTCCCTCATATATAGTGAGGGGTTTCCTTCTAGGGAAAAAAACCCGAAATTGAACATAACTTCTACCGTGAGATCATCCGCCTAATGAACAACCCAAATTGACTAGAAATTACTAGACTTTTACAAGGTAATTTTACATCTATTTTTAGCTTCGGGGGCGCTGCCCCCGAACCCTCGCTGGGGGGGATTTACCCCCCTGGAGGGGTGTATAGTCTTCCTGGGGTATATATCCGGCTGAAACCTTTGAATACAGAATATAATTAGGCTCCACACCCAACAAGCAGAAGGTGAATGAGTCTGCGTGGGACTTTGATCAGAGACTTAAGTGACTGCTCTAGCAGGCTAATATGCATATCACAGATGACCAACATAGGGATTGGTAGATTGCTTCATTGTTACCCCATCTGATATTGTTGTTGTCATGATAGAAAATTGGCATCGAGGCTGAAGCCTTAGAGATTTCTATGAGATTGGAAGCTTCGCCCATTCAAGATAAGAATATGGGAGTGCAACAGATTCAGTCACAGTTGGCTAGCCTACATATGGAGTTGCAGAGCTTAAAGAAGGGAAAGGATGTACAGACTGAGGTTCATGCAGAATTTTGGTGCTTAAAATGCAAACGGCATGGTCATGATAAGGACCATTTCCCTGTTTATCATAATTATCTTATTGGGGTAGGCCCTGTTCCCCTAAAGCCAAAAAACATCATTGGGCCAAGCACGAGAGTAGCACCATGGTGCGCTATTTTCCAGATTACAAGATGACATGCAACAAATAATTTTAATTTACTACAGAAGTTTGTGCAGATCCCCCAATAGTTGTTTTATAATTTCTGCAAATTTGTAGGTCATGATGAATGCCATTGCTGATGTTATGAATTAATGATGGATAGAACAGAATGCAGGAAGAGACTCATCCTCAATATCAGGGTGCAACTGTGGCGTGGGTAGGATTCCAAGGCCAAGGAAAAGGGTGATGAGGAGGACTTGGAATAGGTCGTGGTTATATCATCTGTTACAATTTTAGGCAGGCAGGTCATTTTGCACGCGATTGTCAGAACCCAACACACCTTCCTATCAATATTGTCGACAGTTTAACCATGTAATAGAAATGTACTTATCGTGAGATGCAAGAAAAGAAGACTCAGACCCAATAGCCTATGCATAACATCCAGATGATGAGGTCGTAGCCTCGCGAAGATGGACCCAGTGTCAATATTGTTACGCGAAGTGGTGTAGCTACTAGAGAAGATAAGGGGAAACAACCAGAAGCCGATGTGTGTGTTCACAAAGTGGCTGATAAGGAAATGGGATTTGATGTAAACAAGGTGAAGGAAATGTTTATGGAAGTAAAGAAGAGCTTCGTAGATGAAGGCGCTTCTACATCAAGGACTCAAACTATGGGAAAGTCTGAAGAAACCAGTACTATGCAGGAGACAAACTCGTTATTATTAGCATCATTTCTGAAAACATGCATAAAACTCCTACGGGAGAAGAAGGCAGTAGAAGGACTGCAAGAATTGATTGATAATTGTATTGGTAAGAACAAGCCTATACCAGAAAAATGTGCAGTACATAAGGTGGGAAAAAGTAATAAAAGAGCTGGTCGTGAAATGAGGTTGACTGCACAAATTGGAGAATACAAAATGGACCAAGCAATTTGCGTTCTAGGGTTTGATGAAAATGTTCTGCCAAAGAAAACCTAGGAAAGAATGGGAAGGAAAGTGCTACAGTGGTCCCCGATCTAGCTGAGAATGGCCAATCAACAGAAGATTATTCCTATGGGGCACCTACATGGAGTGACTGTGGATATTGAAGGGGCATGCACCATAGCCGACTTTGCAATGATCAAAGTCATGGACGACAGTAACCCATATCCAACACTGCTTGGAATTGATTGGGAATTTGATATCAATGCAATCATCAATCTCAAGAAGCTAGTATGACATTTGAAAAGAAATAACTAAGGTTGATTGTGCCATTAGATCCAGCCAAAGGTGCATGGTATACTAAACTAGTCCACAATTGTGAGGAAGACGATGAAATTGAGTAGATCTATAAGCTGACTACGGGGGATGAAGATTGGATCAATCCTATGGTGGATGGGAAAATTACGTGGGAGAAGGATACCTCCTATAATTCAGATTCTGATGAAGAGCTCAAGCACTAGCAGAACTGATTGCATGAAGTATCCTCATTGCGTTGCAACAAGCTTACCAAATCGTTACGATGTATATCCACCGAGGTACACAATTTACCGTATTATGATGGTTTAGAGGATGTCAATTTATTTTTGGATCAATTTGAAAGGGATGTACCAGAGGAACATCGAATCCAAGTGCTAGTATTGCACTACGAGCTACGTTTGTCCGTTGGTGGGGCACGCATAAAAACAATTTTGCAAATTGGAAGGAGTATTGAAGAATGATGAAGTTGTGGTTTGGGTACGCTAATACATGCATTACAGAGAAATATACAGGGAAGGACAATCAGTGCGAGCACTTAGATTGTTGGACAAAAGCATGGGGAGAAGAACCACAACTGGAGTGGGTTCATATCTTCTACCACACTTTGGAAACGATCTCGATGAACTAGTATCTAGAAATGGAATTGTGACATGGAACCGCAGAATGGGATGTTTTGAAAAAAAGTTTCTGCTAACTTTTAACTTTGAAGATGGATTTGAATGTATAGATGAAGCACTGCAGGAGATCAAAACTACTATACTCTGAATTCCTGAAGAACCGGTTGAATGGGTACAACCAGATTGGGGTACGCAGCTACACCATGCACTCAAATGCTACAATGTGACTGTGGGGGATGGTGAGGAAGATCCCAGGAACATCCACATTCCTAAGTCTGAAGGATAGCATGAAATCGAGGGACCTAAGGTAGAAATCCCTGATATATCAGAGCCCTTAAAGACCGAGTGGGTGAATATTGGATCGGAAGCGCAATCGAAGTTCTCGAACATAGGAGACTATTGGGACGAAGATATAGTAGATAAGGTCTCGGATCTATTGCAATAGTATCAGGACTTGTTTCCCACCAAGTTATTTGATCTAAAAGGGATAGTTAAGGATCAGGGAGTCATGAAGATCACATTGAATCTAGATGCAATGCCAATAAAACAGCACCCCTACCGATTAAATCCCAAGTATAAGGAAAAAGTGAGCAAGGAAATGGATAAAATGATTGAAGTCGGGATCATTGAACCTGTCGAGGAATCAGACTAGGTTGGTCCCACAGTGGTTCAAGAAAAGAAGACAGAGGGTGAAATTCGGATATGCATAGACTTAAGGAAGTTGAATGATGCATGTGTCCATGATCCATTCACTATCCCGTTCATGAATGAGGTCCTGGAGAATGTTGGAGGACAGGAAGCCTATTCGTTCACGGATGGATTCTCGGGGTACCATCAAATCAAGATCGCATCGGAAGACTAGAGTAAGACCACCTTCATGATTGAATGGGGTTGTTTTCAGTATACAGTGATGTCTTTTGGGCTTAAGAAAGCCCTGCAATTTTTTCTAGGGTGGTAATTGCGGCTTTTAAGGAACTTATCCATAAATTTTTGGAGGTCTATTACGATGACTGTATAGTGTTCAGATTAGTAAAGTGACATGTTGCTAGTCTGCGCCTCATGTTGGATACTTGTTGAAAGCATCATATAGCCCTTAATTTGAAGAAATGCATATTCTGCATACCCTAGGGGATACTCTTGGGCCATGTTGTTTGGAAGTAGGGATTGATGGTAGACCTTGTCAAAATTGCAGTAATCATCAATTTGGAAGCCTCGAATAATTTTAAATAATTGCGCGGCCATATGGGATATTATAGGAAATTCATCAAAGCTTATGCGCAAATCACTGTGCCCATGGAGAAATCATTGAAAAAGGATGCGACATTTTGTTGGGACGAAGATTTCCAGAAGAGTTTGGACATTTTGAAGGATAAAATGGTCATCACACCCATTTTAGTGTTCCCAGACTAGAAGAAGGAGTTCCGCGTTCATGTAGATGCTTCCTGTATCGTGCTAGGAGTTGCGTTGACCCAACTAGGCGAAGAAGATATTGATAATCCAATAGAATTTGCAAGTAGAAAGTTGTCAATGGCGGAAAATAACTATTCAACCACAGAGTGCGAAGGTTTGGCAATTGTGTATGCACTACAGAAACTCCGACACTATCTGTTGGGTGCGCTCTTCAAGATGTATACCGATCATTCTACTCTGAAATACTTGGTCAACAAGCCTGTGTTGGGGGGGAAGATTTGCAGATGGTTGCTTCTTTTTCAGGAATATGATTTTGAAGTAATTGTGAAGCCAGGGCACCTAAATGTTGGTCCATATCATCTATCACAAATTGAGAATGGGGATGAGCCTACCAGTCTGGAGGAAGGGTTACCTGATGCAGAGCTCTTCGTTATGCGCATCACATATGATCATTTCGCCGATATAATTCAATTCTTATCTATAGTTACAAATATTGAAGGGTATTCATGCAACAAAAGAAAGAACTAGTGGTCCGGGCTGCAGATTTCTCTATTATCGTTGGACACATATACAAAATGGGCTCTAATGAAATATTGTGTTGGTATGTTCCAGAGTATGAGAGGCAAAGTATCCTTGTAGAAGCACATGGAGGAGTAGTAGGAGGACATTATGCAGGAAGAGCGACTGCACAGAAGATCCTACGTGCAAGACTTTGTTAGTCGATTGCGCGTAAGGAATCCAAACTATATTGCAGGGTGTGTGATGTCTCCCAAATGACGGGGAGACCGTCGCAAAGAGATGAATTTCCACTAAATCCATAAGTGACGTTACAGGCATTTGATAAGTGGGCAATAGACGTTGTGGGACCAATACAGTCACTAGAGAAGAAGATAGGATAAAGGTATATCATTACCATGACTGAATACTTGACCAGGTGGGAGGAGGCACAACCTATAAAAAATTCTAGCACTGCTACCACAACGAAGTTTATTTTGAAGTATATCTTGTCTTGGTTCGTCTGCCCTAAGATTTTGATGAGTGATAGGGGCGCGCACTTTTTGAATGAAACAATTGCTACATTGCTCAAGGAATTCCAGGTATATCATCAGAATAGTATGCCTTATCACCCTAAAGCGAATGGCATAGTAGAAGACTTCAACAAAATTCAGGAAAGTTCCTTGACGAAGATTTTCAATGCAAAGTGAAATGATTGGAATATATGCATACCAGCGGTCCTCTCGGCATACTGGACTACCTACAAAAAGTTGACAGGATAGACATTGTTCCTTTTGAACCATTGACCGGAGAATCCACAGTATGAACATTTTTATACTGTGGATTCTCCGATCAATGGTTCAAAAGATACAAACCACAGATCTCTTAAATCCAGACATTGTTCCTACTGGTATATGGGCAAGAGGCTGTAATTCCTATGGTATACATAGTGCCAAGTTTACAGATTGCAGCAGTTACAGACATGGCTAATCGCGAGACCATGGAAGAGCGGCTCGTGCAACTAGTTGAGTTGGAGGAGTATCTCTTCTTGGCTCGATTTCATCAGCAGGTGTAGAAGGACTGTGAAAAGACATGGCATGATTTCCATATCAAATAGCACACCTTCAAGAACGAAGATTTACTGTTGCTATATGACAGTAAGTTCACAAAATTCCTGGGAAAATTTCAGATGCATTGGCTAGGGCCATATGTTGTGAAGGAAATTACAGATGGAGGTGAAATTCAACTCATAAATTTGAATGGGGAATTATTTCTGGGAAAGGTCAATGGGAGCTTCTTGAAGTTTTACAGGGGTGATCCCGCCCCTACACAATGACTATATGATTGTGGGATAGTCTTAGCACTCCAGGCAGCTGCAAGGAAGTACGGGACTTTAAACTACACTACCCAAAAGTTTGAAAGGAAAAGTGAAGGAAATGCATGACAAATCGAAGGATGGAGTGGAGAGGAGTCACATTGAAGGAGCTGCGCTAGGTGGGTGGGCCCCACACAGTCTGGCAAAAAAGTAACTGTTAGAAGCACTGTATCTGATTGGATGGAGAATTTTCTGTTGAAAAGAGTGGGGGGGAAGAATTTATGGAGCATATCTTTGGAAATCTGCCGCCAAATGTGCATTAATGACCAAGAATTGGAGGGAATGGTTGGATTTGAATTCAAATTGGTCTATAAATACGGCATACTGCTCTGCATTTGAATACTTTACTTCTTGTTATTTTTCCTTAAGTATTTTCGCCTTACTTTGCACCAAGTATAGTGCTATATGTCTTAGTCAGGTTGGGAGGAACTTCTTTCACAACCGGAGTTTGCAAACTTGCGTGATTACTTCCATCAGAGCTTCATTAAGAGAATGATTGCAACTTTCCCTAAGACAGAGCCAACCCTATCCGAGGTAGCGCCAATTGAACCTATATTACCAGATTTCCTACTACCACACCTAGGTTTCCAAGGCCTAAGACATCTACTTCTATGAAGCAGAATAAGCCTCAGCAAGTGCCGATGCGGCAGTCGCTGAGGAAAAACCCGACAAAATCCACCAAAACGGAAAAATGGATAAGTCTAAACAGCCAATGGAGACACTGGATCTGGATGAGGAAGAACTATAAGGAGGCATAGAGGAGCTTGATCCAGCAGAGGTTGAACCAATAACTCAATTGTCGAAGTATATACCACCTATAAAATCCACAGTGAAAGTGCCCAAATATCTAGATGCTATGAAGTTCATGGTCTCTACACCTTTAATACTGGAGAATTTGTTGTTTGAGGGTCCATTGTTGGCTCAGATACCAAATCTAAAAATGGAGGATTGGGACTTTAGATACCATGAGAAATTTCCTCAATTAGCGTTGAACAAGCACCTCAAGAAGGTCTATTATGAGGAGTCGGGCGTCACGCAGCTTGAACCAATGAACTGGGTGGCTGGAGTTAGGATCGCGGGGCTCCTAAATATGTTGTGGATGTCGTACTTTAGTCACACCTATATTAACACCATCTGTGTGCGCCAATTGCTAACACTAGTGCACGATGTGTGTCTCTGGCTGGGAGAACCCATCCTGATTATAGACATGCTCATCCACCGTATAACGTTGTTGTCATCCCAAGGAGTGGACCCTACAGATGCTTTCATGGGAAAGTCATAGGAAACGAAGTTGGCGGACCAAATGAAGGGAGAGTTTGGTCTAGTGAAAAAGTTGTGCAGATACTCTATTCAGTCTATATCCAATGGCACCATGCAATTTTCGACGCAGATCTTGGCCTGGAAGAACATGAGAAAATGTCACACTGATGAAGTACCGATGTCAATCATTTCTTTGGCTGCACAATGCACGAAAGGGGTCCAGTATAACAGGGAGGCACAAGATGAGGACAAGACATTTCACTACACCTGGTTATTGTTGTTGATTTCTTTAGTGGCATGGAGGATGCCTGAAGAGAGTCAATTCCCTTAGCTGGACCCAGACCTACCGGAGGCAGCGAAGTTTGCTTCACTATGGGCCACTAAAGACCCTGCACATGTAATAGAGACCAAGATATTTTGGGTATTTTTCAAGACAGAAATCAGAATGGTGATCATCTAATAGCTAAGGTTGTCACCTACTTTTCACACGCAGTACACTAACATCGTTGATTTCAAGGCATATTTCCACAATCTACACATTTGTGCAAATAAGGATTCCTGGGGCATATGGCACAAGTTTCCCTACTTGGTTTTCGAGGAAGACATAGTAGGGGTCATCAGCAAGTGTCCAAGTGACTGGCTCACCCCTTCTAATGCCGGTGCAGGTATCAACGCGGTTGTTGAAGGCTTAGTAGTGCAGATCACGACACTTGAAAAGAAGAAGGAGGCACAGAGAACTACTGCTTAAGAAAAGGTTGCGTAGAAGAAAGAAGCTGCTATGAGGGAAAAAGAATTTGTTGCAAGGGAGAAAGAAGTAGCGGCCAAGGAAAATGAAGCAGCGCAGGAAAATACTACGTCACAAGCTACATTCGACATCGAAGAGTCAGATCTAGAGCAATCACAGGGGGAGGAAGAGACCGAGGTGGAAGAAGAAGGGGGTGCAGAGTTGGGTTCTCCCTTCATTGTCAAGAAGAGGAAGAAGAGGATTTCCATAGGGCAGCGCAAGAAGCAAAGATCTGACAAATCAGTGGGCACGACGCCTTTGGTCCTCACAGAGGGGGACTTGGAGGAAATTGGGGATGTGGTTTATGATGCGACGATGTACCTCATAAGCCATTTTGAAGCACAATACCAGCAGTCTCTCAGTAAGGTACAATAGGGCCTACGGGATTTGCAGGTACAAACAGGTTTAATTCAAGCGAGTGTGGGACAGGCGAGCGGGAAGCAAGCGAGCCTATGTCAAGCGAGCGGGTCAGGCTTGGATGCTGAAATCATCGTGGATCTCTGCATGGTACCATTTCTAGAAGGGTCCCTATGCGGTGAATCAGCTGAAGAGAAGGTACACTTACTCCAGATGAAGAATCTCAGTCTGAATTTGGCCGCACTTCCCATTCAGACTTTGCACGAGCTACACCAAGGGGTGTTTGATGAATTAAGGATATGAGAGCAACGCACCCTGTTGGTGATCAATGAGGTAAAGACTAACAACCAGCAGATTTTTTAGGAAAAGGTGTAGGCCATCAGAGAAAAAGAGGAGGTAACAGCGCGAAGCCAATAGCTGGAAGCTGCTATTGCCCAGGCCTGTACTGAGCTTCTAGAGCTCAAGATCCCAGCAGAAGCGAACTTCGTGGAGAAGACTCAGAAGTTGGCCACTACAGTCAAAGAGTCTAAGGATGAAATTGGCCTAGTAAGGTTTGAGCTGCAGCTGCAGGCATCAAAGTTACAATTAAAGCTGCAGCCCACTACTCTTCACAAAGTTAGAGAGTGGCACGGAGATGCTATTAAAGAAGGCATGGCCACCTTGGAAGATGAAGTCAAGGGATGAACTGAGCTATTTGAGCAGGCCATGGAGTTATGGACCTTGCTGCAAGAGGATCCAACTTTGCAAAATATTGGAGAAGATATAAGGGAAAAGCAAAGGCAGTTCGATGAAATCCGATCGACTATGCGCACCTTGGCACCAGTGCAAAGGTTCGCTAGATTACAAGGAGGGAAGCTCATCCAAAATGAAATTGATGAGCTGCATCATAAGGAAGTGATCATATCTTCAAGGAAGCAGTCGTGGCTAGATAAGGCCAGTTAGTTGACTCTTTCAGTGCAAAATAAGCTAAAAGGGATACAACAGACTCAAAGGACCATGGGCCTCACAGTTGAAGGCCCAACTACTAAAAAGTTGGTCGAGGAAGTGCAACAAGATGCTACGTAGGGAACAACAGACCTGCAAGTTTTAAATATTGATTTCAGTGAGCTCCAGGGGTCGGTCGAGGCACCAGCAGCAGAGTGACTCAAGGACAGGTCACGAAATTGTGTTGGGGGCATGTTGGGACAGGGTCCCCTGGGGTAAATTTTGTAACTAATTTTTTTAATTATGTAAAGTCTCTTCATTTTGAGGGAGTGAAGAGCTAAGGTCGTAGGAGTCAAAAAAGGCTTAACTCCCTTAGTTTTTAGAAGATAGGATGTTTGTGACATGCCCATGGTTCACAAACCATGGTATTATAAAAGAAGAAGTTATATAAAGAAGTCATAGCGAGTCATAGAAAGTAATTAGTAATTGAAGATCATTGTATGGAAAAGTAGTATGAGGCTAAAAAGTCAGTTTCCTGTACTTAGGCGAAGGGGAAGGCTCCTACTACTGTGTGCGTGGAGACCTTGGTAAGTCCACAAGCTAAGTGCATGGGCCCCTGCAGTTGTGTACATAGGGAAGAAGAGTTTTTGACAAGAATATTATATCAATAAAGATTGTTTTTGAAGCTATAATTGTATATTTGTGCCTTTATATTTACTTATGCAATTTATGTGTATTCTATCTACTTTCTACAATTATCTAAAGAAACACTTAATTGGTGAATGAAAATGGTAGATATGATAGTTTACATGATTTCATGAATATTTTAAGTGTTCTACGAAGGGTTAGATATTGTTTTTGTAAGTTACTGTGATTTTATGCATTTAAAGGGTCAGGGTTCACGAAGGTTGGGATAAAGCCCTAGAACTAACATAAACCCATCACACAGACATATGGATGCAGAAACCTAGTTCTATCATCCCCCAATAATTCTTCGGGTGAGACTGTAGCCTATGCTACGCGGGTTTTTTCCGAAAGGGCCAACAGTTTAGAGTTTTGTTGGTTGGCACAACTAACTTTGAACCTGGGTCAAGACCCATCAAGCCAACAATTATGGATGAAGAAAATTCTTCAAGATATGTATGTTGAGTATGAAGAGCCTCTTCCCATCATGGTAGAGAACACAAGTGCAATAAGCATCTCCAAAACTTTGGTTCTTCATTCCAAGACCAAGCACATACCAATCAAATATCATTTTCTAAGAGAACAAGTGGTCAACAAAGTTGTGAAGTTGGATTATATTGCTTCAAGTGAAAAAATTGCAGAAATCTTCACCAAGCCACTTCCAAGGGAGAAATTTGAATATCTTAGAGATAATATGGGTGTTGTGCCTTTTCGAACGCATTGAGGATCTTTTCATGGAGATAGTTGTTTTCATATGGTTGCCACTAAGATCACTTTCAGCTGCAAATTTTGGAGAATGGGTGATTATAGGTTGTTTTCATGATTTTCAAGGCATTATGAGCTATTTGCTTGCTTCTTCTTGCTTCATTTCAAGATGGATTGCTTCTTCATGTATGTTTCTTCTTCAAGATGGTGTGGTCTCAAATATATTCAGGGGGGGAATGGTCAACAACTCAGAGGGAGTATTTTTGCAACCCTTCAGGGGGGTATTTATTGCAGCCCTTTAGGTGGGGTACTTCATTTTTTGGCTATGCATAACATTGCTTTTATGTATTTTCTCTTTCCAAGTAAAACCCATTACCATAGATATCAAGGGGGGGGGGAGGGGGGGGGGGGGGGGAGAGTGAGTTGTGTATATGCTTAAATTCGCATTGTTGTATGTAAATGTAATTTTTATTTAAGAATCTACAGGTTGACATCATTGGAAAAGGGGGATTTTGTTGGCACGTTTGTGTTGCCATTGATGTCACCTATTGTAATTCATGTACGCATGAGTCCCTATGTATCATTTTGAGTCTGTCACATACTTGTTGGGGGTTTTCATGCTGATGGAAAGTGTTGTCATAGTTTAGAAAGTTTGTAGAATAGGTGTCATTATGTATTCTCATCTAAAGTTGAGCTACAAGATTGATAGAGGTCTTGTTGATGTCTTGTACTAATTCATAATCATGTCTTTGAAGGATTTTTGTGAGTGTCATTATGTTACAGAGTCATGAGCAGGGTTGTCTTAGTTTACCAAGTACCCTCCTAAAGCAGGGTTTCCAAATTCTTTAGAAATCTCAATTTTGAAATATATACATTGGTCTGGTGAAGGATACTAACGTACATATGCTATTCAAGTGAAGGAAAAGAGCATATGCCACATGACAGTGATTTTCCCCACATTCTTCGCACTCGTCTTTTGGTATTTCTAGCGGTATTTTTCTGGATATTTGAGGTAAATGTCAGAAAAGGTTGAGGAACCTCTAGAAGATTATTAAAGTTGGAAATATCAAAAGGATTGTGGTGTAAGTGGATTTATTTGGTCAATATGCCTATCTCAAATAAAATCTAAAGCGTTTGAAAAGGTTTTGGTTGAGCTCCATCATCTGAAGAATTTATTGACTTAAAAATCTCCAAAATTTACAAATATCAGAAGGAAAGTTTCTCATTTGGTTGGTTCTCTAGAAGTGTGTGTGAGTGTGTGTGCATGTAGAAAAAGTGCACAAACCAGTGATTGTGGAAGTGGGTTCAGAGTTTCGAAATCATAGTGCGTGCTTCAGAATTTATTTTTTAGATGTGTTTCAAAGTTGTGTGCAAAGATTGAAGATCAGTTTGGATAGTGTGTGTAGAGAAATTTTTTCTCTCATTTGGAGTGTGAAATTGTGGTTGCATGAATGTGCTTATTTTTTGTTGGTCTTGTTTATCCAGCAATGTTTTTATTTCTGAACATCATTATCTTATTATGAAATTTTTTGTACTTAGAGTGGGGGATTCAAGCTAAGTGCATATTGATTGTCCATTGTAGGAGTGGGTGCTCCAAGTTGGTTGTGGCCAACATTTCTCATTTCATTAAAGAGGTGGGTGCTCCATTGCTAGTGGTGGCTAGTTGATGTAATATAAATGAGAATAATTTTGAAGCAAGAGATAATAATAAGAAGAAGCAAACAATTTGGTGGCTTTTTTCCTTGGAGGGGGGTTTTTCCACCTAAAATCCAAGTGTCTTCATGTGATGATTCTTTTTGTTTTTCATGTGCATGATATTGTTATATTTGTTGAAGTGAATTTCTAAATAAGTTTTTAATTGCATAAATTTTTATAATATTCTTGTAATACTAATTCACCCTCCCCCCCAACCCCCTCTCAGTATTACTTTTGTCTAACAATGTTTTCTAGTTAATCAATGGATTTCTTAATTTACATTTTTTTAGGTGAAAAATACCCATAATTTCATTCATGATAAATTGATGAAGTTACATTTTTCATATACACTACAAGAGTGTATTACTTAAAACCCAACAATAAATTTTACATTTTAGCTCGATAAAGGATAAAAGAAAAAAATAGAGCATTTGTCATCCAAAAAACTAGTGCACAGAGGGAGAAATATTACACTGCCTTGTACAACAGGAAGATATTAGAAAAACCCATATAGGTCGATATTGTCCATGAGAGAAAGAAAATACAAAAAAGTATCTATAGAAACAAAAAATTGAAGCCCTCCCAAAAAATGATGAATTTTCTGTTCCATTGTACATTAATAATAAGAAGAAAAAAACTCATAGAGGACTCGAATTTCCCCTTTCAAGAAAACATGGACCTGTTCCTGAGACTCTGTGATAAAAACAAGAACATACTAGCATAATCAGATGAAGAGATCCAAAAAAAAGATGGGGCCCCTGTATATCAATCGCTAGCATCAGTTGGCACGAAAAAAGAACACAGAATGGACAATGGAAGTATTCATGTGATTAATCATTGACCTATTCCATTATTTCCCAAAAATCCTTTTATAGACGGAGGTGATATTTTGAAAAATTGTCAGTGGAATGACTCCTTTCCTTGTAAATACATCAGCAAGAGAAAGAAGTGAAAGAATAAATAATGAAATTTATCTCCTCTAAAATAGGCCTAAGGAAGATGTCCCTACATGAAATAATGTCGTTAAGCCAATTTACAGATAGCTTGTAATCCCAAAAAAGTGAATCTGAGTGCAGTCCTTCTTTTTTGGAAATAGGAGTAGGTTTTTACATGCAAGAAGTTTGGCTTAGTTATTAGTCCCAAGATCCAAGCCCATATTGACTTTGAAACTATGGTTTGGAGAAAAGAATAAAATGAAACGTCCACCACTGATCTGACAATTGTTGATAGAGGTGCCATAAAAAAAGGCCCACAACTTTGAAGAATAATTTTTTTCAAGAAAAAACACTCTAGGGGTGACACAACCCTTTTCCTATGGATAATGATTTAATATAGCTGGAACCTCACAGGAGTGTGTGAAGGAACCATAATCTTGTCCAAAAAACTACCTAGTCCTTGGCCAACCAGACCCCCCAACAAATGATGAGGGGAGGAGCTTTGAATGGGTGACATATGGGGTTGGTATACCAAGAAATCCAGGATACCTCCAAATCTACTCTTTCCCATGGAGTTGAATGACACAATGTTGAACTATAGACCTTCCAAACCTGTTGGAAGAAAGGACAAGCCATAAACAAATGCAGAGCATATTCCTCATTATTTTGACATAACGAACAACAACCAGACCCATACATAAACCGTCTTTGAAGGACATCCCATGTGGGAACCTTCTTCCACATAAGATATCACATAAATAATTTTTATTTTTGGGGGTATTTTGATTTCCATATCACCTTCCACCACCATTTTTGCTCGAATTCTACTGTATCAACCATAAGATAAATGTGACCCAACTTTAGATAGTAGAAATAGAAAAGGGAGATGCTCCAAATAAGCTCATCAAACTTGTCATTCAATTTAATGTGTCCATTGAAAAGTGCTTGAATGTACTCTTTCCATATGGCCTTATAATACCCCTCTAGACCAATCTCCTTAGTGGATTGCCAACCTTGTCTCCAAATAGATGATAGGTTTGGGTATGCAATGTAAGAAATTTTAATGTAGCTACAGTCCCTGAGCATAGTAATTAATGGAGGAGGTAGTAAATGATTCATGCCACTGCCAGGCTATGGATCGAGGCCAAGATGCACCCTGGTCACCTCTAGTAATCTACCATGCAAGACTGTTTTCTATAATATAAAAAGAGTTGAGAACAACTTGTCATATATTGGAGATATTTCATCTTGATTTTTCTGGTCTTCTCATCCAATCTTCTAATTAATTAGGAGTAATGTATTTTTGAAAGACCAATGGATGCCTAGAGGCTTTCTATTGAGATCATACACTAACCAAATTTAGCTACCAGAGCTTTAAAAAAAGGAATAAATTATTTAATCCCCAACCTCCCAAGTATTTAGGCTTGGAAATGGAGTCCCATCTTACCTTGATCAGAATCTAGATTAGGGGCACAAATTAGCTCAAAACCCAAAGTTCTCGAAATTGTTTGAAACCTAAATGAAAGCAGCGTGTCTCAACAAAACGATCCCAATGCAACTCATTTCGTTCAAAATGGAGTTCGTATGAGGAAGTTAGAGCCCGTTAACCGTTTCACCAAATAGGCAAAATTTTGGTATAGGATGACTGGAATGTTGACTGGGCATCCGTATAGCCCAGTCAGCAAGGAGAATATTCCTAGACAGGTGGACGAGTCATATCATACCAAGTGGAATGTTTTCATTGGGTCTGTTCTGATGAGGTGGACCAATGAGAGGGTGATATGTGGCAAGCCTAGATTCTGCCACGTGCCCTCTTAGAGGTCATTTAAACTTTTTATGGATGCGCCGGGGTTCGACCCCGCGACCTCCCCTCTGAAACTCCAGTGTCTTAACCGTCTCTGCTAACCATGGTTCTTAACCACATAGTTCACCGTGCCTATTTAAAGTTTAATAATCTGGTGGTTGGGGTTTAGGAGGGCCAGCCCACAGGACAACCCTCCCCATGTGAACGCTTTGGCTATTTTTCAACACTTGTCTTTCATGCTATTTTTCTCATGATTCTAACATAAAACTTGATATAAATTTACCTGTTTTGAATCCCAAACACCATAAGGGAACATATGCACATGAAGCAATTGACAAGCATTTGTTTTAAATCTAAAGTTGAAATTAGCACAGAAAAACTAACATTCAGCTACAGATCAAGTTGGTATCAGAGCAAAGGTTATTTTGTTGATTTCTTGAGTTTTGTGCAAGTAGGGTTTTAATGGTTGTAGATTGTGAAGCTTTTTGATGCATTACAAGTGTGATGGCAGCTTCAACAAGTGATGTTTCTAATCCATCTTCCTTAGCAAGATTCTTTGATGAAGAGATGTGTAAGAGCTTATCATCATGAGAGATATGTTGCAAGAGTTGTATGAAGATAGGAAGGAGAACACTACACTTCAAGGGCAGTTGATGGCCATGAAGGAGGAGAAGCAAGAGCTTCTTGAAAAGATGCATGAGATGAAGATTTTACTCCATGATGCTAAGGAAACCCTAGACAAGTATGTGCATGAAAATGAGGTATTAAATTCAATTTTATCTTCAATTTCCTCTCAAAATGAATGTTTTGGTGCTTTTGAAAGACACACTAGAGGAATAGGGTCCACATTATTTATGAATATGGGCTATGAAGGTGAAGGGTTAGGCAAACATGCACAAGGTATAGTTGAACCAATTGTTGTTGAGGAAAGGCTTGGGTATTTAGGTCTTGGTTATGGACAACATGATGGAGAATGATCCAAAGCCGAGGAGGCACATGAAGGTGTTCCAAGAGGGACTTTCATTACATGTTAATTACTTCAAGCTTGTGAATTTTGTGTTCATGAGGAATGCAAAAGTTTTATACCCACTTTGCAAGAAGATGCTCATAAGCATGCAACTAGTGGAAATGGAAAACAAGGGGATGTTGAAAGCTCTAAGGTCATTGAAACCATTGTTGTTATTCTGAAGAGAGCCACTACGTCATCAAATTCACCTCCTCAAGAAGGCGACAAAGGTGAATGTCCAAGATACAAATCTGCCTTTAATCAAGTTTCTTTTGATTATGATAAACATGGTAAATCTTCACCTAAGAATTGGAGAGAATTTACATGTTCTTTTTGTGGTTTGAATAACCATACTGTTTTGAGGTGTTGGAAGAGGATAGCCATACACAGGAAACTTTCAAAACAAAAGAGACAGAAAACCAAAGGTCCATTGGAAAATGGAAACCATGTTGCAAAGAAGATGCAATTATTTTGCACTCATTGCCATAAGCAGGGTCATCTTGTAGACAAAAATTGGACTTTGCATCCAACAAGTCATCCATGACATTTGGAGAAGGTGGAGAGAGACTTCGGCAAGAATGGAAAAGGAGATTCCATAATTGATGTGGGTCAAGATGATTCACAAGATGATGTGCAGATGAAAGAAGTACCATGGAAATGGTTTGGTAAGAGGTGGTTTGATTTCTTAACCAAATAAGGCTTTCATTTATTTTGTTGATAGATGCAATTCTTTTCCTTAAAAATGCATTTCTTTGCCTTATGAATGCATTACTTTTCTGTTGAAAGTATGCTGCAATTTGTATGTGCAAGATGTTGAAAGTGAGTTCTATTTGAATTACTTAAATGTAGCAAAGAAGGCAATTTGTGGTTACAAATTTGTATGTGAATGCATTCTTGATGTTACATATTTTCACCAGGAAGGTGTGTGATTATGTTACTCACTTCATTTGCAGCAAATTTGTCAATTCATCTCTTATGTACCCATACATGTTTTTGGGCTTACTGTACTTGTGTTTCTACGTGGGGGAGAGTTGAAGAATTGTACACATACATGAGAGTTTGTGTGTGTGTGAACAGTGGAATTGTTGCTAGTTTCATTGTGTTTGGATACATGCATGAGTGTCGAGTTGTGTCAATTATTGTCACATGTATGTCATATCGACTTGGAAGAGTTGATTTTATCTCTAAAGATGAAAGGGAGATGTTGATGGATTATTTCATAAGATGTGAAATTCTTGTTATTTATGCAAAGAATCATCAAGTTGTTGTACATGCTTATGTTTGTCTCTCAAGTCAAGTTAGTTGCTTGAAGATTCTGTTTTGTCGACTTGTGTTAGTCGATGGTTTGTACACCAATATATAAGAGTACATGGAGATGTTACATGATGTGATAATAGTTGCTTTGAAGGAGCAAAAGAAGAGGTCATCGATTTTCATTTCTTGCATAATGTATTTTTCCATTTAATGGTTGTATTTGTGACAAGATGTCACGGGATTTTGGAAGGTCCATTCTCGAGCAAGATGCTCATGCTTAGATTTCATTCGCAAATCATGACATGAGTAGCATGTTGAACTGGAGGATGATAGAGGCAAGAAGCAAAAGTGGACGAGATGCCAAAAATTTGCAGCCATTGAAGACCATTATATGTGTTGACGCTAAGATTCTCAGTGGGAATGCTATGAGATTGTATCAGTCTTCCAAGCACCGAGGGATCGATGTGGTACAACAAAGGTATTTTGCAGCCAGAAAGTGTCCAACAGGTGTTGGATTAGGTCAGCAACAAAAGTAGAATAATGGTTGAGGGACATAGCCATTTGCAAGGCAAGGCATGTCAGTAAACCCAAGTGGTTGTCATGGATATTTATTCAAGAAGAATTAGTTTATAGAACTTGGGAAGGAGAAGAGCATCAACTCTCATCAGATAACTAGCTTTTTGGGTCCAAAAGCCTGTGAGTGGGAAGGAGTGATCGGAATCTGGATTAGGGGCAAAAAATTAGCTCAAAAATCAAAGTGCTCAAAATCATTTGAAACCTAAATGAACGCATTTGTCTCGGAAAAATGATCCCAACGCAACTTGTTTCGTTCAAAACGGAGTTTGTATGAGGAAGTTAGAGCCCGCTGGTCGTTTCACTAAACAGGCAAAATTTTGGTATAGGCTGACTGGGATGCTAACTGGGCATCTGTACGACCCATTCAACAAGGAGAATATTACTTGGAATATTCTTAGACTGGTGGACGAGTCATATTGCACAAAGTGGAATATTATTATTGGGTTTGCACTGATGAGGTGGACCAATGAGAGGGTGACACCTGGCAAACCCAAAGGCTGCTACGTGCCCTCTCAGAGGTTATTTAAATTTTTTATGGAGGCCCCAGGGTTCAACCCTATGACCTCCCCTCCACAACTCCAACACCTTAACCGTCTCCACTAACCGTGGTTCTTAACCACATAGTTCACCGTGTCTATTTAAAGTTTAACAATCTGGCAGTTAGGGGTTAGGAGGGTCACCCCGCAGGCCAACCCTCCCCATGTGAACGCTCCAGCAGTTCAGGTTAACTAACGGCGCAGCTATCTAACTGGCGGACAACACATACACAATAACCATGAACTCTCTGCAACATGTGAACACTCCGGGCTAACCACTAACGGTTATCCAAACAGGTGGCTAGCATTAACTACTTCCCATAATCGTGGCATTATCTACCACCATATGACCACTCAACAGAGGTCGTCGGCGTTAAGTTTAATGGTTAAGCATAAACCGTGTCATTTAAATGTACGATGTTAGTGCTAAACCCAACTTAACCATTAATTAATCCGATTTAGTAATTAATTAAACTTGAGTTAATTTCAGCGGTGTTTTGGCCAAACCCACCAAATTCGACCTTTTCTCCTAGTTTAGTGAACTTAACTGGAGTTCCTCCAGTTTTAGAGGAGCTTCTCTAGGGAAAAAAAGTTTGAGTCATAACTGGAGCATTTTTCGACCAAATTGACCTCAGGAAAAGGTGTTCCTAGATAATTTCAAGATTCTGAACATAATGGAACGTGTTTTAGAAGTAGAGAGGGACTTCTATATGTGATTTTTCCACGTTGAAGTTTAAGGAAGCTAAGAGCCACCAGGAGAGGATGTCAAGCCCAGAACAATTGTAGTCCATTTGCAGAGTTTGGAGAGTCATATTTGGGGTTTTTAGATGCTCTAATTTCATTGAAGTAGGTTTCAGGAGCTGCAGAGCATTGTAAACTGCACTTTTTTCCATTTTGAGCAAATACAAAGGCCTAAGCCATGGAAGCCGGACCAAGAAGATGTAGCCCAGGAGGGCTGAACTCATTTATCAAAAAATTGTGTTAAGTGTTCTTCTTGAGGGTTTGTTGTTCATTTACTTCTTGTTGTTCAACACTTGTCTTTCATGTTATTATGCTCATGGTTCTAACATAAAACTTGATAAAAATTTACCTGTTTTGAATGTCAAACACCATAAGGGACCCTATGCACATGAAGAAATTGAAGGGCATTTGTTTTTAAATCTGAATTTGACATTAACACAACAAAACTAACATTTAGCTACAGATCATACCCATGGAAAAAACCCCTTCTCTTGATTTTGCGCCCAAAGAAAGAAAGAACACAATCTTCTAATATTTTCCAAGATACATTTGGGAATCTATGCCAAGGAGGCCTAATAGACTGAAATATCCTCTAAAACTGATTTTATGAGAACCAACAACCAGCTTAGGAAAGCCAAATGTGACACCAATAATTCAACTATGTATCCATCTTTTCAATGAGGCAAGCCCAGTTTGCTTTGTTATATCAAATTGGTTTCAACTAAAAACCAAAATATTTGAGGCCCTCGTCCAATAACTTTAATTCTTAAGGAAGAAGTCATATGGTATATCTCCACTTCATAAATATTATGATGAGAAATGGAATATTTATGGGGATTAATAGACATTCTAGTGACACACCCAAAAAGAGAAATAAACTCCACCATTATCGATAAATCCCTGACATCACCATTGCAAAAAATAAGGATATCATCAACAAATAATATATGGGTGATGGCTCAATTTTAAATGATAATAGAGTCGTGGAATACCCCTTATATTTTAGTATCCAATAGAAGTCGACTCAAAGCATCCACTACCAACAAAGAGAGAAAAGGAGAAAGTCGACAACCCTAGTGAAGCCCTCTTTGGGCATGGAAAAAAGGAGAGACAAAACCAATTATCAATATTATGAAAGAAATAGATTGAATACAACTCATGACCAAGTTAATAAAATCAATGCTAAAACCTAAATGAGTAAATATGAGTTTGATGTAAATCGAGTTTACTCTGTCATAGGCCTTGCAAATATCAATTTTGATAACAAGCCCTTTCATCTTTTGAGCTTTGATGTTATGTAAACCTTCTTAGGCCACATTGATGGCTTCATGGATTTCCCTTCCTTCTAAAAAGGAAAACTACTCTAAGGAGATGGATCTAGAAAGAATGGGCTTGAGCCTGGAAGAAAAAATCTTTGCAATAAACCTTATAGATGGAATTACAGAGGGAAATGGGCCAAAAACCAGAGAAAGAGACAGGATGGCTGGATTTAGGAATGAGAGCATTGAAATTATAATTAAAAGAGGGATAACTATGACCCTCCGTCCTCGATTCATCAATAACAACTAACAAGTCTTCACCTAGAATATCAAAGAGCTCCAGGAATAAGTGGAAACACTGTTTGATGGGAAAAGAGACAATCATCCATACAAATCATTAGCATTTGTAGTATCTCCAATCACAAACCGAGCTACAACAATCATGTCATTTTTTATGGATGGGATTCTTTCAACAATTTCATTTAGTCATTATGTATAATAAAGGTGTACAAAACAAAGTTGTCTACATGTTACTTAGACCTTCTGTTAATGCATGCATACACCCCCTATAAACACAACTTGGAGACAACCTATATAGCTCACAATTCCCCCCCTTGATTTTTTCTTACTAAAAAATTTAATCAAACACGGTACAACAACACTCCTTGAAGAATTATAAAACACCGTAATCATCAATTTTGAACAAATATTATCAAGGAATTCATTCATGTTGTAAATTCCATTGTCCAAAACACAATCTAAGTCAAACAATAAATTACATAATACGATAGTATGGTCAAACAGAGTAGTTGAGTAGACAAGAAGGAAACAACCATAGACAATATCTATCCATAAATATAGTAGTTGTAATCGTGAGCAAACCTCCCCCCTTTTCAACACAATTGAGGAATAAGTATTTGAATTTAAAATAAAGAACTTATTGAAAACTTAGTCGATGAATATCCTAGTCGAAATATCCAAGTCAACAAATACATCAATTGATACTCCAGTTGAATATCATAGTCGATTTTCATGTTAGGTTTATCCTTGATCAACCACTCTCGATGCAGTAAACGAGTAATAGAAACATTGAACGAATATACAACTGATGAGACACAATGATATGAAATCCTCAAGCCCCTGTTCACATGATGCCATAATCATCCATTAATCAAACCTCAATCAATATTAATAGTCAGAACTAGTCCATGGTTCATCCATTCACATATCTTCTACAATTATTTGAATGTAGAGCTATTATGTGGCTAAGAATCCCAATTCATTGATAGTTTCATTTGATTCTTATGAGGATGTTGATATGGCTCATTTTTTTGGTTATGAAAACTCAAATATGGGTGCAACAATATTTTCATTAGTAACCATGTCATGAGCTTGTTGATTAAAATCAATAGGGATTTATACTTCTAGCAACTTAGTATGAATTCCTCCTATAACAAATGACACCTCCTTAGACTCAATAGAACTAGATGTGGGCAATGTCGCAACATCATATCTAAGACCTGCATTAAATGTCTACACTTTAGGAGCAATAGTAACAACAATTCATTGAACATGTTTTCCAAGTCCTCCTCTAGTATAACCTATTTTGCTTAACAGTTAGGACCCAATACCTGTAGTGTATTTTTCAATGATATGGGAAACAACATTAGTATCCAATAAAGTAAATTAAACAACAATATCAATTATCATACAATCAGTTGGGCTACAATAATATCAATAGGTGAGCTTCATAGCTCAATAATAACAACAGTTTGTAGTCAATTGACTTTTAGTTTAAGGTTCTAGTTGTGGGTCTACATGCTCTAAATAGTTATGTCCTTCTCAGTCAATTGTAGCAACAATGCATCATGATCTTCCTTCAAGGCTTGATATGCATAAAAAAAATCTATTATTTTCAAATTAAATATGGACATCTTTTTCACAAATCTCATGAATAGAGGCTTACAAATGAGCAATCTCATTAGATAAATGGGAATTAGTTGTTGCTACCCAGAAAAATTCATTTTTTAAGTGAACATTCTCTAAATGAGATAGAATCTTAACCTCTTCCTTTGGATCCTTAATAAGGTTATACTTGTCCAAAAATTGGTCTACGATATTCTAAAATTTAGTTTATGTGGCTTTCCCTAGGATGCCAACTCTCTGGAATTTTTCATCCATAACAATACGGTACATGAGAGCTTTAGTCTTAAGTTGATTCTTCAAGTATGCATTCACTATTTTCAATAGGGAAATAACTTACTACAAGGTGTTAATCTCAATATGAAGTTGGTCAAATATCCTCTTTTCATAGAAGTCCTATAATCTTTAACCCGTCTTGAATGAAAGGTTCACTACACAACAAGTACACAAACCAGAATCTTCTCAAGTTGATTCAATTTGTTGGTGATAACTCAAAGTTATAATGGTGTCCCTCATCATTTAGTGAATCCACAATAGTGACTATCAATCAAGGAGGTTTGTAATATTTGTTTTAAGTTGGTAAATTCTCATACCTCATATTTCCACTATTAAACCTTCTACTAACATAATTTTAGCTAGAATCCATGATATGTAATTGGTTAGCATCCACCGTAGTTTCAATTCTAGTTAGACCTTTCCCAGTCAATAATAACAAGTCGACGTGCCACTCCTCACATCCAAGGTAGATCTCTAGTTGAAGGAGAATCTAGTCAATGAAGGAAGTGAAGGAAAGCTAGGGCACACCTTGTTAGTCTTTAGAAAAAAAAAAAAAAAAACTTGACAATTTGGAAGAACCTAGTGAGTTGAATAAAAGTAGTAGTCAATATTGGGATAGGTCATCTTAAGTTAAATCTTAGGGAAATTCAATTCAAGGAAAGGTTAAGTTAATCCATGGGTAAGTGGAGCTGATATAACACTATATGGTTGGTGGATAATCCAATGAACACATGCTAGGGCATGTGGTTCACAACTACAACATTCATGGTCTAGTTAAAACAGGTTTGTAAGTTGATCCAAGTAGTCAACTCACTAGAAATATAATACTTAGTTAACGAAGCAAAGGGAAGTATTTACACAAACCTATTTATGAGAAGGAAATGTTGGAAATACTACATGCACTAAAGCAATGGAGACCTTACCTAATGGGAAGACACTTGAACATAAAAAAGATCATGATAGTCTTAAATAATATTTGGAACAAATATTATCTTCAGAAGAGAAGAAAAAATGGGTGACAAAGATGTTGGGTTATGACTTTGAAATTATCTACAAAAAGGGGAAGCAAAATGTTGTTCTATCTCCAACTCTCAAGAAAGGATGAGGGTGTGGAAGAATTTCTTTGTGCCATTTCTATTATCCAACTTGAGTGGATAACCGAAGAAAGTGATGAATGGAAGAATGATGAAGAGGTGTGGACACTCATTCAAAAGTTGCAATAAGATCCCAATACAATTGATACATTTAGCTAGAAAAATGATTCATTATGGAACATAGATCGTTATATCTTTGTAAGAATTCCAAACTCAAACAAAATATTCTTTTGGAATTGCACATCTCTCCTTTAAGAGGGCACTTAAGATTTTTAAAAACTTACCATAGGGTTAAGAAGGATTTTTTTGGGATGGCCTTAAATCTGATATTCAAAATTTTGTGGCAGAATGTTTGGAAATCAAGGCAACAGTGTAGTCAACCTTCAGTTGGCTAAAGCTTGCTAAATTCAAGGTCAAGGAAAAACTCAGTCGAGGAAACCTTATCCATGGAAATCAAGCTATAGTCTACTTGTGTAAAGAAAAACCAAAGAAACCCCAATTAATTTTTGCAAGAAAACAACAATGTGGTCAATACCTAGGACACACAAAGAGTTATTGTGGCTCCACAGTGAGCAAATAAATTCTCATGCAACCAAACCCATATCAGACCATTCATATGTTCTTTGTAGAAAACATATAATAAATGTATTTACCACTATCTCAACCTTATTCATATTTTTTCTCCAAACCCAAGATCGTAATCCTATCAGCACTAATACTATGTTAGGACATGTAATTTATTTCAAAGGAGAATAATGATATGAGAACATCGATAGTGTTTAGAGACACCATTGCACTTAAGCATAATGATCTTCATCATTTGATGGTGATAGATCAATTTGAGGACCGTTTATATATAGGTTTGGATATGGATCAAACCAATTAACCATGGGACCATAGTTGCACATGTCCATAAAAGATGGATCTAAAAATCCAAATGTGAACATAATTAATTCATATTTTAGTTTGTCGTTAACCCCAATAATGGTTGACTCCCTTGATCCAACTAGGTGATCCTTACCAAGGAACCCGATATTCCAATAAATTGGTTATCATGTATAAGAAAATTATACAAAACAAAATTGTTGAGATGTTACCTAGACCTTATGTTAATGCATTCATTATTTTACAACATAGTTCATTAACTCTCGAAAGTTACATCAAACAATATGTTAGAGATGAATACTTTAAAGATGTTTATGAAATAATAATTCATGGTATTAAAGTGGAAGAATTATATTATGGGTGAAAGCATGGAGCTGGGTTAGACTTTTTGGTGAAATAGGACGCGTTTGGGTGGAAAAAACAATGGCTCAATCGAGCCTTTTTAAAGCGATCAATCAAGCTCCTTGGGCATTAAAAAGGTAGCTCGACCGAAGGTTTAAAACAAACCCTTGATCGAGCTATAATTCCCATCAAGAATTATGGATCAATCGAGCTTTAAGGCTTGATTGAGCCTTAAGGCTCAATCGATCCATTCTTTATTTATAAAAACAACTCTCAAAGTCTACACGCACCATTTGCATAGACCACAAGAAAACTAGGAGCTCAACCGAGAGTGTGATAGTAGCTCGATCAAGCAATTGGAGCATCGAGCATTCAAATCAATTCTGCCAACCACCCCACCAACGTCCAAGAGGTTCAAACGAAGGTAGGTATTCTATCTTTTGTCTTTTTTATTTGTTTATTTTTGCAAAAATAAACAAATTAATTTAAAACAAATAAACACAAAAAAAACATGTACAAAAACCATAAAACCCAATTAATCTAAAAAGACAACCATACAAAAACCTTGAAAACCACAAAAAAGACTTTCAAAAGAACATGGAAAATCATAAAACAAACCAAGAAAACCATAAGAAAATCCCTTTAAAACACCTTAGAAAACTACAAAACCAACCTAGAAAACCATAAAAAAAAAAATAATAATAAAAAATAAAAAAACCTAAAACTTCAAAACAACCTAGAAAAGACTTCAAAACCACCAAAAAAACTATAATTTAGGTTTTAAATTTGTGTCTTACTTGCAATGTTTTGTTTATTAAATGCATATTTTCTAATTTTGAATGGTAAAAACATTTTTTTCTCATTGTTTTAGGTTTTAAAGTTTTTCTTTAGGAATTTAGTGAAATTAAATTTCATTTTTTTGTTATTTAAAATGCATTTTAAATTTCTAGCAAATTTGACCGAAAATATACCTAAAAAACTCCAAAACTGAAAACAATTAAACTATAGCCAATAAATAAGTAAATTAGGAGCTTAAGATTGACATAATAAATATGGTTGTTCATGGTGAACATATATATATATATATATATATATAGAGAGAGAGAGAGAGAGAGAGAGAGAGATATATATATATATATATAACATTTAACATAGTTCTATAACTATTTAGTTCATACATCACTTAGTTATAACTTAGAATTCTATATTTATTTAACATGATAGCATAATTTAGTTATTTAACATACACACATATATAACATAACTATAACTATATAACTATATTTGTCAATGATGTATAGCCCAGGTGGTTGGGAGGGTTTAATGATAACCTCCCCACCCAAGTTCTAGTCTCAGACATGACTATGTTGAATAATCTTGATAAAAGGTTCTATGTACAGCTATGCCACAAAAAAAAAAACTTCAAAACAACCTAGAAAAGACTTCAAAACCACCAAAAAAACTATAATTTAGGTTTTAAATTTGTGTCTTACTTGCAATGTTTTGTTTATTAAATGCATATTTTCTAATTTTGAATGGTAAAAACATTTTTTTCTCATTGTTTTAGGTTTTAAAGTTTTTCTTTAGGAATTTAGTGAAATTAAATTTCATTTTTTTGCTATTTAAAATGCATTTTAAATTTCTAGCAAATTTGACCAAAAATATACCCAAAAAACTCCAAAACGGAAAACAATTAAACTATAGCCAATAAATAAGTAAATTAGGAGCTTAAGATTGACATAATAAATATGGTTGTTCATGGTGAACCTATATATATATATATATATATAGAGAGAGAGAGAGAGAGAGAGAGAGAGAGAGATAACATTTAACATAGTTCTATAACTATTTAGTTCATACATAACTTAGTTATAACGTAGAATTCTATATTTATTTAACATGATATCATAATTTAGTTATTTAACATAACACACATATAACATAACATGTAACATAACTATAACTATATAACTATATTTGTCAATGATGTATAGCCCAGGTGGTTGGGAGGGTTTAATGATAACCTCCCCACCCAAGTTCTAGTCTCAGACATGACTATGTTGAATAATCTTGATAAAAGGTTCTATGTACGGCTATGCCACACTTTTTCAGTACGCAAAAAAAAAAAAAAAACAAAACAAAACAAAACAAAACTATATAATTATTTAAATATAATTATATATTTAACTATATTATAAGGTTATAACGGATCACATGGCTAAATATATTATAGTTTTATATGTATTGTTTATAACATAACATAACATATATATATATATATGTGTGTGTGTGTGTGTGTGTGTATAATGCATCATTGATAGATACATTAAATCCATCATGAAAAGTGTATTCGGTTTAATGAATAAAAACATTTAGATTTTTTTTTTTATTTGTACGATATTGTTTCATTGTGTACTATGTTGTACAAGAAATATTGTCTTCATGTGCTTGCACCTAGTACATGTCGTGTCAAATTCAAACATTAAGAACTTAAAGTCTATTGTAGTATTTGTTTGGCATGAAATCTTAAATAGGTTTATTTCAATTTTTTACATATATATTTACATATGTATGTGCTATGAATAAAATGCACTGTTTAGAAACGATAAAAAGTGTGAAGGTATATTTGATTAGTTATTTCGATTGTGTTTAGATCGAAATCAATTTTGGTTGATAAATTATCAAAAAATGGGCTCTAAAGTTTAGGACTTTAGGCTAGATTATTTTGTTTGAGTTTAGAAATGGTTTTTTTGTCAACATTTTTTCTTGGATTGGTTTATGTGTATTATATGTAATATGTTGAGGCATCCCATATACACGCCCCAACTGCAGGTCATCGCAGTGTGAGGGGTTCTGCTATATGTGGTCGAGCTTGTGATAGATCACGTAGCCCACCAAGATTTCATGTTTCACTTGTAGATCCCGCTTCTAATTCCAGTCGGAGTGTTAGAGGCAGTGTTTATGTCTCTGTTAATGATCGTGCTACATCTAGTGGACCTTCTTTGCCTATTTCATGTACACCTCCTGCATTTTTAAATCATCTTTAAACTTTATGTGTTTATGTCTTGAAATTGTATTTAATTTCTAAATTGCCTGCAACTGATGTGTTTGAATTTAATGCATATGTTATTATGCTTTTAGTTTTTTAATTATATATATGTTAAATTATGTTTATGATTTATAGGCCCTCAACAGGTCGAAGTTGAGCATTAGAGTGCAATAATGATCCCTCTATAGGATGTTGTTATAGGTCAAATCACATTAGAGGATTCTATGCCCATCATAATATTAGGATATTCCAGCACATAGGAAATAGTTAAGTATAACTTGATCTAGTGTAGAGTTAGGTAAAGTGTGTTTATTTACTATGTACATTTGTAACTTACAATCTGACGGTCATGATATGTTCTAGACATGAAGTGATTTGACGGTTCATTCTCTCCTGGGTATTACTGACACTTGATCCATGGCTTAACACTCGATTGGTCCATGATCTCTATTTAAAGAGCATGGAGGGTCATTTGTAGGGTGACCGTTCATGAGAGAAGCTTATGTAAATTTTATTTATTTTATTAATAAATTTCCTGAAGTGGCCGCATTGGCTCAGGCCATAGACTATTTCCCTCTTTGAGAGATTTAACCACGTCAAGAATACTGGTGTATTGATCTGTGATCTGTTTGTGAGAGGTGTCCTTTGGTGTTTTATATGAGGAATTTACCCTATAAATTCCTACATGGTATCAGAGCTATTTGAGAGCCGCATCCGTTGGTGATCCAAATCCAAAGCCGGTAGAACTGCATCCGACAGTCGTTTCCTAGATCTATTGTTTCTGACTGCTTTCGGGCCGAAAGGACTACTCTATTGTGTTAGGAGCATTTGTTCCAGTGAGGAACCCCTTTTATTTGATGCGAAAAGGTTTCTAGTAGCCCTAGCTACGTCATTTCTAAAATCTAGAGGTATACAGTCTTTATTTGCAGTTTAAGTTATTCATATCTTTGTTTATTTTGGTTTATCTAGCTCTCTTTTTTTTATTACTGGATCTATATCTTTCATTTATGCGTATTCTCTTTGACCTGTGACTCTGTGCGATCTAGGCAAATCAAAAACAGAAAGGAAGGATTTTTCTCATGTGTATGCTCTTTTCCGCCGCGCCTTAGTGTGATCTCAGAAAATCAGAAACATTGAAGAAAATATTTAGTTTCCGGTGAAAGCTAACTTCAAGCCATAAAGTTTGGTTTTTTTTGCATGTCTATGTTGGGTTGTGTGTTTTTTTGTTTTGTAGTCAAAAAGAGCTTTTTCAAGTAAGCACGCACCCCAAAGCTTCAGTGACTAAAAAAAATAAAATTACTAACCTTTTAAACTAGCTCACTTGGTCCAAAGTTACTTTATGAGAATAGAGGTTTTGGGTTAAAGTCTTTCTTTTTGTTGACTTACTTTTTCAAAAATCACATGTAACTTATGTTTTAAAGTTACTTTATGTAAAAGTGTTCCCACTCATTATAAAAAGTGAGTCACTTATAATTCTAAAGTCTCTTTACTTTTAGTTAAGTTATAATTTAGTGAGTAGCTCATAAAGTACCATTGTAAAAGTGACTTTCACTTATTTATAAAAGTGGGTCACATAAAATATTTTTTAAAGTGAGCTACTTTTTTATGAAACCAGCTCACAAAAAGATAGAAAAGATAGATGAACGCTTCAGAAATAAGCCTCTTCGAGGGGGCAACCTCCTTTACATTACACAAATGAACAATTATTAGATGATACAAATGACAAGACCTCTTTTCTATATATAGGAGTCTAAGGGGTCATAATATAATCAGAGCCGACACAATAATAATAATGTAAGGGCACAATAATAACAATAGTGGGCTTCTATGGGGCACAATAATAATAATATTGGGACTACATGGGTACAACAATATAATAAGGGGGTTGTACTAATAACAATAAGGGTTACACTAGTAGTATAGGGGCCTAACATGCCCCTCTCCTTCAAAAAGTGTTGTCCTCAATGCTTGAGTAGTTCTTGATGCTTCTGTACAAAATTTTTGTCCTCCCATGTGGAATCTTAAATGGGTAAGTTCTTCCACTTAATGAGATACTGTGAAATTGATCGGTTTCGTAGTTGTCGGGTTCTTGTTTCTGTGACTGCTCCAGGTTCCAATATAATTTTTCCTTCCTCTTCAAGTTCTGGAAATATTGTTTGAAATGGGATCTTCTACAACTTTTGAATGAGTGGCCACACTTCTTCATCCTTCTTCCATTCATCCCTTGCTTCGTTTATCCAATCTGGTTGGACAATAGAAATAGCATAAAACAATGCTTCCACATCCTCATCCTTTCTTGGGAGTGCATCTGCAACAAAATTTTTCTTCCCTTTTCTGTATATGATGTCAAAGTCATAACCCAACATATTTGTCACCCATTTGTCTATTCTTCTAAAGATAATATTTGTTCTAAAAAGTATTTAAGACTATCATAATCCATTTTTACCTTGAAGTGTCTTCCCATTGGGTAAGGTTATCGTTTCTTAAGTGCATGTAGTATTTCCAACATTGCCTTCTCATAAATAGCTTGCTTGATATGTAGCTATAAAAATACCCAATCACCTACATCAAAACTTCTTTCACTGTGATGTTGATCTACCCATTGTTTCATTCAATTCTGCACCAAAGTGGTGTTATCCTTTAAAAGTTGGAGAACTTTTTGTTGATGCTTGATGTGATCTTTCACTGCTTGAATCTTTTTCTTCTTGATATATCCTTCTATCTTGAGAGTTTGAGAAGTCGTAATTTCTTCCAATGCATTACTAGATATGGTCGGATTCATTTCTTGATGCTTGATGTGATCTTTTACTTCTTGAACATTTTTCTTCTTGATATGTCCTTCTATCTTGATAGTTTTAGTAGTGGTAATTCTGTCCAATGCATTACAAGATATGGTCGGATTCATTTCTTCTTTCTCGATGTGATCTTTCACTTCTTGAAACTTTTTCTTCTTGATATGTCCTTCTATCTTGTGAGTTTGAGGAGTGGTAATTCTTGCCAATTCTTTACAAGATATGGTCGGATTCATTTCTTGATGCTCGATGTGATCTTTCACTTCTTGAACATTTTTCTTCTTGATATGTCCTTCTATCTTAAGAGTTTGAGGAGTGGTAATTCTTTCCAATGCTTTACAAGATATGTTTGGATTCATTTCTTCTTTCTTTGGGGTTGGTTCCTGGTGTATATCCTCTTCTTTTGATGTTTCTTAATCCTTTTCTTCCTCCTCTTCACAATCTATGTCAAATAATTTCTTCTCAACACACTTATGACCTTTAGTGTATTTGCTATCACAAATGTAACAAAGTCCTTTTTCTCTTTTTTCTTCCAATTGTTGTCGTGTAAACCTTGTAGGTTGTGGAAGGCTAGAAGGAAAAACACTTCCATATTTGTAGTTGTGAGTGGTAGTATTCCTTGTCCATAATTCCACTTTCAATTTTTCTTGCCAACCTGAATGCCTTCTCCAATGAATCAGGTTACCAAAGACGAACCTCATGTTGAATGTTATCCTTTAAAGTCACTATGAAGACATCAATCCTTTTCTTCTCTGGAATATCATTTACCCTTATATTCAATTTTTTGAAATCCTCAATGTCATATGCCATTGAACCCTTTTGTTTGAGATTTATCAATTGGCTAAAGAAGCTATTACTCTTTGTATCCTCATAATGTGTTATCATTTCTTCCATGAAAATTGACCAAGTGACAAGTGCTTTACGAGAACACGGCCCTTTATACCATAAAAATTGATCTGGTTCTAAATATGAAGATGCAATACATACCTTTTGTAACAGTTGCACCTCATGTAGATCAAAATATTGCTTCATCTGTAGTATCCAATTTACCGGATCCTTGCCATCAAACTTCCTCATGTCGCTTTTTCTTGATTTTAGGATCTTGATCTTGAAACGACTGTAACTCTGTACTTTCGAATCTTTAAGTTTCGAAATTTTGGTCTGTAATATCCCTATAAGTCCTCTTTCTAACTCCGCAAGTTTCATCACAATTGGATTCCTAAAGAAATATATATTCCCAATCTCTCGTGATGACCTAATTATAGATTCGTTCAGTATAGCGAACTTGTACGATGTGCCGCGGGTCACTGTTTCAACCTTAGGTTCTGAAAATGATACCCAAACACACTAAAGTCCATCCTCTTTTTGCAACTTCTTACGAAAATTCAGTTTGATGCTCAGAGCGAAAGTTATGATGATTTTCCCAAGGTGGCCTGTTTGGAATGTAATTCGGGGGTCTACAAAAACCCTAACTTCCTCAGATCATATCTCTGAGAATATAGCGAGACAAATCTGAAATTCGCACTGTAGGTTCAACGCGATTTCTTCTCAAATGGGTTTTTTTTTAGCTTCTGAAACGTCGCAGAAAAAAAAGTTATAGTGAAAATTTCACAATGACCTGTTTGGAGCAGCGAAACCCTAGAATCCAAAGCTCTAATACCAAATGTTATGAAACCAGCTCACAAAAAGATAGAAAAGATAGATGAACACCTTAGAAATAAGCCTCTTCAAGGGGGAAACCTTCTTTACATTACACAAATGAACAATTATTAAATGATACAAATGAAAAGACCTCCTTTCTATATAGGAGTCTAAGGGGTCATAATATAATCAGAGCCGACATAACAATAATAATGTAAGGGCACAATAATAACAATATGGGGACAACATGGGTACAACAATATAATAAGGGGGTTGTACTAATAAAAATAAGGGGTTACACTAGTAGTATAGGGGCCTAACATAATTAGATTAAGTTTGGAGGGGGGTGGGGGAGAGGAATTTTTTTAAATATAACATTATTATTTACTTCTGCACATTCATGTACTTCGTCGGCATCTTCAACAACTTTTCTTCAAAAAGCCATAACTTCTTCATCTGGAAGCCGTTTTCATAGTTGTTTTTTTCTAATCGGCCTAATTTTTCGAGATCTTTCCATTGGAACACTTAGTTTCAATATCTAAAGCTTCAATTTCTCTTAAAATGGAAATTCCATGCCAAGTTATTCTTGACAGCACATGCTACTTCCAATGGTGGTCTTACATTATTGATTTACTTAGAAGTAAAGGTTTTTATAGAATAGCCTCAGTCCAAGAAACTAAACTTAAAGATGAAGATAAGGCAGCCAAATGGGAAAATAGGAAAGATCAAGAACATGGGTTGATAGGGATGTCTATTTCTCCAAACCTTAAATTCCATATCGCAAAACTTGATACCCCTAATGAAGCAATGAAACAACTCACCAAAGTTTGTGGAATTAAAAATGAAATTAGAGCCCATCAACTCGAAAATGAGTTGCTTACATTGGACCCCAATAATCTTTCTTCCATTGAATATTTTTGGTCCAAGTTCAAGAGCCTTAGACTTCTCTTGGAAGGTGTTAGGGTTAAGAAAGAAGATGGTAGCCTTATCTATTCCATTCTTACTAAGTTGGGACTATCCTACTCTGTGTTTGTTTCCACCTTCCATTCTACTAGAGAAGCATTTATTTCTCAAGGACAAGACTACAAGTCCCCCTCTTTTGATGCCTTTTGTGATTCTTTAATAAGAGAACAAGAAAAACTCTTATATCTTGGTCTTCTTAATATTGGAAACTCTTCTAAGAAAGACAAATTCAAAGAATCCTAAGAATCAATATCCTAAAAAGAATGGTCCTAAACCAAACAAGGGTCCTAAGCAATTTCAGTCTCAAAATGAAAAATCAATTCAACAAAATGATAAAGCAAATAAAAACAAAGGGAAGAAGACTGATAGACATTACAACTTTTGTAATTGAGATGGCCACTTAGAATCCAAATGCTTTAAGAAGATGGAAGCCTTGGAAGCAGCAATGAAGAATCATAACATCCATTTGGAGCACTCTTCAACTTCATCTTCAGGAATTGCTCTTTTTGCATGTGGTTGTCAAGCATCTCGGTCTGGTTATGCACTAATTGTATCCTCTTCTTCTCATTCCTATGAGTGGCTCATTGATTATGGAGCTTCTTATCACATGGCCAAAAACAAAGCCATGTTTTCTTCTTTAAATGATTGTAACACCAAAAATATATATGTTGGTGATGATAGATCTCTTAGTGTTGTAGGGACTGGAACTATTCATCTAGACAATGGTCAATTTAATGATGTATTATGTATTCCAACCTTATCCTGCAACCTTTTATCTGTATATCAGATAACTCATTTAGGTGAAGGTAAAATTGTTGAATTATCACCTCATGATGTTGTAATTAAGGACTTAAGAGATCCTGGACAGATTTTAGCTACTGGTATTGCTGATGATTCTACAAGGTTGTATAAGGTTAACAACTTTGGGTCATCAACTCTTCCCTTGGTATTTGTTGCTCATAATGATGAAGTGAGAAAACTTTGGCATGAATGATTTGGTCACTTGATCTAAAAATGGGGCTCTTAGGCTTCTTATCTAGCTTACAAGAACCTCTCCCACTTCCAAAACTTGAATTTTCCCAAGTCTATTTGATTAACCAATGCGAAATTAAGAATTGCTTGAAAATATAGGTGTATGCTTGTAGTTGTTTCAACTAATTATTTGCTTTAAAATCTGTTGTTTGTATTGATATGTGAATGTGCTTAAACTAATATATAAATGCATATAACAGTGAATGATGCAACAGTAAAAACAAACACATAAGACAACAAATTAATTAGGAGTTCACCCACAACTCTTGGGCTACATCTCCGTGAGCTCTAGTTAATTCAACTATGCTCTCTGGGATTATGGTATTAGTCTTTTTTACAAGCTCTTGGCCCAACTCCTGTTGTTCTACACAAAAACAGTGGGTTCAGACACCATTTAATCCCTTGGCTCTTGAAGCTCTGGCTCTTGGCTTTGGCTCTTGGCTCTGGCTCTTGGCTCTTGGTTCTGGCTCTTGGCTCTGACTCTGGCTCTTTGGCTTTGGTTCTTGCTCTTGGCTCTAACTCTGGCTCTTTGGCTCTAGTTCTGGCTCTTGGCTCTGACCCTTGGCTCTTTAGCTCTGGCTCTTGGATCTTGGCTCTTCAGCTCTGGCTTCTTGGCCCTCTGCAACCTTTAGCTCCCTGGCTTTTCACTTGAACTTCAAGTGATCCCAAAGGCTCCTTCAACTGCTCTGCGCAGTAGCTCTTCGGCTCTCTCAGCTCTCTGCTGCTACTACTTTCGCATTTAGCAACAAACAACAACTCGGCAATTGTCAACAACTTAGCAGGCCCTGTTATCTGTCGTTCTGCGGCTTTTAAGCCAAATCTGTGTTGCCTGTTCATTTCAGATTCTCATCTCTCAGTCTCCCCGGCCTCCGTCCGCTTCGAATCCCTCTTCCAGGCATTATACAATCATTGCTTAGCGCCAAAAGGGGAGGTGGCCACCCTTTATGTAACGTAAGGGGAAATCGACGCTTAGAATCCTTAGTAACAGTCATTCTCTGTTTACATAGAGAACGATGTGAAAACATGGGAAAGTCAGTAGAAAACACAATTCTTGGACTTCAAATATTCATAACTCCGCTTTATAGCGTCATCAGGTCCACCTGGGAATCGCTATCACATGGCCTGCTCCATGGTTTCTCCTGTGTATTTTAAAATACATTAAAACGGTGAAATTAACGCAAACATGGCTTTGGCCAGATTTGTAATTATATATATTTCCATTTTGAAACCCTTTCAGGTCTGGTTTACATCAAATCATGCTTCCCCTTTGTATTTCACTTAATAAGCGAGATATATGAAAATGCATTAAAAAAGCCTTTTCAATGAACTTCAAAATATATCAAATGTCGTTTACCACCCCATTGGGTCCGACCATCGCATTGGGCATATATATATATATATATATATATATATGTATATGTATATGTATATGTATATGTATATGTATATGTATATGTATATGTATATGTATATGTATATGTATATGTATATGTATATGTATATGTATATGTATATCGGCCCCGCTCCACTGTAATGTGCCGACGCGATATTTCGATGCGACTTGTCGCAATCGCATATCGCATTAGCCCGCGGCCTTCCCATATACATGGTTCATGCCAACACCGATTGCGATTGCCGATCCACCTGTCACCGCCGATTTGATATGCCGATCGGGTTTGGACAGTCGATTGGCCAAATCCGAAGGCCCCTATGCAACCATTGTTTAAGCAACCAATAGCCTTGTTTTCATGGTTTTCTTCATGTTTTTAAGGCCCGATAGTGTTATCCGTCTTCTCCATAACTTCTCCTTTTTCGGTGGTCTTGCCCTTTTGGGAGATTTGGAAGACATAGAGGGTTTTAGGCCCATTATTCAAGGGATTTTGCCTCTTTTTCCTTTGAAAAAGGGCAACTTCATTTTATGATATCTTTCCCATCTGATGTCTGTTTTCACCCATTTAAGTTGTGTTGGATTCAAAATGGAGGGATCCCTGAAATGAGACTATTTCTGAGACCAGCTTGCAATTTTCATTTTCCTCTGATTTACAAAGGATTTGTGCCATTTGTCACCTTTTATCTCTTGCATGAAGTCTTTTAGACTTAGAGGTTTATCCAGGATCCATTTTTGGATCACGCCTTCCCACTAAAAGAACTTTTGGTCTCCAAAAGATTGATATACTAATCTGAACAGTAAATGAGAGTGACTCACCCTCTTCTTTCAGCCTCCCTACACTTGCCTTTGCATAGTTCCTCTGAACCAAAGTTTTTGACCACTTCCCTTCTCTGGATGGACTGGTCTTCTTGAGAAGAACTGTCTTCCTCCTTGCCTTCCTGCAGAACTTCTACTAAAATGGTCATAGAAGGTAGTTTGAGCTTCTTTGCCTTGATCATTGATCCAAAGTGGCTCAACAAATGTGAAGTACATCTGCTCCACAAAACTTTCATCTGTAGCTGTTTGACAAGCTGCCAACAACAACAGGAATACAGACAACAACTGGATGGACTAAGCTCCTTCTTCAACAAAAGAAATAGATTTCAAATTTTGTGAACACCTCCATGTCTTATATCTGCATATAAATCATGGACTAGATAACAAGCCCACAAAACATGCCTATGACAAATAACCCTTCAAGTCAAGCATGTAGAAAAAGACCATTAGGACTCTTTTTCAAAAGATGAAACACTTCATCATTATCTCCATTTGGAGACCAAGTTAACTTCTTTCAAGTCAACATGGCATCACATGCATGTCAACACAACCAAACCTAAAAGTTAATTACAAATACATGTTCACAAACAAGGAAATCATCAACATTCCTATGTTCATGCATCTCATGCTCATGCATGCATTTCATCCTTCAACTTTCACTTAAGCACACTTTACTTTCGAAGCTGAAATTAAATATAATGTAGATGCATTAATATACATGCAATCTCAATCGGATAAGAACTCTAACCATTCCTTACCAATCCCTTTCAAAGGTACTACCTTTGTCTACACATCAGCATCATCATGTGAATCATTTTGAGACACATCATTCATGGAATCCACTTCCATTTCTGCCATCTTCTCTTTCCACTTTCTTCAGCTTTGGTGGAAGAATTGTTGGATTCAGTGTCCAACACTTTGTAGAAAGATGTCCTTGCTTATGGCAATAAGTGCACTGCATGTGCATCCTCTTGATAGCATGATTTGCCTTGTCCAATGGACCTTTGGCTGCTTGCTTCTTTTCCTTCTTCTGCTTCCTGTTTGCAGCCATTCTCTTCCAACGTCTAGAAACATCATGGTTATCCAAACCACAAAAGGAACATACAACTCTTTCCCCATACTTATGTGGAAATTTATCATGCTTTGCAAATCAAAAGGAATATAATTAGAACTAGATTTATACGTGCCTCTTTCACCTTTATTGCCTTCATGAGGAGTTGAAGCAAATGAAGGAGTGGCTCCCTTTGGAACACCATCAAACTCTTCAAGGCTGTTACAATCTCCCCAACTCTCTGGTTCAAGTGTGTGCTTCTAAACACCTGCATCCTGCAATTGATGTTTCAAGATATTGTATTCCTCTTGGATATAACCTTCACACTTCTAAGGTAGAGGACATGAAATGAAACTCCTTCTTGGGACTGTTTCAATGGCTTTCGTGGCGGCTTTGGAATTCTCTCCATAAGATTGTCCATAGCCAAGACCCAAATATTTAGGCCTTTCCTCAACCATTATTGGTTCAAAAATACCTTGTGCATGCTTTCCCAAGCCCTTTCCTTCATAGCCCATCTTGGACATTAGCTTGGAACCTATGCCTTTAGAATGTTTCTCAAAAGAACCAATACAAGCATTCTCAGAAGAATTTGAAGACAAACTGGAATGGCTTACCTCTTCTTCAAGCTAGTATTTGACTAAGGCTTCTTGGGCAACAAAGAGTTGTGTTTCCAACTCATGCATCCTTTTTAGGTTCATATTTACAATATGAAGTTGCCTCTCCATTTCCTGCAAATTGTCAACAAGCAACTGCTTCTCTTCCTTCATGGAATTCAGCTGCTTTCTAAGCATGTTGCTCTTCCTTCCATCCTCATACATTTCTCTCACCATATCCATCATGGTGGACAATTATTGCTTCATATCTTCATCAAAGATTCTTGTGAAGAGAGCAGAATTTGAGGACCCACTTGTAGAAGTTGTCATTATGCCAATGAACAAAAAAAACTTCAACAAGATAAATAAAGAGCTTATTTAAGCAACCTCTTGCAACAAACCTCTTGTGCTTTGGATTGCCTTGAGGTCCTTTGGGATATAAGAATGCCTTCAGCCCTTCTCCTTCTTGTCCTTCCTAGACTGAGCTATCAATAGCTTTCCCTTCACCTCTGCAAACTCAGCAAATAGTCAGTCTGCAAACAAGCATACAATCAGCCTCTTACTGTTCAAACACCTTTCAGACAAGCAGTCTTTGCTCTGTCAATCAAGCATTCTGATATAACCTTCTTAAAGGTGTGGTTAATCAATCTTAAGCTTTGATACCACCTGATCTGAAAATGGGGCTCTTAGGCTTCTTGTCTAGCTTACAAGAACCTCTCCCACTTCCAAAGCTTGAATTTTCCCAAGTCTATTTGATTAACCAATGTGGAATTAAGAAATGCTTGAAAATATAGGTGTATGCTTGTATTTGTTTCAGCTGATTATTTTCTTTAAAATTTGTTGTTTGTAATGATATGTGAATGTGCTTAAACTGATATATAAATGCATATAATAGTGAATGATGCAATAGTAAAAACAAACACCTAAGACATCAAATTAACTAGGAGTTCACCCACAACTCTTGGGCTACATCTTCATGAGCTCTAGTTAATTCAACTAGGCTCTCTGGGATTATGGTATTAGTCTTTTTTACAAGCTCTTGGCCCAACTCCTACTGTTCTACACAAAAACAGTGGGTTCAGACACCACTTAATCCCCTGGCTCTTGAAGATCTGGCTCTTGGCGATGGCTCTTGACTCTTGGTTCTGGCTCTTGAAGCTTTGGCTCTTGGCTCTAGCTCTTAGCTATTGCTTCTGGCTCTTGGCTCTGACTTTGGCTCTTTGGCTCTGGTTCTGGCTCTTGGCTCTGACCCTTGGCTCTTTGGCTCTGGCTCTTGGCTCTTGGCTCTTGGCTCTTCAGCTCTGGCTTCTTGGCCCTCTGCAACCTTCAGCTCCCTGGCTTTTCACTTGAACTTCAAGTGACCCCAAAGGCTCCCTCAGCTGCTCTGCATAGTAGCTCTTCGTCTCTCTCGACTCTCTGTTGCTACTACTTTCACATTTAGCAAAAAAAAACAACTCGGCCACCGTCAAAAACTCAGCAGCCCCTGTTATCTGTCGTTCTATGGCTTTTAAGCCAAATCTGTGTTGCTTGTTCATTTCAGATTCTCATCTCTCGGTCTCCCCAACCTTCGTCTACTTTGAATCCCTCTTCTAGGCGTTATACAATCATTTCTTAACGCCAAAAGGGGAGGTGGCCACCCTTTCTGTAACGTAAGGGGCGATTTGTGCTAGGAATCCTTAGTAATAGTTGTTCTCTGTTTACACAGAGAACGTTGTGAAAACACAGGAAAATCCGCAAAAAACATTGTTCCCGGACTTCAAATATTCATAACTCCGCTTTATAGTGCCATCGAGCCCACCTAGGAATCGCTATCGCATATCGCAATTGACTTGCTCCATGGTTTCCCCTTTGTATTTTAAAATACATTAAAACAGTGAAATTAACGCAAACATGGCTTTAGGCGGATTTGTAATTATATATATTTCCATTCCGGAACCTTTTCGTGTCTAGTTTACATCGCATCGTGCTTCCCCTTTGTATTTCGCTTAATAAGCGAGATATATGAAAATGCATTAAAAACACCTTTTCAATGGACTTCAAAATATATCAAATGTCGTTTACCGCCCCGTTGGGTCTAACCATTGCATCGGGCATATATATATATATATCTATATATATAGATATATATATTGGCCCCGCTCCACTGTAATGTGCCGACGCGATATTGCAATGCAACTTGTCGCAATTGCATATCCCATAAGCCCACGGCCTTCCCATATACATGGTTCATGCCAACGCCGATTGCGATTGCCAATCTGCCTGTCACCGCTGATTCGATATGCCGATTGGGTCCGCATCATCGATTGGCCAGATTTGACGGCCCCTGTGCAACCATTTTTTAAGCCTTCGATAGCCTTTTTTTCATGGTTTTCTTCATGTTTTTAAGGCTCAATAGTGTTATCCGCCTTCTCCATAACTTCTCCTTTTTCGGTGGTCTTTCCCTTTTGGGACATTTGGAAGACGTAGAGGGTTTTTAGAACCATAATTCAAGGGATTTTGCCTCTTTTTCCTTTGAAAAAGGGCAGCTTCATTTTATGATAGCTTTCCCATCTGAAGTTCGTTTTCGCCCATTTAAGTTGCGTTGGATTCAGAATGGATGGATCCCTAAAATGAGACTATTGTTTAGAGAAGCCTCTGATTTTCATTTTCCTCTGATTTACAAAGGATTTGTGCCATTTGGCACCTTTTATCTCTTGCATGAAGTCTTTTAGACTTAGAGGTTTATCCAGGATCCATTTTTGGATCATCACTTAAACTATCGCTCCCTTCAAAATATATGTAAAGAAAATATGGTGACAGGTCTTCCTATGGTATCTTGCAGAGATGGTGTTTTTTCCGGATGTGTACTCGGAAAACATCATCAGGATAGTTTTGGAAAATGTGCCTCTTGGCACACCTCAACTCCTTTACATATTGTGCATAGTGATTTATGTGGTCCACTTCCAGTTGTTTCATTCTCTAGCTACAAGTATTTCTTAACTTTCATTTATGATCTCTCCAAACACACTTGGGTATACTTCTTAAAAATCAAGAGTGAAGTATTTAACATGTTCTTGGCCTTTAAGGCCTTTGTTGAAAAACAATCTGAACATCAAATTCTTAAGCTAAGATCTGATAATGGTGGAGAATATGTTAACAACAAATTTTGCACTGAGAATGGAATTCAAATACAACATACTATTCCATATACTCCACAACAAAATGCTGTAGCTGAAAGGAAGAATCGCATATTAAAGGAAATGGCTAATTGTATGCTTCAATCTAAAGGACCTAGTCTTAATTTTTGGGCAGAAGCAATTAACTGTGCAAATTACATAGTAAATCACACTCCTACTAAGGTTTTCAAGAATATCACTCCAGAATAAGCATGGAGCTCAATTAAACCAGATGTAAGTCACTTTCGTGTTTTTGGAAGTGAAGCATGGGCCCATATTCCAGATGAGAAACATAAATATTTAGAACTTAAGAGTGAAAAACATATTTTTGTTGGATATTTTGAAGATGTCAAAGGATATAGACTTATTCCATTTAAGTCCAAAAATGTTATAATTAGAAGAAATATAAAGTTTGTTGAAAATATATCGGCCTACGAGCCTAGTTCGATGGATGTGTCACCTCTCTCTATCCCTTCTACTTCTGAAAATATTTCTTCTTCAGATGATGACAGCGAGGATGACAATCCTCCCCCACCTTCTCAAGATCCTCCTTCATCTCCTCAGCTTCTAAAATGGGTCCATGCTACTTGGGATGCAACAGGTGCTCTTGTAGGTGATCCTATAGATCAGCGACGTACACGTTATCAGTTCGATAGAGCCTCTTTTTTACTGGCTCAAGCTTCAGCAAATTATGATCCTGACACCTTTGAAAAAGCTTCAGGTCATCCAAATTGGGATGCGACTATGAATGAAGAATATAGTTCATTATTGGAAAATGATACATGGGATCTTGTTCCTCTTCCAAAGGGACGAAAACTTGTTAGATGCAAATGGGTTTCCAGAACCAAGTATGGACCAAATGGAAAAGTTTATAAACATAAAGCTCGTCTTTTTGCTAAGGGTTTTTCACAATTTGAAGGTATTGACTATACTGAAACCTTCTCCCTTGTTTCCAAAATGAACTCTATATGCCTTGTTCTTTCCCTTGCTGCCTCTTTCAAATGGGAAGTCCATTAGAGGGATGTTAAATCTACCTTCTTGCAGGGGGACTTGCATGAAGAAATCTATATGGAACAACCTACTGGCTTTATACAAATAGACTCTAGCCTTGTATGTTGGCTTAAGAAATCCCTTTATGGTCTCAAGCAAGCCCCTTGGGCTTGGTATGCCAAAAATGGATAGCTTTCTTTTAGATACTGGCTTTTCTAGGTGTCATTCTGACAATGCTATCTACACCAAGAAAGTGGGTAAGTATCTTATCATTCTTGTTCTTTATGTTGGTGATATTATCCTTACTGGTAGTGATACCAACCTTATAAACCATGTGAAGTCTAGCCTTAAAAAGAAGTTTGAAATGACAGACTTAGAACACTTGCATTATTTTCTTGGTCTTCAAGTCTTGCAATCCAAGGAAGGTATTTCCCTTTCCCAGTCCAAGTATGCCTATGATCTTCTACGCCACTTTCAGATGGAAGACTGTAAGCCATCCTCTTCTCCCTTTCAGTCTAGAGCCAAACTTTTAGTCACTTGTACTTCCCCTGAAGTTGATGCTACCTTATACCGTCAGCTTGTAGGAAAACTTTTGTATCTGACCCATACCCGTCTTGACCTTTCCTTTGTTGTTGGCCTTATTGCTCAGTTTATGAAAAACCCACATGAAAGTCATTGGAAAGTAGCTAAAATAATATTTTGTTATGTTCGAGGTACAATTCAATTTGGGATTCATTACAGTGCAGAAGCATCTCCTCTATTGGTTGGTTTCACTGATTCCGATTAGGCCGGTGACCCTGATGATCAGAAGTCTACTACAAGTTATGTCTTCACTCTTGTTTATGGACCTATTACATGGGCTTACAAGAAACAAAGTGCCATTTCTCTTTCTTCAGTAGAAGCAGAGTATTGTGGCGCTATAGAAGCTAGTAAGGAAGCCTTGTGGCTTTGTCAGATCCTGTCAAAGTTTGACTTTCAGTAGCAGTATCCAACTAAAATTTGGTGTGATAATCAAGGTGCCATTCAACTATTCAAAGATCTAGTCCAACATCAGCACAGCAAACACATTGAACTACACATGCACTTCATCAGAAAGCACATTCATGACCATGTTCTTGAAGACTTGCAATATTGTTCAACCGATGATCAAGTTGCAGACATCTTTACAAAGGCTCTCACAGAGGCAAAGTTTACTAAACTTCGATTTATGGTTGGAGTTCAAGAGGTTTCCACTAAGGGGGTATAGGCCCTAATGCCTCCTTCCTTCTCCTATTGTGTCATATATGTACATCCTTCAATCCTATCCCAAGTTGTTCTTAAGGGGGGATGTTAGGATATTCCGACACATAGGAAATAGTTAAGTATAACTTGATCTAGTGTAGAATTAGGTAAAGTGTGTTTATTTACTATGTACATTTGTAACTTACAATCTGACAGTCACAATATGTTCTAGACATGAAGTGATCCGATGGTTCATTCTCTCCTCAGTATTACCGACACTTGATCCGTGGCTTAACACCCGATTGTTCCATGATCTCTTTTTAAAGAGCATGGAGGGTCATTTGTAGGGTGACTGTTCATGAGAGAAGCTTATGTAAAAAAATTTCTTTTATTAATAAATTGCCTGAAGTGGCAATGTTGGCTCAAGCCGTGGAATGTTTCCATCTTTGAGGATTTTAACCACGTCAAGAATTCTGGTGTATTGATCTGTGATCCGTTTGTGAGTGGTGTCCTTTGGTGTTTTATCTGAGGAACTCAGAGATAGAGAAGATCCCTTCCAATTCATATACTCACCTTGAATTGTCTTTAATGTTGGATAGCACCAATAGGTTGATCGAGACACACTGGAGGTCAAGCCCACATAGCCACATATTACATTCCATACAGAGGATTAGGAGGCATGAGGTTAGAGGCCCAGATACTTGGGAGGTGGTGAAAGAGGCCACCAAGGACATTGATGTTCGTGGGGAGTTTTTCGACACCCCTCCAGATCACCCTACTAGACATTGAGTTCTAATTCCACTGAAATATTTCAGGAATGTTAATGTAGCCCCTTTTGTCTTTGATAGATTCGTTGGAGCTTGGGGCCAGTTCCCCCATCATGACCAGGTCACCATTTATTTTTCCAAGCATTTATATGCATAGTTTGTGTTACATATTAAGTCAGATTACACTGATACTAGATCTCATTATTATGGAATTGACATGGGACATACCTATGAGTGTGAGGGGGCTCATAGGGACCCTAGACATGTACCACCACCTCTGAGATTCTTACCACTACCATCTCGAAGCTTTGTATTACCGATAGAGCTAGAGGAGTTGTAGCAGCTCGGTGGTGAGATCAGGGATACTATTGCAGACAACATGCAGATGTCATTGGCTAGTGTGTGTTGCATTGGATGGAGAGATTAGGAGACCACCACCATTACCTCGTGACTCACCAATGCCCTAATATGATGATGCATTTCTTGTGATTTTACCATTTGACCAGCTTTTGACATATACATGTATGTATCGTGATGTCATTTGTGATACTTGGAGGGTGCATGACCTGTTTGACATAGACCAGGTACATATATATACGAAACTTTTAAATATTATTGTCAATTTATGCATAATTATTTATATTAGAATTTCTAGTTCATATTAGATTGCATTTATATTAATAAGTTCATGCTAACATGTAGACACATCTCAGCTACATGGATGAGCTTATGAGGTCATCCGAGGATGAAATTGATCAGCCATGCCATCCTCAATCAGAGCATGTTTCCATGGATTTTCCTCCACCTACACCTCCACCCTATATGTTCACTAATGTGGAGGAGAGTCACTATGTACAACCACATGGACCAACAGTTGAGGTAAACTTTTTTATTCCTAAGATTTCAATATTTTCTTTTTTTAAGTTACACATATATGCTAATTAATTTGTAGACTAATTATAATTTGTCCTTGCCATTATGTACACAGGCCCATATGCAGAGTGTCGTTGATGTCGTTGTTATGTGGAGACATGAGTGGGATGTTGGGTTTAGAGGCACTAATGATGCAGGTCCATCGATGCAGGCCCCAATCATTGAGCCACATGCAGGGGAGCACCAAACCCAGATTCATGATCATAACCCCATCCTATCTGACTTGCATTTGGACTCAAGTGAGGTTAATATATTCATGCATATGCAACTAAAAATGTGGTTCAAAATCATTTATTTCCATATTTTTATTTTGTACAATATTGATCTAATTAATTTGGATTTGAAAGTGTTATATTGCAGTACTAGTTTATGGATACCTACTTTGCACCACAGAACTCACATAGGAGCTCTGGTGGTAATTAGAGTGTCATAGTTTGTATATTTTTCAGCCTCATTTCATAGGGCACATTCACATGTGTGATACACACTTCGTATATTTTCATACATGGACAGTTTATGGATGTACATCATGGACATTATTTTAGTTTATGGATGCTTATTATTTCAGTGTATGGATGTTCATGTGGTATTTTATAATTTGTATATATTTTCATCTGGATAGTTTATTGATACATGTATTCACTATTTCAATGTATGGATTTGTATTACTCTTGTTTATGGATGCTCATTAATTTTTGAAGTTTATGGATTTGTTAACTTCTTTTTGCTAATTTAATAATTTTTCTATATACTATAACTTTTATTAGTAAAATATATGTCCAATTTTGATTTCCAGTTTCATAGACTAAGAAAATAAGTACAATCTTAATTTATGATGAATGCAAGTCACTTTAATACTTAAAATGAACTAAAATATATCATGTATCAATTTAATATTGAACGTGGAAAGAATTTCAATCATGCTTCATATATTGGCTTGTAGTGAGTTTCTTTTAGTGCAATCAACATGTATGTTATTACAATTCAATTTTAAAAATAAATTATTTGAATTATAAATTTATCCATATTATAATAAAATATATATATATATATGAAAAAATTTGTGACCCACTCATATACCATTTCATGGACAATTCTTTTAAGTATTTCAATCAATTTCTTATCTCAAGGTTCAATTAAAAAAAACAAATAGGATTGAAATAAGTTTTATTCAATTTTAATAAAAGATAGTATGTAAACAACAAATAGGTTTTATTCAACATTATTTATTTTCAGATTATCTACAAGAGCTTAGTCATAATATGTTATAATTCAATCGTATTGAAATTTAATATATAGGCCAAAAAACAATATACAACAACATTTCTATAATTTTATATAATGTTATCACCTTTCTTAAATTTACAAGTAGTTATCCAAGTATTTCAATCAATTCCTTATGACGGAAATAAGTTTTATTCAATTTTTAAAAACTCAAATATGATTGAAATAACTTATATGTTCAATTTTAAAATATGTTGAGATGTAAAAGTCACAAATACAAGTTTTATTCGATTTTATTTTGTTTGAGGTTATCTACAAAATCTTAGTACGTCGTCAATAAATTTTTTGCTCTTACACTAAAATCAATGCACAATGTTAAACTAATTACCTTGAAATTAATGTGCACCATATATCTAGTTACATCAAATCTGAAATCAACATATTCACTGAAATCAATGCATCTAATGCAAAAAATCTTGAATAGGATGAGAAATCGACATCTACACTAAAATCAATGCATCTAATGCAAACAATCAAATAGGATTAGAGATCAACATCTACATTGAAATCAATGCATCTAGTGCTAGCAATCAAATATGATTATGAATCAATATCTACATTGAAATCAATGCATATAAGGCAAGCTCAATCAAACAAGATTATAAATTAACATCTCTAATGAAATTAATGCATCTAATGCAAGCAATGAAATAGAATTAGAAATCAACATCTACACATAAATCAATGCATCTAATGCAAGAAATCAAATAGGAATAGAAATTAGTCAACACATGTACATTGAAATCAATGCATGATCTAGTGCAAACAATTTTCTTCCCTTTCTCTCCCCCCTTGATCTATATTGATATTTCCCTCCATCTCTCCTTTGTCTCTCTATCTCACCCCCCCAGACACACACACACTCTCTCTCTCTTCATATCTTTCTATCTCTACCTCCCTCTTATCTCTCTCTTCTTCCCTCTCTCCCCCTTCCATCTATATCTCTATCTCCCTATGTCTCTCCTTCATCCCTCTATATCACCCCGTAAAGATACACATTGTTTCTCCATATTTGTCTATATCTCCTGCCTTATCCCTCTCCCTTTCCCTCTCTCTCTCTCTCTCTTCCCCTTCTCGAGCCTCTGTTTTCCCTTCTATCTCTCTTTCCTCTTACTCTCCTCTCTCCCTCTCTCTCCATCTCCCTTGTCACTCCCTCTCTCTCTCTCCATCTCCCTTGCCACTCCCTCTCTCTCTATATATGTCTTTCTTCTTACCCTCTCTCACCCCCTCCAACTCCATCTCTCTCTATCCCTCCCTCTCAAGTCCTCTCTCTCTTCCTTTCTCTCCCACCTCCCTTTGTCTCTGCCCTTCATCACTTACTCTCTCTCTCTCGAGCTTCATCCTACAATTCTATTGATTATCTCCCTCCCTCTATCATTATTTCTCCCCCTTCTCTCCATCTCTCCTTCTTTGTCTTTCTATCTCACCCCCAAACATACACACTCTCTCTCCATCTCTCCCTTGTCACCCCCTCTCTCTCTCTCCACCTTTCTCTCTATATGTCTCGAACTTCTCCCTTCCCTATCTTTTCCTCCAACTCCATCTCTTGAGCTCCCTCTCTTTCTTGGAGACTCTCTCCTCCTCTCCCTTTCTCCATCTGTGTCCCCCTCTCTCCATCTGTGTCCCCCTCTCTCTCTTACCCTTCTTTGCCACTCTCTCTCCTCTATATTTCAAAAAAATTAAAATACTTTGGCAATTGAAATATTATGTGTAAATAAATTTTTATTTTATTTTGATGTCGTACAACAATTTACTTTTTTAATATAGTACATATAATTTAAAATGCAAGATTTCAAATGTGTGTTGTACATTCACGTGGAGGGAAAATGATAATTCTCCCTGGAAATATTATCTAAAATTTTCCAAAATATTCATGTTCCAGCTACCTCCATCAAAGATACATAGAGCGCTTCATGTCTTCCAATTGAAACTATTTAGGTTTTATTTATTTAAAGGTAGCTTTAGGTTATGATTAACTTCAAGATTTTAAAAATATTATATATTTTATTACGTTAAATTTTTAAAAAATAGGTTAAATAAAATAAACATATTTGTATGACTGTTTTGTGTTAATGACACTTTTGTTGACGTGTATGGGCTATATGAACCACATTTATTAATGTCATTGTGCTAGTATATATTATAATATAAGAAATTTTATATTATATTAATCCAAAATTAATAAATTTAATATTAACATTAAAATAAATTAATATTAAATTTTTTATATTAATATCATTTCATCATTTAATTTAATAATAATAATAATTTTATTTGTTTAATATTAAATTTAATAAGGTTTCTACATGACATGATAACAAAAGTTCTAATAAGATTTGAAATTTTAAAATGAGGTAAAAGCTTAATTTTAGAGCATTCATTTTTTTATAGAGGCTCGATGGAGGGTTATTTGAATTTGAAATTTAGGTGCTTATTGAGCACTTAAAGCACTCGATCGAGCCTCTTAAGTCCTAAAATCCACAATTTCAACACCCGTTCTGCAAAATTTCCTGCAATCCCATTTTATACCCTAGCAGACTTAGGGCTAAATTTGTCCTTAAGTGGTGGAGTTGATCATGTTGGATTCATGAAGGAATCCTCTATCCAATGGCATATGAATTTGACATTTTCGAATTCATATGATATTTTTCATCTAATTTCTTTTAAACATAATACTTGATTTTTTTTTTGAATTGCTTTAAAGAGGTTGAATAAAAAATCAATATTATAAAATATACACAACTAAAAAAATTCAAAAAATGTCAATATATTCATTTGTGAGTCCTCTTCAAAAGGGTACTTTTGGTTTTTCAATTTATTTAAATAGTTGAAAAAAAAACTTATGTGAACACGTGTATGCAAAATGTAATTGAAATATTACCTGGCCAACTTTGAAAAATAATAAAAAAAAATATTTTTGCATAAAAAAATAATTCTTTTATGCGTGTGCATCTAACCTAGGTCAAATGTTTACTAGATGAGTTAGTTTACAAAGTTAGGATTTAATTAATTAATGTATTTTTTCTATAGTTTTATGAGAAAATGATCATTCTTGTAAATAGGAGAAGATTCAAGAGTATTTTGGAACGTTTGAGAGATTTAAGGGACAATTGGCTCTTATCTAGGAATAAGGGATTAGATGAGAGATTTTATGGATTGTGAGAGATATTTTGGGAGTTAGTTTAAGGATCCTATGGTTAAACCTGCGTCATTTTGAATATGAAAAACTTAGCTCTGTTTGTGTAGATCATGCTCATATATATATATATATATATATATATATATATATATATATATATATATATATATACACACACACATACCTCTTAAGATGTGTGTAAATTTGAAGGGACAAACATTTCATTTAATAGAAAATTGACATATTATACGACACTAAATATTCTGCATAATTTCTATTTTTACTCCAAATCAAAATTCACAGTGCTTATATGAATTTTGAGGGCTTCAATTCGATAAAAGAGGAAAAACTTGAAATTTCATCACCAATTTTGGCCCAAAAGTGTAACTCGTCTTCATGCTTTCACCCTTTATCTTGTACATGACAAATTACTGTATCATCTTGGTAAATTGTGCATTCCATGAGATGAAAGAATGCATGTAATGTAGCTGATATGGGTGCACTTCGTTATCAATTTGTTGAGTATTGTCTATGTTATTTTAGTTCTTGTGTTAAATTTCAATCTTTAAATGTTGTTTTTTAATTAATTGAGAAACTAGTTATAAGAATTTGAATAAGTGGAATGAAGCATTTTAGCTAATTTTGGATTATTAAGTATGTTGCAAACCTTCTTTGCAAGTTTCACATAGAAACTGCAAGTCTTCTCCCACTCATTTCTAGTCAAGATTTAAACATTTTGTTCATTGTTCGACCCCCAAGTTTGATCCTACTTGGTAAGGATAGTTGGTAGGAAATCTTCTATGCTTGACCCATAGCTAGATATATCCTTGGTTGTAGGCTAAGTCTCTCACTTCATCCCAAATCTTCATGAGAATAATTGAAGGAAATAAAGTGTATTATTTGCTACATTTTGAGTGCTTATCAATTTGGCATCAAGTATACTAAAGGGGATTGTTCTTCCTTACTGGGTTTCACAAACTCATATTGCATAAGTGATTAAGGATCAAAGGTCTATTTTTGATTATGCTCAAGTTTGCTTTTGATCAAGTCACTTGGTTTAGGAAGAAGCAATTTGGTATTTCCCTTTCTTCTACAAAAGTAGATTATAGGGTAGTTGCAAATGTAGACCAAGGAGCTTTTTGGATTTGACAATTGCTTGTAGAGTGTGGTTTTCCTAAGGATCCACTTACAACCATTGTGTGCGAGAAAAGAGAGTGTTGTTCATATTGCTTATAATCTAGTTAAGCACCAACCACATTGATGTCTGTAGCAGCTCATTCATGATCATTACTATTACAATTTTGTTATTAATAATATCAAGCCATAAAATAAATTACTAACTAAAGCCATATTAATTCTCCTATCTTTACTAAAGGTAAAAGATATTTAACCTTATAATAAATAATATAATTTTTTCCATTAATTTCAAATCAATCTTCTAAAATTAATTCATACACAAAATTATTAATTATATAAATTAAAATAATTTTGAAAACCTAAATAAACATTGAAACAATAAAAATTATACAGTATAATTATAAAAAATACACATTGAAATTATAAAATTCCCTGATCTGATCTTAATAACTTTGATATATGATAAATCTCAAATTAAAATTAAAATAAAATTAACTTTTATCGAAATAGTTAAATGAAACTGATAGGATAATTTTAAACGAAAAAATAAAAAAATCCTCTAAACTATGAATATAAGTGTCAATGTTTTTCTTTAAAGAGTCATCTGTATTTAATTAGTTTGTTATTTCATTTTAACTCTATAAACCTGTATTATCTCAAAAGCAAGCAACATTTAACTACTAAAAAAAACCATATATAAAATTGCATTTTACTCCTGATAAATAAATTTTATTTAATAAAAAAAAGTGATCAAGGAGCATTTGCATACCTTTCTTAATAAAGTTTATTACGTATTATATGCATTGATACTTAATAATTATTAATTAATATAATCATAATGCTTATCATTATTCGCCGAATGTGCTCCTTCTAATTACTTAATAACCACCCCTATGATTGTTTTACATGGAAAAAATAAAATTGGATCATCCTGAAACAAATCTCAGAAAAAGATGATGAATTGTTTTTTAAATTAGAAGTAACAAAATTATTTATTAGAGTTGAGTTATGAATGGGTATAATAAATGCTAATTAATGTTTGTCACTCATCGTTATCATAAAAATTCATATAATTTAAAACAATATTTATTTGTTAATGAATTACAGATAGGGTTTTATTAATACCAAATGACTTTGGATCCTTAACCTCTAACCTACTCAATTTTTATTTAATTAATTAAAAACAAATTTTAAAATACCAAATTAAACAATACCAACCATATAACTTTTATATAAAGACTAAATTTAACAAATATTAAAAATATGTATTACAACTTCGTCCACATCCATTGTTAATTAGAATATTGGACGTCAACCCTAATAATGTTGAATTTGGTTTGTATATTTGTTTTCTTATTTGTACTAAATATAGGAGGTCAAAATCAATTGGCTAGTGGATAAATAAAATATTATAGATTAGTCTTTGTCCAGCTCATTAATATCTTTACAGGCCCACCGAAGAATCTGGATGCACTGAAACCCCGAGATCACCATCACATGCTTTTTGGCGGATGCGCCATAAAAGCTTCGGTGGCCCACCGGCGCAACACACCTTTCTACCGTTGCATGCATTGCCTCACATGCCTTCATTACCTACGAGAATGTAGGCTGCTAATCATGTTATTAGTAGAAAAAGAGTTTCCCATGCAATATCCAAACCAGAATAGAGACTTTGGATGCGCGTGTTTACACTTTTTTCATTTTCTCAGAATGGGTAAAATTGGTGGGTGGTAGTTGATCAAAATTTATGATTCTGGTTATATAGTAGCTAAGATGAATGGGCTGGTGAGCAGAATGATGGCTATTATTTCGGGGAAGGTTTAATTTTCATAAAATAATATATTGATTTTTTAATGGATATATTATTACAATGTTTTTAAATCATGTAGATTAGATTTTATTTTTAAAATATATGATTTATCTTGTGATTTACGCCGAAGAATTTCTCTTAAATTTGATATGGATCACATAAGCCTCAATTCAACAATATATGAGTTTTTAAAAGTTTATAATTTATGTAATTTAATAAAAATGAAATTTATAAGAAAGGAAAAGGAATTATTATTATTATTACTAAAATAAAATATTTTTATTTAGATAATTTTTTGGTAGAATTGAGGCCTCTGTGATCTATATCAAGTTTATGCGAAAAAGTTTTTTGGTGTAAATCACATGACAAATCATTTGTCATGTGATTTATGCCGAAAAACTTTTTCATATTTTTTTTATTGGTTCATTTTTATTCACAAAATGTGATTTATGAAATTAAAATTATAATATTTATATTTAGATTCGTTTGGATGTTTTTATATTTTAATCTATATTAACTTTATTTGTTTTGTGATATAAATTATTAATTTTTTTTTATGTAAAAATAGTGTGTTTTGTCTTATTATATTTGTTTAGGCATTCAGTTTTGTTTTTAACTATGTATTAGTTTGTTTTTTACCAAAAATTTGTCACTTATTCATAATTTAATATTAAGATTTATTTGTTGTTATTTTTTATTATTATTTAAATTTATGAATTTAAGAATTCAATAATAATTTAATATTGAGATTTATTTGTTGTTATTTTTTATTATTATTTAAATTTATGAATTTAAGAATTCAATAAATTAATCTTCTTGAATTCAATAAGTTTTTGTTTTTCTAATTAATTCTTTTTAGTGTGTCTGTGATTAATGTCTACAATGTTTTTGAACAAAAATTTATGCCACTTATCCATAGTTTAACATTGAGATTCATTTGTTGTTACTTTTTATTATTATTTAAATTTATGAATTTAAGAATTCAAGAAATTAATCTTCTTGAATTCAATAAGTATTTGTTTTTTTAAATCTATATTAACTTTATTTGTTTTGTGATATAAATTATTAATTTTTTTATGTAAAAATAGTGTGTTTTGTCTTATTATATTTGTTTAGGCATTCAGTTTTGTTTTTGACTATGTATTAGTTTGTTTTTTACCAAAAATTTGTGTCACTTATTCATAATTTAATATTAAGATTTATTTGTTGTTATTTTTTATTATTATTTAAATTTATGAATTTAAGAATTCAATAAATTAATCTTCTTGAATTCAATAAGTTTTTGTTTTTCTAATTAATTCCTTTTATTGTCTCTGTGATTAATGTCTACAATGTTTTTGACCAAAAATTTATGCCACTTATCCATAGTTTAACATTGAGATTCATTTGTTGTTACTTTTTATTATTATTTAAATTTATGAATTTAAGAATTCAAGAAATTAATCTTCTTGAATTCAATAAGTATTTTTTTTTTTTTTAACTCCTTTAGTGTGTCTATGATTAATATCTACGAAGGATTTGAAACTCCGGTGATATTATTAGGATCCCACTTTGAAGTTCCATAATTACTTTGAAGTTTCATATATTGTTCGACATTTATTGGAGGTTAGTCTTCAATTTCTCATATGTTTCAATTGGTTTATTAAAGTTGTTTTATAGTCTTTCCTTGAATCAAACACAAAAAATTGGTCTCAATTACCATGCAAAAAGTTAATGTGTGAATTTTATTAAAGCGCTATTGCAACCACTTGAGTCCACAAATTATCCCTCGTAATTAATCCCCATCCACATTAGGAGAATTTTTTTCAAGTCCCCAACCTCCTAAGGATTTCAACATCACTATAATGGTCTTTTTGCCATGCCCATAGAAAAGAACAAATTTGACGAAAACTAATCCCTAGTAAATTAATCTTACCCAAGGAGCCACATAATCGTCTTTTTGCGATGCCCATAGAAAAGAGAAACAAATTTTACCAAAACTAATTGTCTTGCCACAACTTACCAAAACTAATTGTCTTGCCACAACAACGGTCTAAAGCTCCAACCTTTAGGTTTTCTTTCAAGTTTTGCTAACAACCATGCACCTTTGGGTCTTCTTTCAAGTGTTTTTACCAAAACTAATTGTCTTGCCACAACTTACCAAAACTAATTGTCTTGCCACAACAACGGTCTAAAGCTCCAACCTTTAGGTTTTCTTTCAAGTTTTGCTAACAACCATGCACCTTTGGGTCTTCTTTCAAGTGTTGCTAATAACCCTGCCTAGTTTGCTTTGGAATAGTTGTTTGGTTTCAAATGAAACCCCAAGTATTTTAAACCTTCTTTAAAACCTCACACCTAGAAGGCAAACTTCCGAACCCTCTTTAAACTAGGTTACCTTGGCAGTTTTGCCTTACCTAATTCACTTATTATATATGGACCTTTCACTCATCATATAACTTATACTTTTGTCGCTAACTAGGTTACTTTTGCAATTTTGCCTTAACTAATTCACTTATTATATATGGACATTTCCCTCATCATATAACTTATACTTTTGTCACTAAATTCCACCCTTACCTAATTCACTTATTATCAATCCTTCACAATAAAAATATTTAAGTTCGTCCAACATTAAGATTTTATAATGTTTATAAATTGGTTGTGCAAAACAAATTTCTTGGAATAAAAAAATGAAGTTATAAAGCTTCATTTCAACCAATGACATAGGGCTCTCACCAAAAGCAACATTTTAGCACAACATTTTCACTTTCATTTCTATTTCATTTTTTATGAAAGATTTAATTGATACTCTAGTTAATCTAACTACTACGTAACACTTATTCTATTACATATAAAATAATATATTTTGTTCATTCTTTTTTATTTAGAAGAGACTTATATTTATATTTTCATCTTCTTATTTTAAATATTAAAATAAAATTTTATATTAAAAAATCATTTAAATATTACTCTTTTATATTTTTCAACCCACCTCTATCTAATTTCTTTAGCACCGTCAAATAACAAATCATTTAAAATCGAATCTAAAATAACAAATAATTACAATAACTTCTTCATCACTCTATTTTAAACCAAATCTAGAATAACAAATAATTCTATTTTAAACCAAATCTAATCTAGAATAACAAATAATTCTATTTTAAACCAAATCTAGAATAACAAATAATTTTATGAGTCAATTCATACCTAATTCCACACTTGCAATGCAAGCACAAACAAGTTAGAAAGCGATTTCCATGGTTGTGGACAGTTTCGCCACTTCTATCCTCTCGAGTGATTGTCTTGTAATTATGCTCATCTGTGTTCGCCTTTCCGTTATCTATGTCTTATTATATCATCTGAATTAGAAAGCTACGCGGCAGCCAGGCAGTGGCTGGAATTGGCATGTACACAAAATATTGGTTGTCATTCATATGTTTTAGTCCATGGGCTAAAGGTATCCATCATTTAACTTCTTGTCCATGGTATGAGAAGTTACACTGTTTCTTGATACCTCAATTTGCTGGTCAAGAAGCAGGGACCAAGAAATATGTGACTTTAAAAAGATAAATCGAATAAAGTCTCTTGTACCACTCTCTTTCATCATACATTTTGGTTTTAGATATCCAGAATAAAAATGAACTCTTCCATCTTTGATATCTAGTCGCAATGAGCTGAGAATCGAACCCCAGCCCAACCAAATTCCAACCCCAGCCCAACAATTCCAATGTCTTTCGGTTATAAAGCTTTCAAAGGGTCTTTCAATGTGAAAGAGATAAATATTCAGTATCTTTATTTCAATAGAATTTGGCAGTGATATTAAAAAAATTGAAGAAATTGTTTGCACCAATTTAAATTCAAAACTAACATTAAATATAATAACTATTTTTCAAAAAAACTGGTGCATACAAAATAGGATCTCTCTCCGTAGCTATTTACACAGTCCAGAGAATGTGTCCACAACATGAATAATAAACCATAAACAAAATTTGAAAACATTATGAGATTATATGATCGAAACTGGCTATCATAATATGAATATGAATAATGGATCTGCATAACGTCCTCCTTCCTATTATGTTATGCTCCCTTACAAGTCTATTTTGCACAACATCTCTGCTCTCTATGATTCGATCCCAAGGAGGATGCCTAAATAAGTTTTGGTTGCCTTTCATGGACCTGGTATCATATTCTGCTATTGACTTCTGATGACTATATTGCTGTCTGGCCTTTACAGACACATTTCCAGCATGCATCAGGGTTCTTAATCTATTTTGTGCATTCTGCCCTGAATTAGTGACTGAATTCTCTGAGTCTTTTTGTTATATTTCCAATGTGTTTTGTTGAAGAGACATTGTTGCTCTCTTCACAGGATACTACTATATTATATGTAATATAATTTATATCGCTTTTTCTTCTCATAAAAAAATATATATCACCAAAACAGACTTTCATAATTTGAATAATAAATCCCAAGCACCACATGACCAAAACATTGGATTTATTGTTCGTATCTAATATTACTCATGAAGAAATTTTGAAAGAAAATAATCTAATCTTGATTTAAGTGGGGGTTCTTTTACCGTAGAGATGAGCTGCCATCAAACAAAAGAATCAAGGAACAATTTCTGTTTACATGAAACAAAAATATAACTTTCATGTTTATCATTAGAGAAAACATAGAACTCTTAACAAGCAACTTAACCCCTTTGGCAAACAGTAGCCCAAATTACCCAAAAGACCAGAACAGCAGCGTGTACTGTTTATGAACGTGTCACCACCACTGATGCACAAGGACACCATTCTTCCTTAGGGAATTAAACAAATCTAGACACTCTCCATAAGTCTTCTGATATTTGGGGGTCCTCTCTGGGCAGCATCTCTGCCATCGGTTGTAATGGCATTCAAGGAACAGCTCGTCAATTAAGCAAATAGCGCCTGTCTCAAACATCCTCGGCAACAAATCGAACTCTGCACCCTCCACGTCCATCTTCATCACGACAAAGTCCTGTCTAGTGACAGTGTTCTTCAACCATTCTGCAAAATCGAAGCCTTGCACTGTGACAACACTGGCACTCTTTTCTGAACCATTAATAATGGCGGCAGGGATTTTGGGCTGGATTCTTCCCATTCCTTTACTTTCAACACTGCTACCAGCATCCCTGTTAATCTCAAAACTTAGGGTTTCATTTCTGACCCAAGCAGCGTAAGGCAAAAGCTTGACCCCTTTACGCTTCTGGTAATCTCCATAGAAAGCTCGGTCTGCTTCGATGGCATATATATCGAACTCGCGATTTTGCTTGGGATACTTCTTCTTGAACCAGCTGCCTATGCTCGACCCATATGACCGGGCCCCAACGTCCACATACACATATTTCCTGCGATTCCCAATATCAGCCATGGAGGGCAAATATTTAATGTTCTTAACATTTCTTTTCAGAGTAATCCAGGGTTTCAAGGGTTCCTCTTCAATGAGAACCTCAGCCTGGTCGATTGCCGCCTTATTCCAAGAGGGAACAGAGCATTTAGCCCCGCTTCCTGTGTCTGTGTTCTTATTTACACTTTTCTTTAACACAATCTCGAGAAAACCTTCGCCCTTTTCTGTAAAACGGACGACATTACAATTATTGAATAAATGAATGAATGAATCAATGCTATACATATCACCAGAAGATTCGAAATGAATTACAGCCACCCCGCCCGGTTTCAGCGTCCGTTCGATCTCTGAAGCAAAATTTGCAGAAGGGTCAAAAGCACCAGAGAACTCAAAGTCGAAAGTATTATCTTCAAAAGGCTGTCTCTGCATATCGCCCCCCATAACAAGAGGAGGAGAGGCCACCAGATCGAATCCCACGGCGTCCGAAACACCTATCTCCTTCAAAGCCAGAACCTCATGCCCGTCATTAGCGCCGACGCAGAGCGCTTTTGCATCAGACCTCAGAAGCCCCTCCGCCATTAAGCCCTGAAACAAGACCGTGAACGCCTCGACCTTTCGCCTCCATTCCTTGGTCGTCCAAAGCCTCAGAAGGTCCGGCTCCACCGTCTTGTTCAGTTTCAGCTGAATGTACTCCTCCTGGGACTTGAACGCGTGACGTGGAGGATAGTCTTCTAGGGCACCGTTACCGAAAGGGTTCAGCTCCTGCGCAGCATACAGGAAGCAATTACTCTGCCCACCACAGGCACCATTCTGTGCAATCACATAGACAAAGCGCAAGAGAATAATTGCCACGCCAAACGCCAGGATTCGAACTACAAACCTCCTCTTCTGATGAAAAGAATTACTAGCCTTCGAATCAGAGACCTTATGATTTATCTCCATATCGTTGCAGTGTTTATAATAAGCCTCAACTGATGCCTTTCTGAGACCAAATCCGTGTAACATTTTTTACCCTAAAAAATACCAGTAATATTACAGGGAATCTGAAATCACTCAGAAACCAATCGACGGGTAGCGAAAAAACAAAAAAGGAAAAAAACAGCAACAGAGAAAAGTATGTATTAACGAGAACAGAATCTTGCAGCTGTATGGTTTCCACCCACCAATGCCCCCATTCTTATTTCAGAAATCTGCAACCAGAGACGATCTTGCAATCTGAAAGAAGCCATGGTTGCTCACATCCTCACCCGCTCATTTAAATTACTCAACCAGAACGATACAAATTCTGCGTGGATCGACAATACACACACAAATTCTCTGCAGAAACACAGGCTTCTCTTGTGTCACGCCAGCTCTACTTGATGTATCCTGCTTTATTCCAAAACAAAACTAGCTTTTAATCAAGGGCGGTCTTCCACCACATTCCGCGCCGCGTAACTGACGCCGTTAGGCATCTCTGCCCTCGGGGACGCGTTTTCCATCAGCCCGCGGTTTGCCTGGTCCCTCGTGGGAACTCTATTCCACCTCAATCATCCATGTCATCCACTGCCCATGTGGAAATCCGCGGTTATTGCGCGTTTGTTGTCAGTGCCATTCAAAAGCTGATAACCAAAAAAAAAAAGTAGTGACGTGTAATCTAATCACCACATCTTTTCGTAACTATGGAATTTGCTTTAATTCAACAGACAAATAACTACTTTTACTATTCCCAATCTCACTGGGTCCAAAGAAACATTGCGGTAAAATTCCCATTTTCACTTTAATTTATATGAAAATGGATTGACCATAAAACTTAATTTACGGTTTACACGTCAAATAAAATATTAATAATAAAATAATAGCCCATTGTAATGCGGTTAGGGAACCACGCCAGTGTTTAAGGTTTGAGATAAGCAAGGAGCCCGATTTTTCGGATTTTATGGAATTTGCAATTTGGCGCAAAATATTTGGAATAAAATCAGAAAAAAAAAAGGCAAAAAAAAGACATCGGGAAGGTCAGGGTTCCATCTAGATAAAGCATGTTACTTAATTATTGTCTATCTTGAAGTGACGATGCATGACCCTACAACTTATTGATGCATGCCACCCCACTCACTCCTCTTTTTCGTTCATGGAAAAATATTAAATAATTGAAGATGCTTTGCGTTGCTTCTAAGCTTTCCTTCTAAGCGATTCATTCCATTGCCAAGATGGCATGACCATCTAAAATTCCAAGGAACTTTTGCAATCATATAATGCTTGCATTGGTTGAGGGTATAGACATTTTTATTGGGAGTTGTAAACTCCCATTCTCATATTTATGACACTAATTGCTCCATACACAAGTAATAATATAATATAGAATCACCTAAAACTTAGCTGAAAATATGATTCTAGGTACAAATTATCATAATTAAAATATATATATATATATATATGATTCAGGGTAAAAATTGCAATGACCCAAAAAAAATCAATACATTTGAACAAATGAAACCACAAAAACATCCAAAACCAGCTACTTGAAAGAGATCCAAAACCAACCACTCTAGAAAGATCCATGAGTAAGAGAGTGTAGCTAATTTTTTAAATAATGTCTGGAGTGTAGTAAGTTTTTCAATCCAATGTAGCCTTTTTCCCTTGAATTTTTAAGTGAAATGTATGTGTTTATTGTAAGTTATATTTTTAATGTAATTGATTTAATTTGAATAGATAACTATAATATACTAATATATAGTCCAATTCCAAATCAAAATATACATACCGCATTGTCCAAACTATCTTAGACAGGAAATAACAAGCATCAAACTTAACCCCATAATAGAACAAGTGGGTGGGCCTCCAAACAGTGAACTCGCTCCAAGTGGCAACATCCAAACATTTGGCAAACTCAGTTCCCAGTGGCAACATCCAAACATTTTGCAAACTCAAAATCGTGGTTTCATATGGTTATCGATGGAAATTTGAATACGAAGATGTAGTGAGTCTTACCCTTAGATACTCGGTGTAATATTCGATGATCAAAATTCCACGAGTTTTATTCATTTAAAATAATATAAAAATTTACCAAAATGAAAAGCACGATATGAATTTCCGAAAATTAACTTATTTTATTGTTTGTTGCAGCAAAAAGGTAATACATGACTTTGTGAGTGAATACGTGTTTGCATGAAAACACCAAGGCAACACGTAAAGTTGGCTACCAAAGATACTTGTCTGCATGAAAACACCCGAGCTTGGATACGAAAGACAGATTTCAATTTCATACGGAGAAGTGGCAAGACCTTGATCCTGGTAAATTGATGGATAGTAAGTTGCTTATATGCTGGTCTAGAAAACTATTGAATGTCGATGGCGATGGTGGATGGAGTGTTAAAATCTTGTAGAGTGATGCAGCTGGCCTCTGTAGGGAACAAGTCTCCTTGTGGTCTATCGACTCAGAACTTATTTTCTTGTGCTCTATCAACTCAGAATTGATATGACGTGTAGCTGAAGGTCGAGAGTCTAACTGCTAAGCGATGGATATCTTCTTCTATTCCACTAGCTTCGTTGGTTCATGGGGTCTTTTGGTTCATTGTTTTTCAGACTGCAAAAAGGAAAGAGTGAATCATATCGATCCCTTACCCAAGACAAAGCAACAAGACCGGTCCATATGACGTGAAACTAGCAGTGTTCTCCTCCATCTGGGCTACATTCAAATTAGATGGGCCTAAGCTTCTGACGTTATTAGGTCAAGCTCTTGAATTCAAAGTCAATCGACGCTCAGTTAGTGCAAGAACTACGCATTGTTTCGAAAGGGTGTGTGTATGACAGTGTTGTCACAAACTGTCAGCATGTTTCACGATAATGTATGATTACATATGGTTATGGCAGTCTTATTCATTATGTTGATTTTTTTCGGGCTTATTTCACTTATCTCTACTATTCAACATGGGTGTTGGTTGCAAAATTCAAGTTCGAGTGTGAAAACAATGGTTGAGGCCCAACTCTCTTTCTTGCTTGTGTACAATTTTCTTCCATCCAGCGATAAGCAGAGGTTGTGGGACAGAATCAGCTAACAATATTGAGACCAATAGCCAGTAGCAGTTCTATCGGCAACATTTGAGCTAGTATTCGAGCCAACAACAACATCTAACGTGAAGGCACCACCATTACTACCACCAGATTGAGATTTTCGTATAGAGGGAGATGCTTACTCATTCAATGAGGGTCAAAGGTAAGTCGTTCAAAGGTTCTCAGGTGGTTGATCTAAGGCAAAGATAATATTATGTTTTTTTATATTCATACCTAGCTGGAGCCAGGCTAAGAGAAGGTACAATGGTGGAAATCCATGCCCATTGGCAATCCCGCAAGAGTTCAAAGACGGTCGTAGCTACAGGTCTGCTTATTATTAAGCTTAAACGTTCTCAAACACTCTCGGAAATAGAAAAGGCACTTGCAGCACTCTTAAAACAAACATAAGAGGAAGCTAGGAAAAAGAAAGAAGAAGATGAGCACTCTTAAAACAAACATAAGAGGAAGCTAGGAAAAAGAAAGAAGAAGATGAGGCTGAGAAAAAACGAGTTGAATAAGAACGAAGAAAGAAGATAAAAGAGAAAACTAAGCAAACAGGGGGATAATCACCAAGCCAACAAGTACACACTAGGGAGATAAGGACAGGGAATGGTTCGACAAGATAGATGTTAGGTCCCTATACTACTAGTGTAACCTCTTATTGTTATTAGTGCAACCCTCTTTATTGCATTATTGTGCCCATATAATCCTCATGTTGTTATTATCATGCCCCATAAAAGCCCACTATTGTTATTGTTGTGCTCCTACAATATTATTGTTATGTAGGCTCTAATTGTATTGGGACCCCTTAGACTCCTATATATAGAAAGGAGTTCTTGTCATTTGTATCATCCAAGAATTGTTCATTTGTGTAATGTAAAGGAGGTTGCCCCCTTGAAGAAGTTGCTTTTTAAGTCATTGATCTATCTTTTTTATCTTTTTGTGAGCTGGTTTCATAACATTTGGTATCAGAGCTTTGGATTCTAGTGTTTCGCTGCTCCAAATAGGTCATCGTGACATTTTCGATATAACGTTTTCTCTACGAATTTTCAGAAGCTAAAAAAAAACCATTTGAGCATAAATCGTTCTAAACCTCGGGTCCAAATTTCAGATCTTTTCTCACTATATTTTCGAAGATATGATTTGAGGACGTTAGTGTTTTTGCAAGCTCCATGATTCCATCGCAAACAGACCAACATGGAATTTTCGCTATAATTTTTTTTCTACGAAGGTTCAGACTCTGAAATTAAAACCCATTTGACCTGAAATCTTGATGAAGCTTGGAATCAAATTTCAGACCTTGTTTCAATATATTTTTGGAGATATAGTCCAATACATTTAGGGTTTTTGCAGGCTCCCGAATTACATCCCAAAGAGGTGACTTGGGGAAAATTGCCATAACTTTCTCTTTGAGCATCAGATTGAAATTTCATAAAAAGTTCCAGAAAGAGGATGGCTTGTTGTTTTCTTTGTATCAGTTTCAGGTCTTAAGGTTGAAACAGTGACACGTGGAACTTCGTACAACTTCGCTCTATAATCAGGTCATCGTGGGAGATTTAGCATAACTCTTCCTTGGAGAATCCAATCTTGATCAGACTTGTGGGGTTGGAAAGAGGACTCAGAGGGCTACCGCAGGACGCAATTTCAGACCTTGGAGATCGTAAATTACATAGATACAACAAATTCAATATCAAGCTCCTACAAAGTGAAAAAATGTGTGTAGTTTTTTTAAAATTTTGCATAAATTTGGCTGGACAAATAGTTTAAAGGAATTCAAAGGGCGTGGAAACTAAGATGGATGGTATAGAAGAAAAAATTAAAGGCAACATGGAAGATTTGAAGACAGATTTGACAAAGTTGCTACAATAAATGTTTACCAATGGCGAAAAGGTAGTAAAGGAAACTCATGATGAGAACAAAAGAAATGTTAATCATGGTTTCATAGACACTAACGTTGGATTGAAGACCCACCATGTTCCAAAGATCGATATGAGGAAGTTTGATAACAAGGATCCCGTAACATGGATACTATAGATGGAGCAATATTTCGATCTCCATAATGTGCAAAACACACAAAAGGTATGCATTGCAACTTTATATTTGGAACCAAATCAATTTGTATGGTATCGATGGCTTTTCTCTTGTAAACAATTTGTCACTTGGGAAATTTTTACAGAAGAAATGATAGCACATTATGAGGATACAAAAAGAACACCTTTTTTAGCCAGTTGATAAATCTCAAACAAAAGGGTTCAATGATGGAGCACATTTAGGACTTACGAAAATTGAATATAAGGGTAAAAGATATTACAGAGGAGCATATGATTGATGTGTTCATAGGGACTTTAAAGGATAACATCCAACATGAGGTTCTCCTTTGGGAACCTGATTCATTAGAGAAGGCATTCAAGTTGGCAAGAAAAATGGAAAGCAAAATTATGGCAACAAGGAAGTCTACCACTCACAACAATAAAGATAGCAGTGTTGTTTCTCCTAACCTTTCACCACCTATAAGGTTGACACCACAACAATTGGAAGAAAAAAAAGCAAAAGGGCTTTGTTACAATTGTGATAAAAAATACACTAAAGGTCATAAGTGTGCTGAAAAGAAATTAATTTACATAGATGGGGAAGAGGAGCGAGAAAAGGAACAAGAAACGTCAAAAAAAAGGATATACACCAAGAACCAATCCCAGAGAAAGAAGAAATGAATCTGACCATACCTTGTAATGCATTGACAGGAATTACCACTCCTCAAACTCTCAAGATAGAAGGGCATATCAAGAAGAAAAAGGTAATAATGTTGATTGATTCGGGTAATACCCATAATTTTATTCATTGTAAGATAGCAAAGGAATTGAATTGCTTCCTATATCCAACACCAGAGTGTCAAATAATGGTTGAAAATGGAGGAACCATAAATTACTTTGGAAAGTGCCATAATATCAAGCTATCCATGGGAGAATATGTCTTGAATAGTCCAATGATTTCCATTCCAATGGTTGGTGCAGATGTTGTACTAGGAGTCCAATGGCTACAATATTTGGGTATGATAGCTTTTATTTTTCAAGAACTTTTCTTGAAATTTTTTTGGGAAGGAAAGGAAGTTGAATTAATGAGTATCGAAGGGAAACTGGGAAAGATAATCAGCTCTAACAGCATGACAAAGCTTCTAAATAAAGAACAACGGGGCGTAATTGCACAATTATATTCATTAGAGGTTCCCACATCGAAATCATCTATTTCTCCAGATATCCGAAACGTTTTGGATAATCATTCCAAGGTATTTGAGACTCTGAAAGGCCTCCCACCTATTCGTGATCATGATCATGCTATTCATTTGATTCCAGGAAGTGTTCCCCTAAACATCAGGCCTTACAAATATCCATATGCCGAAAAGAGTGAAGTTGAATGCATGGTTGCAGAAATTTTAGAGGTTGGTATAATTCAACCTAGTCAAAGTTCTTTCTCTACTCCAGTGGTATTGGTACACAAGAAGGATGGATCATGGTGCATGTGTCCAGATTATAGGGAGCTCAACAAGCTTACTATTAAAGATAAATTTCCCATCCCTGTCATTGATGAATGATTGGATGAATTATATAGAGCAATTTACTTCACCAAGTTGGATATTCGTTCAGGATATCATCAAATCAGAATGAAGACTAAAGACATTCCAAAAACAACATTTAGAACTCATGAGGGTCATTATGAGTTTTTGGTCATGCTTTTTGGCCTTACCAATGCACCTTCTACATTTCAAGGTTCGATGAATTCCATTTTCAAACCCTTCCTTAGAAAATTTGTGTTAGTATTTTTTGATGATATACTAACCTACAACAAGTCTTGGAAGGACCATGTTTAACATGTTGACATGGTGCTCAAACTATTGGAGGAGAAACAATTATATGCAAAAATCTCCAAATGTTTCTTTGGAGTACAAGAGGTGGAATATTTGGGTACTTAGTTAGCTCATACCTCATCTTATCATCCTCAATCTGATGGGCAAACTGAGATAGTGAACAAATGCTTGGAAGGATATCTTCGATGCTTTGTATCTGATAAACAAACACAATAGATCAAGTGGTTGCCTCTGGCTGAATGGTGGTATAACACTTCCTTCCATACTGCAGCAAAAATGACTCCATTTATGGCACTTTATGGATATCATCCAGCGTCCATCACATCATATTTAAAATAAAATTATAAGGGTCAAGCAGTGGAAGATCACATCGAGCATCAATAACAAGTTCTCAAACTCTTAAAGGATAACCTCACTTTTGCGCAGAATATAATGAAACAACAGGAAGATCAAAATCACAATGAAAGAAGTTTTGATGTAGGTGACTGGGTATTTCTACGACTACAACCATACAAACAAATGTCCCTCAAGCGAGCTAAGAAGTATAATAAATTATCACCAAGGTATTATGGTCCGTACAATGTGTTACAAAAGATTGGTACTATGACATACAAATTGGAGCTTCCTGCATCTTCTCGAGTGCACCCACTTTTCCATGTTTCATGCTTAAAGAAGGTTATAGGTGAGAAGATATCAGTTCAAACAATATTGCTAGAACTTGAAGAGGAAGGAAAAATCATATTGGAACCAGAAGCAGACACAAAATCAAGAAATCTACAGCGACGAAATCGATCAATTTTAGAGTATCTCATCAAGTGGAAGAACTTACCCACTGAATATTCCACATGGGAGGATGATAATTTTATATAGAAGCATCCAAAGCTACTTAAGTGTTGAGGACAACACTTTTTGAAGGAGAGGGGCATGTTAGGTCCCTATACTACTAGTGTAACCCCTTACGGTTATTAGTGCAACCCCCTTATTGTATTATTGTGCCCATATAGTCCCCATGTTGTTATTATTATGCCACATAGAAGCCCACTATTGTTATTGTTGTGCCCCTACAATATTATTGTTATGTAGGCTTTGATTGTATCGGGACCCCTTAGACATATATATATAGAAAGGAGGTCTTGTCATTCGTATCATCCAAAGAATTGTTCATTTGTGTAATGTAAAGGAGGTTGCCCCCTCGAAGAGATTGATTTTTAAGTTGTTGATCTATATTTTCTATCTTTTTGTGAGTTGGTTTCATAACAATAGATATCAATGCTCTAGGTATTCAACAAGTAATATCCCTCTCTATTTTTATTTTTAGGAGTAAGGTAATAGAAATAACAGTGAAATGTCCAAATCATGAGTGGTTCCCTGTAATTTTTACAACATGAATAGGAAATTTTGATATGAAAAATTTAATCAAAAATAAATGCAGAACTCTTGGTGCTTTAAACAGATGGAAAGTTCATAAGAAAAAACATCAACACCTAGAAGTAGGAAGTCGTAGTGAGTGGCAGTGTACATGGAAGGCATGGTATATGGTATTTTTAATCTTTAGCAGAAACATAACTCTTGGTGCTCTAAACTATTGGAAATTTCATTGGCCTTGAGGTTGGGAGGCACCGCTGCCCTCTCGCGATCAGGTGAAGCTACGCAACTGGTTTGGGTCGACTTCTGTCCTCCTCAGATTTGTTTCTGGGCGACTCTATTTCTGGTCTCTGATGCGAATCAAATAGAATTTACAACATCTTGCTGAAAGAAATCTCATCGATAACTAAATTAAGTGGTGGTTGCATTCATTAGGAGACGTCGACTGCATTCATTAGGAAACTGCGTCGGGAGCCACATAGGCAACTGCGTGTAATCAGCTAATCCGGAGCCACATGCACATTCCCACGAGACATTACATGCAACAAACATTTGATATTAACTAAATACATAATTCTAACTCTATTTCATTAAGCAAATTTTTGTTCAAAATATGCATTTTAACAGTAAGTTTTATTGCCACGGGCCTCGGGAAGAGGCCAAATAAGACCTCAAATCTTTTCATTTGCTAACAGAAAACGTTGTCAATTTTTAATAAGCTGAAAAAAGGTGAACTGAAATATGTGAAACCAAAACTTTGGATTTTGTCATTTGATTTATAAATATTGATGCGCATATCGATGCAAATCAATTCCTATAGTCCCTACAAAACATTGTTCCAATTCAAAGCTTATCTGCAATAGCATTAACTTTGCTCTCCAATCCCATTGTTTCCCAATAGGATTACCGTTGTTTAAATATCATAGCATTAAGGTTGTTCCAATAGCATTAACGCAATGTGTGCATTAATGTTGCATCAAAAGCTCATCACTCTCCAAATTGTATTAAAGCAATAAATTAATGCATGAATTAAACTATTAAATCAACGTTGCTCTCCAATCCAATAAAATAAAGGTTGCTCTAACTTGATTGCATGACAAGCCACACATGGATGTTGTTGTCTTTGTAATAGATTAAATATATATTAATGCAACAATTATTGGAAGAACGATGCATATAAGATCATTGGAGAAACTGCATAAAATAACATTAACCATTGGCCAACACATATAATATATGAAAACATTAATGCACTATAAAGTTGTCCTTAATCTATTGTAAATCACATTAAATTGCAGTGCAAATATTGTCTCTAATGGTCATGGCTTAATTTAGGGCACAAAACCCTAATGTCAGCCTAACACACCATACAATAATTTAATTAAGAATATATGAAATGTAGTTGATTCAGAATATATGGTTATCATATTCCCTCTTGTCGAATATAATGTTGTCATATTCCTTCATATGCCAATAGGATTTGTACTGTTTCTTTAGAGAAATACTAATTAATGAATATACTGACAACATTCATTACATGTGTCACTGTTATCTACCTCTCTGTCTCATGCCATATTTTCTCCTATCAATTTTGCATAGTAAAAATTATAATTCTATTCTCTGCATTCCATCCTAGTGAATCCTTCTTGTGAATCTATATATGCACATTATCTTGGTTCTTTCGTTCTCTTTAGGCCATAGTTTTTTTTCCTTTTTCTTTTATCTCACTACATTATGTCTGAACGCAGGTGAAGGCTTCATTCTAAGGCTTTAATCTTAGTCTTAGAGACTTGTGACTGAAGATCTTTGTCAATGCCATTCAAAATCTATAGTCTATGTTTGTGAAAGTTCAAATCTATTGTTTCATTTATCTAGGGTGTGCTCTCTCTCTCTCTCTTAAATTATCTTTCCTGCAAGTATTCATTCATTCAATCTATACATGTTTCTTGTATAGATTTTGATTTCACTGCAACATTTTCTTCAGATGGTTGTAGTTATTTGACTGATGAGCCTCATTTTCTGCAGCATGTGGTCACTTCTGCAAAACATATAGATAATGTCCTTGGATATAGTATACTTTCTTCTTTTGCAAATGAAATGTCTCTTCAATAGACCATAGCTTTGAATTTGAATGGTTTTTTTTTAGAACAATGGTTAGATCTTGATGAATTAACTCTACGCTCAAACCTTTATGAGATTATGGATCTTCATTTGATCAACAAAAAAATATTTTTTCCAACTACATGGTTGAAACACTTCAAGGGATTTCTTCATTTGATGATAAATACACTTCATCTCTTTATGCATTCACCATGAGGTTAAGTCAAAAATATATCATCAATAAATAGAACATTCAATTCTTTGTGATTATAATAACAACGTTGAAGGATTTAGAGGAATCTTAGTGATGCATTGAAATGCAACAATGTAGCTTGGTCGAATGTTGGCCTTATGATCATAGAACCAATTTCATAGTTTTCTTCAATAGTAGTCTTTTGCAATAATAGAACCAACTTGATTTCTTGACTGATATTTGCATGAAATGACCCTTTACACCAAAATCGTGATATATTAGTTGTTGGACTAGATGTTTTCATTTGGAACTTGCAAATAATATGGTTCAGATGTTGATCTCATGATGCTTCATGATGAAGGCTTCTAGAAACTAGACATAAAGATGTATAGGATATGTTCTTTTAGCCTTTATTGGCAACACATTTGCTTTCACTTTGTATAATTAAAGAGATATCGTGGTTTTTTTTCTCCATAGATCAAATGTTAGTTGAATACATGAGTTATCATAATATACTTTGATCACACCACATACATATTCAGATTCATCAAAGGCTGGAGAATTTTGGAAAATTCTAATGATACAAATATACATTGAGCTAGGCTCATCTTCAACATGTTTTGACTAGATATGCAAATGTTTAACTAGACTATGTACATTTGAGAATGCTTATTTACATGTTTGTTTACATGATATATAAATTTTTGCATAAAATTTTGTATCAAAGAATGAACCTTTGAATGATGAACCTGATTGATGTTGTCTATTCATCAAGAAATTGGCTTGAAGTTACAATTTTAGGATGATCCTTTGTTCTTGTTGCTTCTTGACTGCTTAAAAATCTTGACACAATCATATGCTTCTTGTTCCTCTTCTTTACTCTCTCCCCCTGTAGTCTCCCCCTTATATAGTGCATTCATTTTCATATTCTCTACATTATTTTAGGTTCTTCTTTTAAAGTCAAATTAGTGAGAGGAGTCTGCAAGGACTACCCCTAATTCTCTCCCCCCTTAGACATTCAAAAGGTTATCTAGCAATTGGCTTAGTAAATATATCTGCTATCTCTTCTTGTGTGGGTATGTATTTCATCTTCACTATTTTCCCAACCACTTGTTCTCTGAGGAAGTGGTACTTTATGGGGATATGTTTAGTATTTGAGTGAAGCACTGGATTTTTGAAATATTTATTGGATGTGTATTGTCGCATTTAATAGATATAGGTTCACTGAAATTTGACTTCATATCTTGTAGAGTTTGTTTCATCCACAACACCTGTGTGTAACAAGCAGTCGCTGCTATGTATTCAAATTTTGTTGTAGATAGAGATAACATTGATTATTTCTTGCTTAACCATGCAACCATAGACTCTCCTAAGTAGAATGCACCACCACTTGTACTTTTCCTATCATCCACACAATTGGCCCAGTCTGCATCTATGTATGTTATCAATGTAAAGTTCTTACCTTTTGGGTACCATAGTCCATATTTTGTAGTCCCTTTCAAGTATCTGAATATCCTCTTTGTTGTTAGTAGATGACTCTATTTAGGTGTTGATCGATATCTTTCCACTAATACGACTGCCAACATTATATTTGGGTTAGAAGCTATTAGGTATAGCAAACTCCCTATCATAGATATGTAAAGCTTCTAATCAACATAAGGTGATTAATCATTTACACATAACTTGGATCTAATTTCCACAAGGGTTGATACTAGTTTACAGTTTTCCATTTAGAACTTTTTCAACATATAGTTTAGGTATTTCTCTTTAAAAATAAATATACCTCCTACATTTTGTAGGATTTGCAGCCCTAGGTAAAAGGTAAGTTCTCCAATCATTTACATCTCAAACTCAGACTTCATCTCTTCAGCAAACCATTTTACTATATGATATTTATTGCTACCAAACATAATATCATCCACATACACAACCACAATTAATAATTCTTCTCCAACAGTGTTTATGTACATATTACTATCATCTCGTTCTCTCTTGAAGCCTTGTTTTTGAAGATACTTGTCCATCCTAAAGTACCATGCCCATGGTGCTTGTTTATGACCATACAATGCCTTATTTAACATACAAACATAGTTAGAATTATCTGATAATAAAAATCCCTCAGGTTGTTCCATATGGATTTCTTCCTCAAGTTCTCCATTCAGAAAAGAAGATTTCACATCCATTTGGTATACTTTGAAATCATTATAACAAGCAAAGGCCAAAAACATCCTAATTTTTTCCAATCTTGCCACAGGTGTAAAAGTTTTTTCATAGTCAAGACCTTCTACTTCTGAGTAACCGTTGCATATTGGTCTGTCTTTGTTTCTAACGATTTATCCCTATTCATTCATTTTGTTTTTGAATACCCATTTTGTACCAATGACATTATTTCCATCCAGTCTTGGTGTCATTTCCCAAGTCTTGTTCTTTTCAATTTGATCTAACTCCTCGTTCATAGCATCTATCCATATTTTTTCTTTACTTGCTTCATCAAAGTTCTTTGGTTCAATCTATGACATAATAACAATATGAGCTTGGTCTGTTTTCTCTACAAGTGGCCTCCTTATTTGAACTCCTTCACTTTTATCTCCAATAATATGACTATTAAGGTGATTCTTTTGAACATGCATTCAGGGACCTTTTGAATGAGTCTTTGTCCTTTTTAATTCTTCATTCTCTTGATTCTCAAGATGATGATCTGGTGGATTGATAAAATCGATGTTCTTGTTCTTATCGGGAAACTCTTCATAAATCTTACATCTATACAATCCACAATCTTATGCAGTCGCTTATTATAGCACCTATTTCCCTTACTTTTTGATGAATACCCCAAAATTATTACTTTATCTGATCGAGCATCAAACTTCATAACTTTTCATCATTGTTTGTGATATAGCATTTATTTCTAAACACTTTAAAATGTTTGATTGAAGTTGGCTTATCGTGCCACAATTCATAAGTTGTCTTGTTACAATTTGGTCTCAGATGTGCCTTATGAAGAATATGAACCGTTGTAGGTACTGCTTCTGCCTAATGGATATGAGGAATGTTTCTCTCTTGCATCATGGCTTTGGCCATTTTTTGAACATATATATTATGTCTCTCTGCAAATCCATTATGATGTGGTGTGTTTGCAATAGTATATTTCATTTTTATGTCAAGTTAATCACATAGGTATGCAAACTCATCTGAAGTAAATTCACCTCGTATGTCTAAACTTATACACTTTATCTTGCACTTTGTTTGATTTTCTACGAATGCCTTGAATATTTTGAACTTCTCAAATTATTGTGACTTATTTCCAAGGAATGCTACCCATGTCAATCTAGAATAGTCATTAATTACTAGCATGATATATTTTTCTCCTCGCGGTGCTTATGTTCTGGAAGGACCACACAAATCCATGTGTATTAACTACAAAGGCTTACTACTTGACAACTTATCCTTGACTTTAAATGAAGTTCGAGTCTGTTTGCCCATTTGACATGACTTGCAAGTAGAGTTTTGAGATTTCTTTATATTTGGTAGATCTTTGACTTCTCTCTTCTCACTAAGCCTAATGATGTTATAAACATTGAGATGCCTCAATCTCCTATGCCATAGCCAAGGCTCATCTTGTTCGTTGATGTAGCACTCTTCCAATTATCTTCCTTCAAAATCTATACATTATTTTTTGTTAGAACTCCTTTAGCCAAAACCTTTCCAGTAGTTATTGACCTAATTTCACAATCATGGGATCTAAAGAGAACATCATAGCCCCTATCACACATTTTACTTTCACTCAGAAAATTATGTTTTAGACCATCCACAAACAGTACATCCTGAACCTTTCATCTTCCATTATTCATACTGATTTTACCCTTTCCTCTAATTCTTCATGCTTCATCATTTTTGAATGTGACATTTCTGGTTTTAATTTCATCTAGAGATACAAACTTTATTTCATATCCTATAATATGTCTAGAGTAGCCACTTCCCACATACCATTTACTGTTTTGATCTTAAACATATAGAACTTGGCCATACTTATCAACTTTCTTCTCTTATTTCTTCTTTATCCAATGCATACATTCATTTGTTATGCAATTTTTCTGAGATTGTGATCTACCATTTTTAAGCTGACATTCAAATGACTTATGCCTAAAATTGTGACAGTAGAAACACTAAGTGATATCAAAGAGAGGGGAAAGTGGGTTTCTATCCAGATTCATGTTTGTTTTGATGTCTGCAAATCTATTGTTAGCTTCTCTTCTTTAAGGATCCCTAAGCTCATTCCTTCTGACATAATCTTTGTAATTTGTAGCTTTATGTCCATATTTTTTACAATAGTAACAATACCCATAAAAGAAGTTTACATACCTAGTAGTGGACACTTGAGGATATAACCATCTTGCCATTTGATAATCTTGTCTCCCGTAGAAGTATGATCTCTGATAGCTTATCGTTTGTTTGTCCACTTATTTTGTTTGCTATAATTTGTTGAAAGTGTTTCTTTGTTGCTGCTCCTTAGATGTAATGTTTCCTTGTTGTGGATTAGATGTGTTGCTCAAATTCTTGTTCTCAGATTGATGAGGACTGCCATTATCTCCCTTGACAACTTTTACAAAAGTAATTTTCATTGTATCCTCTATCTTACTTTCACTGGATTCTCCTTTGTAGCCTAATCAAACTTTCATAAGTGAAGACCTCTAAGAATTTAATATCACATCAAAATTTTCAAATCCTTTTATATGTTGAAGATTCATATTTAGTTCAGTTTGTGCCTTCTCTAGCTTTTTCTTCAAGGTTACCACCTCTTCTTCCAATCTTTCACACTCTTGACTTTTCTCCTTTATTTGTTTAAGCATAATATCCTCTACCTTCTTTTCCTCTTCTAATTCAACTTTCAACTTGACAAGCTCTTCTAAATTTGACTCTTCATTTTGTCTTTTTGTTTCTTATTCTTCTCTTTTAGTCTATCTATTTCTTCTAGGGCACTGATCAACTCCCCCTCAAGGTCTACTTCACCTTCTTCTTCTTCTTCATATTCATTAATTTCTTCCTCCAGATATTCTAAGGTCATCAACATGAATTCACTAGTTCCATGTTCATTAGAGGATTCATTAGAGATTTTAGATACACTACTATCTTCCTAAGCATTTATTTTTAAACTTGTTCTCTTTCTGCATTTTATTATACTTGTTCTTTTCTTTCCCTCTAAATTAGTTTTCTTCTATCTTGTAAGGAAATTTGGAGGCATAATCCCCAACTCTTCCACAATTGAAACGCTTAAATGGAGTTTTCATTTGTACTTACTTCTACCTTTCTTCAATATTCTGACAAACTTCGCCTCTTCTTCATAGGAGCCTGAGAAAGAACATTCCTTGTCTTTTGTAGTCTTGTCTGCCTTAAAAGTTGCATATCTTGTAGTTGACTTTCCTTTTGAAATTCTCATATCGTATGTTGTCAAGGAACCAATTAGTTGAACCCTGTTTAGAGTCTTAAAGTTGGATGTCTCTTCTATTTCTAAAGCCTTAGGATTAAATTTTGAAGGTGATAACCTCAATATTTTTTGGATTGTTACACTCTCTCTGATTGTTTCTCCTAGACCCATCATGACATTAACAACTTCATCTACTGTAAGGAAAAAATTAGCAATATCTTCATCTTCATTCATTTTTAATGTCTCAAACTGCATTCTATATACTCGTAATTTGGCCATCTTAACTTTGGTATCTCCTTCATGAATATTTTCTAGTTTATCCCATATCGCTTTAGCAATTTTACAGTGCATTACCTTAATAAATTTGGATTCACTTAATACACTAATAAGAGCCTTCATAGCCTTTGCATTGGATGTAAATTCTAGTTTGTGATCTTTGTCACTATTGATTGTCTTTGGTTCTTCATATCCCACCAACACAGTAACCCAAACTTCTATTCCAAGAGACATTAAATATGTCTTCATTCTCACTTTCCATAATGCATAATTTGTGCCAGTGAATAAAGGGGCTTTATTTTTTGAGCATCCTTCCTGACTGGTCATTCTAATGATTTAGGACCTCCTTCTAGTTGTTAGAATGATACTGAAGGAACCTGGCTTTGATACCAATTGATATATGCTTGGAAATGACTGAGAGGGGAAGTGAATTAGTAATGATATATTTCTAATTATTTAACTCAACTTAATCTCTCTTTTTTTATTATCTTCTTATGAAACTAATGACTTATGTATATGTTCAATTATTAATGTTTATTTTGCAGCTGTGAGAGAGAGAGACATTTGCATATATACTTATTCAAAATTCAAGAGAATTCACACAACATTCAACAAGCAACACATGAAGACACCAGATATAAGTGGAAACCCATAAGGGCGAAAACCACAACTTGTTTGGCTAAAAGTTATGTGACTCACAACCTCCTACTCCCCTATTACATCAAATTTTTTGTAGGCTCCAACCTACAAGAAGTTGCTACTTCAAGGAAGCTCCAGCTCCCACAAAGTTTTCTACAGACTACAACCCACAGGAGGCTCCTACCTCAATAGGTACAACCTATTCTTTTTCAAGCTACAACTTGAAAGGAGATTGAAATATCCAAATCACAATAAAAAGTTAAGGTTTTTGGTTACCTGATATCAATTTATGCCATCAAGTCTGTTGCTCATCTTCTCTACTTCTCTTCTTCAATTATGTTCCTTTTCTGCTACTTTTCTCTTCTTCTCCTCACCATAATGTTGCTCATGATCCCTCTCATACAAACTTCTTAACATCAAAATTTATTTTCTCATTCAATAATCTATCTTTTATATGTATATCTCATCGGTTATTTTCATTCTATGTAGGAATATGAAATGAGGAGTTGTCTCTTGGTCTTCTAAGGTTATTCACAGTCTGCCTTTTTTTTTTCAAATCTAGATCAGAATTTTGTATCATACAATAGAGCTAAAATAATATAGGCTAGCAACAATTACTGCAAAAGACAAATCATGAAATTTTTTTCAGATTTGTATCAGCGAGATGTTAATGCTTTTGAGATTCTTGTTTAATAAAAACATATATTTTATAGCTTATGTCTCAAGATATCATGTGCCATTTTTCATTTTAATGGTATGCCATAAATCAAGATAATCAATCAACATATTTAACAATTTTCAACCTTTGCGCTTCACATCACTTATCAACCTTCAACATAAATCATCCTTAACACAATCAACAACAATCCTTAACGACATCAAGCATCTTAACATGATTATTTGACATCAATTCCAACATTACCAACAAATAGACCCTCTTGAAGAAAGTCAACCCTGAAGAATTAGATTTGTCTCACTTGTTGGACCTTAGAGACAGTTATTCAACTGAAAAATAACCAATGACCAGGACATTTTCAAAATTTTAAAAGGTCATTAAAATATTTGTCTAGAGAAAAAATACCTGCATGTGCAATGAAAACTTAATCTTGGAGAAAGAACTTAATAACCAGACTATCCCTTTATTAATGATTATAGACCTCAGAATATGTTGGTGGAAAGAGGAATTTAAAGGAGTTAGGGTTTATAACTTGGGTTGCCAAGAATCCAATGCCTAAACCCTAAGAAAGAAAATATGAATGATATAAGCAAAGAATGAAAACGTTGAAGCAGTGGAGAGCCCTTTAAAGTTTCTCTAAATAAAAATCACAGAAATTTTCTGCAACTCCTAAAGAAACGTAAATAAATCTATAACTTATTAAGAAGACCAACTACAATCATACACTAGCTTCATAGGAAGAAAATAGAGATGAAATTCACATAAGAAATGAAGCACATATTGTAATCTACCAATAAACTAGAATCAATCTAGTAATCTTTATTATCTCCAAGGAAATATGACATTACAAAATAGCTCAAAATTTTACAAAATCTTCGAACCCTTTTCTTGAGGTTCCGTGTCTTTAAATATTACATCAAAATTAGTTACAAAAGTAATTATTAAAACTCCTTAACTATTTTAACCACTTATAACTAAAGTTATCCTAATAAAAAAATTTAAATACAAAACTCTCTAGTAAGGAGAAAAATGATGATTTTTGACACTAACAAAATTAAGTAGAAAAAATTCATTGATTAGGTTGATCAAGCATCAGATCCACAACTTCTACTTCTATAAGTGTAATCATTATTTCACATCTATGCCATATTTCTTCATTTTTGAAACTAATATGCAAGTAAGTCTTAACAAACCATCTACAAGTTTGAATTTTTGGAAGAGTTTGGCTTGGCGAGGAACAAACTCTTCAACAATGAGAGGAGTTGAAAATCATGATGAAGATAGTTTACAATAGTTTGGCCTCTTAGAGTTTCAGATGCTTCAGGATCTTTGTCACCCTGAATTTGTGCACTTGCCAACATTTTCTCATATGTCTCCCAAGAAATCAACTTATCATTCTTATCCCAACAATTTTGAAATCTTGCCCTTGTTCTTTTATCAAACCTGTTATTAAATGCAACCACTGCACTTTGTACTTCTTCCTGTTGATGGCAAGCGTAGACATGGAGGAGGTTCTTCATAATCATTTTTCTGACTTATGAAATAAAGGACACTCTATCAACTACATCAAAAACTATGGGTTCATTTGGATTTCTTTCATTCAAGTATTTTATAATCTTCCTTTCTTTGGGAGCTTTATCTCCTATTTCTTTGCTAATTCTTTTTATAACTAGTTGTGATTTTGTTAGATCCTTATAATACTAGTGCATCCCCCTTATTGTTATCGTTAGTATAACCCCATATTGTTATTGTTGTGCCCATGTATCCCCCATATTGTTATCGTTGTGCCCATGTATCCCCCATATTGTTATTGTTGTGCCCCATAGAAGCTTACTATTGTTATTGTTGTTCCCTTACATTATTATTGTTATATATGCTCTAATTATACTGTGACCCCTTAGACTCCTATATATACTGTTAGCTCTTGAAATTTCACCTAGGCTGAGATAGACAAATCTCAAGGCTACATCAAACCATTCAGCCTCGTAGCTAGCCCTACGAGGCAGGAGAAGGCTCTCTCCGGTCAAACTCGGTGGATTTTTCAATAGGATGAGCTGACCAATTAGAAACACTGATATTAGGCTAGTAAACTGATAAGGAGGGTTGATTTAAAGTTTTTGGGGTTTTTGGTGGCAATTGGAGGGAGTGCAATTCAGGGTGCGGGGATTGAGCTCAGTTTTTGCAGGTGGGTCTTTGGGGCAAGGTAGGAGTTTGTGCTGATGCCTTTAGCTGAGATAGATGATCAAGGAAGAAAAAAGAGAAGCTAAAGAGGGCAAACAATGACTTTGAATCCTCTCTAGACAGTGGAAAACATAAACATTAAACAAATTTGAAAGCTGAGCATGGCAAGCATGAATTCAAACTTTATCACTTCATTTGTTTAATAAGCTGCAATAAAGAAAGAGATGGAACACATAAATACACTTACAATTACAATAAGAGAACACACCATCAACACAAGAGTCCACAAGAATCCCAATGATGTCTGCAAAACCCTGGTCTTCCTTTTCCTCAAATTGCAGAGATACAAGTAAAATATACAATAGGAGCTTCTCCCTCAAGAGTCCAACCATGAAAATGAGCAAGAGAAGGCATAATATAGATGATCTAACTCCTTTCCCCACCTCTAGGGGTCGAGCTCAGCTTCCTAGGAGCTGTTTCAACTAATTCTAAACTGAGCACTAGATAATAGGTAGTCAAAACAACTTGCCTCTAAAACTTAGGAAACCTATCCATGCATTAAATTTTTACCATTTACATTCAAGAATCTTCTAGAAGTGATCAAGGAGAGTAAAATCATCATAGAGCCATGAAAATTACACAAAAATCCATCATTTACATGCCCAAAACATTAAACCAAGTGAAAACAGTGTTTTTCTGGCCGAACTGGTCAAAACAGGCAAAATTCCCTGACGGGTCGCGCACATTGAGAGGCCTGTTTGGGGGCCTTCCCGGTGTCCAAATCAGGTGCAAGATAGCTCGTTGGAAAGGTCTGAGAGTCTACTTTCGATCCCCACCGGAATTTTTGAATTTGGAGTTGATTTGACCCCTAAAAACTCAATTCTCCCAAGACAGCTTTCTGCAACTCAAAATAGGGGCAGAAAGTCAAAATTTGCATGTGTTTTGACCCTTTGGAGGCCCAAATCTCCATAAAAACTGAAGTCCATCCACAAGTAGGTGTAACTTTGCATGAAAATTCCAAAAATTCTGAGTTTTCCCCGTTCTGAGTTGCCCCCATGTAGGGTCGCGCGCGGGGTGAGACCCGTTAAAAGGCCAAAACCTGTCAATTTCCCAAAAATGCCAAAAATGCCTCAAAACTTTCAAAATTTCTTGTGCTAGCTGCTAGGAAGAGGCTAATGAGTATCATGGTGAGTGAGAGAAGCCTCAGCCAAGATACAGAGTGGGTTGGTCTTCTTCTTCCTCTTGCGGGCATCGGACAACCTTCTTTGGAACATTTTCATCTTCGCCTTGCAAACATGCATCCTCGCCCAATAATGATTCTTCATGTTCCTTAGCAGCCTCTTGTCCTGGTTGGCCTTCTCCAACAGCCTCTCCAAGCGAGCATTCTCCTGAATGAGCAAAGACTCCCGGTCAGCAGGCAATGGGTCACCGGGCCTCCTACGGTTCAAAGTTCGATCACTGCGGATCCTCCATAGCTCATCAAGTTCTTTTTCCTCTTCTAATTGTTTGTTGCGCTGCTCTAGATAAGCGATGGTCCATTGAGCCATTTGGAGCTTCTGCTGCAACACGAGGTTCTCCTCCTCTCTTTGTCTAATAATCTCATAAAAATCTGAAGAAGGAGAGCGGGCATCAAGGTCAATGAAATCATCATGTGTATCACCAGCTCTCTCATCCTCAACCATGGGCTGCTTGCCCTCCCGCACTGCCTCTGCTGATGAAGAATGCGAGGCCCCTTCCACCTGGTGTGGAGATAACACTCGCTGCCCTGAAGATGATGATGAGACCCCTTCCACCTGGTGTGGAGATAACACTCGCTGCCCTGAAGATGATGACGAGACCCCTTCCACCTACTGTGGAGAAAGTACTCGTCGAGCTGCTGCAAACAAGGCCCTGTGGCCTCTCTGGTAGGTGACCTGAGGTGAGGAAGCAACATGTCTCGGAATAGTGATCTCGGGCTGGTGAGATGGACCTCCCTCCTCATAAATGACCTCTGGCTCCGGCAGTGGCTGTGGTGGCGCTGTGAAGAACTCATGGGAGATGAACTCTTCCCATGGAATGCCCTGCTGACTCAACTGATGGGAAACAATGAACTGGATGAGACCATAGTGACATAAACTCCTAAACTGTTGGGCTGGGGTCTTCCTCTGTAACATAGGCACCATCCTCTGAATATTCTGAAAGAAGAAAACCGGGATGTTCATCATCCTCACTCGGGTAAAGTGCATCAACAGGCGGATGTGATAAGAGTACACCTGTGAAAACCTGCCCTCACATGTAAAGTAATGCATGATGAGTCTCAAGATCGGAGCATACTCTCTCCGGAGAAATCTGAAAGGAAAGACCCCCGACAAGTGTCTCATGAATGCTGGCATGACATATGGCTCAAAATGAACAAAATCCAACACTTTACGCTTGGGCCACACCTCACCCACATTTGGTATCCCGGTAGCCTCTGAAATCACTTCCGGAGACAACACAAAGTTCACTCCTGCCAGAGTGACCTGCCCATCATGAAGGTGCAAAACAAATAAGCGGGCCAACTCCCTGTGGTGCTGGATCTAAGCAAGCCTCTCGCAAAACTGAAAACATGACATATACCGAAAGTAATTCACTGCCAAAGGACAGGCCTGCAATTCTGCCAATGAGGTGGGCTCCTCTCTCTTATGATGACCACCTTTGCCCCCCCTACGAGGCCTCCGCTGTACCTCAACCTCTGTAGAAGAAGACTGGTCATCACCTTGCTCATAGGTCTCGGTGGTTGACATGGTGCTTTTGAGCAAAGTGGAGAAAATAGACAAAGTAAACTGCTGCCCTTGCCTGCAAAAATGCTGAGTTGTATGTTGTTTTCAAGGGGAAAAAATCATGAAGGAAATGTTAGGGGAGGGGATTTTTTAATAAGGAAAGGGAAACATATGAAAACAGGGAATTTTCAAGGGACAATTCACAAACTGTCAAACATATAATCTCATCTTAATCAGCGGGAAATCATTTGCAAAGAAATGTTTTTATTAGGGAAACATGGATAATAATAACCAAGGGAAATGACATGTATGCTCAACAGTGGGATGGGACAGCATAGATAACTTGCTCATTTGATTTCTGCCTTTCACTGTACATCATAAGGCACACTCTGTTTTTTCAAAGGGGTTCATGTACATTTGATGCTAGGGGAAAAGGGCTTCATTGACAAGGATATTAGGGGATAGAAGGGAAAACATGGTTTTTGCTTTTTAGGACCACATCAACATTACTTTTGATCAAATATACATAGCAATATTTCCTTTGCTTTTGTTTATATACACAGCCACATTTTCTTTATTTCTTGTTTTGGCATTTTATCATCATATTGCTTTCTTTTTTGCATAATCATTTTGTTTTTCTTTCATAGCATTTTGTTCTTTTTGCTGTGTGTGTTTTTATATCACAATGGAGGGTATTAGGGTTTTGTGAATGTGTTTAGGGAGGGATAGGGTTTGATACTTGGAAGGAGAAAAATTTCATATTCTTTGCAAATAAGATAAGATAGAGACATATGATGACAATTGTGAAATCAATGGGGAAACATGGAGGGAACATAAATGGGAATTAAAACCTTGAAAAAAACACCAAACCCTAGCATTATGCCTACATTGACAAGCAATCACCAAAATCTATTTTCTTTGCATTCTTAGTGATAAAAACATATAAATGAAAGCTCATTATTCACCATTCATCAATTCATCAAGTGTATAGACCCTACCTCGGTCGATTTTGCAACTTAGAGGGCGATTGGACAAAATTTGGGGCGGTTTTGGTGTCAACAGCTTGACGGGTCGCGCAGGGCACCCAACGGGTCGCGCACAGCCCGACGGGTCGCGCCCGTTACAAATCAACACTGCTGGGAGGCGCCTGACGGGTCGCGCACCGCCCAACAGGTCGCGCACAACCTCTGACGGGTCGCGCACCTGAAACTGGTTCAATTTCTCTGCACTTTGCCTCCTTTCGCCTCTTCGCCCTATCACTTCTTCTTGCAAGCTCTTTGGATGCATAATGAGGGTATTGAGAGGGAATTTGACTCTTTATAAGCTCAATTTGAAAAAATTTACTTACCAAACCCACTTTCTAATGTTTTGCCTTGACACTTTCTTTTAACACTGTTTTGAGTTTTCTTTTGTTCTGAACTTGACTTTTTGGGTGCTTTAGCTCCGTTCTTTTTGCAGGTAGACCATCTGATGGACTCTGGCGAGGAGACCAGGGTTATTGCCGGCATTTTGAAGAATTTTTGAAATTTCCTTATTGCTTTACAAAATTGACATGACCTTGGCTTTAAAAACAGGGTTTTTAAATCCAAGGTATAAATAAGCTGTACATGATGAAAAATATCAATGAAACATATTTACATACCTCCTTCTGGCTTGCTGGGGACTCATGGACCTCTGACTCATGATCTTGCAATGACATTTGACTGAAACCCTAGACCTAAGACTTTGGACTTCAAGACAAAACAAAACAAGTGTGACACAAGCTCATTAACTGATATGACCTGATCCAGCAAAGCCAAGAAGGGAACAAGGACCGGCTCCTTCATCAGTTTTATGGCATGCCTAATGGAATGCAAAACTGACATTGATGAGACTCCTACTTATGCATATGCAAAGAGTTTTTTGATCACCGATGGAGGGCATCATGACCGACACTAACATTGGCTCCAATGGGGATGGTAGCTCCTTGGAGGTGCCAAGAACCTTAGACCTCTGGGAGAGCAGACCAGTGCCTTATTTATCGGGCAATGGAGTCAACTTGTACACACGTGACCAAACTTGAAATGACTATATTGGACTTGACTATGAACTGAAATTTTCAAAGGACTTCGACACAAACAAACTAACTTTTGCAGAAAATAAACAATCTAAAAACTTCACACCAACTAATCACCATCCTTAGAATTATAGCCTTCACCGCGGGCCCCAAACTAAGGATGAGAGATCAGTTCACACTTGCTGTAATATGAAAGGAAACCAGTAATTACAATGAGGATGATTGGAGCAGAAATTGCTCAAACATGATACCTTTTCAGAAGCCGGCCATTCACCGACCCACCGGGACATTCATCACCATTCATCTCTTTGAGAAGGAAAGCATTGGGACCACGATATGCAGCAATCTTATAAGGACCTTTCCACAAATTATCGAATTTACCGTGCTTACCTTTGTCCTCATTTCGGGCATCCCATCTCAAAACGACATCTTCCAGCTGAAAGTTTTCCGACTTTGCCTTCTTGTCATAGATTTTCTTGATGCGCTCTTGCAACCTCAAAGAATTTTGGAGAACCTCTTCCCTTGTTTGCTGCAAGTGAATCATTTGATTGATTCGCCTTTGCATTGGATCCGGATCTTCACCCGCCTCTTGAAGCAATCTCGCGACCGGTACACTAAGTGATGTTGGAAAAACTGCATCAATTCCATAAACGATTTCAAATGGCGACATGCCAATTGACTTCTTTTGACTTACCTGATCAGCCCACAATGCATTTACCAACTTCTTGTGCCAACTTTTCTTGTTAATTTCCAGCATCTTCTTGATAATGTTCACTAGTGACTTATTTGACGATTCGGCCAGCCCATTACCTTGCGTATGATAAGCCGTGGAGTGCCCCAAGCTGATGTTATACTTATAGCAAAAATCAACCATCTTCTTGGACTTAAATGCCGCTGCATTATCTGTGATCAATTTGAATGGACAGCCAAAACGTGACAAGATATTATTCTCAAGAAAAGAAATGATTACCGAATCCGTGGCCTGTCGAGTGGGAATTGCCTCTATCCACTTTGTGAAGTAATCGGTGGCAGTTAAGATCCATCGATGCTGCCCGGATGATGCTGGGTGGATTTCGCCAATAAAGTCTAAGCCCCACTGCTGAAATGGTGCGCTGATTTCCACCGGTTTGAGAGGCAATGGCTGCAACCTTTGCTTCCCTTGGAATATTTGGCATTCATGGCAGCTTTTCACCGCTTTGTACACATCAGAAAATAGAGAAGGCCAATAGAAACCAGCCTGCAAGATCTTATTGGCTGTAGTTTTCCAAAACAAATGACCTCCATAGTCGCCTTTATGGAAATCCTCTACTGTTGCCTTTGCTTCCTCTTCAACCAAACAATTCAGCAAGATGCCACCAGGATCTTTCCAATAAAGTGCAGATTTCATAATGCAAAACTTAGCAGCCTTTAGCTTCAATGTTCTTGCTTTGTTTCTTGACATTCCACGAGGTGCGGATACATTTTGAAGCACATAAACTATATCAGCATACCAAGGAGAAGTAATAAAAATATCCGATACCTGAACCGCTGAATTTTCTTCATCACCATCAGATAAGGCAGCAATCAAGTTGATGTCAAGGGCATGAAGGTTTGTTTCAGCCATCAACTTTGCGAGACCTTGGCCTTTAATCAGCTTGGTAGGCTTGATTTCAACATCATATTCCAAAAGAGCAGCAATCCACTTACCCCTCCTACCTTCCGGCTCCGTTTGTACCAAGACATCTTTTACGGCTGCACTAGGAACATATGCCAATACATGAGAGTTGAGTATGTATACCCGGAAATCTTTCAAAGCCTTAATCAGTGCCAACGCTTGCTTCTCAATGATATTATAATTCAGCGCCCCGTTTCTTATGATTCGGCTGAAAAATGAAATTGGCCTCTCAACTCCTTCTCTCTTTTGCATCAATACGGCTGCCAATGTATGCTCAGAAGCGAAAGAAAACAAAATGAAATCCTGAGTATAATCGGGGCTGATCAAGGTTGGGGCTGAAGACAAGATTACCTTGATTAAATTGAAAGATTTGACCGCCTCCTCGGTCCATTTGATCTCGCTGTCCTTCCGAAGCATATTGGTTATCTCTCTAAGGTGCTCTGCAAGGTTAGGAATGAAGCGGCGCAGAAAATTTAATTTGCCATTAAAAGATTGTATTTCCTTCTTGTTTCGGGGCTGCTCTAGCTGCTGAATTGCTTCCACCCGTGCAGGATCAATTCGAATACCATTTTTGGAAATGATATGTCCCAGCAACTTGCCTTCACTCATGGCAAAAAGACTCTTTTTCGGATTCAAGGAAATGCCATATTTTCTGCATTTTTGGAACACTTTAGTTAAATGAAACAAATGCTCTTCATCTGATTTGGAAAACACGGTTAGATCATCAAGATAAACAACTAAGAATATATCCTTTTCATTGGCAAAGGCCATATCCATAGCTCGCTGAAATGTGGCACCCGCGTTCTTCAACCCAAATGGCATTTTGGCATAGTGAAATGTTCCCCAAGGTGTAGTGAAGGCTGTCTTATCACGATCATCTTCGTGCACTAAAATCTGATTGTAGCCGGAGTATCCATCTAGCAATGACATCCTTGAAGCGCCCACTACCCGCTGCAATATGTGGTCCATTTTGGGCAGCGGATAGTTGTCCTTGAGAGATACTTTGTTCAAATTTCTGAAGTCTATGCACAAGCGTATTTCACCGGTTTTCTTTCTCACAGGCACTAGATTGGAGATCCAATCAGAAAAGCGAATAGGGACTATAATTCCAGACTTGTAGAGCCTATTGACTTCCTTCTCGATCAAAGGCAGCAACTTGGGATTGATCCTCCGCAACTTTTGCCGAAAAGGCTTTTGATTTGGCTTTATGGGAATTGAGTGTTGAATAAAGCTTGTATCATAGGTCCTTAAATCTGAATAATCCCAAGCAAACACATTAGAAAACGATGACAATAATCTAATGTATTGATTCTTTACCTTGGGCGGCAATGCTTTTGATAACTTCACCATCTTTGGATTCTCGGCTGTCCCAAGGTTCACATCTTCCACACCTTCGTCTGTTGGCATCAAAGTTGGCTTGCGGGCCACATCATCTTGATCAAAAAGTTCTTCTAAAGGAATCAGCCCTTTAGGAATATAATTGTCTTTCAGCTGCAAAACATCCATTTGATTCACTCCTTCAGGCTCCATATCTATTGAGATTTCTTCAAATTTACCTTCTCCATGCAAGAAGTCTTTGATCTCTTCGTCATCTTGGAAGACTTGCCAACACCTTTGATTATCCGGGATTGTAGGACGATGCTTCACATAGATTTCGAACTTGTTGCTTGAATTCATTGGTATTTTCAAATTACTTGCTGCCTTTGCCAATGCATCCGCAACACCATTTTGAATCCGGGGCACACATGTCAAGGTATGTTCTGAAAACTGCTTCAAAATGTCTAGAACAGCATTGCGATAAGCCCGCATACGTGGGTGTTTGGCTTGAAATTCCCCCTTCACTTGTTTGATAACTAATTCGGAGTCGCCATAAACCGCTATCTTCTTTTCTTTCAACTTTCGAAGGATTTTCAAACCAGCAATAAGGGCCTCATATTCCGCTTCATTATTCGAACAATCAAAAGCCAATTTGTAAGAACACACCCGTACCTTGCTTGGAACTTGGTTAGGGACTGAAAATGGACTATGAATCCACACACCTATACCAGCTCCATCGCTGCCCACTGCACCATCAAAATCCATGGTCCAAAGACCATCCTCATCATCTTCCAAGGGCTGCACTTGTGATGTTGTTGCAGTCATGATTTGCTGCCCATTTGTTTCAGCGATTGACCTTATGACAACAGTCCTTTCTTCACTTTCCGTTCTCAATACTTCTCTGAAATTTTCTGCAATGCCTGGGATATCTTCTACCTGAACTAACTGACTATCTACCTCATTAAAATTATCAGCAAATAAAACATAAGATTCTAAATCTGTTTGTACATAATTTACAGGATGATTTACTGGCTTTTCCTTGCTAGTAATCATATACTTCATCTTTTGCTCTCGATACACTTTCCTCATCTGACCAAACACCGGAATAGTAGCATATGAAAAATCAAGCTGAAGGGTACCTTTGAGCTTGGATCCCCATGACCTCGAAAGCAGCATGCCAAATCGTGGAGGAATGTCCGCCACTACCACGTCCATCAATAGGTTCTTTGCTGGAATTTGATCCAGACTAACAACCAAATCTTTAATCAAGCCAATGCATCTAACCCGGCTGGAATCAAATGAATATAAATGATGGTACTTTCGAGTAATATCAAGCCCCAACTTCTCCATATTTGCCTTGGGCATTAAATTATGTGACGCTCCCGAATCAAACATGGCATTATGAAGCACATAATCATGTATTCTCAAGCTGATATAGAATGGAGGAACATCACTCTCGGGAGACTCACCATTTAGAGCTGGCCCAAAGATCAATTCCGGCTGATCGTCTTCTACGTTCACCGCATCTAACATTGGATCAATGTTGAACATCTTGGAAATTTGTGCTCGATATGTACTGTTCTTCATGACCTCTGTCAATGGAATGGACAATTTCAATTTCGCGACTTCATTCTCAATGCTGAATGCTTGACTCTTTTCACCTTCCTTTGCCGGATTGTCTCTTTTTTCTGCTCTATCTTTGGGTACATTTGATGACTGATCCATCTTTTGTGCTGGAACTGATTGAGTTGATGAAGGATCCATGATTTCTTTACCTTTTCTCTGTGGAACAGTAGCACCATTCTTTGCCAAGTTTTCTGTTCTCTTTTGAATCGGATTTATGGGGATTGTCCGGTTTCTCAATTGCCTTTGCTGGCCTTGCTGAGCTGATAAAGCGTGTAAGTAACCTCTTTGATACTCTTCAGACTCATCTTGAAGTACAACATCATTAGATAAAATGTAATGCTCATCTTGAGGTGTATATGCATTACCTATCAGCTCTTCTTCCTCCGTGATGTATGTGAGCAGATCATCGGGAGTGAAGAAGTGATTTTCTTCACCAACACCTTCACCTTCATCCTCTGATTATTGAGTGACATAATTTTGCTGAAATGGAGGTTGGATTGGCTGCTGCACAGCCGCCTCTTGTGCTCGTGTTTCCCGTTGTTTGATTCTATATTGGGGCTGCTGTTGTTGACCTCTGAAATTTGGGTTTCGAATTTGAGGTTCCGGTTTGCCAAGACTAAGATTTTGGAGTGTCCTTTTCACCTCCTCAACTGTACGAAGAACCTGAGAAGTGGATGCTGCCTCTTCTTTAATTGTGACCTTCTTCTCCGCCTTCATTCTTGCCCTTTTGTCATTCAAATTAGCCTCCACACTGACTGCAATTTTCTGCATTTCCTCCAATGTAGGAGGATCTCGGTCCCGCAGTGAGTAGGCCATCTCCGGATCAAAACCATCCGGGAACTTAAGCAATGCGGACTTTCTTAATGGCTTCAAATCATTGGGGATAGCATTATAAACTGAATTAAATCTGATTATATAGTCCTGAACCGACTCACCCGGATTTCGCTTGAGGTTGTTGTATTCGGCATTGATTTGCAGCGGATCCTTTCTGATTTCCCACCGATCTAAGAACTGATTTTGAAGTGCTTCCACGGTAGTGATGCTGTTAGCTGCCAACCCTCTGAACCATTTTCTTACTTCTCCGGCAAATGTTTGCACGAACAACCGCATGGTAACATCTTCTTCATCTAACTCATATAGATCAAAGAAAGTGGACATTTTATCGATATGTTGCTGTGCTGTAATACTCTGTGGAGTGCCATCGAACATGGGAATTTTGCTTTGGTAATCAGCCGGCATATCATGAAGATTAGCAGGCAATACAAGTGGGGCAAACCGGGCTGCCATTGCTCTAGGCGGGGGAGGTGGAGGAGTAGGATGTGTTTGAGGAGGGGGAGGTGGGAGTATGATAACAGGGGCTGTAACAATGGGGAGAGAAGTTTGTGGAGTTGAAGGGGTGGGAGGAGTTTGAGGTGTATGAGATGAAGGGGAACCAGCAGGGGTTTCGGGATGAGTTACTATAGGTGAAATGGAAATAAAAGGAGGGAAGGATTCTTGGTGAGTCGTGTGAGAAGATCCAATATTATCAGAGGTATTAAGAGCAGATCCAATATTATCAGAGATGTTCTCAAGAAAATCAACAAGGGTAGTGGTTTGAATGTCTGTCTGGAGATGTCTCAATATAAAATTTTCAATCACCTTGTTGTGTCTCTCGTAGTCAATGGAAGCTGCAAAATTAGGATCAAGGACTAAAGAGTCGAGTGCACTGTCAGACTTAGTTTTAAACAAAGACAATTCAAAACCTTCGTCAAAATCAAGATCTTCAAAATATTTAATAACAGCAGGCGATGAATTAGATCTAACAATTGGTCTTGGATCAGTAGCCAGCTTGTTTTCGCGAATGGACTAGGAAAGGAAAAACCGCTCAGCCGTATGAAAACTCTTAGCCTATCATCCAAAGCTTAGAGTCCATAATGATACTGGGATAAAAATGTCAATGAAGTGAGGGTTTCAAAAGCTCACGGAGATCGACTGAAGCAGCGTTTATCTACTAACGCTGATGTAAAACAAGAGCGTGTTCGAAGGCTACCTGGCGTATCTTTAGACTCCGTCTAAGACTTAAGAAATCACACCACAATGAGCAAATTACAAATTTGTTCTCCCCAGTATGGTCGCCAATATGTTTGTCAGGCGGAAAGAGTCGATTGTGCGGACACAACCAACCTCCCTAGGAGCCTAAGACTCTCTAGTGAAAAACAAGACAAACAAGAGCAATCCTTCTCTAAACATGCATTTACTATATGGGAAATCAAGTGTTTAGATCCTACCTGTAATCCAATGCTGTTGTAGCAGTCTAGCTCCGCTGATCCGGATGAGCTCCTCCTTCACTTTGAAACCTGCATACACTAACAATCAAACGATTAAATAGCACTTGATAATCTCATAGAATAAAACATATTTAACACATAGACCAAGGAGTACATGAAACAACTCATAAATAACAAGTTATTGAGAAGAATGGACTCATTTGCATTAATAGGTAACAAAAGGAACAAATACAACCTGAGCCTTGGTGTTGTGCAAGTCCCTCCCAGGGTCCATCAAGAGTTCTCCTTTACTTTGACAAAGCTCACCCACTTCCAAATAGAACAAGCAAAGATGGCAATCTCTCCTCACAAGCTTCTAAATGGGAGTCCTAATTCCTGCAGCATTTACCCTTAGAAATGTATAGCTTCCAACCTCCTCTCCTTCTGGCCCAATGCCTGTATTTATAGTCCTCAAGAGGAAGTTAATCAGGTCCACCATCAGGATAATCCCCTCTTTGGATGGGATAGCTCCCTTATTGATGGGATAAGTTCCTCTTTGGTAGGAGTGCATGAACCATCTGGAGGCTCTCAATACACGTCGAACAACCTTCTAGAATGCTCTAGAAATGACCACAAGTAACTTTTTAAAGATGAAACTTGCGCATTTTAACCTTTACAGGGGGACGCACCTGCCCCTTTACATACAGAGTGTCCAAAGACGCAGCTTTTGTGAACATTGGATGCGTACCCGCAGGTAAGGTTGAGAGAACCTGCGTCCCCAGAGATAAATACATTTAGAAAGACTTTCTCTCTTTTTTGGAGTTTGACATGGAGAGCAGAGGCATAAGACTTGCCTAAGAGGGTAGCATGACTGTTGATTGAGCCATACTAACTGTAAATAGTCATGGTGACATTTTTTAGTGTAACAGATTGCCCCCTAAATTGCGAAGCCTGTAATAGATTAGGGTTTTGTATTATCTAGGAAGGGTGAAGCGCTTTATCATTTCAAGGATTATCTCGTGGAGAGCCTGGTCAGAACCTGCAATTTTCAACACAAAATACATGTATAAGATTATATCATCACTGAGGTAGGCATTCCCATACTCAGATTAAAACTTTAACTAACAGACTAACTACTCTGATACAGGAATGATCTTGCAGTACATCATAATCATAGACTTTTGTAGACACAGTATGGGCGCAGCCATCTGTTTATGATTAGTCTACTTAGATAATGAATACAAAAATCCTCGCAGCCTGGATGGTGGAAACTAGATCCAGGGTCTTCATTTCTACTTCCCGAATTGGTACGATTCTAGCCATGCGAATAAATGAGTTGATGTCGAACATGGTAGAAAACACTTGATTACCAGTCGATGATGTAAACTGTTAACAAGCGTGAGAGAGACCACCAGTAATGTCAATGGTTCTCAAAGTACCCAGTACAATCCATGAGATGTGAATGAATGAGTTGATGTCGAACATTTCACGGAATCCTTCGATCGAAAGTCAATGATGTAAACTGACGTCAAAGGCGAGAAACCTGCCATTGATGCATGCAGACTTCAAGGTACTGACGATTTCTAAGTCATCTCTCTAGATAATGTGCTGATGTCGATAGAAAGCGACCCGTTGCAGGCAAGCCCGCAACACGAAATCATTGTTCAAGTTGAAGAAATGTTGCTGTAAGGACTGACTCAGGGATGGTCAAATGGATGACAAGTATTTTGCAGATGAAAGTTTTGCTTGCAGACCTCTTGAACACATAACGACACGACAGATGGCTTGGTGATGAATAACTCAAAGTTAATCCCCGGAACCCGGCTGAAGACTTTCAAAGTGGTTTGATCAACTGTGAGGTAAAAGATTTCCCAACCCAGGTGAATGAAAAGTGTCGTGTTCAAGAGTGGTAATAAAGTTTCTTCTGAGACAAAAGGTAACAAATAGGCTCATTCTTCTCTCTTTTCCCCCACCATTTCTGGCAAGTACCTCTTTATTTTTAACAAGCTTGAGGAGGATAACATATGCTTGATTATAAGCTCATCCTTCGGATGAGTCCAACCTAGTTTTGATTCGAACCCTAGGAAGGAGCGGTTCGTTCCTGTTTGTAATTGAACAGGTCCTTTACTGTGAAATGTTTAACGAGCCCAGTATAGGAGAAACTCGGCGTTTTTCAATTTTAGAGAGTCTGAAAAACTTAAGAAGACTCCAAGTTGAACTTTTTCGTAAATTTGTGTCCCTCAAGCCCGAAAAAGTATAAAATAATACCTGGGGGAACCGCTTGATCTTGCGACCAAGGAGTACTTTCATAATTAGTGCCACTGACCTGAAAAGTAAAAAGCGATCAAGGACACGTCGTTTTATTTCCGTATCGAGTTTGAAACGACAAAAACCCGGCAATCTTTTCCTGATTTTACGGTCAGAAAAGAGCTATAAGGGGACCGTCTTTTAATTCCGTTTTAACGAGTGTAAAAGAAACGCTCGGCAATCTTTTCATTTTTTAGGAGTCAGAAAAGGGCTTAAAAGATGACTCTGATATTTTGGTTCGTGAAAAATGACAATTTTCCCTCTAAATCCCTTTGTCCTGCACAAAAACGACACATTACTCATACCTGTTTAAGATAGGCAAAAATACATCGAAAAACATCCTTCCATGGTGAAAAATGAACAAATTCATCCAAAAAACCTATAAAAAGACTTTTTACCATGTCATTTTTACCATTTTACTGTTGAGGTTGAAAAAAGGGCTTTTGGCAAGAAACTTCCCGTGGTCGCTGCGGAAAATCCGACCGTCAGAATCGAACGCCGTCTCTTCCAGGTATTTTACAACATCCTACTCTTCAATTTCATCCGATTAAAATTGTGTTTTAGGTTTTAGTTTTGATTTTTGGGGGGTTTTGGGTTTCAAAGTGCGCTCTGCGGGGGACGCAGGTGCCCTTCGGGTGACCTGCGTCCCCCGACTTTTTCCTATACAGGAAAAAGGTCGGGGGACGCAGCCCACCTTCAGGCCAGCTGCGTCCCGACGCCCTGTGTTCTAAACGCGGGGTGCGTCCCCCGTGAAAGGCGGAATTTGAAACCCCAAACTCCACCATTAACCATTTAAATTTTCCCAAATCAATTCTAATCATTGTTTCTTGGTGTGTAGGGCACTCACCATGTTGGATTGGAGAGAAAGAGAGCACGAGGACGTTGATTTAGCCGCAATTGAACATCAACCTTCCATTGATGCCCTAAAAGCATGCGGGCTATATAAATACTGGGCCATACCTGGCATGAGGGCTCAGGTGAGATTCTTAGAATGGCTGGTTGAGAGATGGAACGTTCAAGAGCAATGCTTTTACATCGGAGGGCACCAGCTCGAGATAGAGCCCTCTGACATATACTTTCTCACTGGCTTGCCGAATAGAGGCGAGCAACTCAATCTAGCCGGGACTAGGCCGGGTGGCCAATCCCTTGCTAGTCTCCGGGCGGATTGGTGCACACCCAATGCACACCATGCGAAAGGCGTGGAAATCAAACACATCTCTCTGCGTGAACTCAAAGTTATAGCTTTCACGGTTACCAGAATTTGCGGCGCAGCCGCTTTACATATTGCCTCCGGGTCCCAAATGCGGATGGCGATTGACTGTTACCAAGGCACCATTTTCAACTGGTGTGATGCTGTGTCGGCTAATATGAAGAGCCAACTGACTAGGGCAAAGAACGGACGACTGAAGACCTTTGGATATGGGCCTCTAGTTGTGAGCTTTGCCTTAGAGAGAGTTCCGATGCTGATCCCTCAGCAACTCACTGTTGATATCTTGGGTCCTCGGGAGCCAAAGCTGATACGATGGGTTACGGTGATGGCCCGGCATCCTGACGAGGGCACGGCGATTGTTCGATTCTCTGATAGTTATTTTCACTGGTTAGAGGACCAGGTTTTTTCGATCCAGGACTTTCCGTATGCCGGAGTAGATTTTCGAGGTGATCCGGACATGGTTCTTCCACAGGGAGAACAATGGGATGACAGAGGTACTTTATTTTTCACAAGTTTTCAAATTATGTATTTTTTTTGTTTTTTATATATATCGTCTCAAAACTGACAGTAAAAATTTTCAAAATGCAGATGTTGGTCCACAGCGCCCAGCCAACCTCCGGCCTTTTGAGAGGAGACATCCAGTTGCACCGGTACCGGCCCCACAGGACGCGGCTGCAGAGTCACTAGCTGAGTTGGAGCAGGATCTAGAGCGTCTGACGGCGGATATGCCTGAGACTACCATAGATGATATTCCTATCAGACTTCAGCGCTATGTAGTCGCAGTCCCTGGACCGTTTAGGAGATTTTTGTGTAAGGTAGCCCGTGCAGTGGTGTCGTATAGGGAGCACCACCAGTGATTGGCTAGTCACTTTGTAGACACATGTGACATTTTTGACTTTTTGTACTTTATCATTTTTGCCGATCATAAGGTGTTTTTCAACCTATGATCGAAGACGATGTATATTTTTTGACACACTCCTATCTATATATATATCACTATTACCGGCTTATCTTGTTTAACATATGTGATGAAATGTTTTTAAATTTACTTGCATGATTATTGTAAATGTCTGTCCAACATTCGAGAAGCAATTGCATCTGCTAATGTATTTAAAGACCTTGGAATATGCTGATATTCAATGTAATCAAATTCACGTTCCAAGAGACGCACTCTCAAAAACAACCTTAATAACACAGGATTTCTAATGGCATAAACTCTATTAAGCTGTAATACAACAAGTTCAGAATCTAACCTCACTATCAAACGTCGAATTCCAAATGAAATAGATTCGGATAATAATTCAACCACTGCACTGTATTCTGCAATGTTGTTCGTTGTTTGACCGAGGCTTACCCCATGCATAGAAACTAACTCGTCAGAGGGTGAATAGATAACCCAAGCTGCGGAAGAGATATTCCGTGTACTACGACAAGCACCATCAGCAAATCCAATGTATGTTTGGAGAGGCGTCGACATCTGCAATATCAAGAGTAAAACCAAGATAAGCCAGAATAACGACGAAAAACACACTCTCTAAGCTAAGCACACTAACTAACTAACAAACATACTAGCTAGAAAGAAAACCTAACCTAACTAAAAATTCTCCATACCCACCATTTAAGCATAATACCTCTTTAGGTAAAGTCCATTTCTGGGTTTACCCAAAGAGTCCCCATCAAAATCTACCAGCTCATAAGCCCCTTTTGCTAGCTTTCGCTTTACAATGTAGGGTCCATGCCACATAGGAACGAATTTTCCAGCACCTAGCTTATCGTTAGCTTGATCATATAATAGCACTAGGTCTCCCTCCGAAAAACTTCGAGGGGTCACATTTCTATCATACTGAGCTTTCATTCGCTTCGCGTGAGTCTCGATTGCCAATGCAGCGTCACGTCGAGTCTCATCTAATTTAGCTAAGTACAATAAACGTTTCTCCTCTTCGGAAGTAGCTGGAAGTAATTCGACAGCCATTTGAAGTGATGGGATTTCGCATTCAATGGGTAACACAGCTTCCAAGCCATAAACTAGCTGGAAAGGAGTGAACCCTGTTGAAGTTTTCACTGAGGTTCGGTATGCCCATAGCGCTGAAAATAACATGTTGTGCCAATTCGACCGATGAATACCAATGGTTCGTCGGATCATGATAACCAGAACTTTGTTGATAGACTCAACCAAACCGTTGGCTTGCGGATAATAAGGAGTAGAGCTATCGTGGCGCAAACCAAGCTGGCTTGTAAGCTCAGTCATCATGATGTTTCGAAAATGGCTCCCATGGTCAGTAATGATTGCTTGTGGGACACCAAACCTAGTTATAATATGATTGAATACGAAAACTGCAGCTGTTTTGCCGCTTGCGTCGAATGTAGGCATCGCCTCGGCCCATTTAGTAAAATAATCAACCGCGAGGATGATATACGCATGCCCCCCGGCCGAGTGAGGGTTACAAGTAATAAAGTCGATACCCCATTTGGCGAATGGACCAACGGCAATTATAGGGTGGAGAGGAGCAGGTGGTGCGCGCATCTTGCGATCAAACACTTGACAGTTGTGGCACTTCCGGACTGCAATGATACAATCTTTAAACATAGACGGCCAGAAATAGCCAGCGCGCAACACCTTCTGAGCTGTGGCATACCCAGACATATGACCGCCACATGCTCCAGAGTGACAATCATTCAAAACCCTCTCAGCCTCTTCGTGAGTTAAACAACGTCGAAAAACTAAGTCTGCCCCCGGCGATAAAGTGTATCTCCAATAATTTTGTATTGCTGGGATTGAAACCGAATTTTTCGACGTTCCGCCTTTGAAGCTTCAGGCCGAAAGGTTTGGGTTTGGAGATAGATGATTATATCCCCGTACCACGGATCTAAAGTACTGATAAGAAACAAAGATTCGTCCGCAATGGACTCCTCTGCCACAGTCTCTGTGTCAGCACGAGGGAAATCACACATCAATTCCGCAAAAACTAAGGATTTCTTAGACTTGGACTTCTCGAACTCCAAGTCGAACTCTTGCAGGATAACGATCCATTTAGAGTACTTGCCCCCTAGCAGTTGTTTTGTCAAAATATAAATCATAGGGTTGCAATCCGAAATAACTGTAGTTTTACGGAGAAGAATGTAGTGACGAAAACGCTGGACAGCTTGAACGGCTGCCAGGGCCAATTTCTCCACATGCGAATATTTTAGCTCAGTGGGATTTAAGGTCCTACTAAGATAATATATCACATGTTCCGCTCCGAATTCATCTTCTTGAACTAACACCATTCCAATGGTGGAATGCGAAGCTGCGAGGTATAAGAAGTAGTCCTGGTTGTAGTTGGGAGGATGCAACAACGGTGCATGGGTCAACGCGTGTTTAAGTGCATCAAAAGATTGTTGGGCAATCTCGTCCCAAAAGAATTGAGCGTTCTGTTTCAACAACCGTGTAAAACCTTTAGTGACCTCGGCGTAGTTTGGGATGAATCGGCGTAAAAAGTTCGCTTTCCCTTGCAAACTTTGGAGTTGGCGCAAACTCGAAGGAGGAGGCAATTTGATGATAGCTTCGACCTTCGAGGGATCGACGCGAATGCCGGCTTTTGAAACAACAAATCCCAGCAATCGACCTGTTTCTATACAGAAAACACACTTGTGGGGATTCAACCGAATTCGATAATGCCTACACCTCATAAAGATTGCTCGTAAGTGGACAAGGTGATCAGCTCGATGTAAAGAATGAGCAGGCAAATCATCGAGATACGGTTGCACAATGTGCTTGATGTCATGAAATGCGTAAGACATCGCCCGTTGAAAAGTGGCCCCGGCATTCTTAAGCCCAAAAGGTAATTTGCAATAAGCAAATGTCCCCCATGGACAAATGAATGCCGTTTTTGGTTGGTCGGCAGGTAGAATATTGATTTGATTATAGCCCGAAAAACCATCCATGAAGGAAAACATTTCACTTCCGGCACAATCATCAATAATTTGATCGATATAAGGCGTAGGATAGTTGTCTTTTGGACAAGCTCGATTTATATCCCTATAGTCGATACAGATTCTTATTGTTCCTTGTTTCTTGTTGACCGGAACAATATTCGATACCCAATCCGTTAACGGGATCGGATAAATGAAACCTGCTTTCAACAGCTTTTCGACTTCTGCTTTAATCGCAGCCGCTTTTCGAGGGTGAATCTGACGCAACCGTTGCCGGACGGGTTTAGCATCCGGGTAGGTTTTATTTCATGAACAACAATGGCAGGATCAATTCCCGGCATTTCCTCGTAAGACCAGGCAAACACATCGCGGAATTCTTGGAATAGGGCCTTGTAAGTTTGGATTTCATCTTCTGTACATGCGGCACCTATATGAATGTTCTCCTCAATTCCGGGCTTCACTGAAATATCAATGGGAATAAATTCAACTCTGAATCAGAATGTTTCGTTGGATCCTGAGCGTCTTTGACATATTCAGCGGTAAAGATAGATGAAAAATCATTTTCAAATGCATCATCCTTAGGTAAAAACGAAGATCTGTGATGGAGATCTTCCCATGGTAGATCGTCTACACTTAGGATTTCGCGAAGTTGTTCGTCAGATGACACGACTTCGGGAAACGCTATCCGTTCTAAGGTTGAGGTGAAAAGTGATTCTTCACTGACCACATTCATTTGGTCGATTTGGTTGAACGCGAGTCGGTAAAAGACATGACAGCTTCATAAGCAATTTCATATGGACTCAAAGGCATAGCATCACCGAATGAGTCTATCTCAGATTCAGATGGGACAATCCAAGGATCATCATAAATAATGTTTTCTGATGTAATCATATGAATTGATGCAAATGAAGGGTCTGCGTTGATTGGAGGGAAAGGAAAAGTTCCCAGTAAACCGGAATCTTTAACTAAACCTACGCCAACGTCCCTATAAGGGATTGTCGTCTTACCGACATGCTGGATACTCTCTGAAGAGGCTGGGTCGGATGAAAAGTATGTCAGCTGATCAATAGTCACGATCTTACCGTTATGTGGAAACTTAATTACTCTGAAGACCGATGAAACGACCGCTGTCATAGCATATGACCAACTTCGACCCAAAAGAAGGTTGTAGTCTAGAGGGGCATCAACCACTTCCACATCCAGACTAACGGTTTTACCTTCTACCCCTATAGGCAATTCCTGTAGAATACCAAACGGACGGAACCCACGGCCATCAAAGGCCTTAAGGATGGTGGGGGATTGGTTCAACGAAGGAGAACCAAGAGATCTCCAACATTGAATCGACATAATACACGTAGAAGCTCCCTCATCAATCACAGTCCGATGAATAGGCCTGTTTTTTACTATCACTGGAATTTGGAAAGCCATTTGATGGGGGAGACGCGGTGTACTATTTTCTAGATCGAAGATTATTAGATTCGGGTCCTGAACATCAACAGCTCCGATAGCCGACAAAAGTAATTTTCGTTGTGCTGGGCATGATTGCAGCACTTCTAACGCCGACATTGCTGAGGGTGAAACAGCTAAGTCCTCAACAATGTTGTAATTCTGGGCTGCTCTCGCATGTGGATTGAAAGCAGACCTTCGAAGTACACCCTTGGCGGGCGGTTTAATTACTAAGTCCGGGTTAGGTTTTTCGATCTGTAGTGGATCGGAACCAGGAGCTGAGGTTGATGGGTTAGAGTGAGAAGATTCTGCTTCCTTACCATCAACAGGATTCTTACTACCATAATCTTGCGATCGAGTCGCAATCCTCACATGAGACATCATCAAAATGGGTTCTTCACTGGCATTCGAGGAAGAACCTATCATCTTATTCTCCTGCTCCGGAAATGGATTTTTTAACACAGCAGGAGTGGGAGAACCTTTGACTATTTTCACAACCTCGGCCCGATGAGGGCAATCTCTCGTAAAATGATCCTCTTCACAAATAAGACAAGGATATCGAGGTTTGCGCTTTTCGTCATTGGTTTCCGACTTTTCCGTTTTCTCCTTCGGAGCCTTGTCTGCTTTAGCCTTCTTCTTTCCTTTCTTCTTTCCACCGTTTTTTGATTTGGCCGTAGATGACTCTACAGCGTGAATATCGGCGGTAAGTTCAGGAGAAGACTCTCCTGTCGGGGAATCAGGCAAAGTGATAATAGGAGTAGTTGAAGCCTTGGAAGACTTCTTCTTGCTCTTTGTATTCACGATACCAATCATACCATCAGCGGCATGAGATCCCGAAGGAGCAGCAGCGATTTGATTCGATTTTGGAAGATCCGGAATCTTCTCGTGTAACGTACCCGACTGAGTGTAAACTAAGTCAAGGTATTGCGCCTGAGCAATGACTTGCTCCTCAGTAACTACTCCGGCCTTAGCTACATCTTCAGTAATCTTCGGTAATAATGATTTAACAAACCATTCAGCTAAGATTTGGTCCGGGATAAAAACTTTCACTAGCCTTCTTCGACGTCTCCACTCATGAATGTGATCAGAAATATACGTGGACGTCGATTGTTTTAGTGAAGTTAATAACTCCGTGCCGTTATCGTATCTGACCGGCAACTGAAAGTGAGTTAAGAACGAGGTAGCTAACTGGCTAAAATTGTAAAAAGAGGCCCGTGGTAACTCAATGTACCACTTGGCCGCGAGACCAATGAGTGTACGCTGGAAAAGACGTAAGCGGATCGAATCATCCGAGATAGAATTTGAAGCACACCAGAGGTGGTAAGTCATCACGTGATTGGACGGATCCTCTCCAGACTTACCTTCGAACTTGGGTATATCACTGGGCAACTTATTTGGCATTGGCGGCCAGAACTGAAGATATTGAATTGGATCGTTCGTTAGGCGCGTCAAGTCTGGTAAATCCAAAGTTGCGATAAACGGTAACTGCCGGTTAGGATCTCTAAAACTCTGGGTCACAAGACCAGTCCCAGGAGGAGGATATCCAGGATAACTAGGAACAGGAGTCGCATTTGGGATATTATATCCTCCTGGAAAACCAGGATTAACCGGACCGTACTGGGGTTGTTGAGGTTGTTGATAAGTGTACCCAGGATACGGTTGATACTGGTAAACCGGTTGTTGGACAGCTTGCCCAGGTTGGTACTGTCCCTGGTACGGTTGGTGAACAAATTGAGGTTGAGTAGTGACAACCGTACTTATACCAGGCTGACCTGCAGGCATCTGGACCGTGGTTTGAATCGTAGATCCAGACAACGGTAAAGATGTCTGAGGAGTGGTTACAGAGACAGTAGAAACCGGAGCCGTCGATACTCCAGAAGTAAGTATGGTAGATGTGGCGGTAGTTGCAGCAGCCGTTTGAGATGGAGTACTAGGTGCAATTGGCGGCTGAGTAACTACCGAAGTTACAGAAGTTTGAACATTTGACTGGACAGGTTGCGGTTGCTGGGGTGGACCAGAAACTACGGGTTGTCCAGCTTGAGGTACCAACTGTATACTTGGCTGCAACACCTGTTGACCCTGTGATGGATCCCACACTAACATTCCGGGGTATTGACCCGTAACAGGTTGAGGATACTGAGATCCATAACCGGATTGAGGATAGGATTGATAATTGTAAGGTGCAGTTCCCATACTTGGAACATATGATTGACCTTGAGGCGGTTGATAACCTTGACTCGAGTATTGACCTTGAGGTTGATAACCTTGAGGTAAATACGGATACTGGGGTTGACCTTGACCTTGAGGTTGGTACCCTTGAGGTTGATACCCTTGGGGTTGATACCCTTGGGGTTGCCATCCTTGAGGTTGCCATCCTTGAGGTTGATATTGATACTGAGGTTGACCCTGGGGTACATATTGAGGCTGGGGTTGACCTTGAGGCATGTATTGCACCATAGGTACATACTGACCTTGAGGTTGCCCCCCAGACACGAATGTGTACCTTGAGGTTGCCCCCCAGGCGTTAACTGAGGCTGCCCCCCAGGCGGTAATTGGCCACCTTGAGGTTGGGAAACGGGAACTGAACCTGACATCATGTAAATGTCTCCTACACCCAATGGTATATTACCACTGTTTCCAGCTAATAACCCATGATCAACGGGTTGAGGAGATGCCCCCGCAAAGGTACCAGAAAGTGATTGATACCCAGTGGGAACAGAAGGACCGCCGTGTAAGAAAGATTCAGGACTTTGAGTAAACACGGACGACTGACCAGACATATTTACAGGAGTATGAATACCTCCAGGTGGAAAAGGAGTACGAGGTGTAGAAAAACCTAGCCCGAGTTGTCTAAATAATTGGTTAACGAAAGGTACCAAGTAGTACTTCTAGGAGGACTGTAAAAGATAGATTCACGCTCCCTTAGATCAATAGTAAGTTGATCTTCAAGGTTAGAGACGCCTATTTCTTCCTCTGGAGCAAGTTCTTCGATAGCAATCAAACCAGTAGGAAGATTTTCGGTGATAATTCTTTCTATTCTCGGTGAATCTGGAACACTAGAAGTCGGAGTAACAGGTTCAGATATTTCAGGTTCTTCGCCTGTATCACTAGCAGACGAAAAACTACCAACAAGCTCAGAAACTGTAACAGCTTCGGGATTATAACCTGTCTCTAAACTTTGGTAATCTGGATGGACTACCAAGGAAGATTCTCCTTCTTCAGGTGAACCTACTCTACTGCCACTAGGAGGAGTTACAAGGACCTTCAACCCTTCGTACTGACCCGGAATGTCTTCAGGAGATCCACCCCGCGATCTACGGAGTTTTCTTAACAAATCTGTTCCGGTAAACAATTTCAGGAGACTTGCCCCGAAGTCTACGGGACTGTCTCGGTAATTCCGCCACAGCTAAAAACTTTTAACTACTACACACGAAAACAAAATAAAATTTCAAATCAAACCACCTAAAGTCTCTAAAGAACCAAACAAATTTGAATCACACGCCTAAAGAATCTAGGGCGTCAAACCAAGCACAAACAGTAGCCTTCCAGACCGAAAGCGCTAGTTGGTGATGAAGCCCAACATCGCTGGATTCAGTACAGAAGTGGCGGGTGGAACAGTTACCCCGGCAACCTGCTTAATGAATAGACTGGACCAAGTTCCTCCACTTTAACCGTCTCGAGTGAAGTGAACCCCCCAGAAAATCCAAGTGAGTCTAGCCGACGTCTGCTCCAGGTACAGTGGGATCTTCCCTCCACCGTCACCTCGGTAGAATCCTAAAGATAATGGTCACTAAGGTTACCAACCGCAACAAATGCACCTGGGGGAACAGTCTAAACTCCGACAGCACGCAAGGGCAGAGTATCAAGCTCAATCCCCTTGCCGGCTCCTTGACAATAATCCAAGGTTTACCGACAAGTGACCCCTGGCTCCTCGACAATGGTTAATCCGAGGTTTACCGTTTGTAATACGTGCGTGTCTGGCGTCGTTCCCAACGAGGGGGGATTGATCCCCTCACTGGTTCGGACACGAGCTCGTGCTTCTCCTTTAAGAGGAGCTTTCCCAGAGTACAAATGAGACAATTGGATTTATTCTATCACAAGATAAGCTACTTGTTTGGTTTTGTTGTCTTGGAGAGTTAATTACTCACCTACTCCAAGACACTAGCCTGATCTAAATTGGTGTTTCAGAGCCCTAGTAAATAAAAGTTACTACGTCGATTTTACTTTAAGCGTTAATTTTATGGTTTTTCTTAAAGACAAAAGGTAGCGGAAGTGAAACCAATGGTGTGTAGACTCGACTCAAACCACTACAAAGATGCACCTAAGATGATTTACGCTACTTTCCTTTTTCAATGAAATTCTTAACTAAGAGAGTTGAGAGATGCAAATTTTATAGAAAACAACTTTCTTAGTAAAGACAATCAAAGAAACAATTCTCTTTATCTTTTCAAGCATACAAACATGACCACTCCTTACGTGCACGAAAAACTCTTTTTCTTTCAAAACTTTTCAAAGCTACTTGAAACAAAACTTTTCAAAGGAGATGTTTTTGTATTTTCTCTTTTTAATAAAGCATATAAATCTATTTTAACAAAAATCAATCTCAAAAGCTATAAAATCTATGAAAACTTGACTCACAAGCAAATCAAAAGGGAAATTACTCTAAGCAAACCTAACAAGGCAAAAGCTCACAAAGATGATTCTAGGTTGTTTTACTTGACCAAAATCAAATCAAGGACCAGCTAATGCAGAATCAAAAGACTAGTCAAAACAAAACTCAAATCTTTTTGTTCTTTTTGTAAAATGGAATTCAAGACTCAATCAACAAGCACTTCGAAATTTGGCCAAAGAGACAACTCAATGGTAAGTTGCTCTCACAGGTAGACTTTATGACAGGTCTGACTTCTAAGAATGCTGACAAAACCAGAGAGATCTAAGGCTTGACAACTTCTACCGCCAAAGTCACTACAAGACCTACTCAAAAATCAAACCCTAGGGCTTAAACTTCTATGAAATCCACTAAAACACTCAATGCTATCGAAACAAGTTCAGGTGAAGATCTTTGACAAGAGACTAATGAATCTGGGCAGTAAAAACTAAGAAAAAGCAAAATCTAAGAGAAAAAATGCAAAAAATGGAATTTTCTCAAATTTTAGCAGGGGACGCAGGCGACCCGTTAGAACAGGTGCGGGCCCGCTCTGTGCACACAGCGACAGTGCGTCCAGGGACGCACTGTGCAATACTCAGAGGGTGCGTCCTACTGGAAAATTCAAGAAAAACCAAAATAAATCTAACCCTAAGCTAACCCACCCAAAGACAAAGTCACAGAGCCAAAAACCAGAAAAATAAACCAATTTTCTCAGAGCAAAGTTCATACAAAGGAAAAGACTTTCACATCAATGGAGTCCCCAGTGGAGTCGCCAATTTGTCAGGCGGAAAGAGTCGATTGTGCGGACACAACCAACCTCCCTAGGAGCCTAAGACTCTCTAGTGACAAACAAGACAAACAAGAGCAATCCTTCTCTAAACATGCATTTACTATATGGGAAATCAAGTGTTTAGATCCTACCTGTAATCCAACGCTGTTGTAGCAGTCCAGCTCCGCTGATCCGGATGAGCTCCTCCTTCACTTTGAAACCTGCATACACTAACAATCAAACGATTAAATAGCACTTGATAATCTCATAGAATAAAACATATTTAACACATAGACCAAGGAGTACATGAAACAACTCATAATAACAAGTTATTGAGAAGAATGGACTCATTTGCATTAATAGGTAACAAAAGGAACAAATACAACCTGAGCCTTGGTGTTGTGCAAGTCCCTCCCAGGGTCCATCAAGAGTTCTCCTTTACTTTGACAAAGCTCACCCACTTCCAAATAGAACAAGCAAAGATGGCAATCTCTCCTCACAAGCTTCTAAATGGGAGTCCTAATTCCTGCAGCATTTACCCTTAGAAATGTATAGCTTCCAACCTCCTCTCCTTCTGGCCCAATGCCTGTATTTATAGTGCTCAAGAGGAAGTTAATCAGGTCCACCATCAATGGGATAATCCCCTCTTTGGATGGGATAGCTCCCTTATTGATGGGATAAGTTCCTCTTTGGTAGGAGTGCATGAACCATCTGGAGGCGCTCAATACACGTCGAACAACCTTCTAGAATGCTCTAGAAATTACCACAAGTAACTTTTTAAAGATGAAACTTGTGCATTTTAACCTTTACAGGGGGACGCACCTGCCCCTTTACATACAGAGCGTCCAAAGACGCAGCTTTTGTGAACATTGGATGTGTACCCGCAGGTAAGGTTGAGAGAACCTGCGTCCCCAGAGATAAATACATTTAGAAAGACTTTCTCTCTTTTTTGGAGTTTGACATGGAGAGCAGAGGCATAAGACTTGCCTAAGAGGGTAGCATGACTGTTGATTGAGCCATACTAACTGTAAATAGTCATGGTGACATTTTTTAGTGTAACAATGTTAGCTCTTGAAATTTCACCTAGGCTGAGATAGACAAATCTCAAGGCTACATCAAACCATTCAGCCTCGTAGCTAGCCCTACGAGGCAAGAGAAGGCTCTCTCCGGTCAAACTCAGTGGATTTTTCAATAGGATGAGCTGACCAATTAGAAACACTGATATTAGGCTAGTAAACTGATAAGGAGGGTTGATTTAAAGTTTTTGGGGTTTTTGGTGGCAATTGGAGGGAGTGCAATTCAGGGTGCGGGGATTGAGCTCAGTTTTTGCAGGTGGGTCTTTGGGGCAAGGTAGGAGTTTGTGCTGATGCCTTTAGCTGAGATAGATGATCAAGGAAGAAAAAAGAGAAGCTAAAGAGGGCAAGCAATGACTTTGAATCCTCTCTAGACAGTGGAAAACATAAACATTAAACAAATTTGAAAGCTGAGCATGGCAAGCATGAATTCAAACTTTATCACTTCATTTGTTTAATAAGCTGCAGTAAAGAAAGAGATGGAACACATAAATACACTTACAATTACAATAAGAGAACACACCATCAACACAAGAGTCCACAAGAATCCCAATGATGTCTGCAAAACCCTGGTCTTCCTTTTCCTCAAATTGCAGAGATACAAGTAAAATATACAATAGGAGCTTCTCCCTCAAGAGTCCAACCATGAAAATGAGCAAGAGAAGGCATAATATAGATGATCTAACTCCTTTCCCCACCTCTAGGGGTCGAGCTCAGCTTCCTAGGAGCTGTTTCAACTAATTCTAAATTGAGCACTAGATAATAGGTAGTCAAAACAACTTGCCTCTAAAACTTAGGAAACCTATCCATGCATTAAATTTTTACCATTTACATTCAAGAATCTTCTAGAAGTGATCAAGGAGAGTAAAAGCATCATAGAGCCATGAAAATTACACAAAAATCCATCATTTACATGCCCAAAACATTAAACCAAGTGAAAACAGTGTTTTTCTGGCCGAACTGGTCAAAACAGGCAAAATTCCCTGACGGGTCGCGCACATGTGCCTGACGGGTCGCGCACATTGAGAGGCCTGTTTGGGGGCCTTCCCGGTGTCCAAATCAGGTGCAAGATAGCTCGTTGGAAAGGTCTGCGAGTCTACTTTCCAACCCCACCAGAATTTTTGAATTTGGAGTTGATTTGACCCCTAAAAACTCAATTCTCCCAAGACAGCTTTCTGCAACTCAAAATAGGGGCAGAAAGTCAAAATTTGCATGTGTTTTGACCTTTTGGAGGCCCAAATCTCCATAAAAACTGAAGTCCATCCACAGGTAGGTGTAACTTTGCATGAAAATTCCAAAAATGCTGAGTTTTCCCCGTTCTGAGTTGCCCCCATGTAGGGTCGCGCGCGGGGTGAGACCCGTTAAAAGGCCAAAACCTGTCAATTTCCCAAAAATGCCAAAAATGCCTCAAAACTTTCAAAATTTCTTGTGCTAGCTGCTAGGAAGAGGCTAATGAGTATCATGGTGAGTGAGAGAAGCCTCGGCCAAGATACGGAGTGGGTTGGTCTTCTTCTTCCTCTTGCGGGCCTCGGACAACCTTCTTTGGAACATTTTCATCTTCGCCTTGCAAACATGCATCCTCGCCCAATAATGATTCTTCATGTTCCTTAGCAGCCTCTTGTCCTGGTTGGCCTTCTCCAACAGCCTCTCCAAGCGAGCATTCTCCTGAATGAGCAAAGACTCCCGGTCAGCAGGCAATGGGTCACCGGGCCTCCTACGGTTCAAAGTTCGATCATTGTGGATCCTCCATAGCTCATCAAGTTCTTTTTCCTCTTCTAATTATTTGTTGCGCTGCTCTAGATAAGCGATGGTCCATTGAGCCATTTGGAGCTTCTGTTGCAACACGAGGTTCTCCTCCTCTCTCTGTCTGATAATCTCATAAAAATATGAAGAAGGAGAGCGGGCATCAAGGTCAATGAAATCATCATGTGTATCACCAGCTCTCTCATCCTCAACCATGGGTTGCTTGCCCTCCCGCACTGCCTCTGCTGATGAAGAATGCGAGGCCCCTTCCACCTGGTGTGGAGATAACACTCGCTGCCCTGAAGATGATGACGAGACCCCTTCCACCTGGTGTGGAGATAACACTCTCGCTGCCCTGAAGATGATGACGAGACCCCTTCCACCTACTGTGGAGAAAGTACTCATCGAGCTGCTGCAAACAAGGCCCTGTGGCCTCTCTGGTAGGTGACCTGAGGTGAGGAAGCAACATGTCTCGGAACAGTGATCTCGGGCTGGTGAGATGGACCTCCCTCCTCATAAATGACCTCTGGCTCCGGCTGTGGCTGTGGTGGCGCTGTGAAGAACTCATGGGAGATGAACTCTTCCCATGGAATGCCCTGCTGACTCAACTGATGGGAAACAATGAGCTGGATGAGACCATAGTGACATAAACTCCTAAACTGCTGGGCTGGGGTCTTCCTCTGTAACATAGGCACCATCCTCTGAATATTCTGAAAGAAGAAAACCGGGATGTTCATCATCCTCACTCGAGTAAAGTGCATCAACAGGCGGATGTGATAAGAGTACACCTGTGAAAACCTGCCCTCACATGTAAAGTAATGTATGATGAGTCTCAAGATCGGAGCATACTCTCTCCGGAGAAATCTGAAAGGAAAGACCCCCGACAAGTGTCTCATGAAGGCTGGCATGACATATGGCTCAAAATGAACAAAATCCAACACTTTGCGCTTGGGCCACACCTCACCCACATTTGGTATCCCGGTAGCCTCTGAAATCACTTCCGGAGACAACACAAAGTTCACTCCTGCCAGAGTGACCTACCCATCATGAAGGTGCAAAACAAATAAGCGGACCAACTCCCTGTGGTGCTGGATCTGAGCAAGCCTCTCGCAAAACTGAAAACATGACATATACCGAAAGCAATTCACTGCCAAAGGACAGGCCTGCAATTCTGCCAATGAGGTGGGCTCCTCTCTCTTATGATGACCACCTTTGCCCCCCCTACGAGGCCTCCATTGTACCTCAACCTCTGTAGAAGAAGACTGGTCATCACCTTGCTCATAGGTCTCGGTGGTTGACATGGTGCTTTTGAGCAAAGTGGAGAAAATAGACAAAGTAAACTGCTGCCCTTGCCTGCAAAAATGCTGAGTTGTATGCTGTTTTCAAGGGGAAAAAATCATGAAGGAAATGTTAAGGGAGGGGATTTTTTAATAAGGAAAGGGAAACATATGAAAAACAGGGAATTTTCAAGGGACAATTCACAAACTGTCAAACATATAATCTCATCTTAATCAGCGGGAAATCATTTGCAAAGAAATGTTTTTAATAGGGAAACATGGATAATAATAACCAAGGGAAATGACATGTATGCTCAACAGGGGGATGGGACAGCATAGATAACTTGCTCATTTGATTTCTGCCTTTTAATGTACATCATAAGGCACACTCTGTTTTTTCAAAGGGGTTCATGTACATTTGATGCTAGGGAAAAGGGCTTCATTGACAAGGATAGAAGGGGATAGAAGGGAAAACATGGTTTTTGCTTTTTAGGACCACAACAACATTACTTTTGATCAAATATACATAGCAATATTTCCTTTGCTTTTGTTTATATACACAGCCACATTTTCTTTATTTCTTGTTTTGGCATTTTATCATCATATTGCTTTCTTTTTTGCATAATCATTTTGTTTTTCTTTCATAGCATTTTGTTCTTTTTGCTGTGTGTGTTTTTATATCACCATGGAGGGTATTAGGGTTTTGGGAATGTGTTTAGGGAGGGATAGGGTTTGATACTTGGAAGGAGGAAAATTTCATATTCTTTGCAAATAAGATAAGATAGAGACATATGATGACAATTGTGAAATCAATGGGGAAACATGGAGGGAACATAAATGGGAATTAAAACCTTGAAAAAAACACTAAACCCTAGCATTATGCCTACATTGACAAGCAATCACCAAAATCTATTTTCTTTGCATTCTTAGTGATAAAAACATATAAATGAAAGCTCATCATTCACCATTCATCAATTCATCAAGTGTATAGACCCTACCTCGATCGATTTTGCAACTTAGAGGGCGATTGGACAAAATTTGGGGCGGTTTTGGTGTCAACAGCTTGACGGTCGCGCAGGGCACCCAACGGGTCGCGCACAGCCCGACGGGTCGCGCCCGTTACAAATTAACACTACTGGGAGGCGCCTGACGGGTCGCGCACTGCCCAACAGGTCGCGCACAACCTCTGACGGGTCGCGCACCTGAAACTGGTTCAATTTCTCTGCACTTTGCCTCCTTTCGCCTCTTCGCCCTATCACTTCTTCTTGCAAGCTCTTTGGATGCATAATGAGGGTATTGAGAGGGAATTTGACTCTTTATAAGCTCAATTTGAAAAAATTTACTTACCAAACCCACTTTCTAATGTTTTGCCTTGACACTTTCTTTTAACACTGTTTTGAGTTTTCTTTTGTTCTGAATTTGACTTTTTGGGTGCTTTAGCTCCGTTCTTTTTGCAGGTAGACCATCTGATGGACTCTGGCGAGGAGACCAGGGTTATTGCCGGCATTTTGAAGAATTTTTGAAATTTCCTTATTGCTTTACAAAATTGACATGACCTTGGCTTTAAAAACAGGGTTTTTAAATCCAAGGTATAAATAAGCTGTACATGATGAAAAATATCAATGAAACATATTTACATACCTCCTTCTGGCTTGCTGGGGACTCATGGACCTCTGACTCATGATCTTGCAATGACATTTGACTGAAACCCTAGACCTAAGACTTTGGACTTCAAGACAAAACAAAACAAGTGTGACACAAGCTCATTAACTGATATGACCTGATCCAGCAAAGCCAAGAAGGGAACAAGGACCAGCTCCTCCATCAGTTTTATGGCATGCCTAATGGAATGCAAAACTGACATTGATGAGACTCCTACTTATGCATATGCAAAGAGTTTTTTTGATCACCGATGAAGGGCATCATGACCGACACTAACATATACCAAGGAGTTCTTATCATTTTTATCATCGAAGAATTGTTCATTTATCTAATGTAAATGAGGTTCCCCCTTGAAGCGGATAATTTGTAAGTCGTTGATATATCTTTTCTTCTGTTTTGTCAGTTGGTTGCATAACATTTGGTATCAGAGCTTTGGATTCTAGGGTTTCACTACTTCAAATAGGCCATCTTGATATTTTCACACTATAACTTCTTTTCTACAAGGCTTCAGAAGCTGAAATTTAGACAGCGTTGAGCAGAGCTCTTGCTGAACTTAGTATAAAAATTCCAGATCTTGATTCACTATAGTTTCTAAGGTATGGTATGAAGAAGTTAGGATTTTTGCATGATCCATAATTCAATCTCAAATAGGTGAACTATGGAAAATCATCACAACTTTCTCTCCGAGCATTGGATTTGAATTTCGTAAAAAGTTACTGAAATTAAATGGACTGTAGTTTTTTTTGTATAATTTGCAAGTGCGAAGGTTGAAAAATTGACACGTGGAATTACATACAAGTTCACTCTGCTGAACCAATCTATAATCAAGTTGTTGTTTTTTTTTTTAACCACGGGATGAAATTATAGGCCTTGGAGAGTTGAAATTATAGAGTTACAACTGTTTCAAGGTCGATCTCCTAAAAGTCAGAAAAAGGTGTGTATTTTTTTAAAATTGCATAACTTTTGATTGAAAAATCAGTTTGAAGTGATTCCAAGGGCTTATTGAAGTACATATATCAGTATTTGGTTCTAAAATTCCTCCAAAACAAAACAATTCTACACCCATTAAGCCCTTAGAAATCTCTACTATGATGCATGAAGAGGAACAATTGCAACATGATGTATCCAAATTACAGGACCAAGTGTAACAAATTTCGCTCTCTCAAAGAGCAACCAAAGACGAACAAAAAGGGGACATGGATGCCTTAAAAGGATACATGAATGGTTTAAAAGAATAAATAAAAGGATACATGGATGGTTTAAAAGAATAAATAAAAGGATACATGGATGGTTTAAAAGTACAAATAAAAGGCAACATGAATGGTTTAAAAGAAGACATGGAAAGTTTAAAGTAAGGTTTGACAAAGTTACTGCAAGAATGGCTTCCCAGTGGTGACAAGGTATTCCATGAAAATAATAACAAGGAAAAAAGGAATATGAATTGTGATTTTAGAGACTCTAATGTTAGGTTTAATACCCACCACATTCCAAAGATCGATATGAGGAATTTTGATGGCAAGGATATGGTAACATGGATACTATAGATGGAACAATATTTTGATCTCAATGATGTGCAACACACACAAAAGGTACGCATTGCATCTTTATTTTAGAACTCATTCAATTTGTATGGTATCAATGACTTTGTTCTCGTAAAACACTTGTCACTTGGTCAATTTTTATGGAGGAAAGGATAGCACATTATGAGGATACAAAGAGCAATACCTTCTATAGCCATTTAATAAATCCCAAACAAAAGGGTTCAATGGCGGAGCACATTGAGGACTTCCAAAAATTGAATATCAAGGTAACTGATATTCTAGAAGAGCATAGGATTGATGTCTTCATAGGGACTTTAAAGGATAACATCCAACATGAGGTTCACCTTTGGGAACTTGATTCATTGGGGAAGGAATTCAGGGTAGCAAGAAAAGTTGAAATCAAAATTATGGCAACAAGGAAGTCTACCACTCACAACTATAAAGATAGAAGTGTTGCTACTCCTAGCCTTCCACAACCTACAAGGTTGAAACCACAACAATTGGAGGAAAAAGGAGAAAAAGGGCTTTGTTACAATTGTGAGAGAAAATATACTAAAGGTCATAAGTGTGCTGAGAAGAAATTAGTTTACATATATTGTGAAGAGGACGAAGAAAAGGAACAAGAAACATCAAAAGAAGATGATATACACCAGGAACCAACCCTAGATAAATAAGAAATGAATACGAACATATATTGTAATGCATTGGCATTAATTACCACCCCTCAAACTCTCAATTTAGAAGGATATATCAAGAAGAAGAAGGAATTGAATTGCTTCCTATATCCAACGCTAGAGTGTCAAGTGATGGTTGCAAATGGAGGAACTATAAATTTCTCTGGAAAGTGCCATAATATCAAGCTAACCATGGGGGGAATATGTGTTGAATAGTCCAATGCTTTCCATTCGAATGGGTGTTGCTGATGTTGTACTAGGAGTCCAATGGTTACAATCTTTAGGGACGTGTTGTAGGCCCTACAAAACCACCAACATTTTTGGGCATATCTAAAATTTCGAGTCCCCCTCTGCTCACCTCTATCCATTAAGGAACGCTCTAGTTGTTCATTGGCTAATTCCCCCATGGCTTGTTTCTTATCAAACCCTTCAATGCACTCACTCGTGCAAGCATGCAATATATATTGCATTCTTTTGTCATGCCTCATCTCATGCATCGACCCTATCATTGCATTAGGGTTTTGGAAGTGTGATGTCTTTCCCATGACTTCGAAGATTATCCCTATTTAATGTGCCTTTCGATTAGTGGTGGCACCGTGTGTGGGTAGACAAGACTCCAGTCTAGATTTCATTATGTTGACCTTACTAGGGTTTGGGGAGAAACCCTAAATCGGCACAAGAATTATTCCCTTCATGATTTAAACTAATTAATATACCTCTAGATTTGAATTCTCATCGAAACTGCTTGGCATTAGGTAAGAATCATTGTATGTCAGGTTCCCCTTAGGTTCATGACTGGTTCCCCACCCCAGCATGTGCATTAGGGTTTGGGAGAGTTGTAACTTTCCCTTGCATCCTTCTAGCACTAGGCTCATGTGATTGCAGACCCAGGATGCATGTTAACAAGTACTTCCAGACACTTACTCTATAAGTACATCACCACCATAGGCAACACATAATATTAAAGTCACTTAAAATTAGTGCCTCCCGGAAATGCCTAAATTTGAAATTGATCTCCAGATTGAAGCATGATTTGCTCAACCCATGCAATTTGTAACACCTTGATTTGAAACACTTGTGATTCATGTTCCTTTAGTGAATTATTTTTCATACAAATATATACATGAGTATATCATTCGGTAAACTAATGGGTTATGTTTCATCTTCTTTTCAGGAGATCAAGGAAGGTGGCTTGGACACATATCAAACGAGGAAATGCTTATGTTAAATTAATGCCCTGATGTGACATCACTTAGATGAAGGGGTGAGGGATGTTTAAATTGTTTCACATGAACCTCATGAAAGCATGCAAAGTCAATGCATACACCATTTAAAATGGACTAGGCATGCATAATGGACATTCAAATTAAGGGGAAACGATATGCGCTTTGGTGAAAGAAAGAAGAAAGTTCTATGTCATACACAATGAGAATTACTACTAAGTATATCATAAAGGTGATGGAACGTGACCACAAGAGGGACAAAGCAAGTTCTTTATGAATGGCATGGGCAAGTGAAAGCACGCATTGAACACCATCGAAAGATTAGATCTACCATGTGTGTGATGGCTATAAATAAAGGAAATAACTTTTTAATAAGCGACCCTAATGATGGCCATTGTAGACATGATGGGACTTACAAACATAATGCAAAAATATTCAAGCAGATGTCCAAATGAACACATCAGATGTGAAGGAGTCATCTATGTGCCCAGGATGGAAGGAGCACACGAGGTTTTAGTGTTGGGTGACGACCATTGTGCTCAGGGCAGCGATAAGGGCACAGTCCAAATGGATAAAGGTCGTACTAACATTCTCACCACACAACAAGCTATGGTTTGAGTTGGAATGTAGTGCATCAAGATGACCAAGAAGGTCACACTTCAAAGCATGCGTAGTAAACCCGTAAAAGTATTCCAACATATTCTTGTGGGCCATCACACAAGCCAAGCATATGAGGTTAAAGGAAAAGGAACTCAAAGTTTTGTTGTGATTCAAACAATGGATATCCATGCTTCACGTTTGGGACACTCGAGGGAGAGATATCATGCCAATTTGAAAAGGATTGTTCCACATATTCTACTATGTCAATATGTTTACGAGAATCCTTCGGAGCAAATACTTCTCTAAGTGTCAAGCCATTGATGGGGTACTGCCCATAAAAAAAGAAAGTTGAATGGTCCTAGGTGTCAGTGGTAAATCTAAGGATTTCGAAACTTTATGAGGCGATTGCTGCTAGGATGAAAGTTCTCCTTCCAAAGGCGTGGTGTTCAATTTAGAAAATATCTCCTGGGCTCTTATGAGATTGCGGCGACCAAGTCGAAAGGTGAACACAAATTTAAGGTTGATTGTTCTAGTTATTGATATAGATGCAAATCAATTTAAAAGCTCCTCAAAGCCTGACAAGATCACCAAAAATAACGCCATGAGAATAGGAGAGCATGAAATATCATGTGAGGCGGCATAAATAGACAATAATATTCCGTATAAGAGGTCAGGCATAAAATTCGTGAAAATGTACATAGCGCATTAGCTAAGGGTTGAAGTTGATTTAAGGACTGTATCAAACGGGACTGGAATTAGTTTTAAGTGCAGGTCATAGTGACATCCTCTGGTGATCAATGCGACCCCTTAGTAAGTCGCACCTCTCCCAGATCACAGGACCACACTTCATAGCTGGGAGTTGAACCCAAAATGCGACCATGCGACTTGCCTAAGTCACATTCCTCTTGGGAAACCCCTCCACAAGTCGCAAATCACACCCGATCTCCTTGCCTGCGATATGATGATGCGAACTACCTTCAGCTGCGACTATGTGACCTCCCCAAGGTCACTAAGTTTCATAATTGTTCCCAGAGCATCCAGGGGCTGGTGCGACTTCTCCTTCTCTACGACCATGCGATACATGATAATGTTGGTGGTAAGCGTAGAAGGAATCTGATATCAAGTTAACTACTTCATCAATAGATATAATGCATCATGGTTGGGAGATACATTCATAAACAGAAGCGCACATCAACGTATACTAGAACAAAGGTTCATTACGTGTATATAGCCACCAATGAGAGGTCAAAAGAGAACGCTATGTAGCCCACGTCTCAAGGCCTCACTAGCGCTGTGTTAGAGTGGCATTTGCAAAGAAAACACCTAGATGCAACCAACAAACACGGCTACATTGCCACCTCACAACAAGTTGATTTGGAGGGAAGGGCACGATGTCAGGGTTCACCAAAGGGGCATTATGATGATCCATGCATAAATGAATAAAGAGTGTGATGAGATGCGTTTTTCAAAGGATCTTCCCTGTTATGATGCAACAGTGCCATCGTGCACTCAACACAGCACACACCATCTGTTTGGCGATGCATGAAGCATCGGGAGAGTCGAGGTATGGGTCGAATTGAAATCTCCCAAGGTCGCTAAGTCGCACTTCAGAGTCGCAGCCAGATAGCCAGGGATGTGACCCAACCAAAGTTGCGACTATGTGACCTCCCCTAAGGTCGCTAAGTCGCAAAATCACTGTTGAAAGAAGCCAGTGGCTGGTGCGACTTGTGCGATTGTTGCGATGCCTCTTCGGGTCACAAGGTCTACCCAGTGACATGGTCGGGAATGCGACCTCTATTATAACACAACCTAGTGACCTACCTTGCCCTCAGCTAATCCAATTGACGTTGTTGCTCCCCTACCTTTAAACTAGCATCACACAAACGATCCATAGTCATGTTTGTGCCAACGGAAGGTAGGTGGATGAATAAGAAGTGATGCTGAGTGTTTCGCATGTACAAAATGTTGGCAAAGAAATGACATTAAATAAGTTCCTTTTAAATGGTGGTAGCACATTATTATTGAAACCACAAACCAACGTCATCATTGAGGCAAGCCTACAGGGAATGTGTCTTATAGGAGATGTGACTACACGATCTCAACCGGGTTGCATTTCCACCAAGGTCGCACCATCACACTTTTATGCCTTAAAGAAAGCAGCTAGAAGAGGCAACCCCATCATAATGCGACTATGCGGCCTTGGTTTGTCATGATGGCCACGAAGGTGTTGAGTGGAGGCTTGGGCCATGACGAGGCCATCATCATCACATAAGAGCCAACATCCAGGAATAATAAAGGAATCGGTCGGAAAACTTTGGAGCACAAAGCAGACAACGTTGTGCACATGATTGATAAGAGCGTTGTAAAGAGTGGAAAATGTGTAGCGCCTTGGTTAAAATCACTACTCGATAGGAGGACCAATGGCAAGAGGAAATATTCTCAATGTCTCAATGATGAGGAAGTGAGAGAGGGGTCGTGCACCAAAAAACACAAAGCGAGGGAGAACAATCTTCTTAATAGAGTTGTTATTTATTTGAAATAGGGAAGTTACATCGTTGTTTTCACGTATGTGGGGTCATCTCTTTGGTCTACTATAATGCTTGGCTTATGGACAAATATCTGTGGAATTTTGAAGAAACCTTCGTAGCTTTCTAAAAGAGAATTCAAGGAGGTAAACCCCACGCATCAGAGTTTTGAGTCCCAAAGCGAAGAAAGCTATATGCGCCTTGGCACTGCATTTACCCCCCCCCCGGCAAAAAAAAATAATAATAAGCTTGAGAACCTTCACCTTCAACACCATCAGATGAGATTGGTTCAAGCTAAAGAATGTGGTTAGAAATCGGATTCATCGACAACAGTGTGGCGTTGAAAGGGACTAAACAGGGGTCTAAATTAGTGTTTCATTCTTAGCCATTATTTTAATCTTTCTGATATTATTCTCTGACTGCAAGTATGTATGTGAATAATATGGTTTGTTTTCTTGCAGATCATGGGAGAAAGAAGAAATATGACCTAGATGAAGGGAGCTAGGGTTTCCATAGAACCCACACAAATAGGGTTTCAATGAAGAACACAACAACAAGAGGTGGTTGGGTGTAGGCAAGGCACAATGACAGGCACTCCAACAATTCATGTCTTCATGGTTTCACAACAATGTCGACAACGAAATCCAGCACTAGGGTTTCCTCTCAGCAAGCTAGATGCTCACTTCCAAGTGCCAGGAACCTTTCAATAAACTTGAAGGTGCATCACCAGAAGATTGATGAATACAGGTTGGTTCTAGGAGCAAGCATCTGCATCGTTGTGACATATGGGTAACAAGCATTCGAGGGTTTCCAATAACCCCCCACATCCTTCTCTATCTCTCCTTCATCGTTATGTAAATATCGCCCACTGTTATATCAACCACTATGTTAGGACTTATGTGAGCAGGTAACAATCATTTTGGCTTGAGAAAGAAGCGGGTAATCCCAAAAGTCGTGAGGGTAGCCGAAAGGGCATGAGGGAAGGTCAAGGGTCACAATGGGTGAACAGTCACCTCATCTCTATAAATGTGCCCCCCTGCCTCATTACACAAGGAATTTAGCACTTGAGTTGAGGTTAGGAATAGATAATTGATTTATGCCTAAGAGCTAAAGCCACTCAACTCTTGGCAGCTAGTAGAGTGGATTGGTAGTGGGGCTAGGGTTTTGGCATTGGGCAATGGTATGAGTAGCCCATGTTCAACTATTGGTTTTTGACTAATTTCATGATATGTATTTGTAGTTGCAGCAGACATAAAAAATTTTTCTTTATCTTTGGCACTAATTCCCATGCTTAATCATGGTTTGTATTTAGCTGTCTGATACTTCACTATATTTGTATGTGCACTTTCATAAACGAAATATGTTATGGACTGGTACATAGTGGTTGCATGTATGTTTCACTTTCGAATCTGTGTTTATTTGTTCCTCACCATGTCGATGACCTATTATGAACTGCTTTGCAATTAACCTTTGGCATGTTCCTATTTAGTGTATGTCTGATTAGGTTTTAGCTTATTGATCCCTCTCGTGGCATATTTCTTCTTATTGTTACTGAGACTTGTTTGCAACTTGTCAATCTTGGGCTTATTTTGTTTCACTGCCTTAGCATTTCATTCTTGTCTGCACTCTAACACTTTCTCATTTGATAACTAAGAGCAGAAACATTCATGGTGGCAGCCGGTTCCCACATACCAGATGGGGCTCCTATCCCAAACGGTGTGAGGTCTAATTGGGACTTCACATCAGGGAGACCCCCTCAATTGTTAGTGGTACATTCCGCATGTCAACAATTTGGGGCTAGAAGGAGGGCCAAATGACAAGCTGAGCCATTGGAGCTTGTAGTTTAGTCTCATATCTGTAAATGGCTCCGACCCAAATCTTACTCCCGGGGTGTTTATCTGGTTTGTCCATTTTTCAATTTTCAATCCCCAAGGAGCAACTCTATCACTTGTCTCAGTTAAAGTTCGATGGTGAGGATGGGACATACATAACCGAGCACATCTTTTTTATTTCCTCAATTTTTGTGAATATTATGAGATCGATGATGAAAAGTTTTCTTTTGTTCTCTTCTCCTCACCCTTGAAGGTTGCATCAAGAAATGGTGCCACATGTTGCCAACAACATCCATTCATTCGTTTGAGCAACTCATCGGTAAGCTCCGACAAGCATTTCATAGGTACGATTTTCAAGATGTGTTAATGAGGATAAATGAGCTTAGGATGAAACCTGAAGAATCTTTAGAGGATTTTTCTTTTAGATTTGTACATCTTTGTTTTGAATTTCCTGAAAGAGATGTCGACTGGGTGTATTTGAATATAAATTTTCAACGATTGGTTCTCGTTTCTTTGCAACATTTTCAATTAGAAACAAATCTTGTTTCGCATGAGTATCATCATAATTTGCAGATTACAAAGTGTCCAAATTCTACCCCTAATCTTGTTTTGCCTATCTCTCTGAATCTGGAACAACCTCAAGCCTCCAAGGAAGAGATTACTGCTTGTGGGATTTCTCATCATCCTCTTGATTTGTTACATAATAAGATTTTGGTTGTAAATGGTTCAGATGATGAAAAGTGCTTTATGGGAAATGAATCGGATGGTCTTGACTCTGAAGCCCTCGTACATCCTTTGGATCTTGAATCTAAAAATTATGTTGATATAACATCTCTTCCTGCTTATGAAACCCATAGCGAGTCCTATATTCTAGATCTCATTCACCTGTCTGCGATGGCTTTGGTCTTTGTCTCAGATAATGTTGATTGTCTTATCAAATCCATGAACTATGACACATATGTAAATCCTAGTGGGCAAGATGTGATTCCGGGTCCAACTGGTGCCCCTTCATCTGACCCTTGGCATCCATTGTACCCTAGTTTAGTTCATGGGTCACTAGACCGACGGTTCCTACAAATCATTCACGTCTTTATCTTACCCATGTTGATAGCAATTATGTACATGGGGGTAATGTTTCACAGTCAAAGTATGTAGATCTTGAACCTAATTATTACTGATATTTCCACCGATAGTCTTTAACAGGTGAATAAGATGGCCTTACATCTCGACCAACTCAAGGTGGTTCTCTCATTAATCCCTCTTCCTTCTCAATCCAAGAAGAGCCTTATTTGTCAAATACCCAACCTAATCAAATTGGTGGCTTCAACGGTTGTGATAATGCCAAAAATATATTCGCCCGCACCTCTGGTGATTATCATTTTGTATCCATTCAATGATCCTACAAGCCACCAAAATTTGTTGATCCAC